>OY978007.1:13415187-14127226 GCA_963854515.1 Pandemis heparana | reverse complement strand
TTTGCGTGGACAAAAGTGCCACACAAATTACGCCACACAAATTACGGCAAAAGTGCATTTAATATTTTCTGTCGAAAGTATAAGCTTTAGGTAAATGACAATAGGCCTGTTCATTCTCGATGTTCTAAACTATAGAACACTTAAATAGACATATCTATAAAGTAGTTGAACATGCAATATTTACTAGCCACACAAATTACCTTATAGGCTGACCAAAAGTATCGTGTCACAAACTTACCTATTTTTAAAAATCACAGCGCAGTATACGCGTCCACTTTGCTTGGTAAACGAACGCGAACTAGCATGTCTTCGACGTAGTAACTTGAAAATATCGTTACATAGCTCAACCAGTCAGTAACCAGCAGGTATTTGCGAGTCATTTAAAAACGCTAGCGCGCGGGACAAACACATTCCCATCCCTGCATTTTTAAATTACGAGTTTTTTACATGTTTTTTTATTTATAAATATAGACCAGGAAGAGCTCTTTAAAATGCTTTTTACAGAAATAAATTACGACCATCATAGACAAAGTTGTACTCAATTGTCTGAGCTAAACTTAGCGTGTGACATACCTCACAGCTACGTGAATCGTGAATTTTCGAACTTTCAATATTTTTTTTTGGGATTAGTAGCTCATCATCATAAATAATGGCTTTGCCTCGTCCTAGATAATGGCAAAGAATACGACCATATTTTTTTTTGGTACATATATGGCATAGTTTTTTTTTTCTAGCGTAGGACATCCAAAAAACACGTTTTGAAAATTCACCCTTAACTATTTCTTCATCTAGGGCATTTTTTTTGTACCTTGGCTTTTTGACCTGTCCAGTGACTTTTTCATCCTATTAAATCGTATATACGTGAAAATTTTTGGTTTAAAATTATTTATTAGATAAATAAACTATTTAGGTTTTTAATGATATCAATATAATTATCAATTAATGTTCAATTTACTAGTTTTTCTTAGAATTTGTGTTTGGAGATCCCCGATTTTACCGTGTCCATACCTAAAAGTCAAACCTCAAACATCAGTTTGAATTGGTATAAAAAATATCTCACGTATGGCAACATTTGTAGTGGGTAGTGCAAAAACCTTATTTTCTAAATAGGACCTTGTTGTTATTGCTTTAAAGTTTAAAATTTATAAAAACCTATAATTTAATGTGTCCGAGAAATCGAGGAAAGGGGAATATCCCCCTATCCGTTACCAAGATATTACACATTGGCGAGTTTTTATTGGCCGAATTACATGTTTATTTTGATCTAGCAACACCATTCTTCATGTAGCAATACAGTACGGTTTGTCAAAACGATCAGTTTCTACTAAAATCGCGAGAGAGAAGCGTGCTGTGTGATGGTCCAGAAACTTTCTCCGTGTTCCGTTACAAGAATATGAAGTACTAGCTTTTTCCCGCGACTTCGTCCGCGTATACTTCATTTATTGACAAATAGCTTTTGCCCGCGGCTTCGCTCGCGTGCACCAGGAGTATTTCAATCCCGTTTTTTTCCCGTTCCCGTAAGAATTTCGGGAAATGTTTTCTTAATGCTCCCTACACTCCCCAAAGAACCCACTTGCCAAATTTCAGCTTTCTACAACCAGTAAAACGAAAAGTCCCGTTTTTCCCGTTCCCGTGGGAATTTCAGAAAATTGTCTCTTAGTGCTTCCCTACACTCATCAAGCAACCTACATGCCAAATTTCAGCTTTCTACGACCTGTAAAACAAAAATCCCGTTTTTTCCCGTTATTGTGGGAATTTTGAAAATTCCTCTCTTAATGCTTCTCTACACTCCCCAAGCAACCTACATGTCGAATTTCAGCTTTCTACAACCAGTAAAACGAAAAGTCCCGTTTTCCCGTTCCCGTGGGAATTTCAGAAAATTGTCTCTTAGTGCTTCCCTACACTCATCAAGCAACCTATATGCCAAATTTCAGCTTTCTACGACCTGTAAAACAAAAAATCTCGTTTTTTCCCGTTCCCGTGGGAATTTTGGAAATTCCTCTCTTAATGCTCCTCTACACTCTCCAAACAACCTACATGCCAAATTTCAACTTTCTACGACCAGTAGTATAACAAAAAATCCCGTTTTTTCCCCGTTCATTTCCATCAAAATTTTGGGAAATCCTTTTGTATAGTGCTCCCCTATACTCCCCAAGGAACCTGAAGGCCAAATTTCAGTTTTCTACGATAATTAAAACGAAAAATCGATCCCGTAGAACTGAATATAAATCCCGTTTTTTCCTTATCCCGTTGGAATTTTCGAGAATCCTTAAAACTGTTTTTTACAATTATAATCACCTACTTCTATGTCAAATTTGAAGTCTAGTAATTATAGTTCAGGATTTCGTTGAACTGAATAGGTATAATATAAATCCCGTTTTTCCTTATCCCGTGAGAGTTTCCAAAAATCCTGAAATTATTTTCTTAGTTTTGTAATCATCTCCTTGTGTACGAAATTTGAACAGTATATTTATTAAGTATAGTTACTTAGATAGGGTCACTCGGAATCGAATATAATAAATCCCGTTTTTTCCCGTTCCCGGAAATTTGTGTGTGTGTGTGTGTGTGTGTGTTATTGTTTTCGTAATCAGCGACCCAATAAACCGTACAAACAATACTACCCACTATAATATAATAATAATAATACCCACGTTGATTTTCAGACTTTGTCACCCTCTATCCCCTTTTAGGGGTTGAATTTTCAAAAAACCTGAAACAGGTGTTTACTCATTTATCGTTAGGAATACTCATGTGAAGTTTCGAATAAAATAGTCTAACTAATCTTGTTTCCCCATACAAACTTTGGACCCCCATTTAACCCCTTTAGGGGTCGAATTTTGAAAAATCCTTTCTTAGTGCACCCCTAGACCTTATAAGGAACCTACGTGCCAAATTTGGAATCTCTAGAACCAGCGGTTTGGGCTGTGCGCTGATATGTCAGTCAGTCAGTCAGTCAGTCAGTCAGTTTCTTCTTTTATATATTTAGATGAATTTGGTAATCTTTAGCGTAGTTCAAGTAACTTGATCATTATTTATTTGATAATAAGATTTCGTTTGAATACCTTCGTATTTAGAAGTCAAATGTGTTCCTAATCGTATTTAAACAGCTGAGTGTTCGTTTCGTTACTTATTTTCCGTTACTACATTTATAGTCACGTATAAGTTGGCGTACGGGGTGGAGCGGGGACCCGACTGTGACCTGTTGCAGGAAGACGTTGCGTCGGTGGTAAGGTGGAGTGTCGAGAACAAGCTTACTTTTAATACATCCAAGTGCTGTGTTTGTACGTTCAGTCGTGCATCTGTCCCATTTCATACCCAATACATGCTTGGAGTTGAGCCCATTAACCGGGTTTTCTCGGTTAAAGATCTCGGCGTAGTCTTCGACACGCGCCTCACTTTTCACGAGCACATTCCGACGCTTGCGCTCGGCTCCTTTCGTCAACTGGGTTTCGTCATCCGTAATGTGAAAGACTTTCATGATCCTCGAGTCATAAAACTGGTTTATTGTGCCCTAGTGAGAAGCAAGCTGGAGGCATCTTCTATCATTTGGAATCCGTATGTATACACATACACTCTGTTATTGGAGAAGGTTCAAAAGGCCTTCGTGAGGTTTTTGTTCAAAAAGAGCTTTGGGTATTACCCCTATTTATATCCGACCAAATATTTGCTTGGTTGTCTTGGCTTGAATTCCCTTGAGGTTAGGCGTAACTGCAACCTGTTAGTCACAGCTTGTAGTATTCTGCGGGGCGAGTCGGATTGCCCCGAACTGGTCAGTCAAGTTGTGAGGTTGTATGTCCCAGATGTCGGCCGTATAACTCTCCGTCCGCGGGCGCGCGTGCTCCTGGCGGTGCCAGCGGCGCGCACTGTTGCGCGCAGGAACTCGCCGCTGCCGCGCGCGCTGACGCTGCTGAACGCGCTCCTGGCGGCAGCACCTGAGTGTGACCTGCTCGCTTGCCGATGGCCGACTGTGTGCTCTGAATGCTTGAGATTCTGCGAGTTGATGGATGTTAGGCAGTCCAGTGTTTTTAAGTGATTTGTTTTTAAGTGATTTATTGTTATTAGTTTATAAACTGTTGTTTCTCGGCGTATTGGTTTTAACTGTAATGCCGTGTAAATATATTTACATTAAATAAATAAATAATGGGAACACAAAAAGTAACGAAAGAGAAACATAAAACCGCGACCACAATTGTATTAAGTTTATTTTTTAAATTTATATACAAGTTAAATAATTTACTTTTGTAAAAACCTTTTAACTTTATTAAGTACCTTGCTGAGTAACTTTAAGCACGTTATGTGCATGCATGCAATAATGAGATGAAAATAAAATATCTGGAAAATTGTGAGTCTAAATGTTAATCCAAAGCATGAATGTAATTTTAAATTTCGAGTGGTAGATTAAAACAAGCAATGATATGATAAGAGTTTTTAATGATTCACGGTTAAGTTACGGGTAGACTACCCGTGATCATGATACATGCAACTGTATCGAAATATCGGGAGCTCAATAAAGGTAATCGCGGTTCACATCCCGTTTATAATATTTCGAATGATATGATAGTATAGTGATTATAATTAAAATGAATAAATAAGTTGTCAAGTATATAATAATAATAGTTAGTTGGTCAATCGCATTACTAGGTTAAGTTTTGTTGCAGTGCCCTATTACAGGGTTTCATGTTGGGCAATTTATTAGCTTGTAAGATCCAATGTACACATGAAAGCGACGAATAAATGACTTATGACTTAAAAAAGTTTTATTTCAATTAAAGAAGTACAATTTGTTATAGGAATGGCTCCTTTAATAGCTGCGAAAAATGAATGAAACGTGTTACTTTTGCAAAATGTTTTTAAATACTGAAGGATTAAGTAGTGACAACCAAACCGCCGATCACCGATTATAAGAGTAAACACAATATTATTAATTATGAAACAATTCTGGTATTATTTATTGTTTTAGTTTTTTTTTACGTCTTTCCCATACTACTTTTATACGTAGTTATCTGAGTTATCTCTTCATGATTTATGGATTAAAGTTACTTGCGGTCAATATTTAAACGCTAGCCTTGTATGTACCTGTTCACTTTGGTTACCTAAATAAACTTGTTTATAAATGACCTTTATAACCGCAGCCTTATGATTTCGTTACCATCTTTTTCGTTACTGTCCGTTTTTAAAACACTGATTTATATTTTTTATCTCATCGAAAATGAAGAAGTTTTCTTATTTTATATGTGCAAATAGATGATTAATTAGTTCAGATTTTTAGATAAAAATAATGCGCCTTATGAACTTCATAGTTTTGAAATGGCAGAGAAAATAGTGAGACGTTTTTGCCATTAGGTAACGGAATGGATCAAATACCTGTCTGTTCTTTCAAATTTGTGAATATTTCCTGGTAAACATTAATAATCATGATAAATTACTACATTTGTAAGAGAATAAAAATAAATTTACCTATTTATACCTTCGTATGATTTAATAATCGTTAAAAGTTTATGGTAACGAAAAGGAGAAAAATTCGAGGTTAACCCATATTAAATACAGAATATTTCTTAAATTCCTGCATATTTTACAATACTATTGCCTAATAAAGGTACCCAGGACTAATAAAAATAGTTTAGTTACCTTTAGTAATAATAAATAATAGATTATTTATAAAACGAAAAAACTCTTATGAAATCTGTTGGTAGCATTTAAAAAAAAATGCCAATCTAAAAACTTACCGACGACAGAGGCCAGGCACGCAGCCAGTAAAGCCAAAGTAACACGCATTTTCTCTCCTGCCGCTGATGGGTACAGTAACTGAAGAAAAGTCTAGGAACCTTTATACCTTCGACAAGACTGATAAAACTAATTATAAATGCTAATCGCTAATCACAATTTACTAAATCATTTCAAACGATAACACATGTGTCAACAAATTATGTAGGTACTGGAAATCGCTCGTTTCCTCATAAGAAGCGATGAACTAACAAAACAAACAACTATCGACCGACCGCTTAACTGAGTCTTCGCCCGCGCGGGCACAGGGGCGCTGGGTAGGACGACAAAGGGGACCGAGAGCGGTGTGGGCGGGTAGTGCGCCTGCCGCCCGCACCTATGTTGTATGTTATGTTATGTTGTAACGGGCTGATTTCCGCAACTTGACGTCTATAAACTGCGCCTATTTTGCGTGGTGGGCTGCCGCACTATTCGTGCCATCCCAGCTCCTGTAGGAAGCCTAGCAGACCCTTTATGTTGCCGACGACTTCCTGGAGCGTCCTCGGTGACCCGAGGTGTTGCGCTCCTGTAGCTCGCCACTCCGGACCATTCCAGTTTCTTCTGCCTCCATGCACGCTCTGCAAAGGGGGCTGTCTGTAACACCTAGGTTGTGTAAGTGTTTGTTTAGTAAGGCATGTCCGGTCAGGGCTCCGATTAGTAATCGGAGCTGGGGT
Source organism: Pandemis heparana (assembly GCA_963854515.1). Taxonomy (NCBI): domain Eukaryota; kingdom Metazoa; phylum Arthropoda; class Insecta; order Lepidoptera; family Tortricidae; genus Pandemis; species Pandemis heparana. Next base: position 14,120,789 of record OY978007.1, on the reverse strand, counting down.
CTCCCATACCCGCGAAGTTTGCGGGGCAATCCGGGGTTGATCGTCGGGAGCGCCTCTCTGGTCTGCCTGCAGGTGTCCAGGTTTGCCCATTGCTGTTCGTGCATTACCTTGGTTTTATGTCGCAGCCTACCACGCAGCCACCCGAACGGCAGAGATATGATGGTTTCAGGTCCTATGGCGTTCGCCTCTGAGCCCCCTCTCGCTAGTCGGTCGGCTGCGTCGTTCCCTCGCGATCCGCTGTGACCTTTGATCCATTGTAAGGTTACTGCGCTGTGTTCACTTACCCTCGTCAGAGCTTTATGACATTCGTAGATTAGTCCTGAAGTCATTGTGTCGCTCTGCAGGGCTTGTAGGACCGATCTGCTGTCGGATAGTATACGGATGGGATAGTTTGCCTGTCTGGTGTCTATCGCTGTAGCTGCCGCTATGATGCCCATACATTCCGCCTGAAAGACAGTGTTGTAGGCCCCAAGGGGTGTTGAGATATTGATACTCAGGTCTTCGGAATGTGCTCCAGAGCCAGTACCTGTTGCTGTTTTTGACCCATCCGTGAAGATCCTCAGTTCTTTCAGGTTGAGTTCCTCCCGCCCGCACCTATCTCGGCCTCTGCCTCGGCCCCCTTGGTCGCCTACCCCGCGCCCCTGTACCCGCGCGGGCGAGGACTCAGTCAAGCGGTCGGTCTATACTTTTTTAGAATATTATTTTCTTCATTCATCTTTCGAGAACTCGCTTGGGTAGACCAGCTGCCTGTTTTAAATAGGATTTTAATTGTCAACTATGCAGTGGCGTTATCTGTAATTAAACTGTGATAGTACCTATAACAAAACGGTAGTACCTAGGTATTAACTAAACTTAAAAGGCCGCCTTGTAAAAAAAATACAGGGTCTCTTGGTCTCTCTCCCAATGACGTAAAAGCATGCCGGCGCGGCGGCGGACACCCGAGAGCGGGCAAAGGCAACAAAATACCAGTGTCTCGGCGCCCAGTACGAGTTCGTTGCATTTGGCGTCGAGACACTCGGTCCGTGGGGCAAGGGCGCAAGTGGGCTCTACAGAGACTTAAGTAAACGCCTGAGGGAGGCAACGGACGACCCTCGCGCCGGCAGCTTTCTCGCACAAAGACTCGCAATTGCGATACAACGCGGGAATGCTGCCTGCGTGATGGGGACCCTATCTAAGGGTCCAAATTTGTTATAATTTTTATTTTTAAGGTAGCTTTAGTTTATGTTTTATATCACTACTTTGTAATCATACTGTAATGTTATTAAAATATATATTTGAAAATTGATGTCACAGAATTTAAATGCACGCTATTTGTTGATGACCTATCTATTGTTATACCTGGTCACAATGTGCAAATATAAAACAAGAAGATAAATGATAGGTACATTATCAACAATCATAGTCTGGTCGCACAATAAAAATCTACTATCTATTGTTATACCTGGTCACAATGTGCAAATATAAAACAAGAAGATAAAAGATACATTATCAAAAATCATAGTCTGGTTGCAAAATCTAATCTAACTAATATTATAAATGCGAAAGTATGGATGAATGGATGGATGTTTTTTTTGTTACTCAGTCACGCCAGAACGGCCCAACGGATGAAATTCGGCACATAGATAGAGAAAAGTCTGGGTAGCACATAGGCTACTTTTTATCCCAGAAAATTGCGTATTTCCCGCGGGATAGCGATAATCGAATTCTTTGCAGACGAAGTCGCTTGCAACAGCTTAACTTGAGCAAGACTACATTTATGCAGTTCGTAAATAAAGGGGGTCGCAAGCACCCTCTAACGATAGCTTCCGAGAGTCGAGTTATTGTAAAGTCCTGTCAAACAACTTTCTTAGGAATCACCTTAGACGACAAATGTTCCTGGAACCAACATATTGATAAGCTATGCAATAAAATTAATTCGTTCGCTCTCTGGCGTCTTGTAAAAATTAGTAGCCAAAAAGTGGCAATACAAGCATATATACCATGGTTATGTGTGTTCCTTGCTTAGTAACGGTATCCTACTGTGGAGTAACTCATATCATGCAAATCGGGCATTAAAAGCACAAAAACAGTGTATTAGGACATTATGTAATTTAAACGCTCAAACATCTTGCAGACCCTTCTTTAAAGATCTACGGCTATTGACAGTAACATGTATGTATATCTATGAAATTTGTTTGTTTGTTAAAACTCATTAATAGAGAGGTGTGTCAGTTTAACAAGGTAGGAACCGCCTAGTAATACCGGCTAAAAAGACAAGATTGTACCTACAGTAGAAACACTTATTGTATGAGCATATCTATTTATAATGTATCTAACTAATATTATAAATGCGAAAGTACCTATGGATGGATGGATGTTTGTTTGTTACTCAATCACGCCATAACGGCCCAACGAATCTGGATGAAATTCGCACATAGATAGAGAAAAGTATGGAATAGCACATAGACTACTTTTTATTCCGGAAAATTCCCGCGGGATAGCGATAAACGAATTCTTTGCAGACGAAGTCGCGGGCAACAGCTAGTTCAAAATATATTTAAACGCAAACTTAAAAGCTGGTTAATACAGCACTGTTTCTACTCCATAAACGAATACCTTGAGCACTTTCATAAGTAAAAAATGTGACATCTAACTATTATGACTTGTTAATTTTATTGATCATTTTACTATTTGAGTAAAAAGTATGACATATAATATTTTTTTCACCTCACTTGCTCGAAAGGGCTGTCTTTCTCCTTAAAAATCTGCGTGGAAAAGTGCTTTTTCCCCTCTTGGGTGGAAAAGGTTTTTGAAATTCGAACGCCGCGCGGACCACCATTCCACCACGGCCACCACGACCACCACCACCACCACCACCTCACCACCTACTCATATACTCAAGTAATTAGAAATTAGAAATTCTTCCATCCACCATTTTTCTCGCTGTAGTGAGGTGAAAATTTGTGTGTTTCGCTCGGCAGCAAAGTTTGTTTAGTGTCTCGTGCCTTGAAACCCTCGCGACGCTCAGGATTCTTCTTTTGAACCACTCGCTTCGCTCGTCATTCAATCATAGAATCCTTCGCTTGCTCGGGTTTCAATACAGGCACTCACGCCAAACAAAAACTTTGCAGCCTTGCATAACAAATAACTATTATTGTGACATGTTAGTTAATTCCATTAATCGATTCTGTTTAACTTCTCTTTGTTTTTGTTTTTGTTACCTTAGCTCTTTATGTACCTACCTACATTAATACTTTGCATGCCTGATACTGGTAAAGTATGTGAAACAATCTTTTTATATTGTGACTTGTACTGTACCTACCACATCTTAAGCGAAATAAAGATATTTGATATTTGAAATTTACCACGAGCTTTTCGGTGAGCAAACCTGCATACACCAGCGAAGCAATCCATGGTGTGTGTGAAGTTCCCATTCCGCACTGGGCCCGCGTGGGAACTATAGCCCAAGCCCTCTCGTTCTGAGAGGACGCTTGTGCAAAGCAGTGGGACGTATAAGGCTGGAAATTAGATGAATTTGCAAATGTTCGCTATTGAGAAGATTAATTCTCTTACTTTACCACAGATTGTAATTGTCACTAAAACTTATTTCTTCTTCTAACACATTTATCAGGCAATCATGGTACTCCAACCAGGAGTTACGATGATCACTTGACATCTCTTTTAATAATAACCCATAGAAACTCAGATTTTAAGGCACCCACGTACGTACTTAGTAGCAACTTTGATGTAGGCGAGCACCTGACTGCGGCCAAAAACTCAAAAGGTTATTGTATGCTTTTTTTAAGATCTTAGAACTAAAAACGACCAAGTAGGTGTATCCGATGTTGGGTGAGCATTAATCCACGGATATTTAGACATACGCCACGCTAGAGAATTGCGTATCCATTAGAGTTCTCTTTTAATCCTGATACCTAATAAATAAATACTCTTTGCCCTAAACTACGTCTAAAGTTTTTTTTAATAGCCCGTAATATTTTCCCTCTGCAGAGCCATTATAGCACCAAAAAAGTAAATCTCGATTTAGTGGTGGTGAAGTGTATGGAACTGTTAAGCTTTAAACTCGGTTTAGCGACTCAATCGAGATTTAATTTTTCAGCAAGTGGCCATAAATGTGCAGTTACAACACTAGTGCAAAGGCTAGTGATAGTTACAGTGTGTGACGTGATTCTCATCTCATGTACATTATTTTAGATTAGCAATTTTGTATTCAGTTTTACTCGTAATCATCATCACTCATCATAATCTTGCGAAATATGGTCCTGCCTGTGCAAAGTCCGCCTGAGTCGCTTCCACCAACGTACTCGCTAATTCTTCCACCAAGAAGCAGTGCTTGCGTCACAGTATTCCGGTGTAGAAAGGAAGAAAGCTGGTGATATTACTGGCTCATGAGCAGACCCCGTTATCAGTGGTGAATAAACATTGAAAATACTAGGGCTGGCACTACACATTAATATTTACACAATGAAATTTGATGGAAACAATATACCTACTTATTTCACTCATAGGTATATAATAATGTGAAGCCAATTGCCTTAAAAAAGGTTTCATTTGTTTGTTGAACTCTATAATAATACTTAGGTACTAAATTGTCATTTATTTGTCAAAATATGTCTGATGTCATATACTTACTTAATTTTATGTTCGGTAAAAATATGAACTTCCTGGATAATTGTGCTGAATTCTCTCAGTTTAAAATGGAGCTAATGGCAAAACTGGAAATAAACCGAATGCGACGCGGAAAAATGGTTTGTAGTTTTTGTAAAACTGTGCAATAGACGATATTTTTTCTCCAATAGTTATTGATTGACATTTATACCATTAAGTCAAAGTAGTCTCTGCCTACCCCTGTGGGAAAGAGGCGTGACGATATGTATGTATGTATGTATGTCAAATGTACACGAATTAAATGAATATTGTGTGACAACCCTTCATTCTATTTCAACATCATGAACAGAAACTTCATGTAAATGAGTTGAAAATGCTGAGATGGTCAGGGGGTGTAACCAGATTAGATAAAATTAGAAATGAACATGTAAGAGGTAGTTTTAAGGTAGCCCCAATACCTGCAAAAATTACAGAGAGTCGACTAAGATGGTACGGACACGTTATGCGAAGAAGCAGTGACAATGTGGTTCGTAAGGCGCTGGAATTACCCGAAATAAAACGCGGAAGAGGACGCCCGCCCGGCACCTGCTGCACAAACATGACCTGAACATTGAAGCATGCCAATTTAGATATAAAGACAATGCAGGACAGAAATGTCTGGCGCACATTAATTAGGAGAGCCGACCCCAGTTAAAGTGGGAAAAGGCAAAGAAGAAGAAGAAGAACCCTATGATTCTATTTCAATGAATTTTTTACCACTGATAACGGGGTCGGCTCATGAGGTTTCTAAGTTCGCTAAGCTGCCATCGCATGTGGTTTTGAGGGTTTCTATGGCCTGTTGTGCTCACTCACCATCAGGTGACCCATTTCGTATTTGCCTACCTTCGTTTATTTATTATCAAAAATTGTATTACTGGTGATTTTCTATGTGTAGTACATTCAAACTGTTTCTAGGTCACCGCAGTTATACCTACAGCGTGAGTCCCTGCGCCCTAGCCAAAATAATTGGTACATTGGCTCTGCGCCCAAATAATTTCAAAGAAAGGTTACCTAGGGTTTAATTTTTTAACTAAACCTTTTACTGCTTATCATTTCAAATTACTTATACTGCGCTGTCTATTTTAAATAATGTCAGCTATGATTGTTTCAAAAAAGAAAATTTTGATAGTTTAAGAAAGAGAATGTCGTTTACCATAAATACTTAATCAGCGATATCTGCATGTAAAGAACGAGTTGATGCCAATTCATGTCAAACCTCCATGCCATAGTTACTCCTCTTGAAGTTATCGCCAATTACGCATAGAGATATCGCCACTTTCCCGCCCTTTCCGGCTGCATATCCTGGCAACCTCCCACAGCACTCCACTGAATACAGTTATTTCAAAGGAAAGAGATTTAAATTAACACAAAATATTTACCTTGCTACTCCGCTACATACTTACTTACTTGTTGTTTGTTACTTGGAGTAAGTATATTATGTACCTATAGTCAAGATCATGACAAAAAATATTTTGAAATCGGTTTTGATAAAAACATAGTTCCTAGGAGAAAGATTAACTAGAACAACGGAGAATTTCGCATTCGCAGGAAAGTTCTTAGTATTGTTCCATCTATTGTAGAGGTAGGCTACGTTAAGGAAGAAATAGGAATTCTTCGAATAAATAGGTAAATAATCACATTTATACATGATGTCCACGAGTGGTCTGTCTACAAAAACAAACAGAAGCAAACATTGGATCATAGCAAATGATTCCACAGAGGAGGGAGACAAGGTTGGTGTTAAGCAGCGCGCCATATTGCTAGTCTAGCAGAAACTACCTAAAGATTAGTGAGAATTGACCACAAACTGATTTGATTGCGCGACTGCCTTCAGAATTAGCGCCCTCTACAGAATATGCCATTTTCTGAATAAAAAAAGAAGCTGCCATACATCCAAAATACCCATTAAATAAAACACCGACCGCTGTCAAAACTTAACAACCTTAGTTTATTACAATCCCTCTTTCTTGTTTGATGTTCTGCTGCCAACCAATTCGAACAAGTTAACTTTTTTTAACCAATTCCTGTATTAAGCGTTGGCTTGAATCCAGTTAGTGAACCGAGACACGCGAGCGTTGACTCCAGGGTAGCGCTGGAGTGCGCAGCTCTGTCCCCAGGAACATACACCAACAATAACGTTGTTGTTGTGGATCAGGGGACCGCCTGAGTCACCCTGGCACTGGTCGCGACCACCGACGTCCAACCAACCGGAGCACAGCATCTGGTTGGTGATGGTGTACCCTAACTCGGCGTAGCGAGTTCTGCACACAGCCTGATTCACGGTCCACACCTCGACGTGACGCAGCTGCTCAGATTGGACACCTCCCGGCTGAAAAACATTGAAGTACTTAATGAAATAACAAATAACATATTACAAAACATCTTCGAGTTTTATGTCAAATAATTAAATAAGTAACTAAACATTCATATTAGAAATTCTACGCACTAATTGTAGAGTCAAAGATATACTATTAATTGGTTTCTCGGTTCCACCACAGTATATATATAAGCTAAAGCAGTAGGGAAGATAGGCCTACTTTTTGAAATAAGTACCTACGCTCCAATTAAGCGTTAGGGTTGTCGATTTAATTTTTGTTAAATTGAATAGTTTTTTTTAACCAAGGTTTGCCCTACCTATAGGTATTTGACAAGTTATCCTTCAAGTGTAGTTTTCTATAATATATTAGTACCTACATATACTATAGATGCAAGATGATAACAATGAAAGTCCGTAGATTTTTTTTTCACTAAAAACACGGTCTATAATATACGGCAACTACTTACTTATCATCTAAACAGCCAAACGTTTTATTTACTAACAGAAAAAGCATTTGTCGGAGAAGTGACATCTGACATTTCTCGTTATAAAAATAATATATACATTTTATTTCATAATAATATAGTATCATTCTTACCTTTCAACATCAGCAGGGAGTTTAAAAAACGAAAGCTCCGGTTTTGAAGAAGCCAAGTTCAAGCAGCCGTATACTGCGCAATACGCTCTTGGCATGTTTAAAACGAACACGGCCGCTCGTTTCAATGCGCCACTGGCGACTGACGGCACCGCGAGATCCGCTTAGGGGCCGTGTAAAAGCGCGTGTCTATGTGTGCGTTCGTTTCGACCGATTTGTTCGTAGATTCCCTACTGCTTGTGCTTATATGTACTGTGGTTCCACTTTCAGCATGATTATGTGTATGTTCCAATGCTGCTAGCATAGACCGGCACTCAAGATGCGAAAGATTATTAGAATGCGAATTGGAAACTGTACCGTTTCGTTCGCATGTACATACTTACAGTTTCTTTTTGGAATAGTGTTAAATTTTAAATTGTTCTTCACTTTTAAATATTATAACGTTGGTCCAGACTGACCTTAATCTACAATGAAAATGCCATGAAAGTCAATTCAAAGGTTTCTAAGATCGTTCTGATAAAGTTCTGATTTTTCTTTCTCCGCTGTCTTGTCGCTTTAAATATAATGTGTGCAACTCGGATTCCACGCAATATTAATGTTATTGTGGTTTCTCATTCTAAATTAAATGAAGAATAGGTACTTACAGACGTCGTACCCCATCCAATGGCCCAAACGGAATCATTGTCAGGAAGGTTGTAACTAGGAGAAGCGATGCTAGCCGGCTGGGCCTGGTTGTTGAAGGTGATGACTGAGGCCAGGTGGAGGATAGCTACGTCATTATCAAGGGTGCTGCTGAGGTACTGCGGATGGATGATGATGTCAGAGAGGATGTGGACGACGCCTCCACTGTTGGCTAAAGTGGAACCCACGCGCACCCGCCACCTGGGGGGTGTGTCGCCCCTGAAACATCAAACAAAATTATGTTAAAACCGAAACACCGGATAGCACTCTGGGAGTGCCGGCAGAAGTTAAAACTACACACACGCACACTCGCGCAAAAAGAAAAAAAAGAAAAAAAGCACGAGATTTGAACTGCGGTCACCTGAGAGAACACACTGTTATTCCACACTTTATACCACTAGGCCAAACGCACCTACGTTAAAGCGACGAAATCAACGTACACTTCAAAAATCGAACGCTACTCTAGCTTCATTCATATTTCAAAATAAGCTCTTAGAGGATCCTGATATCCTTGTACTTAAATTCTCCCTCCGTCTTACGCCTGACGCGAGTTTAACATTTTTTACCCATCCAAAAAGCGCTCAACGCCGTTAAAGAAGTTTTCACTTCAAAAATATAATACTAAAATTAATAATATTAAGAGTCGTAATTATTTTTTTTTTTCATAGAAACCAATTCTGTGAAAATTTATAATTTAAAGCTCAATTCCGTCTCAGTTGTGATTCACTAGGATTTATCAATCAGCAATAAAGATAAAATATAAACTTTGCCTTTTTTTTCATATCAAAATATGAACATGTCGAATCATCACGAGTACTCTTTCTTATAGTTTTTATAAATTCTTTAAATGCATTAAGTATTTCTACGTAAAATGTTTTCATGCTTTGTGGGACAAAAACAGTCGAACCGAACTATAACCGAAAAGTTCACCTGGGAAGATTCATACTATACTACCACACTGCATCCTTACCTACATTTTAAAGTAGATTATTTATAAAAACTTTATGTTGTTAATTGACTTCTCTCTCTCGCTGTTTCTTCACGGAAGGATCGGGTAGGCGGAAGGTGTTTTTTGCTCCGAGTTCTCTAACGGATTTTTTACGCAACGCCACTGCATGCTGCGCCGGCGTTTCCGACGCTTTCCTTCTATTACGTGGTGCTACCAGGCCAAAGGTGGTAACTAGACCGACCGCTTACCAGAGTCCTCGCCCGGACAGGTCAGGGGCGCAGAGCAGGACGACAAAGGGGACCGAGAGCGGTACGGACAGCACCTGCCGCCCGCACCTCTCTCGGCCCCCTTTGTCGCCTACCCCGCGCCCCTGTGCCGCGCGGGTGAGGACTCAGTTAAGCGGTTGGTCTATAGCAACAACTTCTTTTTCATAAGTCTATAGCTACTTACACGAAACAGTGAGCAGCTGACAGAATGGCTCTCGCGTTGAGGATAGCGCCGCCGCAAGACTGATGGTACGTCAGCAAGTTCCAGGAATACATGAGCGCAGCACCATATGGATACCGCTCAATGCTGGTCACCTCGCCGCCGACGATCCTCTGAGGGTTTGATGGTACCGCTGAAATACATTGCACACAGCTATTTAAAAGTTGTATGATTCATTTAAACACTCTTCTTCTACAAAGCTAGCAGTGATGATACTTACTCCATACCTACGTACATACATACATAAATCACGTCTTTATCCCTTACGGGGTAGTCTGAGCCTAACGACCTAAAGGCCACGCTTAGCATGATTTAGTTGACGTTCAGAATGTTCCAGTTGTTGTTCTTACCGCGCAGATGATAAAAACCCATCGAGAGGATGGACGAAAATCTTAGTTAATCATGTTATAGGCGATGCGACTAGCAACCCATTTTAATTTTCCCTTTTCACCTATACCTATGCCCACAATCATGCTAAAGTCATTCATTTGTATAAGTACTCTTCGTCTACAAAACTAGCAATCAAGATATTGGATTCAGTCTTATAGAATCCTTTGAATTTCCGCTTATGTTAGAAATTAGTTTTCGGGATGCGGCTATGGTATAAATACATGTGGCTATAGGTATAGTAGTGCTATTTATTAGTAAACCAACTACAGGGAGTCCATGGAACCGTATTGATCCAGTCTCGATTAATGCAATGACGATGCACGATGCATTTTACTGGAGAGGTCTAGTTATGCAAATGTACCAGCACAGTTTTAACAGAGCTTATAGTAGAAGGGACCTGCGCAATTGACTGGCGCTAACTTGAAAGTCAATTCTTGTGAGGTACTTGCGAAGAACCGCATCGCCCCATCCACGTTACGGTATGCGATTGACCCCCACCGTTATATCTGTTGGGTGAACTGTAACTTGTGTAGCCCCCTTAACACGAACTACCACAACGTTCAATGCACTAATTATGTAGGTTATTCTGTTATTATCTTACCTGCTACAGCGGCAAGAACACCGAACAGGAACAGGAGAGCGGCACGCATCTTGAATCCTTCTGAAAGACTTCAACTCTCAAAATTTTTTGGGTGTAAAATTTGATAACAAATTGATAAACAGTTGATAATATTATCGCCATAATTTTACTAATTGATAGATTCGATATACGTCCCTTAATCTTTCAGTGTCGATTGATAAGGTTACAATTCTTACTATATTCTTACCTAACTAATGTGTTGTATAGGTACCGTCGAGCAAAAATAAGGTTCACTTTCCATACAAATTTGTATGGAGGGTGATCCGATATATTTGCTCGCCGGCGTACTTAGAGTGAGTTAAGATATGTGACTAAGTGCGTCTACTGCCACTGCCAGTTCCGGCATAATACCAGGGACGCTACTCCGAAGATTTAAGAAGTTCGTATCATACCGTCCCTCTCACTCTCAAATTAAAGACTATTAGTGTGAGCAGAACGGCGCAAAGCAAACTTCGAATTAGGTATAAAGCCAGCGCTGTGGCAGCAATACCGGCAGCAAATGCTGAATAGGCGCCTGTTCGGGTGTGCCGCGAATTTTTTTATCTTTATGTAACTTTCACGCAATCAACACAACACAATCCTATTGTGATGCTTGCCGAATGAAAATTTTCGTTTATCCATCGATTTACCAAAATTTAATGTAAATAAAGAGGACTCTATTTAAAAAGAAAACATGGAACCGAACTACAATACATAATTTTAGTAACGCGAGGTCTTAATACATAGTTACCTATCTAGACATGGTTATTGAGCCATCACTATAATTATTCCCTTATTGGTGAATGCTATCGATAATCGATAAGTAATGCGTCGTTATCATTTTATGTTATGAAATGAAAATTTTAAAAACTTACATTGTTGTATTACTGATATTATCCATGTCCTTGAATGAGTCAGAGAATGAGTTTCAATCTTTAAGGTGCATGATTTCCTCTGAATCGGTGAGGGTGCGACCACACCGCCGCTTAAAAAACGGTGACGTTACGGAATCGCAACAAAATGTATGAAGAAACGGTGAGAAAACGTGACGCATACGACACGTCATTGCGTATACGCGGCGGTTTGGTCGCACCCTTATAGGTAACATTGTGCCACATAAGGGTAGTAACATTGTGTCACATGAGTAAATAAAATACTGAATTAATTTCACTAATACTTTTAACTAATGCACTTATCAATTCCTAGCCCAGTGTTGAGATAACCTGACCACAAAATCCCGGGTTTGGCTTTGTCGGGTATGGTGAGTGAAGATCGCATCGCATACCACCATAACCTTTAGCCCCTTATTAAATGCTTTAGCAATTAAACTATAATGAATGCATTTGCGCTCATCATTATTATACTTACTAGTTATTTATAATATGAGTAAGTCCACGTTTCTGCCAAATAATTTTGAACAATTCGTTACCCCGTAGATGTTTCTATAAAATATGATCAGCTAGGTATTTGAATACCCATTGCAGACTATCGCCATAGTGTACGGGGGATAATTGCCAGTGAACAATGGACGGCGACGCGCACCAGCGTTAGCAATGGCCGAACATGGCTCATATTTTTATGCCATTGAAAATATTGTAGGAGAAATTATTACTATTACGTTCTTCTTTCTTCTATTTTCTTGAGCTTGATAAAGCCAATAAAAGGCTAAGTAACAACCAATATATACCTACATATTATGTGTGAGTACGTATTATACTAAATATGCCTGATTTATTAAAGGCTCGTACAAGTAGACACAGTTGTTTTTAAACAGAATAGAATTAAACTACTATAAGATAGGCATGGCTTTTGCCACTATTACTCTTTTTTTGGACGTATATAGGCTGGAGAGAGAGGGACTCTTTTTTTCTCCAACTTCGTCTTTCGATAAGATTTCATTGCTTTTTTTTTTATCGACAAATCATCGCAATCGGGGCTTGGCACGTTTTTTAAAGCATGTGTTTTTTGGGATACGTTTTTAAATAAGTTTCCTTGTCTTTATAGGGAGACATTGACGATTTCTAATTAAATAATTCAAGCATAATTTGCTTGATTATAAAATTCCAACGAAAATAAACTACAATTGTGTTTTATATTTTACTAAAGTATGGTATACTAAACTTATTTAAATAGTGAGGCATTGGCTTGTATCCATGGAGTAAAGCGTGAGACGCGAACGTTGACCCCGGGGTAGCGTGCGCGTGCACACTCCTCTCCCCACAAGCACACACCAACGACTACCCCGTTGTGGATCAGGGGACCGCCAGACGCCAGAGTCACCCTGGCACTGGTCGCGACCGCCAACATCCAACCAGCCAGAGCACAACATGTTGTCAGTAATAGTGTACCCCAGCTCAGCATAACGCGCCCTGCACACAGCTTGGTTCACGTCCCAGATTTGAACGTGACGTAGTTGCTCAGATGCGGGATAAAAAAAAAATAAAAAAAAATTGTAGTATTTTTTTTATATTTTCTTTAGGAATGGTAGTATTAAAACTGTAATCATTCCTATAGATTTTTTTTTAGCTTCTATAGCTATGGTTATATACCCCAGTGGATTATTGTTAGGGGGTGGCTGATACACCCTGTATAACCCAAATCGGTATAATATTTCTCATACATATATTCGAAATTTCATTTTCATGAATATCTCTCGGTGTCGTACTCTGCAAGTCGAAATTCACCAGCGAAACGACTCACTTGTATACACGAATTTATTGTGTATGTAAAACATACATAATACAATGTAATAATCAGGGGCCTTACCTTGACGTCGTAATGCAAGTCCATTCCGAACCAAAGTTGGATCGATCGCTGTCAGATCCATACTTACTAAAAGTTTCAAAAATGACAGCTAAATAATCCCAATTGAATAGCATTAAGACTTCATGGTTAAGCACCACCTGTATTTAATTTCCTGCTGCAACATTCCCTGAGCGGTACAACTTAGGGATCTTTAAAAAAGCGAGCCTTCCTGTAAGCTTAATTGTCTAACTCGCTCGCAATCTCCATCGTGTTCATTTTGACAGTACTTGTATGAATGTGACAGCTAGCTGATTCCGATGCCAATTGTCAGCCCATACATGAACTGTCAAAATGAACACGATGGCGATTGCGAGCGAGTTAGACAATAAGCCTACTGTTCTTGAAAGGGCCGGCAACGCACCTGTGATTCCCCAAGTCTTGCAGGTGTCCCTGGGCGATGGTGATCACTTTCCATCAGGTGACCCATCTGCTCGTTTGCCCCCTCTTATATAATAAAAAAAAACATACCTATAACAGCGGCTAGGCCTAACACCAACACAGCCAGTGACGTTTGCATTGTACCGTTTTATAATTACATAAGTGGACTTCGAAGGTCCGTCCGGATCGCTACCACCATCTTACTCGCTAATCCTGCCGCTAAGCAGCAGTGCTTGCACTGCTGTGTTCCGGTGTGGAGAGTAAGACAGCCGGGGAAATTACGCGCACAAGAGGCATTTCATCTAAGTCCTCTAGGTTGGCAACGCATCCATCTGCAATCCCTCCGGGGTTGCGGGTGTCTATGGGCAGTGGTGATGGTGACCCACTTGCTCGTTTACCTTCTTATTCACATAAAAAAAAAATGTCAAAGCTATTTTATACATACTTGTCATGAGATGGTGTTTCGGTACGATTAATTGTTAACTGATTTATTTGGAATCGGGGTTTTCCTGATTATTAAGGTACTTTAAATTAATTTAGCAATGGTAAAACAAGGCTAAGTTAGAGGCCAAATTCTTTATGTAGATATGTAACAATATTTAAACTGTCATTTTATTGGTATTGTTTCATGTCTTACTGAAATGATGGTCTAAAAGATCTGACCGAGCGCTTCTGCACGTACTTAGTATTTCGTAATAATTCACATAATTGGATATTCACTCTGGTCTACGTATTACGCCTACACATAAACACACAATCCCCGTGGCATGGCATAGAATATTTTGTCATTTTTTTTTATGTGAATAGGAAGGCAAACGAGCAAGCGGGTCACCTGATGGTAAGCGATCACCACTGCCCATAGACACCCGCAACCCCGGAAGGATTGCAGATGCGTTGCCAACCTAGAGGATTTAGATGAAAATTAAATGCCTCTTGTGCCCGTAATTTCACGGCCTTTAATTCAAATTCTTACATGCTGGTCTGGGAGTAGGTATAGAAAAAAAGATAGAATGCACCAGGTGCTTCTCTTCCCGCGCAGATGGTGAAATCCAATCGAGGGAATGGTCAAAAATCTTAGAAATCATATTATAAAAATTAGTTGAAAGGTTTTTTTTTAAATTTCATGAGTAGTTCCGACATGGAATATAATAAAATAATGATAAAAATGACATGTAATAACAATAATTATTACGAATAAATGAGTATGAGTATGAGTATAGGCGATGCGGCTAGCTACACATCACTATTTTGATTTTTGATTCCCCTTTCCACCTATACGCCCACAATCATGCTTAACATGGCCTTTAGGTCTTGTTACCTAGGCACTGTCTACCCCGCAAAGGATAAAGAAAAGATTTATGTATGTATTTAATTCAAAAAATGATCTCAGCAATAATGGAAATCATCAAACACTGCGTCTTCAAATGAATCCAAAATACTTCTGCAAATTGTTGGATTAGTTTAGGTAGGTACCTAATTCAATAAAACTGTAAATGTTTTAAGGGTTATTCGATTATGGTTAAATAACAAAGGATTTCAAAAATTTGGTACAAGGGTTACATAAAAAGTGCATACATTACAAGGGTTATATATTTTTTTAAATTACAATTAATACATACATACATACATACATATCGTCACGCCTCTTTCCCACAGGGGTAGGCAGAGAGTACTTTGTTCCACTTGCTACGATCCTGACATACCTCTTTCGCTTCATCCACATTCATCAATCTCTTCATACATGCTCGTCGGTTTCGGGTACTTTTGACCTGGCCTTTCTCCAAAACGTCCCCTATTTGATCACGGAACGTCTGCCTAGGCCTTCCCCTCCCAACGCATGCATTCACACTCCCCATATAAATCTGTTTAGTTAATCTTCTTTCATCCATCCTCTCTACGTGACCAAACCAACTAAGCATACTTTTTTCTATCCTAGTCACTATATCTTCTTTCACACCAGCACATTCCCTTATCACACAATTCCTTATTCTATCTTTCAGTGATACACCTTCCATACTTCTTAACGCTCTCATTTCTACTGCATTTATTCTACTTTCATGCTTTTTTTGCCATACCCAACTTTCGCTACCGTACATTAGTGTTGGAACGAGCACCCCTCTGTGAACAGCCAGACGCGCCTTCTTTGACACCTTCTCACTGCTCACAAAGGCGCGCAGCGCTCCATTGACCATGTTTCCTGCATTCACTCTTCTTTCAATATCTCTTTCACACTTTCCATCTGTCGTAAAAGCCGAGCCCAGATATACAAATTCTTTTACCTGTTCTACTTTCTCACCCGCAACCATAATCTCACATTCTGTCATGCTATCGTCTTTTTCGAATACCATAGCTTTCGTCTTGCTCACATTAACTTTCATACCTTTCCTTTCCAATGCCCCACACAAAATGTTAGCCATCCTTTGCAACTCCTCCTCCGACGATGCTAACAACACTTGGTCGTCGGCGTATAGGAGGCATTAGATGGTTAACTCGTTCATCCTCAGTCCACTGTCATTCTCTTTCAAATCATTCAATTAATGTATATTAAAAAAAAACTTATGTAAATTTCTTACCGACAATGCCTAGTTCTAGCCTTTGGAAGTTAAAGGCATGGCATTGTTTTTCCTTTATGATGTCGAGTGTGTGATAATATAATTGTGTTTCTTTAGTAATGGTATATTATTATTATTATCATCTATGTTTAATAGGCCTTTGGAGCTGGCATGTTCATTTAAATGATCTAAGCTTGTAAATAAAGATTTTTTTTTAAAAACCTCTATGTTAAGTTAGGTTAGTACTTAACTTAGGGTCCCTGTCCCTACTTATTTTATTGTCTCTTTTTCCCATTGTTGTCCCAGCATTTACTTTATAGGATTTTTATTATTCCCTTTTTTCATTTGTTTATTTGGTTTTATTTGTTTTTCATGTATTCTAAAAATACGTACTAGTTAGTTCCTGTGGCACATTCTTCTTGGCAATCAATGATAGTTTTTGAAAAACGGCTGGTACAAAAAAAAATTTTTTGAAGACCCGTGCGCGACGTAATTGATAAACAAAGATTGAATTTTGTTTCTTTAAGATATTTCCGTGGGTTTCTACAAGGAGGGCAAAGCCGTGGGCATAAACTAGACTTACTTATTATTACGCAACTTATTCATACAGTAATCTTAGGTATATAAGTGCGTGACAACTATCATAATAGTTTAGTTAAACTCCCAATCATGAGGTGCTCGCGCAATAGTCGGTAAGTACGTATAAAACACGAAAATAAGTTTATTTTAACTGTTAATTTTATAATAGTTAAGTAAGTACAAATATTTTTTGTTATTTGTGTATTTATATTAGTAAGTAAATAAATAATTACCTACTTGTTTAAAGTCCTTTGATAGGAAATATAACGAAAAAAGGACTATTTTGTTCTCGCACATTAAGTTTCGTACGTATTAAATATAACGTTATACCTACTTTAAGTGCAAATTTAGCTAAGCGCAAAAGTAACTTGATATTTTATAGAAATATTACGGTATTTATAAGGGTCGATAGATATATTGAAGTAATAAATCGCTATTAAAGAAAGTAAAAGTGAGTCAATCATGAACACAACTTTGTATTCTCTTGGGTTCTATGCAAACTTATTATCGCCGTAAGCTCAGAGGAAGAACAAAGTCATTATAACGAATTAATCAAATAAGTATTTATCTATTTTTATTAACATATCTGCAAAATATTTAACTGAAAATGAATGAAACAAGGCTCGCAAAATTGACTTTGATTGAATTTAATTATGAAATTAAATTGCTGCAGATGGGGCCACTGTTTTCTTGATTTTGTATATTTGATTTGTAATTTATTTCACTACATTTTAATGTAGGTAATTGAAGTGAAATTCTATTGTAGGATTTTTTTTATAAAATTTGTCTGCAAACTACATTACAACAAAATCCCACAAAACAATTTTTCATGAGTACCTAGTTAAATATCCTTTTATCGGCGTCAAACCAATGTACCCAAATTTGAAGTTTAAATATAGGTACACGCAATATTTATAACCACATCATTCGCCCGCCGCCTCGTTTGACCTGGGGAGAGTATAGATTAGGGGTACATTAATTAACAGACTATCTGACTCCATGCGGTTTTATGTGGTCTGAATTAAATGATTTTTTTTTTTTTTTTTCATTCGAAGTGTTTATATTTTATCTATCTTATGGGGATTATTGAATACTGATCAACAATGCAAATTTATCTATATTGTTTTTATACGACAAGGAAGGCAAACAAGTCACCTGCAGGCTTATTACGTTCATTTCGACAGTTCTTGTATGAATGTGCCAGCTAGCTGATTCCGATGCCAATTGTCAGCCCATACATGAACTGTCAAAATGTGAACGATTACGATCGCGAGCGAGTTACGTTCTAAGCCTGCTAATCGTAACCGAGCACAACCACCCATGAAAACCCGAAACACTAGAGATTTATATTTCGATATTACACAAACTTTGACGGAATGTTATCCCGATAATTATGAATCGGTAAAAATAAACCAAGATCTGAAAAACTTCCGACCTTTACAGTTAGCTGTAACTAAAAGCATCTTCGTAACCTTTACTACTTCTACCTTCTTCTTTCGAAATCGAAAATAGGGTATTAAACATGTATTTTTCACAGCTATCTTGGCTCATATTTAATTGTGAAGGCACGGGATGAGAAAAATCTGAGGTGAGCTTGAATCTATTCTCCATGTGGTCTCAAAGCATTAAAAGCTAAACTAAGTACCTATCGGACTCGAGAACAGAAACTTTTAGCCTAGTTTCAAACAGGAACCCTGATCAGTTGTTGCAGCGTCAGTTTAATTTATTGCATCAGATCAAAGTCCGAACTTTCGTGGGAAATAGTCAGAACTGTTCTCACTTCACAATGTAAGTTTCTGGAAGTCCTACAGCGACTTGAAAGTCTTGAAATACGCCGCTATCACCTTGTCGTAATTATATTTTCTTTCTTGCACATGTTATGTGCCTTTGAATTTCAAGCCGTACATTGAATGAACGCTTGAACGGAGCTCAAGAACTATTTTTGTTTTAAATATCAAAACTATCTAGAAAAGGAGATGTGATTAAAATATTTGTATTTATTTCGATCCATGCTATAGATATTCTAAATTCTAATAGTTGATCGATTGATTAACCAACAGAATTTTTGAAAAGGGGTACATAAATAAGGTACCTACACTAAAAAAAACCATTGCACCGTTCCGTGCGCTTACGTTAACTATGTGAACAGTCAAATGTACTTACTTGCATATTAGCATAATAGCAGCTAATACTCTTTTTTAAGTTCAATAAGTGGCGTCCAGGGGCCTTACCATGACGTCTTAATGCGATTCAGTTGAGGTTCGCTCGCTGTCAGATTCATACTGAAAGTGACAGCTAAAACTTGAACTGAGTCGGAATGAGGAAGTCTTGGTAAGGCCTCAGCTCACACTTAACATGTCTAATATTGGAGTGAGAAGGAACTTCGAATTTACGATTTGCAAGTAGACCGCTTGGTTGAGCTGAACGAAAAAAAACGTTATGGAACTTGGCTGGCAGATTATTTTAAAAACATAACCGTTTTCTTAGCTCTTCAAAAATGCATAACAACTAGGAACTTAGTTCAAAGAAATAGAAAAAAAATGATCACAAAGGAAGCGGGCGGGAATAACACAAAAAATATAAATGTAAAATAAGTATTTTTTGTGTTATTTACATTGAGTATGGTTTTTAATTAATTTAGTTCGAATAAGAATTTCCTTAGAACTCCTAAGACGACCTTTATTTATTTATTTATAAGCCTTTTTATTCCGAATTCGCTTCAATTTCAGTAAGTACAAGTTGTTGTTGTTGTTGTTGCTATTGTCGTTTATTTATTAAATTGTCGCGTAATTCGGCGTGCCTCATGGCATAGGCCTCCTCCGTGTATTGGAGGGTTTGGGCTATAGTCCCCACGCGCGCCCAGTGCGGATTGGGAACTTAACACACACCGTTGAATTTCTTCGCAGATGTGCGTAGGTTTCCTCACGATGTTTTCCTTCACCGAAAAGCTCATGGCAAATTACAAATGTAATTTTCGCACATAAATTCCGAAAAACTCAGAGGTGCGAGCCCGGGATTTGAACACACGACGCTCTGCTTGAGAGGCCACAGGTCAAACCACTAGGCTACCACGGCTTTTTTAGGACGACCTTAGTTTAGTTCAAATAAAAATTCCCAAATGCAACATGCATTTTTGACTTATTTTGAAAAAAAACTAAAAAACATGATATCTCAAAAATGGTTAACTTTTGCATAATACATATGAGGGGTTACAATTATCGCAAATAGTCACCCCTACCACCTCCTAAAGAATATACGTCGAATTACCAATAACCCTGTATATTTCATGGGTTTTCTGTAAAATAAGCGTCAAAATCATCGGTTACGGTTAATGCTATTGAGTACCTTACATAGGTACCTATTTATAGTGTTGGAAAATTTCAGAATAATAATAAAACAATATCGAAAAGGTAATTAATGGTTAAATTTAAACAGAATCTTTGTAAATTATAAATTTTATTTTCTCAGTAAACATTACGTATTTTATGGCGCACTTATCAAAATTGTCTTATGAGAACGCACTACCTATTGATGTTCCACGCACTAAAACTCTCGTTTTTGCTCAGTACATATTAGGCATTGGCTTGAATCCAGCTGGTGAAGACAGAAACGCGAGCGTTGACACCAGGGTAGCGGGCCAGAGCGCACTGTTCGCCCCATGAGCATACACCGACAACCACTCCGTTGTGGATGAGGGGACCACCAGAGTCGCCCTGGCACTGGTCGCGACCGCCAACATCCAACCAGCCAGAGCACAACATAGTGTCAGTGACAGTGCGACCGATCTCAGCATAGCGTGTTCTGCACGTAGCCTGGCTTATGGTCCAGATTTGAACATGACGAAGTTGCTCAGAAGCGGGACCGTTGAACTGCGAAAAAAAGGAAAATTCTCACTCCGGTGCTGAGTTTACAATAAGTGTATCATTAACTTTGTCTCTGCAACTTACCCATTGGTCACCCCATCCGGTAGCCCACACGATTTGGTTGTCAGCGAGGTTGTAGTTGGCACCAGCGATTGATGCGGCGCGAGCTTGGTTGTTGAACGAGATAGTTGAAGATAGACGGACGATAGCAACATCGTTGTTCAGAGATGCACCCTGGTTGTAGTTAGGGTGGAGGATGTTCTGGGCCACGTTGTGCACGACACCACCGCTGTTGGCGAAAGTGGAGCCGACGCGCACACGGAATCTGTTGGCTGCAGTGAACCATCTGTAAACGAAATGTAAATTCTTACCAAAAATGACACAAGGTAGGAAATGGTTTTTAATGAAATAGCAGAAATCATGCAACAAAGAAGTCGCATCGACAAAACATTACTAACGTAATAAATTGCCTGGGTAGTAGCATTGAAAAAGCACTATCGTTAGCACCGAAATTTCTAGATCTGCTCTCCTCGTTTAAGTACACGACACATCACTCGGAGTCGGCAGGAACAATAACGTAGAATTACTGTGACTTACGTGTAGCAGTGAGCGGCTGTGAGAATGGACCGGGTGTTCAAGATGGTTCCACCGCAGGACTGGCCATACCACACGAAGTCCCAAGATGAGAGAAGACCCGCCTGGTACGGATATTGTTCAATGTTTGTTAAAGCACCCCCTACTATCCTACTTCCATAGGGTTGTGGGTCAGCTGTAACATAAATAAAGAGTTCTTGCAATACCTCATACTGACTGTTGTTATTTTTAATATTTTATTAAATATATAAATATATTTTATTAAATAGGTGGTTATAAAATTTCCAACGAGGTCTTTTTTACAAGGAAGGCAAACGAGCAAGTAGGTAACCTGGTGCTATAAAAAATAACGAATAGCACAAAAATGTTTATTTTACCTAGTACGGCGGCCAGGCCAAGAACCAACAAAACCAATGAAGTACGCATTGTTCTGATTTATGAACAAAAATGTACCTTATTATCTTTAAGATGCGCCTATTTATACGATTTCAATGATTATATCAGTACATCAATTACATGATATCAACTGATATAAATAACATTTCAGCGTAATAATCTTCGGTTTTTCCTAATTAACAATGCCCTGTGGCCTGCAAAAAAAATGTCTAGATTGAAAAATGGCCAAGTTGTGTAATCGGTGTAATTTTTATCAGCGTGACTTTATTGTGGCATGTAACAAAATTAATACTTACTTACTTACTACTCTAAAACCACGATTTTGCCGTATTTACTTTATGTGACGTAGGTTTCGTTCAATATAAGTATAATGATATAGTCATAATATTATAACTACGAGTATTAGGTGCTAGATGTCCCTAATGCTTCTGCGGGAGAGAGGCGGGAGGCCAGGTACTTCTGCCTAGTTTAATCACAGTCACGCTTGGTAGTAAATTAAGGTTTTTTTTCTATGTAGCTTATTTGG
Source organism: Pandemis heparana (assembly GCA_963854515.1). Taxonomy (NCBI): domain Eukaryota; kingdom Metazoa; phylum Arthropoda; class Insecta; order Lepidoptera; family Tortricidae; genus Pandemis; species Pandemis heparana. The sequence goes on along the minus strand of OY978007.1, from coordinate 14,098,415 downwards.
TGTCCCACTGTTGGGTAAACGTCTCCACTTTCACTTTTTATCCGTGTCTGTCTTTTGCGAGGCTTCCCTAGTCCAGTTCAAAATCATCCCGCCATCTCCTTTTTCTCTGTCTGTTCGTGATAAACTCAAAAACTACTTGACGGATTTTCAGGCGGTTTTCACTAATAAATAGAGTCATTCAGGCAGGCAGTCGTACGAAACCAGGGCGGGTCGCTTTGCTAGTCATACTTACGCACTTTTTAACAAATCTTCAAGACTAAGTGTCTAATTTGTACACTTGGTTGTTCAATAAAAATTTAAGTTATTTAATTAATTGTGTACAGTCGAGCGACAGGCTATTAGCGCTACACTCTCGCTACTGGATAGGTAAATAATGGCACACAACACAGCTAAATTAGGAGGGCATCCTCAAACTTTGAGACAAGATTTGAAACAGTCTGCGCAAGATTTACAACTTGGCGGTTTTATACACCTATAATTTAAATAATCTAATGCTCGATTTTAAGGAAACTCACACTCATAAAAACAGCTGTATTTGGTGACTAAGATGCTTATCAGTGCTGGAGTGTTGTTATCCTTTTAATGCGAATTTCGTATTTCGTAATTTTTTTTTTTATTTGATGCGACTTTCCATATATACGCCCACAATCGTGCTAAATGTGGCCTTTAGGCCTTGTTGTCTAAGCCTTTGATACCTTTAGGCTCTGTCTACCCCGTATGGAATAAAGGCGTGATTTCTGTATGTATGTGTAAGTGTATTATTCCTGACTTCTACTTCTAAGGATAAGGATAAAATTTTGGGATTGTTATGTGTCAACCCCGATCCCATGGAAATACAATACAATACAATACAAATACTCTTTATTGAACACCACAAATCAGTACAAAACAATACAGAAACAAAGAACAAAGTATACAATCGAAATCTTCTTCTTCTTCTTCTTCAGCGTGTAAACGCGTGGGACGTCATACGCCTCTCCAGTCCGTCTCCGTCCCGAACGGTTGCCCGTTTCCCTCTTCCTGATTGGTCCTGCTGTCTCCCTTATGTCATCGGACCATCGGGCAGGGAAATATGGGAATATCACCCAGTAATCTTCAGTCTGTCGTAGCTCAGCGTAACGAGTTCTGTATGTAGTCTGGACTTAGGTCCAGCAGATTCCAGCAGGAATCGTTACGCCGATTAACGATTGACTGTGTGCGTGTTGGGGACTTCCCACGCCGCGTCTCCCAGTACGTGGTCACTACGCGAGAACCTTCCGGCATCGGCCGCCGGTCCTGCGAACAGAACGTACGGTCGTGGGGGTCCGCTGGATAGGGGTTGCACAGGAAGGTCTTTATGGCGCCCTTTAGGGAGGCTTTTCGGGGAGGGGGGTACGTCAGAATCTTAGCAAGTGGAACCCCCTCTCCCTCCTCTCTGCCTACCCCTATGGTAAAGAGGCGTGACTGTATGTATGTATGTACGTTAGGGAGGCCTATGTTCAACAGTCAAGTGGACATCTTTTGGCTGATGATGGTGGTGGGTGGAAGTAATAAGATTACTTAGGGCCTGGAGCTTTACCATGATGTGTTAATGTTAATATGCGATTGAACTACGACTCAGTTCATGTTTTAGCTGTCATTTTTGGATTTGACAGCGAGCGAACCTAAACTAAATCGCATTAAGACGTCAGTAAGGCCCCAGGTGATAGATTTTTGGGTACCGTCCGACTCACTCTTAGACAGTTTAACATTTTATTTTTATTAAACTAACCTCAAATAGTTACTTGTAATAGCAGTATTTTAATGTTTTTGATAGAGTTCATGTTTTAAAACGGGTATTTTAGCAGTTTATCAGTTTTAAAATGCGATTTCTGCTCGATATGTAACGTTTTTCAGTTATTCATTTTGAAGCGGATAGTAATGAGTGGAATGTATTAGAAATATGGTTGAGAAGAATGGATCGCAAGGAAAAGCAGGTCCTCAGCTGGGCCCTACCATGACCTTTTTACAAACAATTCAAAAGCAGAGCAGTTCAGTTTAGGCACCTAAACTGAATCGTCAAAATTCGTACCATGACGTCAACATAACAAAACTGAAACTCAACCGCTTACAACTGAATGAAAGACCGATATTGTCTCTGGTCTGAATTTGAATCGAAACCTCGTGAAAGAGATGCCGCTATATCGAACCGCATATTTTCATCTCGTTTTGTCTAGAATGACATTTAGACGTTCGAAAACCAAAGCACTTTGAAAACTAATTTACGGTTAAATTTATTTTTATCATTATTAAGGTACAAAAAGAAAATATTTGAAACTCACTTGTGATAAAAAATAAATTGTTTTACGAATTTTTGCTATTTTTAAAAGAAAATGTAATTTTGAATAAAAAGTTCACAAAACATTTCCGCGTTAGCAACTTTCCTCCTAGATTCCGAACGCACGAAGTGCGAGCGAGTGCAATTTGGTTTGAGCGGTTTGAATCTTTTGTCGACTTTGTAGTTCGTGTTTTTGTGTTCAAATTATTGAATTATGGCGTAAGTATGGCAAGCAATGGTAATTCATAAATAATTGTTTGTGTTGTGTTTCATATGAGCATTTTCAAAGTTCTTGAAATATAAATTCTAACTAAAACACTTAGGTATCATTCCTTAGAATCTTAGTGCTCGCCTTAATTTGTATTTTTCCTTTTAGTGAAGCATCGTCACGTCGACGTGTGAGTTATGCCCAGCTCGATAGTCTTTGGGAGTTCCTAAACGACCACAGAGATATCGGAACTGGGTATAACAAGACGTCCAGAGCCCGAGATTATTCCAAAAGAATGTGGCAGACCATTGCAGAAACTTTGAATGCGCATGGTGATGGTGCTGTTAAAGACTGGAAAGCGTGGAGCAAAGTAAGTGAACATCCTAGTGTATCAGTCGGTATAAGCATAAGTACAAAATGATTACTTATCATACCATATTCCTTAACACACCTACGGTTTCAACCCCGCTGTAGAGCATAACTATAATACTTTCATAAATTCTCAAAATGTCTGAAAAGTATTACGGCCCAATGATGCAATACTCCTTAATATGAGAATGGATTCATTTTCTTCTGATGTTACATGTTAAAATTTTGCTTCATTGTTGTAGTACTGGAATGATTACAAGTCGAAATTGAAAAGAACTGTTGCTGCCATCCGGTCGTCACTGCAACGTACTGGAGGAGGCCCATCAGATGCGCCTAGCCTCTCGGAAATAGAGCAGAAGTTTCTGCAACTACTAGGTGGCTCTTTTGGATCTGGTCTTCCTGGCATAAGAGTTGAACCTTTCAACCTGGTAATTTTATTTGTCATTCAATTTTTGTTCAAACTTTCATTTATAAAGCAAGCCTTGAGTATTATTTACATACTTACTTATTGTTATTGAGTGAATTATTGATAAGAGATTTGTAAATATTTTATTAGAAACAAACAACATACAGCTCAAGTGCATATTAGAAATCATGAAAATGAGCATTTGGCTTAGTGACCGCTAAACTACCATTGTAAAAGTTCATTTGTTGTTTGGTACACGATTATCACAAACTTCGTTGATGGTGGATGTAAGCCTATGTCCAACAGTGGACGTCCTACAGCTGATATGATGATGATGATGATGTTTTGATTTCAGGAAACAGAGGAAAGGGAAATTGTTAACTTAATTGTTAACACAGATGAAACACAACTCAATTTATTTGGAGATAGCATATCAATATTAGGTGAGTAATACTTACATATACAATAGTACTTTACACAAGTTAAATTTTACTTCCATGCTGGTCTGGGAGCAAAGAAAAAACCTAGAATGTACTAGTTGCTTCTCTTCCCGCGCAGATGTTAAAAGCCCATTGAGGTGATGGGCGAAAATCTTGGTAATCATGTTATAGGCGATGCGGCTAGCAACCCATCATCGTTTTGATTCCCCTTTCCACCTAAATACACCTACAATCATAATAAATGTGGCCTTTAGATCTTGTTACTTTAGGCTCTGTCTACCCAGTAAGACGTGATTTATATGTATGTACAATTTTACAACAAATTAGGTAACACATGTTATTTGAAAATTAAATTAATTTAAGATAAAACCCTTGCTCTTGAAACTATAAGACCTAGTTGACAAAAAAAATTAACACCTATCTACAAAGGTATGCAGCCACAGGTGACTCGAGGGCTGACTGATACTTGCCCCTTTAAATTACAATTAATAGTTCAGAGAGCTATGAGTAATACTACTTACTTCTGTATACCTTTTTCTGTTTTGATTGTTATATGTGGTGTTTAATAAAGAGTTATTGTATTGTATTGTATTGTATTGTAATACTGTGGCGGAAAACCTTGTTGACAATGTATTTACTTTGTCTAAAATATATATTTTTTTCTTTTAAACAGGTCTTGCACAAAATGATCTTCCTCAACCAGGGCCATTGAGGCTGTCTATTACGCCGCCGCCAATCTTGCGCACCCCCATGCCCTCACCACAGCCCACCCCGCGCCGCAGCCCGCGGACTCGCGACCACCGACAACATCTAGATCCAAAACTGGCATCTATGCTAGTGATCTGCATATTCGCGTCACATATCTATAATTGAAAAAAAAAAAAACTGTATACTTAAGTATTTCATTACCTACAAACTTTTATTAGAATTTCAATGATTGTTACTTCGTTTTAAGCAAATATCATGAAAGCTTCAGTTTTACCTGGGTACCAAACAAACTAAGTAAGTAACTAACTATGTAACTTAATTAGTCCCGAAATAAGCAAATACTTTCGCATTTATAATAGGAAGGATTGTGTACTTACAGGCGGACAATGCTTTTATAGTGACCAAAAAATATAGCCAGCAAAATTTGTGTAAAACAAAGGGTTATTTATTTTATTAACCAGATTAACTCACCAATTGAACATTCAAAGAATGAAATTGCTTTCGGCAGTAATATCTTTCCTCATGTTCAGATGGTCTGATTATTGGTATAAGTGTACCATCAACACACCCTAATACCCCGGGCATTCCAAATTTACTAAAAAACCTATAAAAATAAAAGTATTAAAGACATGTAAAAATATTAATAACATTATTTTTCATTCATACTAGAGTACCAAATTACTTACAGGGACCTTGTTGCGTTTCTCTCTTCGAGTGTAGACGGAAACGCTATATACTTTCTTCTCATATATGGAGAATTCAGGCATGTTGTTATTTGGGCAACAACAGCTGAAACAGTTTGTTGTGCCAACGAATGGGCGCTAATGTCTCCAATTGGTCTTTGATAAGACCCAACCGCATAGAAGGATAATGTAGTCAACACCTTAAATACATTTTAAATAATTTGAATACTTAGGTAGGAATTTAGGAACGGTCCTCCAAAGCAGCAGCCTTGAGAATATTTTTTATTTATTATAAGTTTTGTAAATAGTATAGTATAAGGTTTTTTTTTTCTTTTAGATATAGGTATAAGTATTTTTAATATGTATGATTGTTCTTTCTGTTTATTTAGTAAACATTCAATAGATATTAGCTATATTTATATGTAAGCAACTAGGTACTAACTTAATAATTATAATTGTACATACATTATATAAGTAACTTATAGGAATAAGTTCGCCTTTGTGCATAGATTTAATATTTTTTTGTGATTTGTGTCTGTTTCTTTATATTTGTACAACTAAGCATTTACTTCCTTACTTGTTTACTTACCTTTGTCTCTAAATCTAAGTCGGTAGACCTTTTGGGTTCTTTCAACATTGGTCTGAGCTCGTCACAGAGGTTCAACGTGAGTTCTTTGGAAAGACGATAGCGTCGTATGAATTCTAAGTCGCCTAGTTCAAAAGGGTCGCTTAACTTGCGCATACTAAGCCTGCGTTTTTTAAGCTGAGCATTCTCCACAAGGTCACATTCCAAAAACTCCATGTAAAGTAGTTCCTTAGACATCTAAAAGATAATAGGTACAAATAAAATCATTAATATTTTGTGGCTATTAAGTACTGTGTTGACTTAGTATTAATTCATTGCAAAATCAATTACTAGCTCTTTATAGGGATAAGTTCGCTTTTGTACAGTATTTGTATTAATGTTATTTTTATTTTTTTGTTATTTGTATTTGTTTCTTTATATTTGTACAATAAAGCATTTACTTACTTTTCACTTCTTTTATTCTTCTGTAGTTGTACTAAATAAAATTAGTTTTACAACAGATTCAAAAAGTACAAAGCTATTAACTTTTTCAGAGTCGCTAAATTTGACACTTGAGCGTTTCAAATCCCGCGCGAGATTAGCGTCATGGTACGAAAACCATTTGAAATGAGTGAATGATATGACTGAATCGCTGTCATTTGAGCGGCACTTAAACAGAGTCGCAAATGTCATGTCATGGTACGGATTAGCGATGCAGTTCAGTTTAGAGCCTAAACTGAATAGCGTTAAGAGGTCATGGTAGCCCCCCAGGACTAGTTTATTGACACTGACAAGAGTTCAAAAAAAAAGGCAAAAACAATTAAAAAATATATAAAAAGTATCAAAACGTAAAGAGTTCGCGACACATTTTCTTCGAAACATTTTTTAAATCGAACTTCCGATTATGCTGCCATTAATACTTAGTAACAAATCGACAGCTTATCTTAGAAAGTTTTAATATCAGCGTTTTGCGCAAGTTATTCTGATTGATCGAATTATTGACCAATGATTAACTTGGTTTTGGACGCCTACTCACTTTAATCGACCAAGGTGTCACGCCTATCAAATGTATATCGAAGTTTAATTTTGCACACATAAATTGTTTCTGCTTTAGCCATTCTTAAGGTGTTAGAGTAATATTAAAGCTACAGTTCCACTTACGCGATGTGGAGCAGACGCTAGCGGAAACTACCAATCAAATAATAATAATAACGTTATAAGCGGAGTGGAGATGAGATATTGATTTCAGTCTATTTCTCTCCGAGCCACTCCGACTGAAATAAGGCAGAAACCATACAAATAAATGAAGTTCGACTTCAAAAATAATTCGGAATTTAAATTCAAAGTCACTTAAAAACTTGGAACAGAATAGACGGACAACATAGCTCATAGTTCGATCCCTGCATCAAATTTTATATAAATAAGCACCTTATTAGGTACCTATTTTTCAATTCATCAGTATAATGTAAATAATAATTATGATATAAGGTTTTATATTTCAAAACAATAAATTTACTTATAACATTTATTCTTATTAAAATAATAAAACAATTAACAAATAGCACCATATTGCAAATCGTAGTCTTTTATAAAAAAACAGTCATTATGATCTCGAACATTGTGTTTACAATGCACACTTGCATTATGCGTTGGACTGAATCCAGTTAGAAACGGCGGAGACCCGAGCGTTGACGCCGGGGTAGCGCGCTAGAGCGCACTCCTCCCCCCACGAGCACACGCCGACTACTACGCCATTGTGGATGAGGGGACCGCCAGAGTCACCCTGGCACTGGTCGCGACCACCAACATCCAACCAGCCAGAGCATATCATGTTGTTGGTAATTTCGTCACCCAGTTCGGCATAACGCGCCCTGCACACAGCTTGGTTCACGATCCAGATTTGAACGTGACGTAGTTGCTCGGAGGAGGGGCCTTCGAACTGCAAAGAGAAGATTATTTTAAGTTGATCCCGACTATTTTAAGTTGAACGCTGTAGATGACAGGGCACGTTTAGCAAGATTGTGGGCGTATAGATGAAAATGGGAATCAAAATAGTGATGAGTTGCTACCCGCATCGCCTATAACATGATTCCTGTGATTTTCACCCATTCCTTCGATGGGCTTTTTACCATCTGCGCGGGAAGAGAAGCAACTAAAAAAAAATGTTTTTATTTTCTCCCAGACAATCATGCAAAATATATCCGTCTGATTACTACAACGGTTGCCTCTAGATTGATTTAGTTTTATACTAGCTGTTGCCAGCGACTTCGTCTGCAAAGAATTCGTTTATCGCTATCCTGCGGGAACTACGCAATTTTCCGGGATAAAAAGTAGCCTATGTGCTATTCCAGACGTTTCTCTATCTATGAGCCGAATTTCATCGTTCTGGCGTGATTGAGTAACAAACAAACATCCATCCATCCATCCATCCATCCATCTATCCATCCATCCATACTTTCGCATTTATAATATTAGTTAGATTAGATTAAAGGCGCCAACAAGTCACCATAGTGATCTTCAATAGATCTACAAACATATTTTCCATCTAAAAAGTCATATATCATGAATGAAATAGTTACCCATTGAGCTCCCCATCCGACAACCCAAACAGCTTGGTTATCAGCGACATTGTAGTTAGGGCCAGCAATGGATCCTGCTCGCGCTTGGTTGTTAAACGTGATAGTTGAAGCGAGACGGACGATGGCAACATCGTTGTCAAGAGTCTGTCTGCTATATTGAGGGTGGAGGATGTTCTGAGCCACGTTGTGCACGACTCCGCCGCTGTTGGCGAAGGTAGAGCCAACGCGCGCACGGAATCTATTGGCTGCCGTGAACCACCTGTGAAAATAGATAACTTATATGTGGAGAGTCCTACTAATATTATAAATGCGAAAGTTTGTGACGATGTGACGATGTGATGACGTGAGTTAGTGAGTGTATGTTTGTTCCGTCTTCACGCTAAAACGACTGGACGGATTTGGATAAAATTTGGAACGAAGATAGCTGGTACCCTAGATTGAAACATAGGCTACTTTTTATTTCGGAAAATTGCTCAGTTCCCGAGGGATAGCAATAAACATGTCAATTGCTAATTCTACGCGGACGAAGTCACGGGCAGAAACTAGTAAGAAATAAAGATTGTACAGGGGGGTTACCATGACGTCTTAATGCGATTCAGTTTAGGTTTGCTCGCTGTCAGATCCATACTAAAAATGACAGCTAAAACATGAACTCAGTCGGAATTAAGACGTCATGGCCCAGACTTACAAAAGTTGATAACACTAAAGAATCTCACAGACTCGCGACAGGCTATTTTATTTATAGTACAAATATGACACACCAAATAAAACTGTCTGAAAGAGTATTTGCACTTTTTCTTACGGCGTCTTAAAAAAATATATACGTTTCAATAAATTTGTAAATGCTTTAGTCTGTATGTCAACAAATAAAGTCCTCGTATGTAAGAAAATGATTACTGACAAACGTGCTAATTCTGTACTTTTTTACATAAATAATACATTTTAGCCTGCAACTTGTAAAAGAGCTCTAATAATGAATTTTTAAATAAAATTAATATAATTCTTACCAGTAACAATGAGCTGCTGTCAAGAGCGATCGGTTGTTAAGAATGGTTGCTCCGCAAGACTGGCCGTACCAAGAAAAGTCCCACGTTGACAGCAGAGCTGCTTGGAACGGGTAATTTTCAATGGTTGTTAAAGAACCACCCACTATCCTATCCTTTGATGGCACATTGGGCGCCGCTGAAAATATAATTACGATTATTAGCAATAGTGAGTAGCAAATGTATGTCTGTATTTGACAAAGGCGAATAAAAAAGTGACATAGCAGAATCCAATGTTAAGTTAACATGAGCTTAATGAATTTTTACCGTACAATAGCCGACATATTATTATAGTATTTTAAACCAGTTTTCTTCGATATTGGAAAAATTGCTCTTTAATAGTCACAGTCATTTTTTTAAACTATAGCTTGACAAGTATTCATATTTAGATGGCTACACTGCAAAATTAGAATGCTTCTTTAATCTTAATCTTATAACATTTTAACCCCCTTATTCATAAACGCTCTGTAGGCTTCTGCTAACTTAGCAATCGTTTGTCTTTATCTGTCACTTTGACATTTACCTTTCACAGATAAGGACAAACGATTGCTAAGTTAGCAGAAGGCTATAGAGCGCTTATGAATAAGGGAGTTAATTTATAAACCTCAGATAAACCAAAAAGGAAAGACGGAGTCCTCTGAACAACAAAAGTACAAAGCAAGTAAATATAAAGTTCCTTCAAGTAAATTCACAGCTCGCGCACATACACTCAAAGCCAAGTCGATCAGTTCAAACCCAAGAAAAATTTTAGCTAACTTGGTTAAATTAGATGGTACAACAAGAGCATAAAACAAGACATTTCACCCGAGACGTTCATATAGCCACCCAAACCGGTACGGCGAGGGTGGATAGACACGTCGAGGGGAAAATGGGTTTAATGCTTGAGTTTTACACTCTGCTTTTCACTTCGATTGGAAGGAAATAAAACTCGTAGACATATTGTATAATGTCGATTAATTTGTCAAATTTCCAAGCACACCACAACAAAGTCAGCTAGTTCTGACAAGTAATAAGTTTCCCGCCACAATATTAGTTTTGACGTGACAACGTCTTATAAATTGGTTTGCCGGGTGACACTTCAAGAAACTGCGTTACGCTCCGCTCACGTTATGCGCTCACAATGAGAGCGAGTGAGAGGCACGCGGGCATGGTTAGCCCGCCTAAGAGCGAGAGAGACAGACATAAAAAGTGAAAGGCACGCGTCCCTTCCACTCGAGCACAGTTAGCCCGCCTAAGAGCGAGAGAGACAGAGCGAGAGAGAGAGAGTGAGAGAGATAGGCATACACACCGGTTCATGTCTTGCGCTTCTATTTCGCTTAGGCGCCTGCATACAAGTTTACACGTCCTTCTTCCTACTATACGAATGAATATTCACATTAAAATTATTTTACCACTCAAAGTCGTTGTCACGTAAAACTTTCGCCCGTATACCGACTTTACAGGCAACCAATTTTTTTTTTTTCAGGTTGTGATATTTGACTATAGTCAGAGATCCTTAATGCCAAGTTACAAAAGAAATATTTGTTTTTTACGTACTTTTTTATTCACATAAATTTACGCTTATTCCTTACGCCGATTTATTTGATGAAATACCTTTAATCTACTATTTCTATTACTTATCATACCTGCCACAACAGCTAGGACCACAGCTAACAAGAGCAGTGAAGTGCGCATATTTGCTGCCGCCTACTTCCCTTCTTACTAAATATTGTTAGTTCCGGTTGTTGATAGGTTCTATTTATACCTAGATAGTAGCGCTAGCTAGGTACTTGTGAGATTTGTTTTTTTACCGGCAGGGTTATAGGTGGTAATTATTAGGGGACGAGCAGGGAAACTACATTGTAGTTAGTTTAAACTCTTCTTATTCCAACAGTCTTTAACCAATTAATCAACTAACTAACTCTTTCTCTCTCTAATTACAAATATACACAACTATGCTTATATATTAAACTAGCCCTTAGTCAGCGATCTTCATAATCGATAAGATCGATTATGAGATTTACAATGTGGCACGTTAAGAACGTGCCACCGCCAACTGCTATGACACTAGCCTATCATGTGGCTTCCGCCACATGGCTCCCCCCTTGGGAGAAGAGAAAACAAAAACAAAAACAATACACATCACTACAGTTAAATAACAAAATTAAACTCTATAAAAACACTATGCACTACGCACGATATTAACAACATATAAATAATACTTTCAATGTAAACAAAAAACTGCGTGCGACAAAATTCTGCTCATGACCGTGAACTTCGTTTCCCGCTGCGTATGCGGTCCACGTGACGGTGAATTACCTATGACATGTAGGTAACCTTATTCCATGTCATGCGAATAAAAAACATTTAAAAACTCATTGTTGCATTGAAGCTTTTGACTATTAATGCTAGCAAAACTGAACGTCTTAGGTACCTCCAATAGTCACCTCGAAGAATGGGTGCCCTCATATGGCAATCACAAAAGGCTCAAGCGCTTTTCAACTTGGAAACCTTGTGAGGATGTGGTGCTTAAAATTCTCTAATCGTTACTCTCCGTGTATACCTGAACTGTTACAAGCCACATTTGCAGTCGACGATGAACAGTGGTTACGGACGAGCGAGCACACTAAATCCGCCGCATCCTGTGTGAACTAATTCTTGGTTTCCCCATATAACTGGCAAACTTTCCTGCACGCCCTACACAACCTCGGAAATAAGACATCCTATAAAACCGCACAAATAACAAGAAATTTACGCAAAATACACAAAAATCAAAAATTACGGAAATAAACTCACTGTAACACAGTCATAATTAAACATTATCAAAACACCTTATAAAAAAAAATGAACCTACAATATAATAAAAATGACACAATACAAAATGAATAAAATAATTACTAAATAGGCAGGACTCGTATCTGCTCACGCTGTCCTGATTCCTGATCCTGTGTGTGTCCTGTGTCCTTGCTTCTGAGCTCCAAAAATCTCGAACACAGCTGCTCCGTTTTGCCACGGACCGGGGAAATATGGATCCCGGCCTCATTGCAGCTCTCGGTACTGCCAATTAATGTTCCGGGTCACCACCAAAGGCGGTAGTGACCCAGAAGATGCTTACGACGCAGCTGCTACTCCATCCAGAAGTCTTCTTGTCCAACTCGGGGTCACCACTTTACCGTCAGGATTACTGGTGGTAATAATTAAGGGGACGAGCAGGGAAACTACATTGTAGTTAGTTTAAACTCTTCTTATTCCAACAGTCTTTAACCAATTAATCAACTAACTAACTCTTTCTCTCTCTAATTACAAATATACACAACTATGCTTATATATTAAACTAGCCCTTAGTCAGCGATCTTCATAATCGATAAGATCGATTATGAGATTTACAATGTGGCACGTTAAGAACGTGCCACCGCCAACTGCTATGACACTAGCCTATCATGTGGCTTCCGCCACAGTTTTATCAGATTATCAGAAAAAAAAACGACAATTAATCAAAACGGCCGTCGAAGCTGTAAAAACCCACACAGGGTTTTTCCAAATTAATGTAATCATGATCAATGTACAGTGTAAAATAACATCCAAGTTCTTAAATTTGTAGGATAGAGAAAAGTCGTTTTAAACAGGTACGACATTGTGAAATTTAATAGAAGGTGAAAATGATTTTGACGTCTATACTTTTACAACGGGACTAGCGGCTGCCCCGCGATTTCATCTACAAGAATTAATAAATTTATCGCTATCCCGCGGGAAGTACGCAACTTTCCAGGGAAAAATATCTTAAGTGTGAATCCAGGATAGAAGCCAGGATAGGATGTGTTCCTTGATTTATCAAACTCAGCCCCTGTGGATTGTACGTAAAAGAGTAACTGATAATAATATCCATACAGTCATTTATACCTACACTTAGTTACTCAACTAACTAATTTGGAAAAGTAAAACATTTTCACGAAAGCCTGTAGAACGCAAGAATACGCAAGAAATGAAAGATACGGAAGAAAGTCGCAACAACAAAACATATTCCTGAGTTTTTTTCACTGTACAGGGTTAGGACATTCCATTTGAAAAATTTTTGATTGTAAAATCAGTTAAGATTATAAATCACACAACTCTGAGTGGTTTACTAAGTATTCCACAAGTCATTATTTTTCAAGGAGTTACAACACTTGGCCTGTTTTTGACAGCGACAACATAAAGTTTGCAATTAATGTCCTTGCTCAACGTCCCTTGGATAGATATGATAATCAATGAAGTTATATAATATGGTTAAACACCGAAGGCTTACAGAGTCAACCTAGCACTGACTGCAACAACTAGTGCGGGAATAAAACACTCAAGAAATCGTCGAGTTCAGTCTATCGCAGCTCAGCGTAACGGTTTCTGCGTGTAGTCTGGCTTTATCCAGCAGGTTTCACCAGGACAACCGTTACGCTGATTTGGGATTGGCTGCAAAACCATCAGAGAAAAACGAAGAACCAATCGTCACCAACACTAAAAGGGAAAGAAATGTAACTCAAGATAATGTGCAAGTGACGGCGTTGTCGTTATTGAGGGTGTTTTATATCACGCTCAATAACAACAGGGTTGTGCTGTACTCTAACTTCAGAACAGTTGGCAAGCAGAGTAAAAGAAATTAAAGAAGAGGAAACAGGATAAAATGTTCTTGGTAAATCTGGACCAGACAACGAAAATGGGATAAAGGTCAAAGGGATAATGATTTATGGTAAGCTTTATAATGACTAAACGTTTTAAAGTTTAAATGTAGGTAGGTATGCAATCCACGCACGACTCGTACTTAAATGTTTAGATCAAAGCTTTGCTTGATTTTTGAACTAAGTATTGGCTATACAAATGCCTGAAAGCAAGTTAAAATTCTTGATTTTATCAAATAGAAATAATTCACTAATAGTAGTAGGTACAACATTTCTGTTAATCCGCTGATTAAGTAAACAATATTGGTTTTTGGGGTTCCGTATATAAAAGGAAAATTTCCATTTTTTTCCCTTATAGAATGATGCGTGTCTGTCCGTTTGTCACTGTCTATTTGCTGTGAATCTACATGACAGATCGGTTGTTAAAATTATGCATTTTAAATCCGATGAAGATAAATATTATATTCAACAAACTTTTTTTGACTACGGAACTTTATGTTCAAAAAATTATAAATATTTCCTCCCCTTCTAACTTTCGTAAAGCGGCATCAAAAATATGAAAAAATGCCAACTGTGTAATAAATCGACTCGCACTTGCTGATTTTTTGTTGATATCACTCGAATAGTTGTCAAGCTATTATCACACTCCCGGATATCTAAATCGGCCTACCCAGCGTTTTCTTTATAAATACACAAGTGAAAGTTTCTACAGGCAAACGAAAAACCGCCAAGTGCGAGTCGGAGAATGTGGGCACGATTTTGAGTGATACAACGTGTCATTTTTAATCGTTTTCGTGCGTAAATAGGTAAAGAAATAAAAAAAAAGGGTAAAGAACTATGTTCCATATAAGTATTTTTCCTAACGATAAATTAAGTGTGTGAATTTATAAAACTAAATTTTTAAAATTTCAGAATTTTATTATTTCTTGGTAATGTATTTAATCCCTAAGTGAAATGGAAGTAAAAAACATTTGGTCTTTACATTACCTATAAAGAAGTTGGTTTCGACGGTTTCTTTGTATCATCCATTAATTATGAAAATAAAAGTTAGTAAATACTCACGCAACTTTAAGTTGCAGCAGAACCAGAAATCAGACTTTTAATAGAATGCATACAAACATATAACATATTATAAACAGAGCCTAAGGTAACATTCCTTAAGGGTGGCCGTTAGCATGATGAATGCGTCAAGTATTTTAAATAATATTCGATTTGTTTGTTAGATTGCATCCATAAATTGTGTGAGGCGTGGGGGTCGTGCTGAATCTCACGCTATCTCACGTGGGGGGAGGGGGTGTCTCAGCAAATATGACGTAATTTTCTTCACAAGAAACTAACATTGCGAGAGAAATGTGATATAAATTAAGTAAAGCATGTTTTACTATTAAAATATCTATTGAAAAATAATAAGATGTGTTTACTTTTAATGTTTGTATTGAAGTAAAAAATAATATTGACATACAGCTGATTATTCTTTTTCTAAATATAAAATTTGAATTGACATTGATTAGTTATAAACTACAACAATATCACTAAAAGTCTGCAAATCTCACTCAATTGGAGGGGGTCTAGTCAAATCTCACGGAATCTCACTAAAGTTTGTGGGGGGCGAAAAATCGCCAAAATCACATCACGTAATTAATGGACGCCCCTTTACTAGTTATTTAACTAAAATGCAGAGAAAACCCGGTAGTCAGCCGCAACTTGCGAGGAAAAAAAAAATTGGTTGCCTGTAAAGTCGGTATACGGGCGAAAGTTTTACGTGACAACGACTTTGAGTGGTAAAATAATTTTAATGTGAATATTCATTCGTATTACTATAAGGAAGAAGGACGTGTAAACTTGTATGCAGGCGCCTAAGCGAAATAGAAGCGCAAGACATGAACCGGTGTGTATGCCTATCTCTCTCACTCTCTCTCTCTCGCTCTGTCTCTCTCGCTCTTAGGCGGGCTAACTGTGCTCGAGTGGAAGGGACGCGTGCCTTTCACTTTTTATGTCTGTCTCTCTCGCTCTTAGGCGGGCTAACCATGCCCGCGTGCCTCTCACTCGCTCTCATTGTGAGCGCATAACGTGAGCGGAGCGTAACGCAGTTTCTTGAAGTGTCACCCGGCAAACCAATTTATAAGACGTTGTCACGTCAAAAGACTACATTTAGAATAAGTTTTTTTTTCGTTTAAAAAATTAAATTATTGAAATAATAACTGACAGAGTTATTTTATTTTTAGTGTACCTAAGTAACTACAACTCTAACTAAATGTCATTTCGTGAGAGAATCTTGAATTTATAACTGTTATAATAGTTAGAGCATATCTTTAGGGACGCATTTAAATTATATTCAGTAGTAGTTAATTGGACATTTTATAATACCGAATCGGTCCATAATTCCTATTTTATTTACCTCGTTTTTCGTATTTGAACTTATACCTAACACATTATAAATAACACACAAATTGTAATTCACATTTTTTTACTAAAAGATAATCTTAAATCATCAGTCAGTATTGCACATACTCAAATTAATCCAATTATGAATTCTTATTCATTAAGAAAGAATTAAGCGTTAGCCTGGATCCACGCAGTGAAGCGTGAGACGCGAGCGTTGACCCCGGGGTAGCGTGCAAGCGCACACTCCTCTCCCCACGAGCACACACCGACGACTACCCCGTTGTGGACTAGGGGGCCGCCAGAGTCGCCCTGGCACTGGTCACGGCCACCAACATCCAGCCAGCCGGTGCACAGCATGTTGTCGGTGACAGTGCGACCAATTTCAGCATAACGAGTTCTGCACACGGCCTGGTTCACGGTCCAGATTTGAACGTGACGCAGTTGCTCAGACGCAGGTCCTTGGTACTGTAAAGTAAATTTCACGTTTAAGGAAACCTTTTTAACACTAATTATAAAACACTAGCTTTTGGCGTGAAAAGTTAACAAATATCCATGCATATTTAGTAGGATTAGTAGGATGTATTACTTATTACGTTTCTGAGCTAGAATATAAGATTTCCCTTACCCGTGGAAATTTTGTAAAATCCCTCCTTAGTGCACCTCTATGACAGGTACCCAAACAATAATTATTGCTATTCCGCGGAAACTGTGCAATTTACCGGGATTGCCTATGTTTCAATCTAGGGTACCAGCTATCTTCGTTGCAAATTTTATCCAAATCCGTCCAGTCGTTTCAGCGTGAAGAAGGAACAAACATACACACTCACTCGCTCACATTCTCACTCACAAACATTCGCATTTATAATAATTAGTAGGATAGGAAGATAATTGTGTTCTGAATTGGAATAAATGAAAATGAAAATGCATTCAAATGATCTGACATAAGAGATCCCCTTCCACGTTTGTACCTACTATAAGTCTACTTGTAAAACTTACCCACTGGTCTCCCCATCCCGCCGCCCACACAGCTTGGTTATCAGCAAGGTTGTAATTCGCGCCAGCGATGCTTGCAGGCCTGGCCTGGTTGTTGTGCACAATGGTACTGGATACGCGAACGACGGCGATGTCGTTGTCTGCGGTCCAAGCGTTGTATTGAGGGTGGAGGATGTTCTGAGCCACGTTGTGAACAACACCGCCGCTATTGGCAAAAGTGGAGCCAACGCGCACACGGAACCTGTTTGCTGCCGTGAAGAACCTGCGACAGTAAATTCAAAATTAAAAAAAACTATTACTAACTAATAAATTTTTTAATATAGTCTCAGTAAAAGAGGTAAAATAGAGTTAACTATGACGATAAAATTGAAAGATTAAGACTAGCAGAGGTAATTTATTTAGTGCAATTGCAGTGGTAATTTAGTGCGGGATGTCAGTATGAGTTTCAGCTATGGAGGTTTCTCACTTACAGGTCCCACTTAAAAGTTTCGCTGTAGTTAATTTAGCTAATTTTTTGCTTTGCGAGAGTAAATTATGTCCTTTTTAATTTTTAACGATATTCCTATGTAAAGAGGCTAAGGAATACCACTTTTCTTAGCCCTGATAATTGAAACTTAAAGTTTTATGCACACAACTTTCTAGAAACTCACGTGAAGCAATGAGCCGCTGTTAGCATAGCTCTGGTGTTCAGAATAGATCCCCCGCAAGATTGGCTGTAGGTCGCCAGATTCCACGATGAAAGAAGAGCCGCTTGGTACGGATATTGCTCGATGGTGGTCAAAGAACCACCAACTATCCTCTCATCTTTGGCTACGTTTGGCGCCGCTAAAAGGGAAAACGTGAAATGTTTATAATTTCGCTTAGTATAAACATTATTGAATGTGGATGAGGCGAAGGAGGTGTGTCAGGATCGTAGCAGGTGGAACAAAGTGGACTCTGCCTACCCCTGTGCGAAAGAGGCGTGACGATATATATGTATGTATGTGTATAAACATTAAAATAAATAATACGCAAACTGACTTGTGGGCATAAGACACAGACTTGCGAAGTCTAAAAAACTGACACACGTGTTGGGACCGACGGTGTATAATAGATTGCCGGCGCCGGTTATAGATGCGCCGTCTTTAAATTCCTTTAAATGTAAACTCAAACGCTGGCTTGTCGAGCGCACGTTCTACACATTTAACGAGTTTTTAGAGTGTACTTCATAAGTACCTACTTACAGTACAGCACTGTTATTTAAGTCTAGTCTTTTTATTTTATTTTAAAACAGTTTAATAGATTTCATTTAATTTGACGTAATGTAATTGAATTTTAACTTGATTTATTTTCTTATTTGATGTAATTTAATTTTTACTGTAGTATTTTGATATTGTGTGATTCCCTGACAGTTTTGGGTAGTATTTTTGGTATTATTTTTATATTTTATAATTATTTTATTTTTACACTGAAGAGTACCTGCGTACCTACAACAAGTATTATTCTGTATTGAAAATTTTCCTACCGTGTATAAAACTCCTTTTGATATAATGACATTTTATTAATGGATATAATTCTTTATGATGAACACAATGATGACATGTAATATGAATTATTATGAATAATTAACTATGAACTAAATTAGTTAGAAAATCTGTATATATAAAACTGTTCCGTTACTAAGTGACTGACAGACAACGCACAGCCTAAACCACTGGACCTAGAAACTTGAAATTTGGTACATATATACCTTAAGTATCCCAGAGGAGCACTAAGAAGGGATTTTTCGAAATTCCCACGGGATATGGAATAAATGAGGCTTATATGTTTTTTAGTTAAACTGTAATAACTAGACTCTTCAAATTCAGCACTCATGTAGATGATCGTAACACTAAAAAACTAATTTCAGGATTTTTTGATATTCCCACGGGACAAGGAAAAAATGGGATTTATATGATCGATTCAGAGTGACTGATTGACAACGCACAGCCTAAACCGCTGGACCTAAGAACTTGAAATTTGGCAGACGTTTATCTTGAGTATCCTAAAAGAGCGCTAAGAAGGATTTTTTTTAAATTCCCACGGAATAGGGAATAAATGAGGCTCATATATTTCTCAGTAACAGTAATAACTACACTCTTCAAATTCGGCACACATGTAAATGATTGTAACACTAAAAAACTAATTTCAGGATTTTTTGATAAATATTCCCACGGGATAAGAAAAAAATGAGATTTATATGTTCCATTCAGAGTGACTGACAGACAACGCCAGCCTAAACCACTGGACCTAGGAACTTGAAATTTGGCAGACGTATATCTTGATTATCCCAACTCAAAGGAGCACTAAGAAGGGATTTTTTGAAATCCCCACGAGTTGGGAATTAAATGAGATTTATACCTATATTTCTCAGTACATAACTGTTAACTAGACTCTTTAATTTTGGCGCACCTGTATATAGCACTAAAACATGTTCTCCGGGAAAATGGAAAATTCCCGCGGGACGGAATCTAAATATAAAAGAAGAAACTGACTGACTGACATATTAACGCACAGCCTAAACCGCTGGTTCTAGAGATTCAAAATTTGGCATGTAGGTTCCTTATCTAGGGGTGCACTAAGAAAACATTTTTTAAAATTCGACCCCTAAAGGGGTTAAATGGGGGTCCAAAGTTTGTATGGGGAAACAAGATTAGAGTTTAGACTATTTTATTCGAAACTTCGCAGGAGTATTCCTGACGATAAATGAGTAAACACCTCTTTCAGGTTTTTTTGAAAATTCAACCCCTAAAAGGGGGAAATATGGTGACAAAGTCTGATAATAAGCATGTGTATTTGTTTGTACGGTTTATCGGGTCGCTGATTACGAAAACAAAAACACACGTACCTATTTTTGGAAATTTCCACGGAAACGGGAAAAAACGGGATTTAAGTATATATTCGATTTCGTGTGACCCTAACTACGTAACTATAATAATGAGACTCTTCAAATTTCGTACACAAGTAGGTGATTACATAACTAAGAAAGTAATTTCCACGGGATAAGGAAAAAACGGGATTTATATACAGTTCTACAGGATCTGGTCGTAGAAATCTGAAATTACAGAAGTATTACAGACACTACAAAAGGATTTCCCGAAATTCTGACGGAAACGAACGAGAAAAAACGGGATTTTTAATTATACTGGTCTTAGAAAGTTGAAATTTAGCATGTAGGTTGCTTGATCAGTGTAGGGAAGCATTAGGATACAATTTCCCGACACGGGAAAACGGAACTATTCATTTTACTGGTTGTGGAAAGCTGAAATTCGGCATTTAGGTTGCTTGGTGAGTGAAGAAGAACATTAAGAGAGGACTTTTCAAAATTCTCACAGGAACGGGAAATTCGGGATTTTTCGTTTTACTGGTCGTAGAAAGCTGAAATTTGCCATGTAGGTTGCTTGAAGAGTGTAGGGAAGCTATAAGAGAGCATTTCCCGAAATTCTTACGGGACCGAGAAAAACGGGACTTTTCGTTTTACTGGTTGTAGAAAGCTAAAATTTGGCATGTAGATTGCTTGGAGTGTAGTGGAGCATTAAGAGAGGACTTTCCAAAATTCCCACGGGAACGGGAAAAAACGGGATTTTTCGTTTTACAGGTCGTAGAAAGCTGAAATTTGGCAAGTGGGTTGCTTGAGGAGTGTAGGGTAGCATTAAGAGAGCATTTACCGAAATTCTTACGGGAACGGGGAAAAACGGGATTGAAATAGGTACTACTGGTACCTACAAGCGAGAGAAGCCGCGGGCAAAAGCTATTTGAAAATAAATGAAGTCTACGCGGACGAAGTCGCGGGCAAAAGCTAGTTACATATATTAAATACAAACCTGCAGCCAAAGCTAGGCCTAAAGCCAATACAAGCAGAGAAGCACGCATGGTTCCACTTTACAGGTGACGATGCAATCAAGATCCGCAAAACAGATTTACTTATAGTGCAATCGTTTATCAGTTAATCGTTTTCTATCGATTATTAAGACGATTTACATGATAAGACAGTGAGGTTTTCCCAAATTACTTTAATCAAACTAAGAATAATTAGATAAGTATGCTAAAGATTAAAATAGGCAGGTACCTTCTTCAGTTCAAAATATTGTGTCTTTGTGTCTCAATGTGGACCATTCTTACGAACGTAAGTCTAATTAATTTATCTTAAGTTCTTTAAAGTATCTGGAAAGGAGTAAATGTAATGGCATCTAGAGTGTAGACTTATTTGAAAAGTTACTTATTAAATAAAAACAATCTAATCTACCAGGCATGTTTTATTTACCACACTTTCACCTCACTCAGCCATGACGCAAGGCAATCATGGGATTTGATGAGGGGCCTTACCATGACGTCTTAATGCGATTTAGTTTAGGTTCGCTCGCTGTCAGACACATACTAAAAGTGACAGCTAAAACTTGAACTGAGTTGGAATTAGGAATTAGGACGTCATGGTAAGGCTCCAGGATAGACAAACATTTATTTACATATTTGATTAATAAATTTATTATTATTTTTTTATTATTATTATTTTTTTTTTTTTTTTGTTTTATAAATTTTTTTTTGATTGATTTATATTTGTTTTTTTTTTCTTTTTTTTTGGCTAGAAATTTTGATTTAAGCAGGTATACAAAGTTTTAGTTCACAGATAATCTTATTATGCTCTGTCTAATTTTGATAACAATGAGTTAAATACGAACCCTTGATTCAACCATTTGACAACCTTTTACATATTTAACTGACGATATTAACACAGGTCTTTATCGAATGGTCCAATAATTAATCGTTTGGTCTAACGTAATATTTGGTCGAATGATCGCTTGGTCTAATGTGTCTAAACCGAATTTATACTGCCACCATCGACTTTTCAGGAAAATTATACAATAAACCTAATCTAACCTAACCTATTGCATATAAAAAGCCTATGTAAAATGTTTTCTGAAATATTTTTAATTTCAGCTAGAATAAATTTAGACGAATTGATCATTCGACCAAAATTTACCATTGGACCAAAACAAAAAAATACACCTAGGTACCTATATATATTTGGTAGATTCATTCTTCGGTGAACGTTAAAAAACTCACGAGCAAAAATAATGGTCACTTTTCTACAACTTTCTATAAAATGTGACCCGTTATTTTGCACATGATTTACATCTATTCCTTATGTTGAATAAAATTCGTATACTAAACAAAATAAGTAATTCTAGTAATGGGAAAATGTTACAGTGTCTAAAAAGATAGGAAATCCATCTAGCATAAGCGCAAGCGCTTGACGTTGAGATTAGGTACAAACCCAATTCAAAGATAAGTAAATAGATTTAGTTAACATTGATCAGGTGGTAGAGTAAATTAAATAAATGATCATGATGAAAGTTGGTAAATCATGATACGTATCTTAATCACTTGAAGAGTAGCTTGTTACTGATACTAAATTATCTTCTATGTTTCGAATCTTCGATAGTGTAGGACTTTTAAAGTTCCTAAATTAGGTTTTCCCAAATTGTCTACTCGAGAAAATAAAGCAAATCTTACCAAAACATACGAGGACAAAGCAATAAATATTTATGTATTAAAAAAAGAAGACATCGAATGGCCTTAGAAAACAATATTCAGCCTATACCGCCTATTACATATATTTTGCGGCATTTAAGTAATGAATCCTTGATCTTTCCGTATTTTAAAAAAGTTCCGTTATCAGTTATTATTCATTTCATTGTAAATTAACCAAAATGTCAAAATTTAAAGTACGTGCATTGAAATACTGCAGGTAGATCTTTACTTTTCTAGCAATGCTTAATTAAATGAAATACAAAATTGCTCATTTAACTTTAATTCTAAATCACTTAAGCATTGGCCTGTATCCAGGAAGTAAAGCTTGAGACGCGAGCGTTGACCCCGGGGTAGCGGGGGTGAGCACACTCCTCTCCCCACGAGCACACGCCGACGACTACCCCGTTGTGGATCAGGGGACCGCCAGAGTCACCCTGGCACTGGTCGCGACCACCAACATCCAACCAGCCAGCGCACAGCATGTTGTCAGTAATTGTATCACCGATCTCAGCATAACGTGCCCTGCACACAGCTTGGTTCACGGTCCAGATTTGAACGTGACGTAGTTGTTCGGAGGCAGGGCCTTCGTACTGCAAAGAGAAGATTATTATAATAGATGATCTAGTAGTAAATAACCTCCGTCACACTGCAAATAAAATACCGTATTAATAATGTTGTTGGCAGGAACACGCGGTCCATAGGGAAGATTGGCAAAGAAGAGGAGAGGCCTTTGCCCAGCAGTGGGACACGAAATAGGCTACATATTTTGATTTTAGATTAGATTAATAATGTTTGTATGTTCCAATAGCACCTCACTCTCACTACGACTATAAATACAAATTCTGTTCAGCCCCACGTAACATTGCCAGTTAATTACACGGGGTAATTTTGTTTAAAATAACATGAGGATTTTTTGCCATAAATTCGATGAGGTCATCATCTAGTATTAGAAACAAATTTGCCATCAAACTATTCCTACTGACAGCAAAAACTTACCCATTGGACTCCCCATCCAGTGGCCCACACAGCTTGGTTATCAGCCAAGTTGTAGTTTGCGCCTGCGATGCTTGCGGGCCCGACCTGGTTGTTTTGCACAATAACTGAGGACACGCGAACGATGGCGACGTCGCTGTCTGCGGTCCAAGCGTTGTATTGGGGGTGGAGGATGTTCTGAGCCACGTTGTGCACGACCCCGCCGCTGTTGGCGAAACTGGAGCCGACACGCACGCGGAACCTATTGGCTGCCGTGAAGAACCTGCAATTATTTGGTCTAAAGTGAATTCAAATGCATATTGAGTCAATGAAGCTGTTTAATTTGAGAGTTTTACCTTTTTCATTTTAGTGGCTTTTGGTACACATTTTGATCTTAAGATATTTTTAAGCGTTGTGTAACAAAATAACAAAGTCTCTGTTCATATACCTACTAACCCATTCACAAGCACAACTAATTGCTGTGCTATCAATGGCCTCATTAGACCCAATACTTTATTGCATTTTTCCTGATGTAACGGATCTTTGGCATAAAATTATTTAGGTTTATATATTTGGTAAACTAAGTCAACACAGCTTACATAAAGCAGTGGGCTGCAGTGAGCACGGAGCGGGTGGTCAGAATAGATGCGCCACAGGACTGGCTGTAGGAGATAAAAGTCCACGTAGAGAGAAGGGCCGCTTGGTAAGGGTACTGCTCGATGGTTGTCAACTCACCACCCACGATTCTTCCATTCTGAGGAGCACTAGGTGCCGCTGTTGATACAAAGAAGATCTAAGTCGATCGCTACAAATATACGAATAGGCTCAGTATTTTATAACTTTCCAAGGATAAGGGAATTAGCTATAGTTTTAAATGCTTCACTGTTAGTTAATTAATGACACTAGACAACTCTAGAGCTCATTTAAGATAATCGCGGTCTACATCCCGTAGAAAATGTCTAGAGAATTTTATGTTTATACGCAATAGTTAGTCATGAATGAGAATTAAAAATGGAACCTTAAATTTGGTAACTGGTAAACTCTAAGAGAACCGATTGCAATAAAATATTACTAAGAACTCGTCGAGAAACACAAGCTATCAAACAAAAAACCTAAAAACGTCCTTTTGTTTTTTGAACTTACCCGCCACTAAGGCGAGGCTGCAAGCCAACACAAACACAGCAACGCGCATATTTGGTTCAATCACTGCTCTGTCTGTATTGGAACCGAGTCCTTCTGATTTATATAGACTGATTATCTATGTAAATGTCTAATAATCTGGTAATCCGTACGATTCATTTTGATTTTATCCATTTAGATAAATAGATATACTTAGGGTTTTTCCTAATGCGATGGGTTTACAAGCGAAGGCAAAATCAGATAGTCTTACAAAATTGACCAATAGTAAAATAGTCAGTTGTACAATCGTTGCATAGAAGCGGTTAAAGTCGAATACCGGTGATTATAGACCCAGATAAAATAATGGGTTGACTAAATTCGTTGAGATGATTGATATTTACAGCCTGTAGATCACTTATGTGCATGGGATTTAGCCGGTCTGCATGCTTAAAGCTGGTGCGTTAATTTAATAATATACGTTAAAACATGTATCATGGTTCAGTCAACTACCAGTAAGGTTCAAAAGTTCCTGGCCGTATATATTTAAAAGAAGAAAACAAGAAACAAATGAATGTCATTATATTTGTCATTTATTCAGCTATTGTGTGGATAATTTCGTGGTTTGTAACTTTCGTTTTCATAAAATTTTCTTTGATTTAAATATAAAAAGCGGTGTAATTTGTACAATGTTCAAATTGGAGTATCGATCAGTGATAAAATTTCTGACAAAGGAAGGCATAAGTCCAACTATAATCAAAGAAAGGTTAGATAACGTGTACGGGAATTCCTCCCCTTCGTTTTCGACTGTTAAGGATTGGTGTAAGCAGTTTCGTTTAGGGCGTGAGTCCATCGATGACGAACCCCGACCAGGCCGCCCTGTTGAGGTTCTTACGCAAGATAACGTCGATTTAGTCGAACAAGAGGTACTGAAGGACAGAAGACTAAAGACGAAGGAAATAGCGTCAAGAACGGGACTTACGAAAATAACAGTCCTTAGGATTCTACACGACCATCTAAACATGAATAAGGTTAGTGCAAGATGGGTCCCGAAACTTCTCTCGAGTGCTCAGCGAGCTGAACGAGTGGCGTGCTCCAAGGAACTTTTAGAGGAGTTCAAGTCATGTGAGAGTGAATTTATCCAGTCCATTGTTACCGGAGACGAAACTATGGTCTTATACTATGATCCTCTTTCGAAAAGAGAGTCGATGGAGTGGCGTCGTTCTGGGGAAGCACCCCCTCGAAAGGCAAAGGTGTGCCAATCTACCAAAAAGATAATGGCCACAATATTTTGGGATTGCGAAGGGATATTGCTTATAGATATCAAAGAACGCAACCAGACAATAAACGGCAGTTACTATGCTTGCCTTATAGACCAGTTGCGAGAAGCAATAAAGCTTAAACGTCGAGGAAAACTCAGCAGGGGTGTCCGTCTTCTTCATGACAATGCGCCTGTCCACACGGCTGCAGTTGTAAAGGCGGCTATATCTAAATGTGGATTTAAAACAATCCGTCACCCACCTTACAGCCCTGATCTAGCCCCAAGCGACTATTTTTTATTTTCTAAACTTAAATCGGACTTAAGGGGGAGAAAATTTTCGTCCAATGATGAGGTCGCTGCTGCAGTTTTCGAGCATTTCGAAGACAAAACTTCCGAATATTATTTTAAAGGCATAGAAATGTTAATCAAACGATCTGAAAAATGTATAACAATAGGAGGAGACTACATTGAAAAATAAAAATATATTTTTTAACCTAAACGTTAATTTTCATTATTAGGCCGGAAACTTTTGAACCTTACCACGTAAATTATCATTATTTACTATGGCTGATTTAAGGATAAGTACCTGGATGACCGTGTTTAGCTCGGTATTTTTGTTTGGAACGTTTTCTTAAAATGAATTGGCAATACGCTCAAGGGCGAATGGCTTTTATAATTGTTTATCACCGAGCATAAATAGTGTGACAGTTGTTCTTAAAAATGAACATTAACTCTGTCAAAATAATCGAAAGTGAGTATAATAATGTGCCTGTAAGTTGAATATTTAATATTCAAAGTTCCCAAACAAATGTAGGTACTGATTATCCATCTTAGAAAAAACATCATAATTCTTAACCATTAGGAGATAAATCAAATAAATATTTTTACAACAGCTTCTTTTATTATCATTACAGGTATCAGCAGTTTTGAGTATGTAGTATTCTCAACCTCGCCCATCAAGATGTTACTAAAAAAACATTGTTTTTCTCTCAGCAATCTAGAAATATCACATATTGTAAAAAATACATATATAGTAGTACATGTATAGTATATTGTAAATTGTTGTTGTTTGTTGTTGTATAAATAATTATTATTATTATTATTATTGTTTTTCTGGTAGAGTAAGTTAACAAAACGCACTACGTAAACAAGATCGAAGATCGGAAACAAATTTAATGAAGTCCAAAAAGCTAGAAGTCTGATTATTAGTTTGAATAATTAAGCATTAGCCTGGATCCAGTTGGTGAACATAGACACGCGAGTGTTAACGCCGGGGTAACGTGGCAGAGCACAGCTCTCGCCCCAGGATCGGACTCCAACAACCACTCCGTTGTGGATGAGAGGGCCACCAGCATCGCCGTAGCACTGGTCACGACCTCCCACGTCCAGCCAGCCAGCGCAGAGCATGTTGTTGGTGATGGTGCGGCGCAGTTCAGAGTAGCGGGTCCTGCAGGTGTTCAGGTTCACGGTCCAGATTTGAACGTCACGAAGCTGTTCTGAAGGAGGACCAAAGACCTGAAAAAAAACAGAAAATATATTGTATAACTATAATACATTAGTAAGACGTAAAATAGAAAAAAATGGGTTGAGCTCCTCAACATCACTACATATTTCGTCGCTACTTTGAAAAAATCTCGTATCTCGAAATCGCTAATCTTACAAAGTGAACTTTATTTACTGTATGCAAGGTTCAGTTTTGTTTGAATATTCATCCTACTAATATTATACTTAAATGCGAATGTTTGTGAGGATGTATGGATGTTTGTTACTCTTTCACGCCATAACGGCTGGAGAGATCTGGATGAAATTTGGAACATATATATTATTATAGTCTGGAATAACACATAGGACACTTTTATCCTGCGGGATAGCGATAAACGAATTATTTGCAGACGAAGTCGCGGGCAACAGCTACATATAGTTATATCATAAGACATAGTCCTCCGCTGCGTCTGTCTACATATTTGTCTGTTCACAATAAACTCAAAGTACTGGACGAATTTTCGTGTGGGTTTCAGTAATAGATAAAGTAAAACATGGTTTTGGTATACAATTTGTCAAGGTTTTTTTACAGATTTGTTCAAATAAGACGATAATTTGTGGCATTGCCGTGTTGTTAGTATCATGCGAAGCCGGGGTGGCTCGCTAGCTAAACAAATAAAGGGCTAGAAACACTTCAGCTAACTTGCTCGTTAACGTTAAGGTGCCGACACACCCACCCCACTAGCGTCAGACTGACGTCAAGCGGTGTCATTGATTGATTGGAGAATAAAATTAGTCTGCATTTTCGTGACACTAAATTTACAGATGCCATTTTTTAACCATCGATTGATGAATTTCCGTGAATATAATTTGTACAGTTTCTAGATGAAGGGGCCTTACCATAATGTCCTAATTCCGACTCAGTTCAAGTTTTAGCTGTCACTTTTAGTATGAATCTGACAGCGAGCGAACCTCAACTGAATCGCATTAAGACGTTATGGTAAGGCCCCAGGTCTCTCATAATGACACCTAATACCATGCAAAAACTACACTTTACCAAAACAATGAACTTGAACTTGAATACTCACAGAGGTATATCCCCATCCGATGGCATAGACAGCTTGGTTGTCAGCGACGTTGTAGTTGTTACCAGCGATGCTAGCCGGGCGGACTTGGAGGTTATGGGCGATGTAGGTGGCGGTGCGGATGACGGCGATGTCGTTGTTGCCAGTAAAAGAGCTGTAGCCAGGGTGGTTGATGATCTGAGCGACGTTGTGGACGACGCCGCCGCTGTTGGCGTAGGTTGAGCCGACGCGTACGCGCACTCTACTGGCGGCATCCCAGCTGTAATAAATACATTACTTCGTTTAAGTACAAATATTGAACGAGAACTAAAGTATCGATTTAAAGTTTCGCGATTTTTACACGTTATCATAAGAAAAACGGGACTTAAATCATGTAAATAAAATGTATTTTTGTGAATACCTCGACCCCGACTTTGCACCCATGGTCTCGAGAGGACCAAAGAGAAAGGAGGAACGTAGTTATTCAATTATGGGGAGTGTCACAGTAGACATCTCTCGAGAACCAATGTTATGGTCTGAATCACCCAAACAAATGTGTTTGGTAAACAAAAGCTTGTAGAAACAACACCCCGATGTTTCGGCAGTTATTATATTTATGAAAATATTGAAGCGGATAGGATCGTGTTTAAGTTAATGAACCTTACAAATTCCAACGTTTCAAACTCCGTGTAGGTCTCGCGAATAGTTAAAAATTAACATAGTTTGAGAAACATTGGATGAATTAGACTTGGCGGGAACTCATTTTTTTATTCATTGCCGCGTAGCACTTAAGTACTATTATCTTAAGTATGTACGTCCCTTGCAAAAAAAAACGGTCACCCATGGTTTTTGTATTTTATGTGCTTACTTTCTAAGCTTTAATGCCTAAAAATCTGAAAACTATAGGTACCCGATTTTTTGCAAGTGGGTGTATTTATATGTTATCAGTATCATTTCTACTATTCAACACTCATGACATGAGTAGGTACGGGATGTAGTTCGTTATTGAATGTTAGTACATACATACACATACATAAATCACGTATTTATTCCTTCCGCGGTAGACAGAGCTTAGAGTAGAACAACACCCAAAGAATGTTGAACATTTAGAAATTGCAGAATCCAATGTCAAAATCAAAAAATTACCTGTAACAATGAGCAGCAGTCAAGATGGATCTAGTGTTGAGGATGGAGCCGCCGCAGGACTGTGTGAAGGTGATGCCATTGCTGGCGTAAAGCAAGGCCGCTGCGTAGGGGTACTGGTCGATGGTTGTCAAAGCGCCGCCAACGATCCTCTCAGAGGTCTTTGAATCAGCTGAGGAAAAGTTGAATAAATTAACAATTGTGATAGTATTATAATAATATATTTTTTTGTTCCCAATTTTGAAGTAAAAGTAGAAGAAAACGAGAAATTAAATGAAACAGAATAAATACTTACCCACAACAGCCGCAAGGCACACCGACAACAAAATCAAAGAAGCACGCATGGTGACTTTATTCAATTGTGATCGTGCTGTAGTGTAATTTGTGTGAGAATTAGATTTGGTATTTATACTAGTCATGTTATGCCTCTGATTCGGATAAAGCTCATATCGCTTCTAATCTAGGGCGTTTTCTCGGAATGTCGTTATACGGCAATATAATATCTTATTTTTTCTGACTAATTGATAAAAGAGCATTAATTTAATACAGCGAAAGATTAACTGACCAAGGGTGATTCGGTCAAACAACAGCATTTCAACAGAACGTAAAGGGTTCCGTAGGTTCCCAGATAAGTAGTCGCACAGTTTTGTTACCGAGAAATTAGATCAAGGAATATTAAGGGAAACTTAAAGTCCGACTTCCCTTATGTAAATTAAATAGAAAGACTAGGCTAAATTTACGAACAATGTATGGATTGAGGGTCTGATAGGAACCTATGGGTGAAAACCTTAAGTAAATGAGCTTTTGTATGTAGTAGTGTAGGTACTAAACTGATATTGGGACTTAAGTCACTTTTCTAATTTGGAACTTTAATTTGTCTATTCGCACATATTACTCGTACATACAACAGGTCATTTACTTAAGTTTTTCGCCTATACCGCAATCAAATTGTAAACTCTAAGAGTTTTCAATGATTCACGGATAAGTTCATTCGAAATATTATACCTAAACGGGATGTGAACCGCGATTACCTTTATTGAGCACCCGATATTTCGACGCAGCTGCATGCATCATGATCACGGGGAGACTCAATAAAGGTAATCGCGGTTCACATCCCGTTTATAATAATTCGAATGAAATTGTAAATTCGTTTCTAGAACGCTTTTTATATTCAATACATCATTTTACAGAAGAATTTAACAAAGTACCTTGTTTTTTAATGCTTATAATACTATATACTGCGAAATTCAGTTTTTATTTAAGTCATATGGCGATTACGGCTCCAGAGTTTCGTGTTCGAATCTTAGTAACGGCAGTGATATTAAAATTTATTGAAGTATGTTTTCTTTTCAGGTACGTGCCGCTGAACCGCTGAATAATTCAATTTAATTGAATTAAACGCACGCAGTCACAAAATGTATGTAAAACATTTCCATAGCTGCTCATTTTCTTAACTACAAACCTTCATTAGTTAGGGAATTAAAAGATGGTCTCTTGCCTAAAGCACAATGACTCGTAATGCTCGGCTAATAGCGAATTCGACCCTGTCATCTCATCATTTCCAGCATACGTTCATATATCCTTCTGCTAAGTCGCTCATACTCGTAGAATGAGACGGCTTGGATTGAACTTTCACATTGACCCAGTGCGTATTGGAAACTTCATACATATCATTGAACTGCTCACGATTATGAGTTTTAGAATTTTTAAAGCATTATGCTTTAAGATAAATTTTAATAGTTATGACATGAGCATGAATAATGTGGAAAACAAATTCTGGGTTTCGAAATGGGAAACAATAAGTTTATGGGAGACAAGAGGAACTCATTAAGTTTCCAAGAGGAATTCAAACACTGGGCTTAATCTGAAATTGGGATAAAATGTAAGATTTTGGTAATGAATTTAAAGTTTTCACGTGGTAAACTTTTAATTATATTTGTATTAATTATAACGTTGGATTGAAAGGTGTATTTGAAACTGCGGGTGGATATTTTCCCGTCTTACACATCGACTTTTACCATTTCTCCAAAATTCAACTCAAATCACTCAAAAACGTCGATCCTTTCTCTAGACTCGATCTGCTCTAGTAGGTACCGTATATTAAGTATAACCCTTTATAAGATACACCCCTTGCAAAAAAAACGGGCACCCATGGTTTTTGTATTTCATGTGCATAAAAGCTTACTTTCTAAGCTTTAATGCCTAAAAATCTGAAAAACCATAGGTGCCCGATTTTTTTGCAAAGGGGTATTATATTAAAACTGTAATATGTTACACCAGAAACCACACCAGTGGGTATTTAATTTTTTAAGTGAATAAGTAAATATTCATAATCGTCTCTCACATCTGTAGATGATGATTTCCATTCTATACTCCCGCTGCTGGGCACAGCATGTAAATAAATATCAGATCAAATAATCAACGAGGTTTTAGGTGCTACGAATGTACATTTAAATACTGAATAATTTTTTGAATCAGGCGTTACTTTGCGGAGGTCCATTTCAATGAACACATTTTTTTTTTAATGTTAGGTAATTATGGTTTTTAAATTTATTTCACAACAATTAGCTAAATCTAATCACTGACTAGATGGTACTTAGAACGGCCACTTGTTTGTTATGTTAAGTCATTGTTCTTATAATCATAGAGTTATTAAGACGATTAAATATTTATCCTATAAGTATTCTGGGTATACCTTAAATTCGCGGTCCATAATCGAGATAACGTATCGATATCTTTACTGTTTTCAGATTTCTTAAATATTTACGATAGCAAAATAACGGAGTCATGTCCTGGCAGTAGTGAGATGCAGTGCAAGCAGGTTAGATCTTTGATTTATTTAAAATATACAAAAGGATAATAGGGGATGTTGTATGTATTTAAGTATGTATTTATATACATTATATAAGTATGTTTATCCGTTGCCTGGTACCCATAGTAAAGCTTTGTTTAGTTTGGGACTGGGTCAATTGGTGTAATTTGTCCCATGGTATTTATTTTGGTATTTTTAGGGGCACTTGAGTTTCATCACTAAAATAAAAAATACAAAATAATTTAGTGATTTGACCTCAAAGTCTAATTGTGTTAATAAAACCCCCTTAAATAAGGAATTAAAAGCTACCTATTATTTATCGATGAAAAACAAGAGGCCCCTATTTTCCTTTGAGCAGGTACCTACCTATTATATTTCTCAATTTATTAGAGCAAGTACCGTCCTTTGCCCCTATCTATATAGTTATTATATTACCTATTATATTTGACATTTTAAGTACGTATACATGTACAAAACCACTTCATTGCATTATTTGCACTGTTTTCACGCAATATCAGAATCGCAGAACCATCATCATATCGGAATTCGTGGGTGGTAGGACCCAATAATGGATCCACCTGAATCACTACCACCATAAACCTCTTCGGTAAACCAAGTCAAGCAGTATTGCTGCTGAGTTCCGGCATTGGGAGCAATGCAGCCAGTGAAGTTCCTGGCACAATCTTAGCCTGACTGGCAACACATCTGCAATTCTTTAACGTTTATTCCATTTTTCCATTTATTTATTACAAGTGTCCCGGGTGTCGGTGCTAACTTATCATCAGATGATCCATTGGCTTGATTGTAACCCAACGGGGGGGGTACACTAGGCTAGAACATAGACTAGGAGACGTGTTTTTATGAAATACTAGCTTCTGCCCGCGACTTCGTCCGCGTAGAATTAGATTCAAAACTGATGTTGATAGTTATTTCCGCAATAATTATTTACGTTGCAACTCTTGGCAGCTACGACCTTCCACAGTCATGTTTATCGCTATCCTGCGGGAACTATTCAATTATCCGGAATAAAAAGTAGCCTATGTGTTAATCTAGAGTGAAAGCTATCTCCGTTCCAAATTTTATGCAAATCTGTCCGACCGTTTTCGCGTGAAGAAGTAACATACACACACACAAAAACTTTCGCTTAATATTGTAATACTAGCTGTTGCCAGCGACTTCGTCTGCAAAAAATTCGTTTATTTCTATCCCGCGGGAACTAAGCAATTTTTCGGGATAAAAAGTAGCCTATGCGCTATTCCAGACTTTTCTCTATCTATGTGCCAAACTTCATCCAGATCCGTCGGGCCGTTCTGGCGTGATTGAGTAACAAACAAACATCCATCCATCCATCCATACTTTCGCATTTATAATATTAGTTAGATTATAGTTAGATCATTCAGATTGCCCTAAAAAGTAATCGTGCTCCTCGGTTAAGGGATAGTACTCGTACCTAGTTAAGGGATGTATTGCGTGCTTTATTCCAATGTTCCTATAGAATCCTAACCATTACTCGTATTATAAATGTGAAAGTTTGTGGCGATGTGAGTGAGTGTTTATGTTTGTTCCTTCTTCTCGCTGAAATGACTGGACGGATTTGTAAAAATTTGGAACAGAGATAGCTGGTACCCTAGATTAAAACATAGGCTATTTTTTATCCCGGAAAATTGCATAATTCCCGCGGGATATGTTAAAATATTGCTAATCCTAAATTAAATAAAAAGTAAACAACGACATAATCTGCTTTATCTGCTGCTGAAGTTTGTTATCAAAGTTAATCATTAATTCATCATCTTTAATCTATAACCCAATTAATATGAATGAAGGAAAATCCAAGTCATTGTTTTTATGAAATACTAACGTACTTAAGTACTTATTCTTACTCAAGATTTAGATACCTACACGAAAACACCAATCACATTTGAACAACACTGTACACCACATTTATTATTTTTGAAGAACTGTATACGGAATAACATAACAACAATAACAAGTTCGTTCCCTTTGAACTCTTGTTTAAGGAATGGTGTTTGGTAAAGGAATATTGTCCATTCAGCCATACCTATTAAAGGTTGTTGTAATGCCGGTTCACTGATTTGAATGTGCTTATGTGCTTACAGTAGCACTTGATCGTCCCAACGGAAGACCAGCGCTGGCTTTTAGGCCAGTAGGCTTATTGTCTAACTCGCTCGCAATCGCCATCGTGTTCATTTTGACAGTTCATGTATGGGCTGACAATTGGCATCGGAATCAGCCAGCTGTCACATTCATACAAGAACTGTCAAAATGAACACGATGGCGATTGCGAATGAGTTAGACAATAAGCCTACAGTATTATGCTGAGGTGGGACCATTTCGTGACATACCTATGTTTTCATGTTTTTACTTCTTTTTTGGTTATAAGAATGCTTGTAGTATCACGAATAAATGTTTTATTTTGTTCTTTTTTTCTAAATAGCAAAGCTCTACTAGACCGACCGCTTAAATGAGTCTTCGCCCACGCGGCACAGGGGCGCGGGGTAGGACGACAAAGGGGACTGAGAGAGGTGCGGGCGGGTAGTTCGCCTGCCGTCCGCACCTCTCTCGGCCCCACGGTCGTCCCACTCCGCACCCCTGCACCGCGCAGGCGAGGACTCATTTAAGCAGGTCTATAGTTTAAAACTAAGATAGTACAACCCCCGGCACGTAAGTCTAGCGCTGACGTTGCACGTGGAGGGGATCTGCGCATGTGTTCTCCCCACGGATATCTTATTTTATACTTCTGCGCCTACAAGGTTAGCGCTAGACTTTCGTGCCGGGGGTTGTACTATCTTAGCTTGAAAATTTCTAACTCGGCATAATGCGCTGTTGTTGGTCTTAAGCGGGTCTTACGTTGGAATTGGAACCATATGGAGGGTTCCACTGTGCACGTATTTAACAACAAAATAAGGAAACATTCACTGTTGCTTTTTTAATAAAAACATCATTTCATCATATATATTTTATTAAATACACTCTATCGAGTTACGCGTTAGCTTGGATCCAGGTGGTGTAGCGCGATACTCGAGTGCTGACACCAGGGTAGCGTGCGTGGGCGCACTGCTCGCCCCATGACGTCACGCCGACGACTACTCCATAGTGAATGAGCGGGCCACCGGAATCGCCCTGGCACTGTCCGCGCCCTCCCACGTCTAGCCAACCAGAGCACACCATGTAGTCGCTTATAGACATGCCTAGCTCGGCGTAACGGCTTCTGCAGGTGAACTGGTTCACAGACCAAACCTGAACATGGCGAAGCTGCTCAGAAGGGACACCTCCCCACTGAAAAAAAATGTACTTAAACACTTTCTAATGTGCGTGTAATGCAGTTTTCTGAAAATAAGATTAATTTACATAAAATGTCAAAGAAATACCTAGATGAACACAAAATATTTACCTTGCTACTCCGCTACTCACTCCGTCCGTTACTTGTAAGTAGCGGAGTAGCGAGGTAAGTATTTTGTGTTCATTAAAATGGACCTCCGTAAAGTAACGCCTGATTCAATAAAATACCTAGATGACACCAAAGGCAAGTCGCGTAATCGCTATGCTTGCTTAGCATAGCGAACTTTTTATTTTATTTATTAAGGTTTCATGAAAATTGTGTTTTATTTTCTAGGGGTCTGTTACTGAAAAAGCTTCTGAGTCGTACCAAATGAGTCGTATGATTTGGGTCAAATAATTCAACTGATTTCGCGACGCCGTGTGGAACAAACGGGACGCATACGCATATTGACCACCAAAAATATTATGGTACAGACAACTGCTAGACTAAACTAGAAAATTATCAAAACGTTTTCAACTGAGATTATCCAATATCTGTATTTTTCGCAATAGCGTTGTATGGATACAAAATGCTAAAATGTCATTGTGAATACAGGTCTTTGAATGATCTGTTGAAAACGTTTTGATTATACATCACTAGCCTCTGCCCGCGACTTCGTCTGCGTAGAATTATACATATAAACCTTCCTCTTGAATCACTCACTCTATTTACATATTAAAAAAACCGCATCAAAATCCGTTGCGTAGTTTTAAAGATTTAAGCATAAGTACATAGGGACAGACAGACAGACCGCGTAAAGCGACTTTGTTTTATACTATGTAGTGATGCGTCTTCTATGGCGAGCTAGATCCTCAAAATATTCAAATTTCTCGCATAAAGAGTCGCATATACTGTCTACTTTGCAGTTAGTGTGTTCTTTCTTTCTTTCTAACAATACTCACTGCAGTACGTCCCCATCCGATAGCCCAAACAGCTTGGTTATCCGCAAGGTTGTAGTTGGCACCAGCAATGCTCCCCGGCTGAACCTGGTTGTTGTAAACAATGACAGTGGCAGTACGAAGGATGCCAATGTCGTTGTCAGCTGTCCATATGCTGAAACCGGAGTGGTTGATGATTTGTTCGACATTGTGTACTATGCCACCGCTGTTGGCGTACATCGAACCGACACGCACACGCCATCTATTGGCTGGATCCCATCTGCAAGTAAATTAAGGTTTCTCTGTAGCATTGCTTAAATTTCTTCCATGCTTATCTTGCAGCAAAGAAAGAAATTAGAATATACCAGCTGCTTCTCTTCCCGTACAGATCGTAAAAGCACATTGAGAGGGTGGATGAAAATAATAGGAATCATGTTATATGCGATGGGCTAGCATCTTTCGACCTATATACCCAAAATCACTGTAAACGTGGCCTTAAACCCTAGGCTCTATCTACCGCGTAAGGGATGAAAGCGTAATGTAATATATTTGTGTATGTATTGCTTAAATAATTTATCAAGTGGAGCATTATCGGATATGAGATCTTACCGCTGGTCCTCAGGGACCTTAAGGGGATGTACTTTCCCCTCTCCTTTTTTCTATTTTCATTAATGGTAACGGTATTACTTCTTTAAATTCTTCTTATCACCTGTATGCTGATGACTTACAAATTTATTCTGCTGCTTGTTTTGACGATTTTCCTCTATTGATAGATCGTATTAATGCTGATCTAGTCACCATACGCGACTAGGCTGCGAGCTTTGGCCTCATGGTAAACGCCCAGAAGACGCAAGCGATCGTTATTGGCAGTCCGAATTTTATTTCTCGGATGTCTGAATTGGTGGTTAAAAATTTGTCCTTTGACGGAACAATTATTCCTTTCTCAGCTACCGTCAGAAATCTGGGGATTATTATGGACCAGACGCTTTCGTGGTCGGCCCAGGTTGCTGATGTCAGCCGGAAGGTGTTTGCCTCGCTTCACTCGCTCAGGCGATTGCAGAATTTTCTGCCTCTATCGACCAAAATTACGCTTGCTCAGTCACTTTTGCTCCCCTTACTGGACTAGGGAGACATTAGTTACCTGGATCTTGCTGAGGGGCTGCTTGATGATAGGCTTGATCGCCTCCAGAATGTGTGTATTCGATACACGTTTAGGTTTAATGAGTTTATGTATTATATTCGGTAAAGTTATGTATTGTGGCTCTCAGTGTTTACAATTTCAAACTCACTCGTCCATCCCTAATGTAATACTCCTTTCATCCACGCAAAGGTTGACTGGAAGAGATCCCTTAAAGGGATAAGTCCGCCTTTGTGCATGTATCTCAGTGTTTGTCAATTCAATTGTATTTGTCTTGTTTATTTTGCACAATAAAGAGTTTACATACATACATACATAAGTCAATGATAATGAATCTTGCTTCTATGCGATCATCAAGCGACCACTAAACCTATCTAAATAATTGATTCTAGTTCATTATTATTTACGTAGGTACACACAGCAAAACTATTCGATATGCACCCTAGTTGTCCATGTGTGTCATTCTATACACACATCCGCACTTATCCGCTGCCTTAATTACACACACAACAATATGGTTTTGTATCCACACGAGTATTCACACTAACATGGCCTATGTGTGCTAATTGTGTTCTCTGACTACCTTCACATATCTCTTATTGTATAGGTTATTGTTATTCAAACAATTTTGCTCAATGGAAGAATAATTTCGTCATGAATAATATGAGCGCGGTGGCTCAGTCGTACTGATTGGGACTGTGAATGTTAAAGACCTCGGTTCGAATCTTGCACAAGTGTGTCTATTTTGAATTTTTTTTTTCAATTTATAACAATCTCAAAACCAAATCATGACTACAGAATAAAATAAAACAAAATAAGAAAATAAAATTATTGTTTCAAATTGTTTATTACAACATTTAAGTAATTATTATTACCATAAGACTAGAACTATTTAAATTAGCAAAATAAAACTGCATGCTTTTCCTTATAATATAACAGAAGAAGAACAACATTTATTCGTAAAACAACACACACAATAGTGACCAGTATGATTTTAGGTTAGTTAAAAATTTCTGTTACAAACATAATTTAAAATTACAATACAAATGGTAAATTGAATGCACACCACAAAAGGGCTATTTTTAAGATGTAATTTATTCGAATTAACAAGGGTTTTGAAAAGAGTATCATTTCTAAGAATTTCCGATTTATTAAGTTTATTTAAGTCTGAGAAAGATGAACGAAACGTTTTATTTGTTGAGAAATAAAGTCAGTGGTGAAATGAATCGACATGTTAAAATGACAGCCATTAACAATAACATCATTGCACACTGGATTAAATCTCCACTTTGAAGTGACTAAGCTACCTAAATTTGCTTTGGATTTTATATCAAATGGATCCCAGTTGAGAGTCATTGATGCCTTAGATTTTCTATGGGGTTTAAGTTAGGGCTTATAGCAGGCCAGTTAATAACAGTTAAGGAATCTTGTTGGGTGCTCAGCCAGTCTTTGATTATGACACAATAATATTGTTATGCACGAAATAGGTATAATGTGCCAGTCTGGGTATTCGGACCACACAGTAGGGGGCATCACTTTTTTTTAGCACTGTTATTACGACCCCCAACCCACTAACTCACAAATCCCATGGATGACATCCAACCACTTTTTGCCACAAAATTTTTCGTCCATCTTTTTCAGACGTAAATGGTTTTTCATCACTAAAAATCACTACATTATTACCTACTCGAATCAAAATTATAAATATTCACGATCAAAGTTCATTCTTTTTCTTCTATGCTGGTGGATCCGTTGAAGCATTTTTTTTGCTGGTCTCAGTCGCACGGTTTACAACGTAGGTAACATTGTCTCTCGTTGATGTGAAATAGGTCTCTTTAGCGTGTGCGGCAACTACTTATGTCCAAATGGCGTGAAGATGAGACTTCTTGTTTTGGCACAGAAGGAATATTCTTATCGTGCCCGAAGTCTGCATAACGGTGAATCCATAATTGCAGTCTTCCGCTGCAAAATAAATGAAGTTTAATAAAAAACATTTTTCGTCAAAGAAAGTTATTTGGATACATTACGGATACAATAATAAATCATTGTTTTTAACACCATGAAGAAATTTGATGTAAAATAAGAAGTAATTATTTTATCAGACACTTTTTCTACTTACCGATATCAATAAACGCCTTGCAATTCCTTATAGAAATATTTTGTTCGTAAAGAACAATAATTTCTGCTCTTTTCTAAAAAGATGATGACTATCCATATTTTGCAAATCACAAGGTATTTGAAAGGCAAAATTAAACAGTTCGTTGTTGTAAAACAAGGCGTAACGAATGGCGGCTAGCGTTGACAAATTCATATTACTAATAATTTGAGGGTAGAATATACTTTATATTGTTAGACGACAATGAATTAAATGTGCATCGTCTAGCAAATCTCAACCTTCTAATTTCAACCTTATTTCAAAGCTCGTTAAACAACTATTTACACATTGCAAATGCAGTAGTCACAGATTGGACTTAGTAATTCATAAATTCACCAAGTATATTAAATGTCTCGGTGGCTCAGCGGTCACAAAGGCAAGTCGATTGATTTGTGCACTCGCTCTCTAGTGAACCGAGTTCGAATCCTGGAAGAATGACATTTTTGGATGTTATTTAAATGGCGATGCTGGTTGTAAGGAATATTGGTTGGAAATGTTGGAATTGAATCTCAGACCAGACTTGATGAGAAATAAAAATATAACACGTTGAATCAGTGAGGTGGTAGCTAACACTGGTAATAATAGTTCAATGCGTCAGATTGCATGATTGCATAAATTTGAAGATTCAAGGTCAAAGGAAGATGAATCGATCCGGGGTGTCTTGTCTCGCCTTACACTTGCGATGACAATATCCAATGTAAGATAATAATTTAAAATGTTTTTAGGAAAATGCAAAAATAAATCAATACTTTTACATTATTTCTGTAGAATTAACTTAAGCCGGAGATATTAAATTTTTATACCTTTGAGCCAGGCACGAAACCAAGGGGATTTTTTAGTTTAATTTGTGATTATTTTTAATTGAGTTTATTATATACTAACTAAAATAGTTGCAACTTTCTTCATTGTTATTTTATAGTTATTGTTGTTGTTTATTTAATAAATAGGTAATTTACAGCGACAATACTCATTTATCTCATTACTAAAAAAATCTGTACTGAGTGGGTAGATAAACGATCGAACTCACTCACACATTCACATGTGGATTCTACGTAATGTTCATGTCGGTACTCAACACATAGACGACGTTTGTGTGCGTGCCTGTGCTTACCGAATTATTTTGCCGTGTGTACCTTACCTACTTGACAATATTGGTAAGCTCTAAAACTATTTTTTAAACTTACATAAAACAATGAGCGGCAGAAAGGATAGATCTGGTGTTAAGGATAGCACCGCCACACGATTGGGAGTAAGACACCAAATTGCTGGAGTACAGCAGTGATGCTCCGTAAGGGTACTGCTCGATGGTAGTCACTTCACCACCGATGATTCTCTGCTGGTGCTTGGGCAGCGCTGAAAATGTGCAAATGGTTGTTACAGGTACAGAGCCAAGAAAATATTTGATAAAAACTTTAGGGATGCCTTTTTCACTGTTTTCTCAAGCTAACGTAAATGACACTAACCCACAACGGCGGCGAGACCGAACGCCAGCAAAACCAAAGTAGCCGCTCGCATAATGACTAATTACGTCCACCTAATATCGTATGAACAGTGACGTTGTATTTATATCGAATATACGACAGCAAATTTGATAGCGTTCTTAATCTCCAGGATATCGAGAACTTTTTAATTAAAAGTTGATTAATTAGATCAAAAATAATTTAATTGACTAGGTACCTATATTAGTAGGATTCTAAATCGTTGTATCGTCGTGCACACCACGCGTGATAACCCAAAGCGGTATATCTAATGTTTTACCTTTACAAATGCCGCCAAATATCTTGTGTACCTTATAAGTGTAACTGTTCACTGAAAAAGCTTCTGAGTCGTACAAAATGAGTCGTATGATTTGGGACAAATAAGTCAAATGAACAAACGGGGCTTATAATATGTGAATCAAAATGTAGCGTAAGTTACACGTCTTATTTTATACGCTTCTTAACTCAATAAATTACTTAGCTTCAACCTAGCGATCAAATATGTTGATTGAACACGCGCATTGAACGCGAGTTTTGGTGGCTTGAAATGTATCGCTAGTCGCATTAGAAACGCGATGCAAAAATAACGTTTACGAGCGGCCAAAAGTTTGCTGGGGTCTACTTTGACAGAAGTTTTTCCTAAACTGATTGCCAGTTATTGTAAAATTGGACATTTTATATACTTTGATAGAAAACAATGTTATCCCTGATTACGAGTAACAACGCATTAAATTAACGACTTTTAATCCCGGGAAAAAACAAAGTTCCCGCAAAATACCAGGCATACACTAGCTCCAATATGAAATAGTAATAGGCAATGTAAGGCCATAAACATTTGATACATTTAATTGCCAACGAATTCAAAAACTTACAGACTGAAGTCCCCATCCAATGGCCCAGGTGATTATCAAACTAAACTTCAAAAAATTACTGATGCTAAATGGTTACTTATTCACATTAAATAAATTCTACTTGTTTTGTAAGTAATATTTTCTTGTTCTTTTCGAGGTGACAAGAAAACGTTCATTAAAATGGTGCCTATTTACTTGCTAAAAGCAGTGCGCAGCTGAAAGTATGGATCTGGTGTTCAAAATAGCTGCTCCGCACGCATGACCGTAAGTTACCAAATTGCCCGAATGCAGCACACCCGCTCCATAAGGATATTGTTCGATAGGGGTAACAGAACCTCCTACTATTCTTTGGTTTCTCGGTACAGCTGAAAATATAGCAACACTAAATCCACACCATCAGAATAATCGTATAATTTAGGCGCGCACTGGCATCACAAATTAACATAACAGATTAGGTAGGCTGAATAAACGTGACATGCTCGTACAAATACGTTGCAGCGTGAATAACGATCGTCCCGTGTTTTCATTGCATCACCTCATAAAGTTCATTGAAGTTATAGTTGAATTACATAATTCGTATCAAAGTTGTCTACGACCCGTTATCATATCCCAAGTAACAATTTCTTGTCCTATAGCAGTCCATAGAACGTATTTCAAAAACCACCTTTGGCACTATAATAGACCTAAGAAGGTTGTATAACTCCGATCTGGCGCACTTATATCTCCATTCAGTGACATAGTGGAACATTAGCAGTGTTAGTTGTGACATTTTAGGTCTATAAAGTATATGTGATGGTATCTCTTATGACAAATTTAGTGATACAAGGGGCACAGTAACGCTATTATAGTGTATTTTTATACTGTAGTAGCGTTCATGATTGCATTATAGTCCGTTAACTACAACTGGTGTAGATATTACGCAATTTATCCAGCATAGTGTTTTGATTGTGTGACAAACAGTGGACATCACAAAAAGTTACGTAATAGTTACTAAAGGATTTATAAATCGTTAAGTGAATGTTATCTTCTTTAGATATTGAATAATTCGTTCAATACTGCAAAAACCATGTGCGACCAAAGTTTTACTGATAAACTAGTATTAGCTTTACTTGATATTTTTAAGCGCCCTTCATTTATTGAGTTTTGAATAAAATATATTAATAATTTAAAATTAGATTCCGTATAGTTTCTATACTTTATAGTGAAGAAGTGAAGAAGTGGCTTTTATAGGCTAACTATAGTACTCATGACAAAATATTCGCCGCCATCATGGTAAAAATCAGGGTTCCACTAGACTTTAGCCGGGTCACTTACTCTTTAAATGAAAATACATTTGAAAATCAAGGGAAAGTTCATGTGCAATGTGTATCTATTCATTAGTGTTTTTTTTTTCATTATTGTGAACTGCAATCACTATAAATGTCACTGGGTCCTTTATTAGTTACTTCGTCAATACAAACAAAATTTTTACGGAACCACATGGCGCTGGTTTTACCTGAACTTCTCGGTGAGAAACACTTTTGTTATTGTGATTATGATACATAATTATGCCTTTACAGGTCAAAATTATCATTTAAAAGTAGCAGTTTGCTTCTTGTATGTGTCAAATTTATCATATAAAGGTAATAAAAAAACAGCTTTAAACGCTATTGAGTTTTAAAAGACCAACCAACACCATTATAGAATGCTTCGGCCATATAACAGCGTATTACAGACGACTGCAGCAATAAGGCTATAATAGAAATATAAAAACTACTAAAGTACTTTTATCGCTATAAAAATGTCCTGAAAACCGTTTCTAAAGTAAAACCGCTCTGTTACAGTGTCATTATGACTACTATAGTACCATGCACCATAACAGTGATTTGTGGAACCACAGTAACTTAAAATTATTGTATTGTTGAGTCTTCATCACTACTATAACGTAAAAACTGTAGTGGTCAGCAGGGAAACCTTACAGTGCTAATTAGGTACATAATAGTGATCCCGGCTACTGTTTTACAGTAATATCGCTCTGTACTGGCTACATTCAAGCTTTTTATAGCGCTTGACAATAACGGCTCTATAAAATGGTTAAGTAAACCTTTACATCAACAGTTAATAGGTATATTTGGTTATATACCTTATAGAGCAAGAAAGTATCAACAAACGCTTTTATATGACGAACAGGTACAGCTAAAACCTTTAAAGGACGTTTACTCGACATTTTTGCTACGTAACCCCAAGTTATAGGGCCAAAATGTTACTTGGATAGAGCTGATGCATTTATTTTCATCTATCGCAATAAAGCAGCCAATTTAATAATTTTATTTTTTGAAGTTAAAACTTTAAGCTTAAAGCT
Source organism: Pandemis heparana (assembly GCA_963854515.1). NCBI lineage: Eukaryota > Metazoa > Arthropoda > Insecta > Lepidoptera > Tortricidae > Pandemis > Pandemis heparana. The sequence goes on along the minus strand of OY978007.1, from coordinate 14,053,528 downwards.
TTTAAACTTAAAGACGTGAGAGTTGGTCGATGGTCCACCTCCTCACAACGCCATTATCTCAAAAGATCTAATTATAGTATTGCGACTGATGGCAGATATAATAATAACAAAAAAAAGTTAAAACTAATTGTCAACCACACTAATCTAACTAATATTATAAAGGTGAAAGTATGGATGGATGGATGGATAGATGTTTGTTTGTTACTCAATCACGCCAGAACGGCCCAACGAATCTGGATGAACTTCGACACATAGATAGAGAAAAGTCTGGAATAGCACATAGGCTACTTTTTATCCCGGAAAATTCCCGCGGGATAGCGTATAACGAATTCTTTGCAGACGAAGTCGCAGGCAACAGCTAGTAAAATCTAAGCCCAGACAAAAAATAATAATAACTTAACTAGCGACATGCCTACTACTGTAGCAATCCCAAGGCAGAAAAAAATCAACGCAGCGGCTCGCATCCTGACTAGGTATCTTTCTTTAATTTGAAGTAGAAACTAAACAGTGTATTTTATATAATGTAGTAATACCAATCTGATAAAGTTTATTACTAGGATCTTGTAAAGCTTAACACTATCGATATTATAAATTTCTTTTGACTTAACTACCTATACTATGGTTTATCATTCTGATACATTTTATTTTGCCTGGCAACTGGCCGATTCAACATTTTTTTAAAGAACTAGTATTTCAGTTGTGGTTGGATTGAATACCTAGAGCTTAACACTGAGACGTTTTGTATGAAGCCTGGTTAACTCTAAAATTCATACAATTTATGTTAAAGTATTTAAGGTCTCTTTCGCTCTTTCTTTCGTCTCTTTCGGTCTTTGTTACTTTTACGCATTTGACATGTTTCAAACTGCCGCGGTGTTGGTTAGGTACTGCGACAAATAGAGTCCAACCACTTAGAAGTCTGATTTTACTCTCCAAATGTGTAAGTTCTACCTGCTTGCTAAGAATAATCGATTACACACAAAATAAATAATGTTTCAGTCACAAATTTTACTATCTTTACAATAAAATTGAAACAATCAAGCATTAGCCTGGATCCAGGCAGTGTAGCGAGACACGCGGGCATTGACACCGGGGTAGCGGGCCAGGGCGCACTCCTCTCCCCAGGAACAAACACCGACAATAACATTGTTATGGAAGAGCGGGCCTCCAGAGTCGCCCTGGCACTGATCACGGCCGCCGACGTCCAACCAGCCGGAGCACAACATGTTGTCGGTGACTGTGCGACCGATTTCAGCGTAACGAGTTCTGCATACGTCCTGGTTCACGGTCCAAACTTGGACGTGACGCAGCTGCTCCGATGATTGACCGCCGACCTGAAATAAAAACGAAGAGAAAATTGTATTTTTTTTCTCAAAAGCTGGCCGATTCTTCGAAGATCTAAATAGTAATAGGATAAATAATTTTGTACTCTTTCCAATAACCACCAAAAATATATAGTACAGACAACTGATAGACTAAAGTAGAAAATCATCAAAACGTTTTCAACTGAGATTATCCAATACCTGTATTTATTCGCAATAGCATTGTATAGATATACAAAATGTTAAAATGTCATTGTGAATACAGGGGCTTTACCATGACGTCCTAATTCCGACTCAGTTCAAGTTTTAGCTGTCACATTTAGTATGAATGAAAACTTGAACTGAGTCGGAATTAGGACGTCATGGTAAGGCCCCTGATCATTGAATGATCTGTTAAAAACGTTTTGTCTATACTACACTAGCTTCTGCCCGCGACTTCGTCTGCGTAGGATTATACATAATTATAAACCTTCCTTTTGAATCACTCTATCTATTAAAAAAACCGCATCAAAATCCGTTGCGTAGTTTTAAAGATTTAAGCATACACAGGGACGGACAAACAGACAGCGGAAAGCGATTTTGTTTTATACTACACTATGATATGTAGTGATGCGTCTTCTATGGCGAGTGCTAGATCCTCAAAATATTTAAATTTCTTTCATAAAGAGTCGCAAGAGTCTACTTCGCAGTTAGTCTTAAACCCAAATATTGCTCTAATATGAACCACAGTTGCCTCTTTCAACTCCTATGAAGGTGTATTGGTTAGATCCCATCCCAAAAGCAATAGAGTTAATAATACTCACGGCAGTACGTCCCCATCCGATAGCCCAGACTGCTTGGTTATCCGCAAGGTTGTAGTTGGCACCAGCAATGCTCCCCGGCTGAACCTGGTTGTTGTAAACAATGACAGTGGCAGTACGAAGGATGCCAACGTCGTTGTCAGCTGTCCAGAAGCTGAAGCCGGGGTGGTTGATGATTTGTTCGACATTGTGTACTACGCCACCGCTGTTGGCGTACGTCGAACCGACACGCACACGCCATCTATTGGCTGGATCCCATCTGCAAGTAAATTAAGGTTTAATTAAACACACCGGATAACTCGCGTATAAAAGCCGAAGGATTGCTCCGACAATTGTTTCGGACTATTTCGTAGCCCTTCATCCCCGGCGGCAGCGAAACGAACACTGCACGCCAACGCCCTGCTCGTGCGGCTACTCGGGCGCCGGGGCGAGCGCTCCCTGATGAAGGGCTAGGAAATAGTCCGAAACAATTGTCGGAGCAATTCTTCGGCTTTTATACCTACGTGAGTTATCCGGTGTGTTGTAATTATGTGTGAGTCCACGGTAGTTTCATGTTGGAAATTAAGGTTACTCTGTAGCATTGCTTAAATTTCTTCCATGCTGATCTTGCAGCTAAGAAAGAAAATAGAATATAGTATACCAGCTGCTTCTCTTCCCGTACAGATCGTAAAAGCACATTGAGGGGATGGACGAAAATAATAGGAATCATATTATAGGCGATGGCCTAGCAACTTTCCACCTATACACCCAAAATCACGGTAAACGTGGCCTTAAACCCTAGACTCTATCTACCGCGTAAGGGATAAAAGCGTAATTAATATATGTAATACATTTGTGTATGTATTGCTTAAATAATTTATTAAGTGGAGCATTGTCGGATAAGTCATCTTGCGTCTATGCGATCATCAAGCGACCACTAAACTTGTCTAAGTAATTGATTCTAGTTCAATTTTATTTACGTAGGTACCTCACCTACTTGACAATATTGGTAAGCCCTAAAACTATTTTTTAAACTTACATGAAACAATGAGCGGCAGAAAGGATAGATCTGGTGTTAAGGATAGCACCGCCACACGATTGGGAGTAGGACACCAAGTTGCTGGAATACAGCAGTGATGCTCCGTAAGGGTACTGCTCGATGGTAGTCACTTCACCGCCGATGATTCTCTGCTGGTGCTTGGGCAGCGCTGAAAATGTACAAATTGTTGTTACAGGTACAGTGCCAAGAAAATATTTGATAAAAACTTTAGGGATGCCTTTTTCACTGTCTTCTCAAGCTATCGTAAATGACACTAACCCACAACGGCGGCGAGACCGAACGCCAGCAAAACCAAAGTAGCCGCTCGCATAATGACTAATTACGTCCACCTAATATCGTATGAACAGTGACGTTGTATTTATATCGAATATACGACGGCAAAGTTGATAGCGTTCTTAATCTCCAGGATATCTCGAACTATTTAATTAAAAGTTGATTAAGTAGATCAAAAATAATTTAATTGACTATCTATATTAGTAGGATTCTAAATCGTTGTATCGTCGTGCACACCACGCGTGATCACCCATAAAGCGGTATATCTAATGTTTTACCTTTACGAATGCTGCCAAATTTCTTGTGTACTACCTTATAAGTGACCCTGAAAACGCGGAATCGAATTTAACGTTTCTTTGACTGTATGCTTAGTGTAGGTTTTCGGTCACAAAATACGCCTCGATCGCGTTTGCGTTAAAATGTCAAATTCTATGAGAACAGTTTGTTGCCGTTTCGATCCGCAAGTGGCGCTGCCAATTTTTCCATAGTTAATTGAAACGTTTACGTGAACGCGTTCGAGACGTTTTTATAAGCGAAAACTTATACTAGAGGCTCTGGTCGTAGTTTTTATTGTTTGTATCGCGTAGTATTTAGAATTCTCTTTCACTATCGTCGTCTTAGAGATGTGTCTTTGTTTGTACATTGGTTTATAATAATTAATAATATAAGACATTTTTCATGTACAACAAAATGTTGATTTAAATGTTCCTATACAATCGAATATTTCAGCGCATGATTTGTTAATTGGGGTTTTCCAAAAAAACGTCAGTAATGTTAATTATCTTTTAAGCCTTTAATCTCCTGATTCCGCCTTGAATCATTATCTTTCTTTAAAAATAGTTTTCAAACCAAATAATGATTCCATTCATAATATTGAATGTCAAGGTTGTTGAGGGCGTAAAACAAATAACCAATTAATTGTTTTACAGATCCTAAAATTACTTAAAAGTTGCGATAGACATGCCATGTTTAATTATACATTGTGTAAGTAGGTCCACGTACCTACCTACATTCATCGATACTCCATACTAATTAATTTTATTATTAATGCGAAATATAACAAAAAAAGGTTTCTTACACTTTTGAACCTCTTTCAAGAAATGTCTAAAATACGCTATTTTTTACGTTTTCTACCCCCCACGGCTCAACTCTATTTTGAAAAAAAATCCATAGACAGAATTATGGAAAAAACGTAATGCTATCAAACCTGTTACAAAGTTAGCAACCTGCAAGCCGAAACGGAAACGCTGCGCGCTCACTCGATCAATATACGCATTGGTGTAGATGAGCTGATTAATAGTGTTCTAATTTTTAAAGAACCATAATTATAACTCACATTCAACATGGAATAAAATTTATCTTTTTTTATTACTTATCATATCATCACTAAACGTTAATCCACCAGCTGACTCTGATGTAAATCAATGAAATTAATTCGGATAAGATACCACATTATCTGATATTAGAGTAATTAGAAGTAACTTATATTGTTTCCTTTACTCTTTGGTTTATATCTTAAAATGTAATTAAAATATTACATACTAGATATTTATAATACACTAAAATTTAGGGAAAATAGTGGTCAAGAACATATGTAAACAATACTAAATCACAAGAAATTCAATCCTGTTTTCGCATTATTATTATTTAATACAAAACTTCAAAAACTAGCAAAGTAATCTGTCTCAAAACATTAATGTCCAAAACAACATATTCTAAATAACATTTTTGAAAAACTGCTTCAGTCTCATTTGTAACCAAAATAAAATAAGCTTCATTTAAAATTAAAACTTCACTTAACCTTCATTTAAAATTAAAACTTATTTGCGCATTAGCAATAATCCAAGCGGTAAACTGTGAAACGCGAGCGTAGACGCCTGGGTAGTTCGGGTGTCCGCAACCGAGCCCAAATGAGCAGACGCCGACAACGACGTTGTTGTGCAACAAGGGCCCGCCGGAGTCGCCCGTGCACGCGTCGCGGCCTCCCACGTCCAACACACCCGAACATATCATGTTATCCGTAATGGGCCACAAATGATAACGTTCTCTACAAATCTTCTGGTTAATCGTGTAGACTTGTACATGCCGCAACTGTTCTGAGCGCGTACTTAACTGAAAATTATAGGTTAGAACAATCAGATAGTATTTCGATATTAAAATGTTTTCATAAACTCGCTTTTAACGCAATTTCAATATAGGCAGTGAAGACAAACTTGCCAATCAGAATTCTAAATCACTAAATTAGGTCATTGTTCTCAGCCTAATCACAATTCTCGTGGCAAATTAACTTGAATCGTTGGACCATGAATTACGGTCATTTTGATTACAAATCGTGTACATAAAAATAAATGCAAAAAGGAAATGGAACTTTCCTTGGACCTTTCTTTGAACTTTGTTAAAATTGTAAAAATATAATAACAATAATTACTTCTGTAGCACCCCACCCAATGACCCAAAGTGGGTGATTATCAGGTACAATATACGCCGTACCGGCGATAAAGCCCGGCTGCGCTGACTGTGTGAAGGTGATGAACGACGCTAAACGAAGTATAGCGATGTCATTGTCAAAGTTATTGCTGTTGTACTGTGGATGTTGTATGATCTGTTGTACTTCGTGCACCACGCCGCCACTGCTGGCAAAAGTAGACCCCACTCGCACTCGGCGAAGTACTGGATTGACGCCTCTGAAACAATTAAAATTTTTAGGTACTAATCCTAATCTGTGGTCATACTAATAATCCTACTAATATTATAAATGCGAAAATTTGTAAGTGACGATGTGACGATGTGAGTGAGTGTATGTTTGTTCCTTCTTCACGCTAAATCGAGTGGACGGAATTGGATAAAATTTGGAACGGAGATAGCTGGTACCCTAGATTGAAACAAAGGCTACTTTTTATCCCGGAAAATTGCATAGTTCCCGCGGGATAGGGATAAACATGTCAATTGCTAATTTTAGGCGGACGAAGTCGCGGGCAGAAGCTAGTCCCTAATAATATTAAAAATGTGAAAAATACTTAAATTTAATAATATTTCTATGAAATTTTGAAGCTTTTTTCTCACCTACCAAAGCAGTGAGCCGCTGTTAAAACAGCTATGTTACTGAGGATAGTACCACCACAGCTTTGATAATATAAAAAGAAGTCAAGGCTCGCGAGTACTGCTGCCGACTGCGGATACTGCTCGATGGTTGTTGGGGACCCTCCTACAATCCGCTGCTGTACCCCGCTGGGAAAGGCTGTAATACAATGTTATTTTTTATTTGTAGCAAAATTGTATAACATCTGATTTAATTGCACTTGAGCGCCTATGTTACGAAGTTATTGTTTTGTGTTACTTAATTGTAGTAATAACAAATTGTTATATTTAGTTTTTTCACAAGTTAAGTGACTTATTCTATACACAGATGCCAACTAAATTAGCGAAATTATTTATCAAAAACCTTTTTACAAATTTCATTAGAAGTTATTTTTAAATCTAATAACAGTATTGACTTACCCACGGCGGCGGCCAAACTCATAAATAGTAGAAGTACAGCATGCATTATTATCTTTTACCGTAATAGTACATATTTACTTAAATCAAAGCAGTTATATACAATCGAATGATAAAAATGGGAAAATCCAAATCGACATGTCAGAAAAAAATACTATTATCTTTTAAATCTATTCGATACCGTTCATCCAATTATTTATATCTTTCAGTGCTCGTGTTTACTGGTTTTCGCACACACATTGCTCGAAATTTGATTTGTAGCAATTTTGTAGCATGTCATGCAAATTAAGTTACCAAAAGCTAATCTTGATCGTTCACGATCAAAAGGTATTAAAATCACTTTCTTAACCATTTTAAAGCTTTCCTCTGCAAGGTCCTTTAATAAGCGTTTACTACTTAGGTACCAGAAGTTTAAAGAAAAATAATAACGAATATTTTTATTGAAAACTGTATTTATTGTGTATTAGCAACTATCCAGTCCGTATAACGTGAGACGCGAGCGTAAACGACTGGGTAGAATGTAGACCAACAACCAGAATTGAACGAGCAGACGCCGACAACGACGTTGTTGTGCAGCAAGGGCCCGCCGGAATCGCCCGTGCACGCATCTACACGAGCGTTCACTTGCGACGCAAGAGAGCAGATCATATTGTCCGTTATTGGGTGATTATACCGTTGCCTGCATATCTCGTGATTTGTCTTGAAAACTTGCAAGTGCCGCAACTGGTCTGAAGGGAAACCCAACTGAAAAATATAAACGAATAATGCTTAAATATTCTGCTCTAAATATGAAGATTTTCAGTTAAAATATTTTTTTTGACGCAATACCTCTGTGACACCCCATCCTACGGCCCATGTGGGCTGGTTATCGGCAACGTTGTATGTCGCACCAGCAATAGCGCCAGGCTGGACTACGTTTGTGAAGGTGATGAACGACACCAAGCGGAGTATAGCGATGTCGTTGTCAACAGTAAATTCGTTGTAGTTTGGATGATTTATGATCTGCTGTACTAAGTGCACTACACCGCCACTGCTGCCGAAAGTAGACCCGACTCGCACGCGGTATATTGCCGGATTGTTACCTCTGGAAAATAATATTTAATCAGAACCTATATGGTGAACTAAATGTTGTGGATTATGTCAGAATATTTTAAGTAACCTATATCTCACCTTGAAACTCTGGGAGCAAAGAAAAAACATAGAATGTTGGTCAGTACCAACACCAGTGTGTTGCACCAAAGACTATCTAGGGAATGGGCAAAAATATTGGGAATTATTTTATGGGCGATGCGGCAATACGCCCACAATTATGCTATAAACGTAATGGCTACGTTTATAGCATAATTGTGGGATCTTGTTATTTTAGGCTCTGTTTACTCCGTAAGGGATAAAGAAGTGATTTATGTACCTTGATTGACAGTGAGCCGCTGTGAGAACTGCTACATTATTGAGGATAGTACTCCCACAGTTTTGATGGTACCACGTAAAATCAAGGTTGCAAGTACTGCTGCTGACTGCGGGTACTGGTCGATGGTGGTTAAAGACCCACCCACTATTCTCTGTGACAAGTCACTGGGTAAGACTGCAAATTACATTTTGTTATGATTCACTTTTGTCATTTTTTCAAGTACCCAACGTTGGGCACATTTTAATGTAGACTTAGATACTCACCCACCCAAGGCTGCGGCAAGGCTCAATAATAATAAAACTAGAACACGCATGGTTACTTCTTTAACGAAATAACCTCAAAGTAATCAAATCATAGCATACTTATATACTCACCATTATTTTTGAATTATATATGACATTCAAAATGTAACCCGAAGAGCATGTATAAAGAGATTGGTGATTGCGGATGAAGCGAAAGATGTATGTCAAGATCGTAGCAAGTGGAACGAAGTAGTCCCTGCCTATTCCTACGTGAGAGAGGCGTGACGGTGTGTATGTGTGTAGGTATAATATGTTAAAAATTTGCAATAGGAGTAACTGTATAATTACTTAAATCAAAGGAGTTTTACACACTTCAATGGAAATTTTATTATATTTTAAATTTAATCATCAATGTGTACGAATTTTATCTCTCAGTACGTTAGTACTATTACTTATTCTGTGGCGTTACTAGCAACTAGTTGTTATAAAGACGAATAAAACCAGCACTTTAGTTAACATCATTCATTTATTGCGAATTGGCAAGTATCCAGTTAGTAAAACGTGAGACGCGAGCGTGGACACCCGGGAAGTTTGGAAGTCCGCAACCGTTGCCAAACGAGCAGACGCCGACAACGACGTTGTTGTGCAGCAAGGGCCCGCCGGAGTCGCCCGTACACGCGTCGCGGCCTCCTACGTCCAACACGCCAGAGCACATCATGTTGTCCGTAATAGTACTAACACTGTACCTTTGCCGGCATATCTCTTGGTTTATCGTGTAAATTTGAACGTGACGAAGCTGCTCTGAAGGGAAACCGAACTGAAAAAATACACTCATTTTATTCTCTTCTTAACTTGATGAATTACAACAAAAATTATAAAAATGTAATACCTCTGTGACACCCCATCCTATGGCCCAGACGGGCTGGTTGTCGGCAACGTTGTATGTCGTACCAGCAATAGCGCCAGGCTGGACTTCATTTGAGAAGGTGATGATCGAAGCCAAACGAAGGACAGCGATGTCGTTGTCAAGAGTGTTATCGTCATAGTTTGGATAATTTATGACCTGCTGTACCAAGTGCACTACGCCGCCACTGTTGGCGAAAGTAGACCCTACTCGCACGCGGTATATTGCCGGATTGATCCCTCTGGAAAAAAAGAGAAAGAGAGAGTTAAGCTATTCGTCATGTAGTTTGTCAGAATATTTTAAATAACTTATACTTTACCTCCGGTGACAGTGAGCGGCTGTGAGAACTGCTACATTATTGAGGATAGTGCTGCCACAGTCTTGAAAATACCATGAAAAATCATTGGTTGCAAGTACTGCTGCTGACTGCGGGTACTGGTCGATGGTGGTTAAAGACCCACCCACTATCCTCTGTGACAAGTCACTGGGTAAGGCTGCAATTTATACTCTGTTATAGATTAACTTTTGCCATGTTACTGAATAAACTTTTTTTGATTTGATTTGATTTTACAACAAGCGAACGGTGACTATATTTTAATATTGACTTACCCAAAGCAGCGGCCAGGCCCGTTAATAATAAAAGAACAGCACGCATGATTACTTTGTTAACGAAATAATAGTAAACAATTGAATCAAAGCATATTTATACGCTTGCCATTATCGCGGGTTAATCCATTATTACTTAACAAAGCTTACATTTTCTAATCATCTTCAGATCTAATCACCTCAAACGTGGTTTACCAAATATCGATAATAGTACAGATGTCGTACGTAATCCTTTCCCATCAGCCCATCACACACGATTACTTCCGAATGATGCCGACGTGTTTATGAGTCTGACTGAAGTAGCATGACAAGTACCATACAAATACGAACATTTCCGAGATAATACATTGGAAAAGGATTTTTCACGAAATCTGTATATGGCAATATAAAGAATTGTATGTGGTCGTACTTAGAATGTGAAATTAAAGTACTACATGAAACCGGTGTGTAATCGCTAATAAATACATAATCGCTAACTTATCTGAGCAATAATTACTCAATTTTTCGATTGTTCTGGTGTTTTTGTTCAGAAGTATCTAGTAAGACCATTCTATTCACATAATAGATAGATTAACATCTTAAAAGTAGTCCCATTTTGTTATATTTAGTACGTCTTGTAAAATTTTCGAGATTTCCTTAAATTTTCTGACTTTCTTTTATGGATACAGGGAGTCGAACGAGCAGTTTAAGTGGTGCTGGTGTTTAAGTAAAAATTCATCACTTCCACAACTTTTTTTATTACATAGATATCACATTCAATTGTACAAGTCTCACAAAACAATAACTCAAATAAATCTGACACATTACAATCCCACGTTTGCTTTTCTTAATCATAACAATTTTCTTATTGACTATTAGCAATGATCCAGTTGGTGTATCGGGAGACGCGCGCGTGGATGCCTGGGTAGTACGGATCTCCACAACCAATCCCGAACGAGGAGACGCCGACAACGACGTTGTTGTGCAACAAAGGCCCGCCGGAGTCGCCTGTGCACGCGTCGCGGCCGCCCACGTCCAACCAGCCAGAGCACATCATGTTGTCCGTAATGGTCATGAAGCTGTACCTCTGCTGACAGATCTGTTGGTTCACCATCCAGATTTGTACATGGCGCAGCTGCTCAGAGAAACTGGTGCCGCCTACCTGAAAACAAATAAAATTAATTTTGGACAAGCGAATATTAGAAAATATTTTTTTGCTATAAAGCTTTTCTGATTATTTTCGATTGTTAATGATGACGACAAATTGCATCTCACTTTTATAAAATAAATAGCGCACGGGTTTGTTAAAAGGAGCTACTCAGCTTTTTGTTGTGGAAATGTAACGTAAAATACTTGTATAATCTCATAAATCACTGCTTGGTTTATCATCATTTCGCAATCGTCACACATCAACAAAAACATTTCACGAACTTATCATTTGGCAAACTTGTATGATAATCTACTATTACATTAACTTTGAAATGAAACTAATCTAAAAAAAACCCAATGTACGCCAATTTTTATAAATATAACAAAGGTTTGCCGAGCGATGCATCGGTGATACATTTGTTAAATGTTGGTCGATGAAATTGGATCCCTAACCTATCTTACTTGAGTGAGCCCCCATCCAATGGCCCATACAGGTTGGTTATCAGCGACGTGGTACGCTGAGCCAGCTATGCTGCCCGGCTGGACAGTGTTAGTGTAACCAATGACCGAAGCAGTGCGGAGCACAGCGATGTCATTGTCACTAGTCCACGCGTTATAGTTGGGATGGTTGATGATCTGTCGCATGGCATGAACCACTCCCCCGCTGCTAGAGAAAGTGGAACCAACGCGCGCACGGTACCTTGCTACGTTGGTATTCCTAAACAACAAATAAAGAAACGCATTAAAAATAGATATAAACCAGTAATCTATTAAACGCGTGGACCCCACAGACGTTGTCCTGCCTGGGTTCAATTGTAAGTTAAATACATTACGAGGTAGATAGAGTTTAAGGTAACGACCTACAGGCCACGCTTAGCAAGATTGTAGGCGTATCAGGTGGAAGGTGGAATCATAAATTAAATGTAGGTACCTAAGTTAAATCAAATTGCAAATTCTAAAGCATTCATGGGTCTACTCAAACGCAAGAAAAACATGTAAATAAATTGGTCCAGCTATATCGATTCGGTGGAGCTCAGAAGAATAATTATGTAAAACCTACATATAAATGTATAACGACATATGTAACTTACATAAAGCAATGGGCTGCCGAAAGTATCGCGGTTGGGTTTAGAATTGTGCCACCGCAGTCATGGTAGTACCACACGAAGTCATCTGACACGAGGATGGAGGCGGCGTGAGGATACTGGTCGATGGTGGTCACAGAACCTCCCACGATCCTCTCTGGGCTCTGGGGGAAAGCTAAAAGAAACTTATCATAATTATGACAAATGTACTGGAAAAAAGACATTCTTAATACAATACCTTTCAACTCTCTACTTTTTGTTGACAGTACTAAAATTTATTAAACAAAAATTACATCAAACCTGTACAATAAATAATTTAAAAAATAACTAAATATCATTTACAAAATTAACCTAAACCTAGCCTAACTTAAACTACAAACAAGTAATACACCCCTTCCAGGTCCCTCAGAAGGCTGGCAGCATTGCCGCGTTGAATCGTGAGGCTAATTCTTTGCCAAAAATAGCTGCCAACCCGTACAGTACTTGTATTATGATCAATCCTATATTCCGTGTACCAAATGCCAAGTCAATCTGACCAACAGTTGAACAGTTCCCTCCTGCGGTTACACCCCTTCCAGGTCCCTCAGAAGGCTGGCAGCATTGCCGCGTTGAATCGTGAGGCTAATTCTTTGCCAAAAATAGCTGCCAACCCGTACAGTACTTGTATTATGATCAATCCTATATTCCGTGTACCAAATGCCAAGTCAATCTGACCAACAGTTGAACAGTTCCCTCCTGCGGTGACGATCCTGGCGGGGCCACCGGAATTTGACTTCAAGATTATTGTATTGACACCGAAGTTAAACAAGTATAAATTTTACGTCAATTCGACAACTGAAGTGGATCAAAGTTCACTAGCAAGATTTGTTAGATCGGGACATATGAAAATTAATAAAAGGTTGTAAAATATTGCATCTGTTAAACTTCAGATCGCCTAAGAGTACCTAAGCTATCTGTGCTCACGTTTACAGCCTGCTTTTAACACAATAGCTTTCACGATAATGTGATAATTGTTATTGGGCGTGTGACTTACGAAAATTACGCTATAATAATGTCAAAGCTTGACATAACGGTAACGTTGTTATAACATAATTTGCATCCATCAGCTGCCCGTTAATAATTATTATCCGTAACATTTTCATGTCCATATATTTCTTGCCATTGTAATTGATTTTACAAATTTTTCCTCGCTAAATAATCAGTATGGAGAAAATCTTCGTGTGTTCCTTAATTTTGTGACATTATTTTTAATTATCCCTTACCTTAATAAATAAAAAATAAGAATTGATTTTTTTTATTTTTTGGCTGTTTAAGATTATATGGGCAGTTCTCCGGAGTAGCATTTTTACGTGTCCGGGGCAAAAAATAATAGATTTCGTCGATAGATAGAGTTAGGCTCAGTTCCGCCTAGGAAAGTATTAAAATACTTCATAGTTATTTATACATCTAAAGAAAAAAATATTACATTTGAAAATAGACGTTCGGTGGTAGTGTCCCTTACGCAGATGAGCGAAGAAAAACTTCATTCATTATTTTAGATATTTATCATGAGAAATAGAATAGAGATACAATGCCGAGGCAAATGACACTTCACTAGTCAGATATAAAGCGCGCACTCTGACCAAAGAAGAAAAAAAACCGGCCAAGTGCGAGTCGGACCCGCGCACCGAGGGTTCCGTACAAATTCGCCAAGTTATTAAAAAATCCGGTGTTAGCAGAGCCCTGCTATTAAGCAAAATGTAGGCAGTGTGAGGTCATTTTATATTGGTTACTTGATTGGTGTCGTTTAGAAATTAAATTTCTAACGGTAAAACGTAAAAAGTAAACATTAAAAATCAAGAATTAAATTTCTTGATTAATTTGATATTCCAGTTCTAAGTATGGGGAACCCCCAAAATTTATTGTTGTGCCTACATTTTGCTTAAGAGCAGGGCTCTGCTAACACCGGATTTTACTCATACTCAATATAATAATAATTAATCATAATATTTACAATAACTTGGCGAATTTGTACGGAACTATCGGTGCGCGAGTCCGACTCGCACTTGGCCGGTTTTTTTCTATTTTTGTGTGATAATCTTAATGCAATTCACAAAATACATCTACTTACCAAGTTTCAACAGTATAGGTTCTATAGTTTCGGAAAAAAGTGGCTGTGACATACGGAGGGACAGACAGACGGACGGACATGACGAAATCTATGTGTTCCGTTTTTCCCATTTGGCTATGGAACCCTAAAAATGGGCACGCATGGCTACCAGGCGCCTCTATCGGTCAAATTCGGAAATACAAGCGTCATTCATTCGTTCATTACATTTTGTTTGACTGGTAATGTTGGCTAAACTTAATCAAAAAGTATTTTGCATTTTGAAATGAATATTAAAAATGCAAAATACATCTCAAAAGGTATTTCAAATAAAATACAAAATGCTTTTTACTAAAAGGTATTTAAATGCAAAATACAAAATAGGTATTTTGTATTTGCATTTTAAATAGAAGTATTTCAAATAAATCGCATCTCTGCCCAACTCTTACCTATTTTAACAGATTTGGAACGTAGAGTTATAAAAATAAAAACAACTTTTGAGCTATTTTTTAAATGAAACACACATGGGTGACGCAAAATTTTGGATAATAAATCCCTTTCTGAATAGATCCGCGGAACTGGCCGATCTCAACAACACTGTGAAAGAAAGACTTTTGGAACTTGCAGCTGAAGCTGATAGAATGCTAAAACGGGAGTTTGTATCCGTATCAATCGGCGCGTTCTGGGTGAAAATAATGGTTGAATATCCCAATCTAGCAAAAGAAGCCCTTAATATTTTGATACCATTTGCTACTTCTTCTTTGTGTGAGCTGTCCTTTTCATCAATGTTAGACATAAAAACAAGGAAGAGGAATAGATTAAATTTGGAAAATGATTTAATCGCCTGCTTGTCCCGACAGGAACCACGTTTTGAAAAATTAGTTCGGAACAAACAAGCTCATTCTTCGCACTGAGGCACAAAGAGGGCAGTTCGGTCCATCTATAACCTGAGCTCCCGAGAGTCATTAAGAGAGCGCTTTAAAGAGATAGAAATTCTTACAGTAGCTTCGCAGTACATACATGATGTGATTATGTATACACATAAGAATTTCAATTCCTTTAAGAAAGTGTCAGACATCCATGATTTCAACACTCGAAATAAACACAAGCTTCTCGTTCCTAAATTTCGTCTACGGAAAGTAAGTAAATCTTTTCTGGGAAACTGTGTCAGGTTCTACAACAAAGTGCCTGTTGATGCGTGGAAACTGCCACATGTGTCATTCAAGAGATACATAAAGAACACGCTCTTGAAGAAAGCGTATTACACAGTAGATGATTATATGTGCGACGATAATATGACATGGCCATCTTTGGAAAAATGACCGTAAGCCGGAGAATCCAGTGCTTTGTGAGTGATCCTGTAGTATGTGTGTGTGTGTGTGTGTGTGCGTGTGTGTAGTATCTATATACGGTCTCTGGCCCTGTTGCTACCGTCTGCTGTAGACTTGCTGATCTCGGTACTGAACTAAAAATTTTATTAAGATTAAAGATTATATAGACATTATCAATATTAGCATCTTATCAATTTAAATATTGTGCCTACCTGTTTTAATTAGTTTGTATTATTATTTTCTTTTTACTTTAGTAATATTTTTATTTTTATTATTATTAATTATTTACAAGGACATAAATATTGCTATGTCGTATGTGTATGTGTGCTAAGTTAGGTATTAGGTAGGTATATTGTTAAGCTTATGGATTTCCGTTTTCTTTTGTTGTTTTATTTTTTCATTTACTGTCTAGTTACAGGCTAGCAGCGTCGAAGTTCCTAAAACGTCCCCATAGCGAGCCTGTGGGGACGGAAGTGATACATGCCCTCGGTACCGCTCTGCTTTCAGAGCATGACATGAGCGCGTGTGAGCCAACATTGGGGGCGGCAGACGTAAGCTTGCCTTCGGAATCCAAAAGCTTATCAGTTACTTACTTGACATGAAATGCATATCTCATATTTTTTATTATATATAATAATTTTTTTTTTTTTGCTCTTTTTCTCATCGACATTGGAGATATCTCCAATTAACTTATTTGACGGTGGAGGCGTTTTACACCTCCACTAAACTTAGATTATTTTTATTCACTTTTTGTTTTTGCTT
Organism: Pandemis heparana; assembly: GCA_963854515.1. Taxonomy (NCBI): domain Eukaryota; kingdom Metazoa; phylum Arthropoda; class Insecta; order Lepidoptera; family Tortricidae; genus Pandemis; species Pandemis heparana. The sequence goes on along the minus strand of OY978007.1, from coordinate 14,037,050 downwards.
TCTCTTTCTTATCATTATCGCATATTTTGTTTCGCTTTGACCAGTAGAGACTTTATACATCTCTACTATAGACCAATGTAATTTAAGGTACGGACTTAACTTAGGGACCTTTTACATCCCTTTTATAAAATGTATTAATTGTATTAGGTAAGTTAAGTAGAATTTCAGTACTATTGTAAATCTATTTTATTTTGAAAAAATGACTTTCTGCCAAGTTTCTTGCGGCGCATTCTTCTTGGCAATGATGGTCTTTCCGAATGCGCTGGTAGATTCAAAAAAAGACATGTAAAAGAGCCCTCGGCGGCCTATTTGCAAAATAAACTTTTGACTTTTGACTTTTTGACTTGACACTGAATAAAAACAATATTTATATAAATGTCTAACATTGATTTTTGTTTTATTAAAATGTACATCCTTGAAAACAAAATCATTCCATCTAGTCACAATACTTTCTCGGAGCTGAGCCTCGCATCCCCCCTGGATAGGTCTCGCGACCCCCCTGGATAGGTCTCGCGACCCCCCGGGGGGTCGCGACACACACTTTGAAAAACACTGTTCTAAGGTATTGTTTAGGTACTTTTCTAAAAATCATCAACACGTCCCCTTACTATAAAAAAGGTAGGTAGCTTACCCAACACAGAGGCCAAACTCAGTGACAACAGTATTAAAGCACGCATCGTTACTTCTTACCGGAACAAATGTGACTAAAGCTAAAGCAATAAGAAATTATTTCCAGTCCGAATATATTTATTACACAAGTTTATCTCTTTATCCGATTAATACCAAATGACATGATACATGATAACATTATCTAACGCTAAGTAAAAATGCGTCACAATATTACGTGAGTAAATCAGGTTTAATTTGAGTATCGCAAAACGTAGAGACATATGCCTAAAAACCTTTTCCATTATGCTAGTTACCAAAAGCTTTTTTTGTAGCTCGACCAGGCCAACGAAGAAGAAGATGGTATAAGAATGAAACTATGCACATTTACTTAAGAAAATATTTTAGCAGGTCCTCGTTCTCACGTTGGCACTAACGCCACTTGCCAAATCTCACCAAAATCAAGGTCCAAAGTAGGGATGTTACGGAGCTCCAACTCCGACTCCGTTCAGTCGGAACTTCCGATTATATATTATTGCACCTCTGGTTCCGACTTCGGCTCCGAAACTTATAAGTCGGAGGTATATAGGAGAAATATTGCCACTTTGGCATTATGCTACTTTGGAATTTAATGCATTTACTTTAATTTGTTGTTTAATTGGAAACATATTATTTTTTTTATTTTTATTTTCTGTGTATAATTTACACAGTAAATTTATTATTGTGTAATTAAAACAAAAAGGTTGATTTTTTGTTTTATTTGTCCTTTTATAAAAAATCTCTCCTGCCACCACCTCTGACCCTGCCTCCGACTCCGACTCCGACTCCGGTTCCGACTCCGATAAATCAAATTTAAAAACTCCGACTCCGACTTCGGTTCCGATAAAATGACCTTCGTTACATCCCTGGTCCAAAGACGCTATTTATTTCACACACAGCTTACGAACAATTTTTCTATTTTTCATGAGAGCAACCCAGCAGCTCATAGTATATCGATTACTTAGTTGCAAATTGAACAATTCGGTTTAAAAAAGCAGCTACTAGATGGCACGGCTGTTGCATTCGTGTCATACTATTGTAGGTACGCTAAAAAGACTAGATTTATACGTGCGTATGAGCGAAAGGAGCAGTGAGGGAGATAGGGATGTTTTTTAGTGCCTACAAAATATATATTTAGAAATCAGGATAATATTGACAAGAAAACCTAACAACTGGTGACTGAGCCAAAACGCTGGAAATCACCTTTTTTTTAAAACCGCAAATTAAAAGAATATATTTTTAACAAATCACCCACAGCGTGTGACGACTGCCGCGATAAAAAGGAATCACGTAAATCTAAAACAACTGCTCTGTAATAAATGATCCAAGATGTTCCAAGGAATGTAATAAATCAATTTGCCAAAGGAAAGCATTTGTATTCTGCACGCACGTGCCCCGGCCAATATCAGAATTTTACTTTCAGGATTAGGGAGCTACTACATTTGTTATTTTATTCCCCGGAGGGTAACTATGAGTACGATTACGACGTGTTCATGGAATATAATAATCATCTCATGAATTTCCTATGAAAATTCTAAGAAACATTTATTTATATTCAATTACACACAGAAACCTCCCCCTTTGTAACGCACATGTACGTAATCAAGTATTTTTAAAGGGTCCCATGACTCTCATCACTGGCGACTTCCCACTGCAATCCCATGACTCTCTTAAATATGGTACCTAATTTCGATAGCAAACCAACGCAATCTTCACCAGCAAGCACCAAAACCTGCCACGAATTTTTTTTTTTTACTTTAATCCCCAGTCAATCATCATCAAAATATCCGTAGCAACTTATTGTTTCCAATATTAGCATACTTTTGCTGGAAGCATTGCGAAGTCCTCCCCAAACATTACGAGTGTAAATGAAACTTTACCAGGATTAGACATAATTGAGTTCGTTAATTGATTCCCTTTCAATTGCAGAGTTCCATTTTGTTCTGCGGCGTAATTTGTTAATTAAAACTGAACTACGAACGCATGGAAACACGAGAGTCCCGAATATTATATGGTTCCCAATTTACTACTTGCTTTTACGTAAATGTAGGGTTGGGTAGAGTTGGATACGGACGGTTGGTTTGAGTTTATCGGATGGCCTGATTAGTGCTGCTGCTTCTGACAAGTAGATGCTACCGAGGTAAACATGAGCATGCTCGAAACGATCAACAACTTTGTGACGTTAAACGTTTGAAAACCCATAGAAGATTTAATACCTCCAGATAATTACTCTCCGTCTCTGACTTCAACATACTGAAGATGATGTTTGATTTCTCTATCGCAAAGCTGAATCAAATGGGGTAGTTTTTCATAGAAGATTCTTTAATGTATCTTTTAAGCTTGGCTTCCGTGCCACCATTGCCCACCCAAAAAAAAATTGATTAAGTAAGTAGGGTCCTACATGTTTACGCGCATTCGATATATATTCATCTCTTTAATTACCTTAATAAATCAATCAATACGAATTATTATAATGCAACTTGCTCTTATATTTCATCATCAATGCTAGTAAATCAAAACCAAATGAGGTAGATACCAAAACATAAAAAATATCGTTATATTAACAACAGCACTCTCCAAATAAAATTAACCCCGCATTACCATTCACCCATTTATAAATTAACCCTGCATTTCCACATAACCAGTAAGTGGGTTATCGTTGCATCGGAACAAGGGCATGAAACGCGGCCAATGACTGTAGTCATATGACTATCGGTTATCGGCCATCGGCCGCTGCGCAGCGCCCAAATGACACATTATACATCTATCCGCGGAGCGGTGCGATAAAAACCGACTGGCGGCTTCCGACGATAATGCTTTAAAGTGCTTATCGACTACAAATGGGAGTCATATTAAGGTAGAGATGAAAACTGAAGTGCAAGATAAATCTAAGAGAAATGCCGAAATGAAAGAGGAAGAGGCCGCTACGTTAAGTCAATTAAGTCAATCTAAAACTCTGCCATTCTAGTGCCTCTGCCTGTACTGATGTTATTATACTGGTCTGTGGTGGTGGGTTTGTTTTCGCTACCAAACACCATCATCGCGTGGGTATTTTCAAAAAACCGTTCTTAGAACTCCTTTACGCTACAGAAGGAACCAGTCCGGATGACAGCTTTCTAGACTCGTAATTTTGGCTGTGCGTTGGTGGATCACAATTTCATAAATGAGTTAGAAAATAGGTTACACAGCTAGAATTTACGAATAAATGTTAAGCTTATGTTGTACTCGTACGCTACGTTAAGATTGAATCTACTATTGCGTTGCATTCATCCAACGTAGACACTTACATACCAATAACAAGGTACATTAGACTAGAGATGGTGCGTATTTACGTTACCAGGTTTTGATACCAGGTATTTCCTTGCAAGTATACCAACCAGGTACCGACCCGATATACTTGCAAGACTTGAAAGTATTTTTCCATTTAAGTATACTGTCCCTTCAAAGTAAGTACTACTTCATACACATAAGGTTCAGATTGCGCTTATACGTGAAATAAAATACTTTCAAAGTATTTTACGTCTTAATTAAAATATTTTGAATCTTATCTGTATAACAACAAGGTTTAAACTTGCAAGGAAGCAAGTATTCGACTTTTTACGTTGGACAGAAAATACTTTGAAAGTATTTTGATACCTGGTTTCTGCACCTGGTATGAGAAGGTGGACGTATTTTTAAGCCCTGGTACGCAATTTAGCAAGTATAACCCGTCCCTACATTAGACGCCGAATACTGTCTCCCGAGCGTTGAAATTGAATCCCGAACAAAAAGCAGGTGCGCGAACAAGTTTCAGCTCAATCGCTTGCGTGGTAAAGAAGAATTCTTTGATACCAGAAGAAGAATTTTACCTTTTTGTATGTATGTATTTATTAACGTTAAGTGTTTGACTTAAAAAATTTCTTAAATCTTGATACTTTACCCTTTATTCATAAGCGCTTGGTAAGCTTATTTCTTTGTGTTAACTGCTTAATATCCTATAGGACAAAAGACATATATATATATTAATTCAACTGAACATTCATTTGTTTTTCTCTAAATATACTGTTCTTGTTTATGTTGGCGACAAGGAAATTATATTAAAGTTTGCTTGGAAGAGTTTTAATTTAGCTTAGATAAAAAATAGTACTTTACACTATCTCTTAAAACTAATCCAGAATACTTAAACGACGGGTTGGGTTAATTTGACTGAATACCTGTGTATATGTATAAGTTTTAGAAATCTTTCAATTGTGGTTGCGAAGTGTTTCCGTAGATAGCATTAATCTATGTTCAAACTGTACATAGAGCGTCAAACGAGCGACTTTAAAATGAATTCAAAATTACGATGAAAAACTTTGACAAGAGTATTCAATCTAACTAATCCATTCAATTCCTGAAATATTCGAGTATAGCTCGAAGAAACCTTGTATAATTTAAGAATTAACGCTTGCCAACGAGACGTCACATTTTATACAGGCAGCGACAGTAAACTAAATTAGGGCATTATCATTACACGAAGTTAAAGCGAGAAGCTTCCAGCAACTGAAAGCACTACGCTAATCGCGTTCTAAGCTCCTACTAGCACTAGCACTAACCTTATGATTTAGGATTCCGGGCGTATTATTCAAGTCCACAGGAATTAAACCATTCATAGGTTTCAAGAAATTCTTGTTAATTTTGTAAAATATACGATGAAATTTTAGTTTAAAACGGAATAAGAAGCTAATAAAGTATTATTAGATAAATTAGAATTTGACATCTTAAGCACAGGACGAAACAGTGGAGTGGAAAATTCTGTACACTTTAAGATATGATATAGAAAAACTAATTATATACAAGGTACCCCGATAATACGAGTAGAATGTTGACAGAAAACGTTTCAATTGTTTTGAGAATTTTGGTCTTCCTCTTCATGTTCTTGTAGGATATAAAATATACTGCGATTAAAAGTTTATAAACTATATAAAATGCCTTACATCAGCGTTTCCCAACCTTTTTCAGCCATGGACCCCTAGGAAATCAAGCACATTATTCACGGACCCCCTTAATAAAATATAAACAGCAAAAAAAAATCGAATTAGGTATTTATTTTAGTTATAACAGATACAAAATGCCGAGGCTTATTAGCAGTTATGTACGGTCCAGAGATGACACCGCGGACCCCCATACATATACTCGCGGACCCCCAGGGGTCCGCGGACCACAGGTTGGGAAACACTGCCTTACACTAACGGGTGAAGTCGACGCCAATGATGTCGCGAGCGCACATTCGGAATTATTATAAGTAGGTACATAAATTTGTACATCTAGGTATTTGTCACTTATGATCAAAAGTAGGTGTGTTTCATTGCAATAAAAGTGAATACATACAAACAACAGTAGTAGATAAACGAAGATAAAAGACCTCTATAAAAGTGCCGCTAGTCTGGCTAACGTTATATCCATAGTTATCTTGAGTGCAATACTTAATTCTAGGAACTCTTTGTAGATAAAAGCTATAGTAATCCCGACTTGTTTCATCCAGTTTCGTTTTATATGTCAAAAGTAACAGTGTTATAAGTTGTAGAGTGAAAACGACCAGCTAGTGTATGGCCAGCTAGTGTTACTGCCGCTATGGAGGAGATAACTGTTGACAGGCCAAGCAACGATGGATATGCCCCTGTGGCAACGGAAGGTAATTATACTGTTTTTATTATCCAATGTTCGTAATCAAATGAGACGTGGCAGAAGAAGGTACCAAAAATTCAAAATCAAAAATCAAAAATCAAAAATCAAATTCAAAAATCAAAAATCAAAAATAAAAAATCAAAAATCAAAAATCAAAAATCAAAAATCAAAAATCAAAAATCGAAAATCAATCTCAAAATCATTTTTAATGGTAACAAAAGATGCAAAATGTTAACTGTGGTTGGTACCTCTTTTTAAGTATGCAATATCTATGCTAAGAGGCACCTATCCTACGGGAGAATTAAAATAAGCTATTTGTTGCTATTAATTAACATTACATCATTTAAAAATGTTAGAGAGAATAACAACTCTTACTAACTTCTTTCGCCCATGGTCAGTTTTTCGAACACTGGACGTCCTCCTTAATAGCAATAGTGTACGAAAGGTAGGGCAACTCTTATTGGATTTCAGGGAGTTGGAAAACTAGTAAAAGTACGACGGGCTTGGATGTTTCGCTCAGTTCTTATTTACCCATGTCCACCGCCTTTATTACTAACTTTGAAACACTACAAAGTTGTTTATCCGCTGTGTTTTTGCTTCGCTTATAGGTCTACCTATTATATATTAGGATTCCATGATTTTGACTCTAAACGTGTGTTGGGAGGTTTCCACGTCAAACGGATGTGCGGCTTGCTCTATTCGACTCTTTTATTTATTTAATTATTATTTTGAAAGGGATTACACTACACTGTACAGGTATTACTGTATAGGCCTCGTGCGGTCGGTGCTGGAGTCACCTGCTTGCGCTTTTTGGAAACACTGGGATTCAGTGCATATGGGGTCCAGAGGCCCTGTATATGACATTATGTAAACCTAGGCTTAACTAACTAACATAGGATAAGGTAATGTAAACTAACACCTATGGACTTGGTCTGAAATAAATGTTTGAATTGAATTGAATTGAATTAACTAGTGTCGGTGTCATGTCATGTCGGTGTAATGTCATGTCGGTGTGACTGCAAGATAAAGTTTGAAAGCATAATAAATGATTATCGTAATAAATGTTTATTTGATGTGATCACGCTATCAGCAATGATCTCCCAAACATCAATCCTTTGTTTGCCGAAAGGTTATCAATCACATGGAGCTGATAAAGGATAACCTACTTTAACCTGTATCTATAAATGGGATTTCTTAACGTGTGGAGTGAGAAATCTGATTGCGTTTCTTTTGGTCGGTTGTGCTTTGTTTGAAAGTGCAAGATGAGGCTGACGTCGGGCCAAGACAAGGACGGAGGAGCGGCAGAAGCGGCGCTAATGAGAGGTCAGATAATACCGAACTAATACTTTTTTAAATAGCCTATTTGGTGTCCAACAGCTGGCCAAAGGCCTTCTTTTTCACCAAGTTTTCACCCGTTTCTGTCTACATACTGCGCGGCTTTCCCCAGTCCGGTACAAAAAGCTCCAAATCGTCCCGCCATCTGCTTTTTGTTCAAATACTATTTAACTATTATAATACAACTGTATGTAATTATTTACTCATTGCATACCAAATTTAACAACATTTTCTGGAATTAAATTAAACTTCATAACTCCGTAAGTACGAGAGTACGAGTCAATAGAGCGCACCATAAAGGAGTCGTACGTTTTGTTTCTTCCAAAGTAAATTTGACGGTGAAGCAAATTTCAATACAAGATGTGTTTCAATTAGATGTCTCTAGAGTAGGCACCTGACAGGCGTCTTTATTCATCTCGCTTTGGAGTGGTTTCCCTTACTTTTGTCACAAGTCGCGTAATTATTCTCCCAAGTTGAAGCTTTGAACTTAAGCACGTAATATCTTATGTCAACTGAATGTTGTTGTCACAGCGTTGTTGGTACCTAGCAACTTTGTTATGGTTATTAACATCGACGCTTCTTTTGACAAGTATTTATTTAACTTGAATTATTCGAATGTAAATTTATGTTCTCCTTTTCAATATTTACTTAGCATTTATAACCAATTCTAGTAGTCGATAGTCATAGTATACGTTGAATGGCAACACAAGAAGATACAGTCAATAAAAAAGCTTGTATTTATTACTTTTTAAGGAAGACAAAATATAAGTACTTACGAGTACATTTATAATAATTTAATAAGTTTTAGGTACTTACCTAAATCTTGAATGCAGCATTTGAACCAAATTATTAAGATACGATTCTTCTGCCAAAAAAAAAATTAAAAGCAATTCACCTATTTTCAAGACACCGATTTCTTTCTTATGTTTTAGATAGAACTATTTCCTATAGTTTACAATTTACCTTAAGAAACAATAATGGCATAGACGTGTCATAATCCTTTTATAAAAGGCATACTTCCGAGTATCAATTTACCAAATTGCAACATAATTTCAAATCAGTTAACCCTTAAACGGTTTTGTCGAATAAATCATGATAATCTGCTCTCAAATCGTGATTATTCACACCCGTCGACATTGTTATGCCATTCATTTCACAAAGCACGGTACATTCAAGTGAAACTTGTACTGTGTCAATTGAAGTAACATGCTGGTTACAATTTCATTAAGATAATAAATACAGCACTTACAATTAACTTTTACTTTCAGTTTCAATTTACACATACATTTTGGAAATAAGTATTCAGTAGTTAGAGTATAATGGTCTAAGTGACCCTTTAGTAACTTTTACAAAACCGTTGCTTCGTATTAGTGTAATGCGATCACGGTATTGTTGTGAAATAAAACAAAATTTAATGAAACAGCCAGTGTAATACGGCTACCTAATCTTAACTAAGTAAACAAAAAGTAGCAGTAAGCTAGAAACAAACGACGGCTGCCCGGACCCGCAGCCGTGTTAACGACGAACTTAACCTCGCCCCGTAAATAAGCAGTTGCCGAGACGATAAAGAAACTGAGCCTTTAAAGGGTTAAACGGAGCACAAAGTCCATCGCAGCATAGTCATGCCATCGCTAATTACTGCGTGCATCCAAAGCCACGAAACCAAAATTAACATAATCCTTAAACCACTTTACATGTGATTTTTAATTTAAACTGATTTAAATATTAATGTAACCCCGGCTTTGGCCGCGGCGTGCGCTCTGTCCCTGGCAATTGGGCATCTTCAGCTAATCCTGTTTTCAGCCGGCGGACATTTAAATTTTCATTCCTTATTCCAATTTCGAGAATTCCTGATTAAGAAGAATATTCATCAGAAAGAAATCATAGGTTAGATTAATGCCAGGATTTTTTTAAGTGAATTCTTAAACCATTTGACGCATCTCCACGTTTATAATCTATCGCTTAGTACCTCCTCAGTCGGTACTCGGCACACAACTAAGCAACAATGCCAAATTATGCTATTTAAGTCATTCGTCGAAACAAAAAATTGTATTTCACGAAGGCTTTGACAAGAGAAGTAATCCGTAGATTACAGGCGTTGCCGGGCAACACAAAGGCAATATTTCGGCTTTCGGCTTTCGGCGTGGGAAGAGTGGGAAGACAAAGCTTTGAAATTGCGATACACAAATAAACAATGACGGCCTTTGTCCACTAAGTATGTGCTAGATGTTATTTGCCGATAGGATTTGGCTTTGTATTACAGATTTCTGTATTTGATTCTTATACATATATAGGTAAAGCTTCGCATACTTGTACATCTACTGAGATATTAATATTGATTCGAAGTTGCATAAACGCAAACTCGCCTACATAAATGTGTGTTGTAGATCATGCAGCTTCATCAATTATGCTACTGTAATGTAATCACTAATCGTCTCTTCCTTAATTTAAGTCGTTTAAATCCTACTAATATTAGTGAGTGAGTGAGTATGTTTGTTCCTTCATCACGCTGAAACGACTGAACGAATTTGGATGAAATTTGGAATAGAGAGAGCTGGTGGTGGTGGTGGAGCTGGGGGATTTTAATCTAGGGAGATTAATATATAGGCTACTTTTTATCCCGGAAAAATTCATAGTTCCTGCGGGATAGCGATAGACATGTCAAAAGTCGTAGTTGCCTAGAGTCGCAACGTAAATAATTATTGCAAAATGTACTACCAACATCAGCTCTTAAGTCTAATTCTACGCAGACGAAGTCGCGGGCAGAAGCTAATTAGATCTATACATATAATAAAGCTGAAGAGGGTCGAAAGTCTGTGGAACATGGAAGAAGCAGGAACAAATACATGGAAGATATTAAAAAAAAAATAGGCTGGGGATACTTAGAATCGATAACAGAACACGTTTCAACAGTTTTTAGAATGTTTGTCTGTTTATCTGTTTATCTGTTTGTCTGTATATTTGTGCGCGCATCACGCGAAAACGGCTGAACGGATTTCGTTGGAAACTTTACTTATTTGTTGAGAAAATCACCGGCCAGGTTATAGGCTACTTTTTATCCCGGAAAATTGCACAGTTCCCGCGGGATAGCGATGAACATGTTAAAAATCGCAACTGCCTAAAGTCGCAACGTACCTATATAAATATTGCTTCAGTATCATAGAGGTGCACTAAGGAGGGATTTCCAAAATTCCCACGGGATTTAATATCGCTTATTATATAAAAAAAATACCAATTAAATGTCTGAAATAGCAGTAATTGCCTTTGCTTTTTTCACGAGAAACAAATAAGCGATCATAATTTTGTATTTGGCAGACCAGTAGTGTTGCCAACTACAAAATATCCAGCACTCAATGTCAAACTCGCTATTGTTTCTTAGCATTAGAAACAAAATACGATTAGAAAATAACGGCAGTTTTTTTTTATTAATTAGTACAAGCCCCGGCGAAAAAAATAAACTATCAACTTACTATCAACATAATATTCCTCTTTTCAAACAAAATACAGAGAAATAATAAAATTATAGACCCAGAAATACGAAATAATATAGTCAATCTCCTTCAAGCAAATTAATACCGGCCTAAAGGGGGGGTACTTTGGAAAAAAAAAACATTTTTCATCTCTCATACTCTGAAAGTAGGTCATTGATTATCTGGATATAGGGTTGAAAGTGACTCATCGCGACCCTTGGGTTGAAAGTAAATTTTTTTTCTAGCTAATCCAAATGAGGTACATAGCAATGGAAATACGTATACAGCCATGTAATCTATGTTTAAAATAATAATCTATATATAGATAGATATAGATACTAATTATGTAGTTCCTTTTTAATTGTAAAAGGCAAAATAATCTTAAAATAACATTCCTGCTATATATAAGCTTATGCAAGCGTATACAACGAGAATTAGTAGAAATTATTACGTTCGGTAATTTTTTTAGCTTGAAATATTTAAGTCGACAATTAATTGATAGCGACCTCCGTGTCTGCAAGTTTAAAAAAAAACTAGCCGGCCGCCATTGGTGCGCAGAAGACATGCGCAATGCGCGCAAGTCGCGCAATAGAAAAAAGAGCGGGAAGAGAATGACAAACGTAACAAATATTAAATGCGACCATGCGACGTTAATGAAATTTTAATTTCCTCATATTCGAAATGAAAAGTAGAGTGTTCAACTCGGATGAAATTACCCATTTCACCCTCGAACTATTGGCACCCTCACTTCGTTCGGGTGCCAGAAATATCTCAGGTGAAATGGGTATATTTCAACCCTAGTTTATCAATCTACCATTGTCCTGTTGTTTGCGGAGCAGGTAATGTCAAACGATTTGGGTCTCACATTTTACAGATAATCCTACTTCCTACTAACATTATAAATGCGAAAGTTTGTGACGATGTGAGTGAGTGAGTGTGTATAACAAACATACACACGCTAAAACTTCTTCACGCTAAAACGACCATACGAATTTGGATAAAATTTGAAACGAAGATAGCAGGTAGGTACCCTAGATTAAAACATAGTCTACTTTTTATCCCCGAAAATTGCATAGTTCCCGCGGGATAGCGATCAACATGCAAAGGTCGTAGCTGCCTAGAGTTGCAACGCAAATAATTAATGCAGAATATAACTAATAATGTTCTTAAATCTAATTCTACGCAGACGAAGTCGCGGGCAGAAGCTAATTAGATATAATTATAATCTTACTCCTAGTGATATCATAAACGCAAAAGTTTGTATATTTGCTACGCTTAGTTAGGGTTAAAACGGTTGGATGGATTTACTATTGCAATACAGGGGCCGTACCATGACGTCTTAATGCGTTTCAGTTTAGGTCCGCTCGCTGTCAGATTCATACTAAAAGTGACAGCTAAAACTTGAACTGCGTCGGAATTAGGACGTCATGGTAAGGCCCCAGGACGGTGTACTGTATTATGTCCCAAGTGCAAATAAAGCAGTTGAAAAGCTCCCACGTCGACGGCACTGCCTTTTTACAGCGAACTAATTAAACTGTAAACATTTTTGCGTCAACGTTTAAAAAGTTAATTAAACTCGAAGTGAGCGATCCTGTAGACCTTCACCGAAGCAAAAAAAATTCGAGGTTCGTTTCATGCGGTTTCGCTCGCACTAGTAGTCACTAATTGGAGAGTGAGAGGGGCAGTATGAGAACATCAAATTTTGAATTTTGGAGTAGTCCTCTAGGCCTCGGTATCGCGAAACATTGAGTGCGAAGTGAAAACTGAAAACGCTTCCGGGTCGAGAGCGTAATAAACTGTACGCTCATAGATATACACTTGCTTTCGGTGAATATCATTACAATGAGGTTCTTTGGCGACCTAGGAATCAAATTTGTTGAGTGTGCGTGGTGGCAATGAATTGGCAAGTATACACACAGAAAGACTGATGTATTTCATTTCTTGCATTAATGGCGGCCTTGGCGGCTTGGGCCAATTTTTTTTTTTTTTTGGAAAAGGAGGGCAAACGAGCAAGTGGGTCACCTGATAGTAAGTGATCACCACTGCCCATAGACACCCGCAACCCCGCAATGTCAGTATAATAAAAAAAATCAAAAATCTTGTGACAAAATGTCGGCAACGTTGTACGGTAATAATGATCAAAAGACTACCCTCCCCCCTGCCGGGCTCTTAGCCAACGGGTAATGATATCTCCGAATCTGCCAGGGAATCATTAACCGAAGCCCAGGGTGCACCGGACCAAGCACTGCTCTTCCCCTCGGACGGATCCAAAAACTTACCGCAGCTCTTGACCACACGCGGAGGTAACCCGACTCGCACCCCAAGACTGATGTAAGTTTAAAACTTGTGAATTATTTAATTTTGAAATTTTAACGTCACTACCGTCTTTTACTCTATTGCGAGTGAAATGACTGATAACCAGTTCCTATTATATCGAGCACTAATTTTAACCACGACGAAAAAAACATGTACTTACTTACACATGTTCATAATTTATTAACACTCATGTGCCCGCAATATGGTCCGCCTAATGAAGCAAATTATAAATTTGACAAAGGTCCATCTGAACACCCACGCCGCCACTTCATTAAATAACGACCTCAACGACCTCGTTAGCCCAGCACCTGCTTGTTGACTGAATTACACGTAGATACAAGGGCAAGGATCAATAGTTTTCATAACAAGGCATCCATTCTGTCTGGCCAGTAACTTTGGAATCTACCTCTATATTACAAAGAGAAGGCTTCAAAGACCTGCATATTTAGTGTGAACATGCAGAGGCCACTGCCTGAAATGGTAGGTATAATTATAAATCTAAACTGTTGTGTATCCGTATAACAGTGTTTTCAGCCAGAAGCATACGCTCAATCCACTAATAGAAAGCCTCGCCTAGACGAAATTATACACTTGAATAAAATAAAAAAGGCGGATGTTTTTTTTTCTAGGTAACCTATTCATATTTTAAAGTCCGCACAAATTTTCATCACTTTCGAATGCTGTGACTTAATTTAATGTTGTCAAACGTATTTAGTTCGTTAAGTTACCGCGAAGAGACATGATTCCGCCCCATATTGTGGGTAGGTTGGCAGCGCCGAAAACAATTTGATTAATACATTGTTTGAAGACCGCTTCGAGGCGTAACTGAAGGAACAGACAAGCGAAGCTAAGACGATACATGGACGTATTGAAGAGCAAGTTGTAACAATACAACTCATTAAGAGAAGAAAACCATTGTTAAGAGCCGTTATACTCCTCTGGTTGGCTCGAACATGTCAAGCAATTCATTTGCCGATTTCAACGTTCAAATTGTATTTATATTTTTGTGTTTCGAAAGTTGTTTTGAATTGTACCATTAATGAAGATAGCGACAGGTTTGACACTGATGTAGAACTCTAGTTATCTCTTCGTATGTAAAAAATAAGAAAATAAATATACGAAAAACTTAAAAAAACGCTAGTCAAAATGTATTATTTCGTCTGCATAAGCATGGTAAGCTGTACAAAAAAATGTATTCATTGTTACGCTTGAAGCGTAACGTAATTACGTATTTACCTGTCACTTTGACATTTACCTTAGCTTAGCCATACATTTTGCAATAAGTGTTTTTATGTTTTATGCAAAAGGTGATTAAATTTTTAGCTTAGAAATACGGTCCTAACGGCAGGTTTTTCTTATTTCCGTGAGCCAAACGATCAAAAGATGTCGGAAATCATCGTCTTATGATTCGTTGAGTTAGTTTCTCTATCATACACGTCATTCTGTGTTCAACAAGATCGGCATAAGTCAAAATTCAAATGGATTGCTCAAAAATGTAAACAAGCTTATAATAAATTTGAATAATAAATTAAGCAGTGGCGTCAGAATATTGACCCAAGTGTCTTGACTTTGCTGAGCTGGTCTTGTGGGAATATTTTAAAAGCGTTGTTGCAGTGCGGAGGTGATTCTTGTGTCCTGGTTAACTTCCATTGTTCGTGATGTATTGATTTTTCATCGGGATTCAAATTTGCTAGGCGATTTTAATTTAATCAGGGCTGGTAGTTGTTGATTCCGTTTAATTGGCAGATATTATGCTCGTATCTGTTATAACATTAGACGTTCAAATTAACTAAAATATGTATGTAGGTATGTATGTAAACACTTTATTGTGCAAAATGAACAAAACAAATATAATTGACAAACACTGAGATACATTACAATTTATTAATAAGTATCTTTGCACAACTTGGCGAAAAATGAATAAATAAAACAAAAGAGTATTTACTTCTGTCTATAACTAAATACGAAAGTTAAAGAATATCCTTTTAATATGGCCTGGTCGTGAAAGCCGAAAACGAAAGAGTTGCACGCAGCGATAAACGAAAATTGCTACTCGAAACTACAAGTACCGTATTGGTAGTTCCACAACAATACTCGAGCTAGACAATCTCTAAAGAGAGAAAGAGCTTTCGTTAAAAAAAAGTTTTTATACCAGCTTTTTTCTGACTGTACCTACTTGCTTTGTCATCCTGTTCTAATTCGTATTAAATTTCAAGTTAATCCGAACACAGCAGCGCAAGCACTGCTGCTTACCGGCAGAATTGATAAATAAGGCGGTGGCAGCGATCCGGACGGACCTTGCACAAAGTCCTACTAACCGCAAATACTTATCGTGACCTAACGTTAGACGTAGAATCATGCTTAGTATTAAAAAACTACTCAATTTACTCCAAGAGCGCTCCATAAATATTATTTTAAAGTACCACGCATTACTCGTAGTTGGTGTAAGTAAATGTGTATGAACGTAACTCGAAATTGTTTAGAACAAGAGCTAAGTTGTTTGAAGTTTGGACAAGTTGGCTCACAACTCACGACGAGGTTTGTCCGTTGAGGGTCTCCACGTATACTTAACTCAATTCGTCGTGTTATTGTCTTGCAAATAAACACGCTTCTTTCTCCCGTTACATTAGCTTATTACTTTCACAATAACACCAAATGGAGCGCTGGAATCTATTATCAAAGTAGAAAATTATTTGAGTGGTTTGCTCAATCTACTTCAAAGGCATGATTGATTAAATAAACAAGAACATTCACTCAGACATTGATTTAAAAAAAAAACAGCTTTATTTTATTCAACTCTATTTTATAAACTTATGTATATCATTATGGTAATTTTTTTCAGAATGGCTTCTGACGATATTAAGTAAACGACTTTGTTACATTTTCCTTATCATACCGTATCGATTTCATACATCATCTCGGCCCATTCATGGAAAAATAATCAACCATAGATAATATTAGTAATCACCGGAACGCAAAGACGAGGGTAATCAACGCACGCACACATTGGCGCGCGGAGGGGTTGCGTTGTGACGTCACGGCGGACAGAGACGCTGCGTTGCGAATCTGGACGCAGGACAGAGAGGGAATATAGGCCAAGCTCCGACCTACCTTCCCCGGCTGATACAGTGGCAGACCGGGGCACCTACGGCAACTAACTTATAATAAGGTCATTCGCAAGCGATGTGCCTTCAAATTACGCCTTCTAGTATTTTTGTCATGCCGACAGCGTAATTTTGGCAGTGCGTGATGTATGGGACAAAGCCGCTGACGTCGGCTGTACACAGTTACGCCGAGCACACCGCAGTCGCGAAATTGCGAGTTGCGAGGGTTCCTCCGTTGCCCGCTTTCCCCTACGGCTATTATGCTCAATAGAATTCAAGCTTACGCGAGAGTAAATAATACTGGAGATTGTAATTTAGCCTGGCAGGTTACGCTTCGTGGTTGCCCACACATAATTAATAAGGCACTAAAGGTCTGTCTATATTTACTGAAATGTATAATGACGCGCGCGCGCTATTTTAAGCATACCTATTAACGTGGTAGCAACGAGCGGCAAATACGTGTACCGTTAATAACTTATTTATACTTACTGACATTAAAAAAATATTTTTTTTTAACTAGCTGCTGCCTGCGACTTCGTCTGCAAAGAATTCGTTTATCGCTATCCCGCGGGAACTACGTAATTTTCCGGGATAAAAAGTAGCCTATATGCTATTCCAGACTTTTCTCTATCTATGTGCCAAATTTCATCCAGATCTGTTGGGCTGTTCTGGCGTGATTGAGTAACAAACAAACATCCATCCATCCATCCATCCATCCATCCATCCATCCATCCATCCATCCATCCATCCATCTATCCATCCATCCATACTTTCGCATTTAGTTAGTTTATTTTTTAATAATGAAAAAGTGCTATAGATATATTTGTATCTACAAAGCTATCGGATTACTGTAATTCAACAGTGCTTCTTTTAAAACAAAACACGCTGGTCACAGACCACCTACCCCAGAGACATGCCATCTTTATGAATTTCTAAGCAAACACTTCTGCCGACGTTGGCGGAATGCGACGTAAGCGGGCGGCAGGGGTGACGTCACGGAAGAGATGAGGGCATGTCGATATTGTACATCGATAAGTTACTGGCCGGTTAGATTTTGGGAGCAATGTGCGCTGGTGAAGTGATAACTTGGGAGGGTAAACCGCTTTGTTCAAACAACTCCACCAATGACGTGACAAACAACTATCCAACCGCGACTATTTTCAAACACAATTTACTAGGCACGTAACATATATTCACTCTGTTAATTATCATTGGTCTTATTATCATAGTTGATTCACGTCGCTTAACACGAACGAAAAAAATTACATGACAATCTGTTCCGAAGTTTCAGTGTCAAAAGCTATTAAATGGACAAATTGACGAACGAAATCATTTTAATAACTTCATACTGTCTAGTAATAAGTTTTACGTGAATTCAATCAATCATTTAATGTAAATATTTAAAAGTAATTAGTAAACAAGATTTTGATAATAACTTGAAAGACAATCAAATTGAATGAATGAATAATATCGATACGGTTTGGTCGCATCTCTACTTACGCATGACGTTGAAATGCAAGAAAGAGATGTAATGCGACGCAAAGCGTGCTAAACAAGGACAAACATAGACTTGGTACTTATTAGCGACCAGTGTTATTAGAGCTCCGTGATTTTTTGTTATTAAGGTATTATATTATTATACTTTGAACTTACCGATGAAACGTAATAATAATATTATCCTTCTTGTAATTATTTTTGTGACAGTCGCTTTCACACCACCTTACAGTGCAAACTGGCATTTTTTTGTATTTTACTATTGTAGTTTTTAGGTCACAGTAACACGCTGCTCACGGGTCTGTTTCCTGGTCACTACTGAATGAGCGCGCGTTTGCGTTCGAAGTTATAGGCGCAATTGCGCAAATAAGATCCAGAAAATGCCGCCCTGCATTACAAGTCTAATGGGGTAGGTGGTCTGTGACGCTGGTTAACTGGTCACGTATTTGAAGTCAAGGTATGCTATGTGGTTTCCGTTGGTAGTTACCTGCGCTATATTACGCGAAGTACGATTTTAAAGAGTTGGTGCATTAGTTAAAAGATAATGAGCCTTTGAATGTCTCCAAGGTGTTCATGGTTCCATGTTCCCGTGGCAAGCATTCATTATGAAGAAAAATTATTCCTGATTTAAGCCCTGAAATGTACAGGGCGGGCACCATTCAGGCGAGCTGCGGGTGTAAGTCAGACAGGCGCGTTCCCAAAGCGCCCATAATAAAGCACCGCTTCTGCTATCCCCAGCCTAATATTCCTTCTGTCTCTATTTCGTTTCGCTAGACACTAATGTGACCGGGAATCAAATATTACGCGCGTAAATTGAAGACGATAAAGTTAAAAAAAGGGAATTTTAGATAAACTTTTGATTTGCGGCACTGTTGAAACATAGTGTTGTTAGTGTTCCTTACCTGAGGTCGCAATTAAGTCGAAAAAAAAGAGTTATAAACAGATAGAAGCTAAACTAAGAAATATTGATATTTGGCAATAAATTTTACGTCAAAAACGCGACAATTACAAAGAAAGTGGCGTCCTTATTTAATTTGAAATTGTGAAAATAAAATACTTCAAATTTAACTTAATTTACGCGTTACACTTCCATTTTGTATGGAAGCTGTGCGGATAAAATCGTGGTCAGATTTATAAGCTTATATTTTTTAAAGTCTACAGCGTCCACCATCTGTGGAAGCGTAGTGGGTATAACAGTTTCCTAGCATTAAAAGTTTGCGGAAAATTGGCCGTTACCAGTTTATGAGCGACGAAATTCATTCAGACAGCTAATGTGCTGCGCTAGAATTATCCCGTTCGTGCTCATCCGAGCCGCTTTTAAGCGCTGTTGCTCTTTTTATGCATATTCTAAATATATTTTTGGAGTCGTCCTGTATATTTTCAGCTCCTTTACTCAAAATTATGTTCAAATGAGCAGTGTTCTGAAGTTTCATACTTCAAAAGTAAAAACTGCAGTATAATGATAAATCCAAGCAGATTTCAGTGAAGATTTTGGCAATATCTGTAACGACATAAGTAAAAATATGTATATATATGAAACTTCAGAACACTGCTCATTTGAACATAATTTTGAGTAAAGGATATATATTAGTACTAGCTGTTGCCAGCGACTTCGTCTGCAAATAATTCGTTTATCGCTATCCCGCGGGAGCTACGCAATTTTCCGGGATAAAAAGTAGCCTATGTGCTATTCCAGACTTTTCTCTATCTATGTGCCGAATTTTATCCAGATCCGTTGGGCCGTTCTGGCGTGATTGAGTAACAAACAAACAAACATCCATCCATCCATCCATCCATCTATCCATCCATACTTTCGCATTTATAATATTACTAGCTGTTGCCAGCGACTTCGTCTGCAAAGAATTCGTTTGTCGCTATCCCGCGGGAACTACGAAATTTTCCGGGATAAAAAGTAGCCTATGTGCTATTCCAGACTTTTCTCTATCTATGTACCGAATTTCATCCAGATCCGTTAGGCCGTTCTGACGTGATTGAGTAACAAACAAACAAACATCCATCCATCCATCCATCCATCCATCCATCCATACTTTCGCATTTATAATATAAGTAAAAACTGCAGTATAATGATAAATCCAAGCAGATTTCAGTGAAGATTTTGGCAATATCTGTAACGACATAAGTAAAAATATGTATATATATGAAACTTCAGAACACTGCTCATTTGAACATAATTTTGAGTAAAGGATATATATTAGTACTAGCTGTTGCCAGCGACTTCGTCTGCAAATAATTCGTTTATCGCTATCCCGCGGGAGCTACGCAATTTTCCGGGATAAAAAGTAGCCTATGTGCTATTCCAGACTTTTCTCTATCTATGTGCCGAATTTTATCCAGATCCGTTGGGCCGTTCTGGCGTGATTGAGTAACAAACAAACAAACATCCATCCATCCATCCATCCATCTATCCATCCATACTTTCGCATTTATAATATTACTAGCTGTTGCCAGCGACTTCGTCTGCAAAGAATTCGTTTGTCGCTATCCCGCGGGAACTACGAAATTTTCCGGGATAAAAAGTAGCCTATGTGCTATTCCAGACTTTTCTCTATCTATGTACCGAATTTCATCCAGATCCGTTAGGCCGTTCTGACGTGATTGAGTAACAAACAAACAAACATCCATCCATCCATCCATCCATCCATCCATCCATACTTTCGCATTTATAATATTAGTTAGATAGTTAGATTCGTCTGTACGAATACTAATATATAGTATAACCTACAAGTACTTTGCGATAAATTTGATTCAGTTGCTTATTTTTCTTGTAAGATATTTTTGTATACATTTCTAAAGATGCCACAATATTAATATTAAAATATATTATGTATCTACTTACTACCCTTGTAAAATAATCCAGTGAATTCCAGTGGCGGGCTTATTTGGACCATTTCACGCAAATGGAATCGCATTGAGTCGGTAATGCAGCGAGACTCGCACAGCCTTTTCCTAAACCTTGGCCTAAAGACGTGGAAATTGACTTGCATTTTTAAAGGAAAAAAGAACTTTTTTATATTTATACATTTACGTCTAAATGGCTAAAAATACACCTTTCATCTCAAAGCGTGGAAGCGTGATAGATAGGTAGGTACTTTTAATCTTCAAGTTTATAAAGTAGCAGCCGCTCTCAGATTTTAATTATTATTCTACAACTAAAGATTACCTACAGAAAAATAGTCAATAGAACTGTCCCCTGTACTTGTAACTTCGAGCTGATTGTATAGTCAGCATCACAAAATGTCAAAGCGCTCAAAACGATCTACACACCCTCTCATTATACCTTAGCGATAGAGTCGCGTGTAAGATCACTTTGAGCTCTTCGAATGTTTACCAACTTCTGTCTGATGGTGACTGTATAATTATGGGTATAAATATCGGAGCTCACTAAACCCAAATAAAGGAATAGAATCATGCTGAATAAATACATGTCAAATCTCCCCTTATTACCGTAGCACTTGTAAATTGCGACTTTACGTGACATCACACGAACGTCTCGTTAATTTTTAAATTTACGACGTAAAAAATTGGCGTCGCACCCGTCTGACATAACAAAAAGCTGGGTTTTATAACCGCAACAGCAAAACAAAAGAGATGTAAATTTATTGAGCAAAGCATCACCAGGAAATCTGCTCGTGCCATCCCTTAATCTGTGTCACAGCGGAGACTCGCTGAAAGCAAGTGAATAAATTATAGCCCCTAAGTATTTTTTCTCAAGATCTAAGCTTTGTTTATTTACTGCGATGTAGGCGCAACTTAAGAATTTATTTCTAGCTTTTCATCCAACTACGAAAGTAAGTTAAAGTTGAGCTGGGGAATTAACTTTGGGAACTGCTATAGTAATTATAAATCAACCCTTTAACGTATTAATACGTTTTCAGATTTTTAGGAACAATAAATCTTCACATAATATGATTGTTGGAAAAGTATGACTGGAATTACGTAGCAAAAGCATACATGGAAAAAATATTTACTTTCCCACAAAAAGTGGACAGCCTTGCTTTATGTCAGCATGAAATTCACCCCGTATTAGTTTACGGGCAGCAGGAAAACAAACTTAAGTAAGGCAGTAAGTTATTGTGTCACCGCGGAGTCCCGCCGGGCCGCGCTGAAGGGGACCTTGAGCCAGCCATTTGACTTGGTGGCTGCGTCCGTGGCGCCCGCCGATAAATGACCGTCCGATACGATAAATTGGGGACGTCAAAGCGTAAAGGACTCACGTTCCTAGTTTACGGACTTAAAATTGATTCGCTTTATCCAGCCTAAGAAAGTTGAAAACCGTCGGCGAAATAAAATGACCCGTGATAAAGAAAATTGGTCAAATAATCAACGTTCTCGGTTGGCGATAGGCGAACTGCGATAAATCACTTACCTTTTATTCCGAACAAAAACATCCTCGCAACTTATATCAAGCAAGTTTAGAGATACAAAGCTCTTTATAGTGGTACTTATGTAATAGTTGACCGAAGTTGGTTGTGTTATAAATAAACAAAAGCTTGAAAGCAAGCGTTAAAAGCCGCGATAGTTTCTGAACATAGCGATGTTCAGAAACTATCGTGGGTTTTAACGCTCATAAATATTAAACTTTGTCGATGTTTCACAAATGTGGACAACTTTGCGAATGCCTTTACAGGGGGAATTCGTAAACCTTATTCCGAAAAGCGTATGCGGTGTTCGTGTAAGCACTTTTTTTGTCACAAAAATGTTATACCCTAATACGCTTTTTTTACTATCCCAATGATGCGATGCAAAGCTCTAATAATTAGAATGCAATACGCCCAAAAGCGTGGCATTTTTTACCATTCGTTGGTTCTCTGTATTTGTTATGTTGTCTTTGTATTTGGTATGTCTGACTATGGCATAACATTTTTTTTTATTGCTTTTCTAAATAAGCGTCCCAGTGTAAATGGAGTGTGATAGCTTTACTTCAGTGTCAGGTGAAAGTTAGGTAACATGAAAAATTTATAGGTACCATCTCGGGAATAAAAACCATAAACACACTCGGATCTTAGCTACCCTCGCTGAAGATCAGGTAGCTAACCACCTCGGGGTTATTATGGCTTTCTTTTGTTTCTTGATATGAAATTAAGTATACCTGCCTACCATTAATAACTTTGTTCTCTTTTTTCAGGTATGTAACTACAACGGTTGATTCGCAAAACGCGAAATTGCCTATTACCTATTTGCTTCTACGTGGTGAGTAAATCTTTATTAGATTTCACAGCTAAATTGAGATTCACAATCTCAACTAACACTTTAATTTGATTCTAAATAAAAAAAACTAAAGCCCGAGTTGGCACGCTTTAGTTTCTGCTCACGAATATTACAGTTCTAACAAATAGAAAATATTTGTCCTTCGAAAATATTTTGTTGAATCCGCGCACCGTATTTTTTGGCTGAATTGAATAGAAACCACGGCCTTTCTCTGAAATCGCGAACATAAGCGAACCCAATTTCTTTTCATGAGCTAATTAAAAAGATAGCCATGAAAGTCGCCTTTAATGAAATTTCATAAAATAAAGTTTTACATCCCGGAACTGGGTGAGGAGTAATTTATATGGCTTTTTATAACGCTGTGGCTTTTTATAAAAAAGAAGTAAATTATAAACGTAATTCATTTCATTTATGAGCTTACACTCGGCCGCATTGCCCACTATTGCCAGTCGCTACGGTCGCTGGCTACGAGCAGATGTCATGCTGAGCAGACTTACTTTCCGAGCCTGTACTATTATATTTGCGCCATTAAAGATAATATCTACGCACAAATTATCTCCATATTATTCATGAATCATGACATTATATTCAGCTCAATTGCCACAGAAATTTGGCCAGCATTTTTCCTAACACTGAGCAGGCAAAGCAAACAATTTCTTTGAAATTATAACCTTGACCGTTTCATGAAATACTTTTCTATAATTTTAGCCGCTTCTGGCGCTTCTAATTAAAATTGCTGGCCTTCGTTACGCCGCCGACCGACCCGTGAAATGAAACATCATTTGTCACAATTATTACGCTCTCAGGCGGAAAAAATACGCTTTTTGAAAATATATTTGCTTTTATTTTATTTACAACCGTAACAGAACAAGTGAACTCAGCATTTTTAACTAAGCCTGCCTAAAAATAGTAGGTACATAACGGAGTCTCTTGTTTGTTAGGCCACTCAAATTACGTCATCATGACAAAATTATTGTGTTATCTTCTATTTGTCTACAATTATTATTATGTAGGTTCTGTTTAAAGCCGTGGTAGCCTAGTGGTTTGACTTGTGGCCTCTCAAGCAGAGCGTCGTGGGTTCAAATCCCGGGCTCGCACCTCTGAGTTTTTCGGAATTTATGTGCGAAAATTACATTTGTAATTTGCCATGAGCTTTTCGGTGAAGGAAAACATCGTGAGGAAACCTGCACACATCTGCGAAGAAATTCACTGGTGTGTGTTAAGTTCCCAATCCGCACTGGGCGCGCGTGGGAACTATAGCCCAAACCCTCCAATACACGGAGGAGGCCTATGCCATGAGGCACGCCGAATTACGCGACAATTTAATAAATAAACGACAATAACAACAACATGTACTTACTGAAATTATAGCGAATTCGGAATAAAAAGGCTTAAATAAAATAATAAAATAAAATAAGGTTCTGTTTGTTGATTCCGATCTCAGGTTCCGAAAGAAATCTAATTTCGTGGTATTTTTTTTGCTTCAGAAAATAATGATTATTGATTACTACTTCCACTGTACTGAATAATCAAAACAATTGCTACAGCACCTTGATTTTATCTAATTATTACTTACCACTTGATTAATTGTTTACTTGTCTTTGTGAGCAGTAAGAAGGTGTCAAAGAAGGCGCGTCTGGCTGTTCACAAAGGGGTGCTCGTTCCAACACTAATGTACGGTAGCGAAAGTTGGGTATGGCAAAAGAAGCATGAAAGTAGAATAAATGCAGTAGAAATGAGAGCGTTAAGAAGTATGGAAGGTGTGTCACTGAAAGATAGAATAAGGAATAGTGTGATAAGGGAACGTGCTGGTGTGAAAGAAGATATTTTATAGTGACTAGGATAGAAAAAAGTATGCTTAGTTGGTTTGGTCACGTAGAGAGGATGGATGAAAGAATATTAACTAAACAGATTTATATGGGGAGTGTGAATGGGTGCGTTGGGAGGGGAAGGCCTAGGCGGACGTTCCATGATCAACATGACGTTTTGGAAAAAGGACAGGTCAAGAGTACCCGAAACCGACGAGCATGTATGAAGAGATTGATGAATGTGGATGAAGCGAAAGAGGTATGTCAGGATCGTAGCAAGTGGAACAAAGTACTCTCTGCCTACCCCTGTGGGAAAGAGGCGTGACGATATGTATGTATGTATGTATTTACTTACCATCCTTAATGCGTCGCTGAATAAATTTGCATAAATTTACGAGACATTATTAAAAGATTTTTGGTGTTCAGCAGAATTATTTAGTCGGCTTGGCACTTTTTCAGGTTTTACGCAGTATTGTTTATGTATATAAAAAAATCGTGTGCATTTAATTCTTATTTATAGGTAGTACTAAATTTCGTAAGCCTACAAATAAGTCGTTGACGTTCATGGTACTGATAAACGAGTTGACTGACTTTTGGAGTACTTTTATGATCTTTGTTTAGATAAAGAACCCGTATCCTTACATATCGAGAAAAAACAGTGTTGAAAGTCTGCTTGCCACACGCCCCTCTAGTTATGTTTTGTGTGAGTTAAGACCGTTCCTAGTTTCAACCTTCTATTTCCGCACCGTAAAAATGCATTCCAACTTATATTTCAGTGCAGCGCAGCGCTCTACGTCACGTTCGCCCTAAACACTTTATCGGTTTTCAAAGTGTGCTTAAATTTTCTCGGTTTCGGTACGAGACAGCGGTTCACATTTTATTTACTACTTCAAAGGTGTACCTCTTAATTTACATATCATTAATTGTATAAATACACCGATATTCATATATGTTTTTGCCTTTACCCATAGCCTCACAGCTACTATAAATAACACTCATAAATTAAATGAATTATGGATCAATTCACTTAGTAGATGAAAGCACATTATCGGCTCTCGCTAGAGAAATTGTATATCGTACATAACGCAGCGCGGCCTGACGCCGAGCCCGACTGCATATTTAAACAGCACCCCGTTTACACAGAATATTTGATGGTTGCGAAGTTTAAGTTCGTGAATACGGAGCAACTGTAAATAACAATAAATTATTACCTAGCCGGGCGCCCGTTGCTAAAAGGCTAAATTTAAAATAGAACACTATTAAGTCTTTATTAGTTTGCTTTATAGGTACCTACCTACCTAATATTTAATGGAGCCAGTACTTAACTCAATATAATTTAAGGGCTCGTTATTTGAGAGATTGGTTTAGCTTGAAAAGACCTCGAAACTAAATGTGAATCATGAATAAAGTAAAAGCGTAGCGTAGAGAGTATTAGCTACTCATGTGCTCAGACCACGTACGTTGACAGCGCGTTGGGCGTTTGCAAAGCTGAATCGTGAAGTGGGATCAGCTGGGCTGTGAGCTGGCCGCTCCGCCACGCCGCCGCCTCACCTAGTGGGCAAATAAGGAAGGGAACGCCACCCAGTCACTTTCTCACGTCGTCCTTTGTTTAAAAGGGACTCAATTATCCGGCGACTCTTTGAAGAGTGCTACAAAAACTCCGCTGCCATGGACCGCCGACCGCCTCCAACTTTGCCGCGGCCTCTTAATTAAACCAAACCACTCAGAAGCCAAACTGATTGGCAACAAGAACAAAATCAATATCGGCGACTATTATGAGTGTCGGACGCTGTGAAAATTATACCCAGAAGGCGTAAGACGATTATACTGTATTACAAATGAAGCTCTGCAATATTGTCTCCCTGTTCATTGAAAACTGTTTGATGTTTAATTTAGAGGTAAATTGAGGACATCTTTTTGAACGAGGCAATGATACCTTGTTGTCATCTATATATCAGCTATTAGGTAGGTACTTAAATTTCTAAAGTATATCGGTGCACGGAGGTTAATCAAAATTTTTACCGTGTTATTTTTAGATAAAATTTAATCTAGCTCTCAAATTCCATTTGAGATTTCATAACCGATGTAATTCAGCAATGTCATAGATAAAACAGATAAGATTCACTTCATATGTATGTATAGACATAGGTAATTTAGGAATCTGACGACTATTGTGACCTAAATAGATGGGTCAATGCATAATAAAAAATATAAGTATGTGATTTGAAGTCAAAGTAACGAACCTATGAGAGACTGAAAAGGGCCGATCGATATCGATTAATCTCAAATAAAACCCGCGTCGGAATCTACTCATCCGTTAAGGAATTACGGCAGATGTATACAGATGTATACACAGATAGATTTATACTAATGCAAAATTTAAACATACCTACAACACCTCTGTGTTTGTTTTTTTTACATCACGTCGGTACGATAACGGCTATCTTAGCATATGGACGCTTGCAAGTCCTGCATGCTTATTACGTAACTCGCTCGCGATCACCATCGTGTTCATTTTGACAATTAATGTATGGGCTGACAATTTGCATCGGAATCAGCTAACTGTCACATTCATACAAGAACTGTCAAAATGAACACGATGGCGATTGCGAGCGAGTTACTTAATATTTAAGCTAGCAGAGAACTGGCATGCGTGTTACCGACCCTTTAAAAATATTAACACTTCTCTTGTGTCGAAAGTCAAAAACACCACAGGTTTCTACCTAACTTAACTGTGAATCCACCTAGGTATCCACCAGCCCGCTGAGTCCCAAGCATCGCACGGGCCGTTTCACAGCCACGCAAATGATGTCATCAAATTATTCGCTCCCGCGTCTTGAACATATCTCCCTTCGCTCTTTCACACATGGAATCCAGCCTTTGATATATTAAATCGCTCGTTGATTTGTAGCGCAATGCTTTCGTAACAATCTTAATGATTGCGATGTAGCTCACTTTAGCAGAAATAAATAAGAAGTGGTACGAGATGTACCGGGTGCCACAAAAAGCTTTAACGATTACACAAAGTCAGGTTAGTCGGACTAAACACGACAACAAAGTTTATACGAGTTATTTTGGACAAGATCTTATTTATTTCACTTGTTTCAATGTCTATCTGTGGGTGTATAACCAAACTTTGCCTTATATAGGTTAGATGATACTACAAGTACAGTACTCAACAAGAGCATATCTGATAGTAGATGTACCTACAACAAAATTATATTCAGCTTAGCGTTTAAAAGTTGCGCTATTAATTTAAACTTCCTAATGCAATGTCGCGGGGTTTTATATTAAATTTGCTATAAATCGTCCCTACAGTCCGTGATGTCTCAGTTATAATCTAATTCAAAAAGTAATTGTGTTGAAATGGGGTAATTTCACGCGCGAGCACTCGTCAAGCACCTCCGCAACTTTACATAACTCCTCCACATCGACGTCCTTTATTTAGCCCAACTAAATTATACGGCCAGGGTTTACCTCAATTGTTTTATTATAATGGTGCGTTTAAGCCGAACAATTCACGTCACATCACACAGCAGCAGCTATTGTGTTCGACTACCGGGTATATAGAAGTGCGGTAGAGGTTTTATGGAACTAAATATTGTAAAAGCGATATTGCTCTGGCATTTATAAAGCCTCCAACTATAGAATTAACCGATAGAGTGAAAATTTCGTTCAAATTAAGAGTTTTGAATGATTTACGGTTACGTTCATTCGAAATATTGTAGACAGAATATGAACCGCGATTACCTTTATCCAAATTATTTGAAAAAAAAAAGTCAAAACGTTGTGTCGGTCGAATGCTGCGCTCTTACGGCTGACCCAAGCGGTCACTGAAGGTGACTTAAAATCAGCATACCATAGTGGAGCAAGCAAATATTATTACACCATTTTCCACTTCATTTGGTTAATTCCTCTATCTGATAACTTTTGGCCTTTTCACCTGTCAAAATGTATTAAAAAGGAGCAAAGTGCATCGCGCAATTTTCCTGTTAAATTCATATGCAAATTAAATAAACGCTGCCACCACTGTCCGGCTGGGATTACATTTTTTAACGTAATAAAAAACTTTTGTAAAGAGCAGAATTAAAATGTTAACACAAAAGCGAGAGCCAAGGCATCGGAGTCGTAATAACGCTGCGTATTGCTATCGGAACTTAATCACTAAAAAT
The DNA here is from genome assembly GCA_963854515.1 of Pandemis heparana. Classification (NCBI taxonomy): domain Eukaryota; kingdom Metazoa; phylum Arthropoda; class Insecta; order Lepidoptera; family Tortricidae; genus Pandemis; species Pandemis heparana. The sequence goes on along the minus strand of OY978007.1, from coordinate 14,007,831 downwards.
AAAATGTATTTTTGCAAATACGCGACTTTGCATCCATAGTCTCGGGAGGATTGTGTGTCATGCAAAAAAGCATAAATGTCTTCTTTCTTTGATTAATTATATGCGAAGCACTAAGTACGATGACGGACGTTTTTGAGAACCTGCTTTGGGTGGTGTAGGGGTATAGCACGCGTCACGGAATGACGAGGACCCGGGTTCGATTCCCGGCCATACCTTTACTTTTCGGATTTTTCTATGTGTTCTAATTTTCAGTGTCGTTCAGAAATTAGTTCCCATGGAATTTTTGAAAACGCCCGGGGAACGCAGTAAAATCTCATAATTTCGACCGCAAAATCTGATGGCTCATACGAGCGTAGCCACGGGTTATAACTTGTTTATGATATTTACTTAAACTTATATTTACACACTCATTGCGAGGACGTGCAATAATGACGCGGCCATGTCGTGATGTAATAATTATCAACACAATTATCTTGTACACTTACCACCATAATATATACACCTAAAAAAATAATTCTACTAACTGATTGACAGACAACTCACATTTGTTATTCATAACTGGAGTATCATAGAGGCAGATTATGAAGAGATATTTAGAAATCTTTTCGGGTTAGTGAACTAACCTTTTTTTATTGTGCCAAAGGGACGAAGTCGCAAACACAAGGTATTTTCATTCATACCTAGAGTTGCAGGATTTAAAAAACGATATCGACATATAATATACTATACGTAAATCCTTAGTACCTATCTCATTTATTATTTCTGTATATGTATTCGGATGTTTATTTACGACGAAATTAGCCAATTTTGGCACACATAGATTTTTAACAGAATTAAACTACTATGATAATTCTTGTCCCGAAAATTTATGGAATTCCCGCGAATCTTACGCAAAAACTAAATAACGCAGTTAAACTTGGACGCAGTACCACCAATTTCCCGGGTGTGTGCTGTGTGCCCCACCTCCGATCACACCTCGCCCCGTTATCTAGAACGTGAATGTTATCTTTATCTGTTAACCTTGCTTTAATGTGACATCGTAATCAAAATCGTTTAACAGGCTCATGAATAAACAAGGGTGTTGTCACATGCCAGTATTTGTTCGCGCGGGTTGGACGGGGGTGACAGGAATCATTGGAAGTAACACGCGTCTGAAAGCATAATACGTACGAGACGGCGGCGACACGGCGGCGGTGTTGTTCCCCGTGTAAGGCAGGATACAGCCACAGTAGGCCTCGCGAGAGAATCAGTAGTTTAAATATTTTGATTGTTATCGTACTTCCTACTAATATTATAAATGCGAAAGTTTGTGACGATGTGACGATGTGAGGATGTGACGATGTGAGTGAGTGTGTATGTTTGTTCCTTCTTCACGCTGAAACGACTGAACGGATTTGGATAAAATTTGGAACGGAGATAGCTGGTACCCTAGATTGAAACAAAGGCTACTTTTTATCCCGGAAAATTGCATAGTTCCTGCGGGATAGCGATAAACATTTCAATTACTAATTTTACGCGGATGAAGTCGCGGGCAGAAGCTAGTTGCACCATAAATCCTAATTTGATTACCGCTTTGCGCTAACGCTAAAGTATAGTTAAGTAAGTCGTTTTTGTTAGTAGTCTGTGCTCTTTCTTGTCAGTTGCCTAAAACCCTTACTGAGGCGTTGTGGAACCAGCGGCGCGGCGAGCGATTTATCTGTCTATTGCGTGTGCTGCAAGTTTATCCTGGTGGCGAACGTTCGGCTGCTCAATGAATAAAGAAAACGCTCGTAGAAGGCTAGTCCGTTGATGGACCTGTGATTCTTTTAAAAACATGATATTCTAATGGCACCTTGTTTATATATATGAAGTGATTAAAATAGATAGATCCTATATAAGGGTAATCATAAACGTAATATTTTAGGAAATATTGACATTATCACATCAAAAATAAAGGATATTTTTACTGTCAGTGTACATCGGTAAATATGGCTGTAATAAAAAATCAAATAATTACTTAAATTAGGCTAAATGTGTCACAAAATGTTGTTAACATCATTCTAATGAGTCTAGTGGAAAACGAAAACATGTTGACAGAACCATGCACCACAATAAACGCGAGTCGAAAGTACTAATATAACTATGACTATACACATAAACGAGTGGGTACGCTATTATTGGAATTTTATGCGCTAAGATAAGGATACTGAACCAGTTTCCCAACTTAACTGATAGTACTAAAACAGGAACAAATGTGATCCTGCCTCAGTAAATTGTTCTGTAACTTTTGCCTACTGCGGTTTCTCTACTAGGGCTATAAGTAGGCCGCCACACGTGCGAGTTTGTACCACGCTGTAATGTCGGTAATATTTTTCGTTGATGTCGGCTGTTACGTAGGTGTCTCGAGACGATGCAACCATAAGAAGCGGCTTTTGATTTATATCTCGAATTCAAAGGCTTAGTGCTCCTTCATGAAACATGGCTATTCATCATGTCAGATACTGTTTTCACGGAGTGTGAGATTTTGCGTATTCTCTAGTTGTACCTACATTGGAATTGAAATATGTACAGATTTTATAACACCCAGGTTACGATAAACTTTGAAATAGATGAAACTAGTCGAAATTTCAGTCATATTGACGTACGTGTGACAAAATACACGATTCACTTTTGTTCTATTCCTTTAGGGAGTTTCGCTGCAAAAATGGCAGTTGAATTTTTGGTAGAGAAAAGTGGTTGTGAATATTGGATGGACGCACGAGTTGGCCAGGTATTTGTATGCGAGTCAACAATTGAAATAGTGGGTACGAACCAAGAGACGTAGTGCTACAAATAAACTTTATACACTCACGAGCAAAAATAACGAGTCGCTTTTCATGCAAATTTGTATGGAAATTGGGTATATTTAAAAAGTATCAATTCTAAAGCGTAGTTTTACTTGCTACCAGATAAGTAATGGAAACTATTTGTTATGGTTTACTAACTTAGACGTATAGAGCTCTTAACTTATTCCATTTATTCCATTTTTTGTAATACATATATACATAATCACGTCTTTATCCCTTACGGGGTAGACAGCCTAAGGTAACGAAACCTTAAGGCCACGTTTGGCATGATTGTGGGCGTATAGGTGGAAAGGGGAATCAAAATAGTGATGGGTTGCAGCCGCATCGCATATAACATGATTCCTAATTTTTTCGCCCATTCCTCGATGGACTTTTACCAATAGCGCGGGAAGAGAAGCAACTGGTGCATTCTATGTTTTTTCTTTATTGACAGACAGACTAAGAAAGAAAAAGAAGAAGAGAAGATTTTTTTTATTTTTTTTTGTAATACTTGTTTTTATTATCGCTCTACAGGGTGTATCAGACACCCCTAACAATTATCCACAGGGGTATATAACCATAGCTATAGAAGCTAAAAAAAATATTAAAAAAAAATTAGAGTAATTTTTTTTTTATATTTTCTATAGGAATGGTAGTATTAACTGTAATCATTCCTATAGAAATTATAAAAAAAAATAACGCCAATTTTTTTTTCAATATTTTTTTAGCTTCTATAGCTATGGTTATATACCCCAGTGGATTATTGTTAGGTGTCTGATACACCCTGTATAGTTTTCACATTATAACTATGTAAGATCTCCGAAATCACATTTATAATGAGTATGAGCACATTTCGGTAAATGAAGCAGGATAGTAAATAAGCAATACCAGAAGCACCTACGAGCAAACAGGACAGGTGTGGAATTTTTATCGCGTCAGTAATGGTCGTCCAATTACCCGGTCGTCCTCGCACGATTACCGTCTAATGCGCGGGATTATTCACGGAAGTGCCTATAAACCAGGATAGCCCTTAAATGCCAGAGGAAGTATATGAGCCTGGAGGTGAATTGAGTCGACGATTTTCGTACCTTCGTACTTCCGTAATTGTGAGTTACATGTTTTGGGAGGCGCTCCCATCGGCGTCGTGTTATGTTTTCGTGTTGGGTGTTTGCCGTTACGCAAACTAGGTAGGCCGCGCCTGAATGTTTAGTAGGAGTATGAGTTATATGAATCCGGTGACTTAAGAACATAACGTGGACCCATTTTCCGCTGCAACAAATAGTAAACTATTAATTAACAAAAAACACCTACTACCCCCTGTTATTTTGTATACCTATTTTCTGTTTTGGTTGTTATAAGTGGTGTTCAATAAAGAATTATTGTAGAGGTATTGTATTGTATTGTAAAACATTTACCCTGCAGTAGCAGCACCGCTACTCACAGCAGCCTGCAGTAGCGGAGTACCGCTACTTACGTCCAAGATAGCCAAGCCAGTGCGAAATATATGTGTTTTTTTACTATTAATTATTTAACTAGTTATTCAGTACTGAAATTCAAATAGTTAAGTTTAACGCTTAAGCATAAGCCTATTCCCAGCAGTAATTTAGGGTACTGAACTGGTTCTAGTGCACATGCAGTTAAGAAATATCAAATGAATCAAGAAATATTACTTCTCGATTTTTAATGTTTACTTTTACGTTTCACCGTTAGAAATTTAATTTCTAAACGACACTGAAAAGTAGAACACATAGAAAAATCCGAAAGCCATAGCTTTACTTTTCGGATTTTTCTATGTGTTCTACTTTTCAGTGTCGTTTAGAAATCACATGCAGTAACTCCGAATAAAACCAAACTAAAAAGAATAAGAGAAGCATTTAGTGAAAAACTATTTAAATGCACAGCACACCCAATTACATAATGCGAAAAAAGCACACGTAAAAAGTTTCGCCTTTTTTACACACCCAACTAGCAACAACCCATCTGAAATACTCATATTTCTCCGATGTTTACGCTCCAATTCATTGCTACGAAATGAAATGTTTCAGCAGTATTGAGTTATTTTGATTAAAATTTTAAGGTTTACACGTTCAACGATTATTTATTATACTAAATACACTGAACATAATTCTGTCAAAAGGCATAGTTAGTAAGAGAGTGTAATGGTAAATAGGTATTTAGAAATTATTTAGGCATAAATATTCCATGACACTGAGATTTTCAAACTAAATCAGAACAGCTTGTAACATACTCGTGACAAGATACTAAGCTTATTATCTTTTCTAAAACGCAAAAAGCATTAGTGTAGTAAATTTATTGATCAAAAAAATAAGATTCATCTTATATATTTTATGTCAACAGCCCTCGTAATGATGTTTTTAACCCTAGCTTTTTATGAAACGTAGCGGTGTAAGCCACACCTTTCATTGTACCTAAATCACCAAACGTCGTGCTGCCGACGTGGCTGTAAGGACCCGCCGGGCGCCCCGGAAAACATCATATTTTATTGTCTTCCGCTGCTCCTTGATAAATGACTCAATATTGTTTTGTACGGTTCTTTAAAATACCGTAATGGTAACATCATACTGTTTTTTGGGGTTCCGTGCCTCAAAAGAAAAAAACGGAACCCTTATAAGATTACTTTGGTGTTCGTTTGTCTGTCCGTCTGTCAAGACCCTTTTTCTCAGAAACGCGTAAAGGTACAAAGATGAATTTAACCCTAAGTAGGTATGGCTAATGTAATCAATCTAAAAATATATTTTTTATATCTGTCTGTCTATGTAAATTCTATATTTTCAATATGAAACCACTGTGAGACTCAATTATAATTACACAAACGGATAACTCACGTATAAAAGTCGAGTGATGCTCGACATGTGTTCGTTTCGCTGCCGCCGGGGCGAGCCCTCCAAGAGGAAGGACTACGAACTAGTCCGAAACATGTCAGGCATCACTTGACTTTTATATGTGAGTTATATCCGTCTGTGTAATTTTAAATTGTATATACTTACTTAGTTTAATCACGATTTGTATTGAAACTAGACTTGCCAATTTTTTGCCAAATCGATTCAAAATCCTCGATACCCATCCGGTACCATGCAAACGATTGAACTGGAGTCGCCGTCCAAAATGTCCACTTATTTTCAAAATATGTGGAACAAACCTCGACGCTTGGTCAGGTTTCGTATACGCGAAGTACCTAGATGCATTGGTGTAAACCTACTTTTTCCTACTAATATTATAAATGCGAAAGATTGTGAGGCTGGATGGATGGATGGATGGATGGATGGATGGATGTGACGATGTGAGTGTGTATGTCTGTTCCTTCTTCACGCTGAAACGACTGGACGGATTGGGATAAAATTTGGAACGGAGATAGCTGGTACCCTAGATTAACACATAGGCTACTTTTTATCCCGGAAAATTGCATAGTTCCCGCGGGATAGCGATAAACATGTCAAAAGACTTAGCTGTCTAATGTAAGACAAATTCTACGCGGACGAAGTCGCGGGAAGAAGCTAGTATTATAAATGCCAAAGTTTGTGACGATGTGAGTGAGTGAGTGTGTATGTTTGCTCCTTCATCACGCTAAAACGACTGAACGGATTTGGATAAAATTTGGAACGAAGATAGCTGGTACCCTATATTAAAACATAGGCTACTTTTATCCCGGAAAATAGCATAGTTTCCGGGGGATAGTCATAAACATGTCGATTGCTAATTCTACGCAGACGAAGTCGCGGGCAGAAGCTAATCTATGATATATCTGATATCTGTGGTGGTGGTAGTGGTATTTATGTGCCTATTACTGCCGCATGTTTCGAAGTTGTCTAAGAACAGTAGTTTCCTAGGCCGCCGGCTGGCTGGGCTCCCTCGACTTGCCCTACTTTCGGAAGCGTCCGAGAGCCTTCTCTCGGCGCCTCTTCGTGTAAAACAATAAAGCGACGACCTTTTTCCTGGTTGCTCATTTCAACAGCATCATTATGATCTTATTCAGTTGTACGATGTGTTTTGACTACCAACAGAATTATTGTCGGTGTTATATTATATGTATGTTGTTACTTAGAGACTTCAATGAACTGTAACAAAGATTCAACTTGTTATATTGAAAACGAAAACCTTGAAAACATCACTACTACGAAAATTTTATTATTGTCTCCATTCCCAATGCGAGTGATGCGAACTTTCTTCATTTAACGAGTTTTTAAAATGATAAAGCCATTTAACGCTGCATGTATAATCTACTATTTTGAATCTTTTAATGCCACAGCTTAGCTCACGGCTGATGGCTGGGTGGCTTTACGTTGGGAAAACAGTTTTACGCTAGTTTCATTACACAACACAACTTCTTTAACTAGTAGGTCTCCAAAAGTTTAAAAGATGTGTGAATAGTCCCTCGTCCTTAGAGGATAGTCACTGCTCTACCGTACCTTATATTATGGCACACGCCACAGCCATGCGAAAAAATGTGAACAAAGAAAAATCATGGCAATGCACGGTGATTTATGTGGTCACCGCTAGGTCGCGTGTGTTCGTAGTGCGAAAAAGTTTATTGAAAGTATCTATTTTGTGGCTTCCTACATAATAAATAGGTACAGTGAGCCTACGTAAATGTTGAGCGCTAAGTACACATATTAGTGTATAATGTCAATTTGACGTAACATTTTTTGACGCGAAAACTTCTTTAGCGGCGTTGGGCACTTTTTGGGATGGGTAAAGAATGTTAAATTCGCGTCAGACGTAAGACGGAGGGAGAGTTTAAGTACCAGGATATCAGATCCTCTAAGAGCTTGTTTTGAAATATGAATGAAACACGTTCGAATTTTGAAGTGTTTTTTTTTTGTTGAGTCGTGGGGCAAAAGTACTAGGGCATCAGCACATTGTTAGAGGTCTGTCAATATAGATAATACGTGTTTTTTTTTGTAAGCGGCCAGTACGATACGCGTCTTGATGGAGGTTTCAACATGAAAATCTATTGTAAGCTGCTGTTTTCACTTCTGCCGGCACTCCCGGAGTGCTACCCGTCGCTTTTTTTTCTAATGACTAGATTTTAAGTACCTACCTACGCTTAACATTTTCATTAGCTTACTGTACGTAACAAATAAATACGAATGCACATCTAACACTCTATGTCTCTTACGCTCTATCAAGGCTTTTTACATAGCCATGTTTACTTCTAAACAAATTATGTAACGTTCCTTTCACAAGACAGTACAGACAACACGACAGGGCGACTACGTACAATCCTGTTAAGTAACTTTTTCCTTTAGCGAGAACTTTGACACGAAGCTAAATCTAATGTTAAGGCTAGTTAAGCAAAATAAGAAAATCTCTTAAATAAATTTTAACTTCAGTATAACTTAAATATTCCTCGCTAATACCCTTGTAACAATTACATTAGACAGAAATACGTTTCGATGAATAACAAAGGAGCTGAGGTGGCCCCAAAAACTTTTTCATACATTTGTCATTTTCATAGGGCTATTATTCAGCATTATTTTATATCTTTATAACCCTAGCCCAGAAATAATAAATAGGCATAATAACGGAAACCGTATCGAATGCAAAAATAGTATTACCCTAAAACTATCCCTCAACAAAGGAACTGAATTCTATTTCACTATAATTTTTGTTCGTTTACCTAACCGTATATTACCACCTCTATATTTTATCTCAAACCAGAAATCAAGTTTTAAAAGTCGTTTTTTGATTAAGAACTTTAGTGATTGAACGTCCATTTTTGCTTCTTAAAGTAAGATTAGAAAAAAAAACAGGAAACTTAAAAAGTATTTTCCTTGGATCATTACATATTTCTAAGTCATAAATTAACCTAATGACGATCGTAAAGCGGATGAGCAGCAATTGCAAGCAACGCGCAGAATACTGTAAAGCGAAGAACAAAGGACCCGGGAACAAAGCTGCACTCACGAGCGCCGAGACTCTGCCATCTCATAACTGTGCTCGCTTTATCGATACTACAAATGCGTCTAATAACCTGTAGGCTTATTGTCTAACTCGCTCGCAATCGCCATCGTGTTCATTTTGACAGTTCTTGTATGAATGTGACAGTTAGCTGATTCCGATGCCAACTGTCAGCCCATAGATGAACTGTCAAAATGAACACGATGGCGATTGCGAGCACCTGTTGTTACCTATAAAACCGATAATCTGACTCCTTGTCGTCCAGGCCAAATCATTCAAACTAAACAACTGAAATTATGCATAGATATTCCATTTGTGCTGTAGACAAGGAATAAGGGCATATTGTTTAGGATAGGGAGTTTTACAACGGAAGCTAGGCAATAGAGTGAGGATAATGAGTAGTTCAGTGGAATGTAAAAGTCCATAGTTTAAAGAGTGACTTAACTGACTAGTCTTGACTGTTGACAAATTGCATAGGTATCTATCTACATTTGTATCTTATAGTTAGTTTCTCTTCTCAGTCGTCCAGCCCCGAAAAAGAAAATACCTACCTAAATATTTCAGTATGGGATATTCAAGGCGATCGAGAGCAGCCACAAGAACCTTCAATCAACTGACAGTTGCTATCTAGTCAATTTATATAACGTGAGCTCAAATTACACGGATATATAACGTAAGAAAATAAGAAGAGAAAATAAACGTTCTTCTTTTGGACTTTTTGATTAGCAATGTCGTCCCACTTAGCTCAGGAGTAAGGTTATTGATAAAAATATAAACTATTACCACCTTGTAACACGAATTTCTTCGATATATTTAACAAAGAAAATGTCACGGCACACAAAAGCGGAAGAGAAAGTTGGCAAAATAAAAAAGTAAAAATCTCCCGCGGAAACCTGACGAATACCATCGGCGCGGGTTTCTGTCACGATACATTTTATTATTGTACATCCTACGCGGTTTTATTGCAAAAAGCGTTTGCGTTTTATTATTCTCTAATGCTTTTCCTTATACGTCATTGGGATGGCACACACAAGTAACACATAAATTTGGAACATACCACGAATACCTATCTACGGGAGAACATTTTCACGTGGATAGCGAAAATCGCTGTCGGCATCGGATAGGCGCGACCTGCTCCATTCGCTATAATTTCCCCAGGCGAGAAAAAAATAGAACGATTGCCTTTATTCGATCGCGGGTCGCTACGTGCGGGATGTTCGAATAAAACCCGAGATTTTACCACTTAACCACGTCGGGCTGGTACGAGTGATGTTTCAAGTCGTGGCGACGACTCGCTCGCGACCTCCGACCCCCGTCAATCATAATAATATAAGCGACCTAAAAAAGTGACGTAAATGTAAACACTCGGTCTTTTTATACATAAATACACAAACGTCTACATCCATTACGGGGTAGACAGTGCCTGAGGTAACAAGACCTAAAGTTAGTTTATACTAAGCAAAATAAATAAATAATGTTTACCGGACACGCGTATAATGTACAAAGTATAAATAGAAAGCGTGATGTAAAAATGTGACCTTGTAACCTAAGAAGAGTCATCCTTTAATCTCGAGTATACCTTGGCCTTGGTTTAAGTAGGCTTTGTTCACAAAGCGACGCACGGTGCGAAAACGATTGTTTCCTAAGAACGAAGGTTCAACCTCAAAAAGATTTGTTCATGCTAAACAAAACACACGCAAAATTATTTAGGGTCATAACATTACCGTCATCCATCTACGTTATTTTCACTTACTAACAAAGCCGGCGGAGTCCTCAGAGTCATTCCCTTGCTAAAATTATAAGAGACATTCCATGATTTTGCTCGCAGTACGCCGCCCGCAGGGACCCACATCGTGGGTTTTTATTATTATTTGTAACAGCATTGGCTCAGCGCGAGCAGCTCGCGGCGGAACTCGGCGCCCTTGGGGTGTCATATCTGCCGGATCTGGTAGCATTGAACTTTACTCGCTCGATTACACCATAACGCAAGTAGCTCCAATTCATGTCGCTTGTTGAATTATTTTACTCGAAAGTAACATAAAGAGAACACAAAATAAAGTTCGTAACAATGTTAAATTTAAAGAACAAGCGACTGACGGTGTACATGTTTAACTTAATAGCTCTTTGAACTTGTTAAAGTTCACCGAATTGGGTCCACTTTAAAGTGTACGTTGCGCTCGCCCGTAGCTGCTACGCAATGAGATGCTACGCCGTAGCACTTTGAACTAAATGCATTTATTAACAGAAATGTTTTGTTTGCGTAAACGACTGTCAGCTCTCTTATAGTTATTTCTGTAATAAAATTATGACAGGCTGTAACAATAATAGCGATTAAAAAGATCATAAAAATGACATCGAAATCGACGCGACCTTTCCAGGAATTCATCAATTTCATGTTTTACGGCCAAACCGATTTTATTGCCATTCGAAGGGCGAAAAGAAAGTAACAAATGAGCCGGGACATTATTCAAGCAGCTCTCAAGAAACGATCGCGTCATCCTGTTACGTTTTATTGTTTAAGGCATCTATTTGACAACCTCCTACGCGGTGTTAGGACGTAAAAACGCGACATATTACTCGTATTACTCACTGCCTGCGTATTCCGTTACTTTACGTAACTAAGCGGAGAAGAAAAGGAGCTATCAATTTTAATAAGCACCCGTTTAGATTCATAATTGATAGTCGAGAGCTTCGTGTAATGTGTATCTATTATCCGCTCAGTTACCTCGTTGCGGTTTCGGCTGAGCCCGCGCCGAGATCGGCCTTGACGCACCGCTAGCCGGCGACACACGCCGCTGATCCACCCCAATACTCGCGCAACCTTTCATATAACGTTGGCTGAACTTTGATAACTTACAAATCTAATTTGGGAATATTTTCAATTTCCGTTACGTCCTCTTCAAATTTATTTTATATCGAAGTAACATTTTTAAAATGGCTAGTAAATTTAAGGTGTTTCTAACGTTTAATTTCCGTGGTGGTGTCGTTTCTATTATTTGCGTGTTGAACTTATTTCAGGTTCGATTTTAAGAGCGCAAAATTAAGATGATGTTGGATCTGGTGTGCGAATTGAGTTGTCGGTGTTTGGCGGCGGCGCGGCGGGTTGGCGGGCTGGCGGGTTGGCGCGAGCTCGGGGCGCGTGCGCGCGGCGCGGGCGCGGAGGCTGCGGGGCGCGGCGCAGCCTCCGGCCCGGCAGCTGCACTCCGCCGCCGCCCGCCGCCCGCATCGATCCCGCCCGGGCTGAAGCGCGCCTGCCGCGGCCGCACGCGACCTCCTCGCGCCTCGCGCTCGCCGCTCACCGCTCGCGTGTACCGCGACGCAGCCGCTGCCCGCACCGTCCTAAGGTCCATCGCAACCCTCTCGCGACTACAATAAACAGTTCCCCGGCCAGTGCTCCAGGTTATAATCGTGCCATCTTACGTAACGTTTAAGATTTCACGCGTATTGACAGGTTAGATATGTGTGTGAGTGGCCGCGTACCGTCAGACGGGTTATCATCCCGCCGTAGTACGCGAGGATAACCTATGCTCGTATCGCTTGCTACGGGCGGCGCTCGTATTTAGTTCTAGTGCATATTCGCTGACCGTTGCCGTGTTTAAGTACGTCAGTTCGCCGTGCATTCGCGGCCAGTGACACTGCGACTGAGACACATGCATAGCAAACCTGAAGCCCTGTCACCGTAGCACTGTAGATACAAAATCATATCATGCTAAAAAATGTTTTGGTAACTAAAGCGTAGAGTTGTAAATAGAATGAAGGAATGCTTGTTCGACTCGACTGCGGCAGTTGCCAAAACCGACTTTGTTGTGAGAAAATAAGCTTCAAGGTAGTTTAGATCTGTCAGTCGTTCTATCACCCTGTAGTCACGATACATTTACCATTAACCTTAAAGACACATCTAAGTTTATGTGGTTCTATAGATCATTAGCATTAAACCTAATCCCCTTTGACGCAATGTTGTGCGGTTAAGTATTCTGTGTATTCGGTTATTAGAGTTGAACATGGGTCATCCATGACTAATATTAAGTATGTATGTACTTGTACATTTTCACTCACATATCAAAAGGAAGACATTGATGCATACACAGAAGGCAAAGTTTTTGTTTGAAGTTGACTTTTTCCTAAAGATAGGTTTGCTGCAAGTTTATTGGTTGACTTTCAAGTAAATTATGAATTTATGAGTTACTAGCTGTTGTCCGCAAAATCATCTGCATCCTCCATCTATCCTACATAGAAACTTGGGACGGGATAAAAAGTAGCCTAATAGGAAGGGTATAAATTTCTAAGGTCATATACAGCAAAGTTTGCCTCTTTATTAAATTAGTAGGTACAGCAGCTGAGAAAGTTATAGTACTGGTTGTAGTTCTTTTTTCGGAGTAAAAAAAATAACCGCGGGTAGGCAGTCAGTTGGAGTGACAGTGAAAATAATAGGTGCCGTCGGACCGCTAAATCGGGAGAACACCGGGCATTTCACTTTCAGCCGCTTCTGTTCCAAATCTGCTTTATAAAGCTGCATGACGTACTCTAAGAATAACCTGGCCTATGTTTCTTAGAATATAACTTCAAACTATTCTGACAACTAATGCTCTTACGTCTACTTCATTAGGTTATTGCACTACTACAGGAGTAAAATACCTCCGATTGTAACGATATGAATAAAACATTTTCATAAAAAGAACCATCTTTATTTTATTTTATCCATTACGCATTTCACTATTTCACTGTATGTTTCTAGCAATCTATGTATTTCTTTATGCATGAGCAGGGGTCTTACCATGCTGACTTAATTCGATTCGATTCTGAACCAAAGTTGGATTTCTCGCTGTCAGATCGATACTATAAGTATCAAAAATGACAGCTAAGACGTAAAATTGAAATTAAGACGTCATGGTAAGGTCCGAGCACAATGTCATCACACACAATCGTCGGTTGTTTGAGAAAACTGAGTCCTAAATTATTCTGAGTTAGTTTCAGCACTTCTCCCTAGATCAATACCGATCATGGATTATAATTACTAACTATGATACCTACTATTTAGTTCTGAAGATACTGCATTTGGCTGGATTTTTTTTTCAATAACAAGTAGAACCATTTTTGGATCATCCATTCATCAAACCTTACATGACTAAACCTATTAACGTCAGTCGTTTAAGGTATCCTTATAAAATAATCTATCTCTCCATCAGATAGCAATATATCGGGTCAATAGGTTGGTAGATTTCTCCTTTCTCAAAAATAAAACAATTCAAGCGCCAGAACGGTTCAATCCGATGGTCAATTTGATCAAATTAGATGATTATTGGTGTAGGGGTATAGCACGCGTCACGGAATGACGAGGATCCGGGTTCGATTGCCGGCCATAGCTTTACTTTTTACCTGCTATAGGTGGTGTAGGGGTATAGCACGCGTCACGGAATGACGAGGACCCGGGTTCGATTCTCGGCCATAGCTTTACTTTTCGGATTTTTGTATGTGTTCTAATTTTCAGTGTCGTTTAGAAATTAGATGATTATTGTTATTTTGTTTCCTTTGATTGAAACGCACCGCACCTGAGCTGTAAGGAAACAAGAGATTATGTGTTACTTTATTCATGCAACTCCACTTTCACATGGTAGATCTTGCTATTTCAGTTATCCGGCGGGTGGTAGGGCCTTGTGCAAGGTCCGTCCGGATCGCTACCACCATCTTACTCGCTAATCCTGCCGCTAAGCAGCAGTGCTTGCACTGCTGTGTTCCGGTGTGGAGAGTAAGACAGCCGGGGAAATTACGGGCACAAGAGGCATTTCATCTAAGTCCTCTAGGTTGGCAACGCATCTGCAATCCCTCCGGGGTTGCGGGTGTCTATGGGCAGTGGTGATCGCTTACCATCAGGTGACCCACTTGCTCGTTTGCCTTCCTATTCACATAAAAAAAACTATAAAATCCCGAGGGATGTTTTGCTAACGTATTGCAAAACGCTATAATACATCATCCATCAAATTAAATTTTTACTTATATTTAACTAATCGCCAGAAACATTAAAAACATCAAATAAAACGTTTTTTAGTAACAACTTAAAGTAATAAATGCTCACTAATATATTTCACACCATTATTGTGGGAAAATTTGACGCAACTTTTACTTAACCTTAACATTAGGTACAAATCCAAACTCAATGCAATGCAAGTAACGCAACCCGCATTAATATCTTGATAGCGGCCCGTCACGGCTTCGCACGGGTTCAATCAATGTTTCTACTATATTATGCATGCATTATACATATAAACCTTCCTCTTGAATCACTATCTATTAAAAAAACCGCATCTAAATCCGTTGCGTATTTTTAAAGATTTAAGCATACATAGAGACAGATAGACAGCGGAAAACGACTTGAAATGCAGTGGTTAAATTGCTGGCACCATTTGTAATTTTAAACTTTCTCTTTTTGGTACAAGTTTGGTTTTTTGGTCTTCAATTAGTAACAATTTTTATTGATAAGAAAATGTATGGTCGCAAATTATTTTTGATGGTCATTATAGTTATTTACTTAAAGTTTTGATTGATAACTTTATAACACGATAAAGAAGAGGGTAACATGTTTTTGTTAACTTGTCGCTTAAGGGATAAACGGAACTTTTGCAAACATGTCATGTTCCTTCCTACGCGTTATACAAGCTGACATGTTATGTCAATGGAAACTTTTGACTAGCGATACATTTAAGCTGAAACTGGATATTTTTATTTGGAAATATTTAGCATTAAAAACATAATAATTTTCTAATTGTTACACATCATTACACGAAAGAAATTGGATTATTTTATTAATACAAATAAAAGAGAAAAAAAGTGTCCGAAAAAATAATCACACATCTACACTCTCCTCATTATTTGCTACGTTTCTTCAAAAACGGAACTCATAATTATGTCAATATGTAACTGTCACACAAATGCGAAACTCGCACACAACTAAACATCGCGAGTGCTTTGTGCGTTTATTAGTTCCGTGGAGCAATAACTGTTTAGTTTTCGTTAACCGCTGATTAACAGCTTGCCTATTAGCACTGACGTGTCAGTCACGACGCGAAGAAATAATTAGTGGGGAAAAATAGAGCCAAGTATAGACTGGCGAACTTCAGGATAAGCTGTTATGCCCTTTTGATTGGAACTAAATGGGCAAAATTCCATGGCATGTTTTTCTAAATCATCTATTCTTAATGGCAATAAACAGATTCTGAATTTTTTAGCTACGAGTACACTGGATAATTGGCAATTCATTAACTCACATGCAATTTGAAACAGAACTTGAGCACTTTTCATTGATCTGCTGTTTTAAATTAGTCGTTCACGGATCTCGAACACTTAAAAGTATTAGTTTCTCGGAACGTAAACCACTAAAGAAACCATTTCGCACTTTGATTTCGCAGAAGGTGCATGCTCTGTGACAAAACCTCAAGTAAAAAATGGCAAACGATAACATATCCGTGTTTCGGTTCATTTTGGTGTTGACTTTACGCGTAAAGTCAATATAGTATTGGCTGTTTGCCATCATATTATTAGTCATTGGGAATCACTCATCGCTCATTACCTGTCCATCAAAATAGTTTGAGTGGGCCTTAGGACTGGTCGCGCACGTATTCGATACCGTGAATTGTTTAGAGGCAGTGATGAAAGGCGAGCCGTCGGCTAAGCTCGCGTAACTTCGGGCACTTTCAGCGGTAGAGCGAGAACTGCGCGTAAGCATGGCTTCCGAGAAGGAAAAAATGGCGGCCGCCGATGCGAAGTCGCCCTCCAAAAGGAGCAACTGCACTTCGCCAGGAAAGAAAGGTAAACTAGAAAAACTCCTTTATATTCTACTTACCTTCGTTGATAGGATATGTCTGAAACACCCCATTCCTAGTAAACCTGGAGATATTTTTATTAGACGTGCTGCGTAAGGTTTTTTATTAGACTAATTACGGAGATAAATCAGAGGAACAAAATGGTTCAAACATTTTCGTTTATCTTTTCAATGTTGTAAAACTTTCTAATTGGTATTCCGTTTTCTCACAAATTTAATGATCTAAATGTTCCTGTCAGGGTTTAAAATTACTTTGCTAAGTTTATGGAAAATTTTTAGGTGTCGATTAAAAGTTTTTTATTTATTGGATCCTATCGTAAAAAATCTTTATGGGATGAACAATAGAAAGGTGTAAAGCAATTTTAAAATATTTATACGGGCTACTGACTTCACTCAAATCGTTTACGCTTATAATGTCTGTGTTTTAATATGACGTAATAACCAAATTCTCTGGAGTTGATGAAAACAGGAAACTCAGGCACATTCAGGAAAATGCATTCTTACATGTATGATAATCAGTATTGGTAGGTAAGTTTGCCAGATTTCAAGTTTGTAACTCCAGTAAGTAAAGCTGTGCTTTGACTATCAGTTATATAGTCAGTCCGTCAGTCGCGATACTGCAGTATAGGTATGCTAGCTTATGTTCGAGATAGAATAAAACAATTAAGTACCTTTATTCGCTATCCCGAGAAAAAACAGTTTTAGCTGCTTGAATACCAAATTTGAAATGTCTAATAATTATTGTTAATGCACCTATGTAATTGTCAAGAAGCATTGTCTGCTAAATTCCAAGTATCTTTCTTCCGTAGAGCAATGTCTAGCTAGTCAGTCGGTCAGTCACGTTACTCTTTTATTTATAGGTATTGAAGGTACCTAATCCCGTAACTCATTCAATCGGTATTCATTTGTTTGAGTGAAATTTCTGTCCGTTTTAAACTTAATGAATGGGCTGGGTCAAACAACGATTAGAACGTATATTTTAGCCCAACTAAATTCTCTCGACTGACAATCCGACCTTAACCTATTAGTGAAACAAGGCGAAGGAAAGACAATACGGAAATAAACCGAGCAAGTTGTCGTTTGTGGGGTTTCGCGCCTTGGCTCGGTGTCCGAAGCCGCGAATCGGCTTAGTTCAACATTGTACCACAACGTGATTGACGTATGGCACGTACCATCCTCACACCCCCCTGACACGTTCTGGCAGTTCGTGATCGATTTCCCGCTATGCTGTCACCACTGATTGTCCATGACGTTCCTATCAATTAAGGTTGAATTCAATGGATCAGTGAAGACGTTACTGTGATAAACTAAGAACCTATTTGTACGTAAAACACATTCAAGTTCAAAGTTGGTGTAATTGTTGACCTCATTCCGTGTACCACGTCGTGTAATAATATTTGAGGTAGGTATTTCGGGAAACCGTTTTGCCTTGTAGAGAGATGGGCGCCGAGATTAAACTAATACTCCTTTGTGCTTCCACAAAGGTCTTTGAGGGTAAATAGAAGTTTTGGGTGGCTTTTTACTACGGGCCTCGACATCTTGCGTTGTGGTCACAGTACTGGTGCGTATTTACGCAAGCCTAGCTTACAATGCTGGCGTTTGTTAAGTTAATCCCGTTGTTATTGTGACTATGTATGTATGTAGTTTTGAAATAAGTTATTTGGGTGTTTTGATATACGTAAATACAATTATTCGTCTTTATAATGTACTAGCTGTTTCCCGCAACTCCATCTGCGCAGAATTCGCTTATAGCTATCCCGCGGGAACTATAATTTTTTCCGGGATAGAAATTCATTTTTTTAATTTCACATTTATAATACTAGTAGGGATTAACCAGAGAATGTGTTTTTAACTCCCATCATGAACCACCCGCTTCGCTCCTTGATTCTACCACTGCGTTACCTAAGGAACGTGAGTTATCTCTTGTGAGACGCTGAAGATCGAAATAAATGCTGAAATTTAAATATTGCATACATACATACATAACGTCTTTATCCCTTACGGGGTAGACAGAGCCTAAGGTAACAAGACCTAAAGGCCACGTTTAGCATGACTGTGGGCGTATAGGTGGAAATATTCAATTTAAATATTCGCTGTTAATTTTTGTTTTTCTTTCGAGTTTAGATGAATTCAAGCATAATTTTAACTGCAATGCATCGATATATTAGCCGCCTTGAATGTTAGTGAGTTGTCTTGTTGTGTGGAGTAATTTCCTTCTGTTGTGTATACCTAGTAGGTAACAAGTAATAATACTTAGCAGCAATAATATTTACAAAAAAGAAAAGTTAATAAGCAACACCAAACTTATTAATAATGCATATCGGTTGCTAACACTGAGTTTTCCATAAGTTTGACTTAGCGTTTTACTGACAAAACATATTTATTAAAGTAGGTACTAACCATAAAAAATAATGGATTTGGCTGCGTCAATTAGGTTTTTCAATTAGTGCAGTGTTTGTAAAACGACAAGTGTTTTTAGTAAAAAACACCGTGGGTTATACCAACCACGGTTGATACTTAAAACGTCATTAAATTAGTTAGTAACCTCTCCACTTTTTGCATCCATATCGACTTGAATTTTGAAGTATCTTGTTCTAATGCTGACTATGTTCAAATTCTAATTAGAGTTTTAAATTGCTTGGTAACATGTTTAGTTTTATAACCTCAGACTAGACAACATTAATATTGAAGGTAATTCGATGTTTGCCACACACTTCACTGTATTAAACGCTAATAAATAATCTCTGAAAGTAGGGAAATCGGAAAGAGATTATCCCAACCTGCGTGCGTTGGCCATTAATATTTCTTTTAGCGAGCAAATAATACGTAGAAAGGAGAGCCACTGAATGGTGGACGCCGCGCTATTCATAACCGAAGGGTAGCCTTTTCACTTATTGACTGATTGCGCTCCTTTCATTTGCATCAGGGTAACGATAAAATTGGTCCATTGAGGCAATTGTGAGACATTATACTCGGTTGATTGTGTTTCACTAATGTCCGTCAGTAGCAAGTGCGGCAGTTTACATGGAGTCCTTCGTTTAGGACCCGACGAACTTTCAAGTTGTTCTCGTCGCGAACTTTTTAAATTGAATCCGAATGCCTGCGCCGCCACTGAAAGTTCTGGGCGCCCGTTCTTAGTTACCGACGTACATAATAAATAAGCCAGGGTTTGTGCTTAATGTCTACAGAAACTTAAGGTTCTTGCCTGCTTCATTATTTGTATGTATATTTATTTTACTATTCTGAACCAATGAAATGTAGATCTTACCAGCAGATTTATTAGAGGTTCATTATTAACATTCACTAGACTACTTATAGGTAATATTGGAATTTTATTGTTTGTTAATGCTGTGCAATTAATTTGTACCTTTTTAGAGTTCCGTAGCCAAATGGCAAAAACGGAACCCTTATAGATTCGTCATGTCTGTCTGTCTGTCCGTCCGTATGTCACAGCCACCTTTTTCGGAAACTATAAAAGCTATACTGTTGAAACTTGGTAAGTAGATGTATTCCGTGAACCGCATTAAGATTTTCATACAAAAGTAGAAAAAAAAAAACAAATAATTTTGAGGTTCTCCATACTTAGAACTGAAACTCATTTTTTTTTTTTCATCAAACCCATATGAGTACGTGTGTGGTTTCTATGGATAGGTCTTCAAAAATGATAGAGAGGTTTCTTCTAATATCATTTTTTTCTAAACGGAATAGTTTGCGCGAGGGACACTTCCAAAGTGGTAAAATGTGTGTCCCCCTCCCCCGTAACTTCTAAAATAAGAGAATGATAAAACTAAAAAAAATATATAATGTACATTACCATGTAAACTTCCAACCAAAATTGGTTTGAACGAGATCTAGTAAGTAGTTTTTTTTTATTAAATATTTGTTTGTCTATATAATAACCAATATAAAATGACCTCACACTGCCTACATTTTGCTTAAGAGCCTGGCTCTGCTAAGACTGGATTTTATAATAACTTGGCGAATTTGCACGGAACCCTCAGTGCGTGAGTCCAACTCGCACTTGGCCGGTTTTTTTTTTAAATAGGTTTGTAATTTAACGCGTATGTGTAAGTAGTCTTAATTTTTTAAGTAAATTAATTGTAAAAATATTTTTGAGCATAATTAATCTTTGATGCACATAAAAATAAAGATAGTCAGCATGGTGCTGAAATATATGAAACTTACTTTCCCCAGGGTCCGGTCTGACTGTCATTTTGATAATTTATGTACAGAAAGTGTTTCATATCTTCTTATTTCTGAATTTATAGAAGTTGCAAAATACAGAAGCAAACAAATCATACTCAATCCTCACTTTGCTCTACTGGAGATTTAATAACGTTCCCGGAAAAGGTATGCTGTATACGCGAAAAGCCTCGTGTTCAGTAGTGGAAATGTATATAAGTTGGATTTGTTATTATTTATGCCATATATACCAAGACTAGGGAAAAGGTACAATACAAAACCCTCCGTAACTTAATTTGCTCTATACAACGTTCCTACCGTTATCTCTTTGACTTTGACTTGAACCTTTTTACGGTAAATCAAAATAGTATTCGTTGAAAATCTAGGTACATTTCGTTTTTTTTTTAAGATACTCGTTTATTTTTATATGGGAGAAATTCCTTGAACAAACGCGCTGCTTCAGTAGAAAATCTCGCTTCTTGTAAGATATTATGACATCGAACGACTGCTCGTGAAGTTATCACTGAAATGAAGAGTCAGTGCCAGGCGGACGCTCCCGCACCGATCGCAATAACTCGAACGTTTAATCTCGAAGACGCTCGCAGGCGAAAGAAGATTACTCTCCTCAATCTTCTCGGCTAACAGCATGCTTTTGAACACACAAATTGCTTTTTCATTCACTCTTCTGGTGACATAATTTGTGAAATATTAAAATGTTATTGCATCTTGTTCGTGTAACGGCTGCTATGCTCGAATTTTTCCGATGAAGCTGGTCCATTCTCCGCCGCTTTGCTTGCTAGACAAGCTTAGCGGAATGGCAGCGTTTTAGTGTTCTATCGGATATCGTAAAATGGAGTCGTACCTAACAGTTAATTTGGAGTCTCCGCTTTCTAATTTTAGACGTTCTCCAAATAAAGTTTTATAAAATGGCTGCGAAAAAAACCTCATTGATTATCCTCATTGATTGCTAGGGATACCTAGCAATGTACAATAACATTTTAAATTACTATTAGATAAATGGCATTTTAAATCAACATCGTCAATTTCCATCAAGAAGAGTAACAAATACTAAACTTTAGCGCTCGTACCTACATAAGTAATCTTTGATTTTCTTATTCTATCTTCGTGTCGGACACGTTTCACTATTCCTCATATTGCGCGCCCGGAGTCCTCATAAGGAGCAAATATTAAGTCACGACACATGACATTGTTCTCGTCGAAACAAATATTGACAATGTTAGACAAATATTGGTGTTGAGCCAATATTAGTAACGAGAATTGAACACCCTCAGTGCGGTGGATATAATTATACGATTATCCCAATATTCCCTAAATATGACTATACAACATTTTTCGTACGAATGCAGATGTTCTAAACTTGCGCACTAGAGGTTCAAAAAATCTATATGTGCCTAAAGCTAATCTGTCTATTTTTAAGAGAAATGCATACTTTTCTTGCATAAAAATCTACAACAAGTTACCAGAAAATCTTAGGCATTGTGATGTACACGATTTTAAAAGGAAAATGGACATTTATTTATTGGAACATTGTTTTTATTCAGTAAAAGAATTCTTGACATCAAGTGTGGGTACGTGAAAGATGGAATGATCTTCTGTAGTCCACAATAATTTTTGACATTCTGTTTTCCTACTTACCTAATATTGACATTTTCCTTTTATACATTAATTATATTATTTTTTAAGTTTGTTGTATCTAAAATTGAATTTGGACATTTGCATTTTTATCGTTATTGTTAGTTAGATTATTTGATTATTTAAATTTTCATATGAATTATTATTACTGTATAACTAATTTACACGTCATAGCGACAGAATATGAGAAGCGTGTTATATCTTAAGAACTGTTTAATGTATACCATATTCTTTGTAAATTAATAAATTATCATTATCATTATCATTATGAATCGGTCATCAACATAGAGCTCGTGACTTGCCAACTGCACTTACTCTATTGTATTTGTATACTCATTCTAGTCGTCAGTGAGTATATAGCAATACCTAAATCTACTAATCATGAACTCTATAAATATCGATAGGATTTGGATTGACCAGTTTTAATTTTCTATCTAACTCTCTGTAAAAAAACATGTAAGTACCTAAACATTTCCAGTAAAACTAAAACACATTTTATTGAAGTGATAACTTCTTTAGCGACGCTGAGCACTTTTTGGGATGGGTAAAAAATGTTAAACTCGCGTCAGGCGTAAGACGGAGGGAGAGTTTAAGTACTTACCAGGATATCAGAATCCTCTAAGAGCTTATTTCGAAATACGAATGAAATCGCGTTCGATTTTTGGAGTGTACGTTGATCACTTTAACGTATGTGAGTTTGGCCTAGTGGTATAAGGTGTGGAAGTCTTGTGTAGAAAAAGATTTTTTTTTCTTTTTTTTTTCTTTTTGCGCGAGTGTGCGTGTGTGTAGTTTTCACTTCTGCCAGCACTCCCGGAGTGCTACCCGGTGTTTTTTTTCTTCAATACCTAAGGTATTGCTATGCAAAAATAAACTGCATACTGAGATACATACAGTATTTTATAGAGCTGATACGGATGCGGATGTCATAAAATAATTTAAATGTCGGATATAAAACAAGTTCGATGTTGTTGCGATACATATAGGTACGTGGTAAGGTTCAAAAGTTTCCGGCCTAATAATGAAAATTAACGTTTAGGTTAAAAAAAATATTTTTATTTTTCAATGTAGTCTCCTCCTATTGTTATACATTTTTCAGATCGTTTGATTAACATTTCTATGCCTTTAAAATAATATTCGGAAGTTTTGTCTTCGAAATGCTCGAAAACTGCAGCAGCGACCTCATCATCGGACGAAAATTTTCTCCCCCTTAAGTCCGATTTAAGTTTAGAAAATAAAAAATAGTCGCTTGGGGCTAGATCAGGGCTGTAAGGTGAGTGACGGATTGTTTTAAATCCACATTTAGATATAGCCGCCTTTACAACTGCAGCCGTGTGGACAGGCGCATTGTCATGAAGAAGACGGACACCCCTGCTGAGTTTTCCTCGACGTTTAAGCTTTATTGCTTCTCGCAACTGGTCTATAAGGCAAGCATAGTAACTGCCGTTTACTGTCTGATTGCGTTCTTTGATATCTATAAGCAATATCCCTTCGCAATCCCAAAATATTGTGGCCATTATCTTTTTGGTAGATTGGCACACCTTTGCCTTTCGAGGGGGTGCTTCCCCAGAACGACGCCACTCCATCGACTCTCTTTTCGAAAGAGGATCATAGTATAAGACCATAGTTTCGTCTCCGGTAACAATGGACTGGATAAATTCACTCTCACATGACTTGAACTCCTCTAAAAGTTCCTTGGAGCACGCCACTCGTTCAGCTCGCTGAGCACTCGAGAGAAGTTTCGGGACCCATCTTGCACTAACCTTATTCATGTTTAGATGGTCGTGTAGAATCCTAAGGACTGTTATTTTCGTAAGTCCCGTTCTTGACGCTATTTCCTTCGTCTTTAGTCTTCTGTCCTTCAGTACCTCTTGTTCGACTAAATCGACGTTATCTTGCGTAAGAACCTCAACAGGGCGGCCTGGTCGGGGTTCGTCATCGATGGACTCACGCCCTAAACGAAACTGCTTACACCAATCCTTAACAGTCGAAAACGAAGGGGAGGAATTCCCGTACACGTTATCTAACCTTTCTTTGATTATAGTTGGACTTATGCCTTCCTTTGTCAGAAATTTTATCACTGATCGATACTCCAATTTGAACATTGTACAAATTACACCGCTTTTTATATTTAAATCAAAGAAAATTTTATGAAAACGAAAGTTACAAACCACGAAATTATCCACACAATAGCTGAATAAATGACAATTAAAATGACATTCATTTGTTTCTTGTTTTCTTCTTTTAAATATATACGGCCAGGAACTTTTGAACCTTACTGGTACAGTAAGATACGACACGCCAGCGCCGGCTCGCCGGTTGCCGAGCTTCAATCCATTTCATAGCTTGATTCTATTTGTGCTAACCTTTCGATCTTCGAATCCAATGATAGATACGAATTTCTGTTCCTCTGACATATTTTTTTATGCATTCCAGTCTATCAGAGGTAGTTTGGACTGATGGAACTCGTTTTGAAGTGTTATGCAGTTAAACTTAGTTTAAACTTTTGTTAGTTACTGTACAATACCTACTAATCCGAAAAATGACAGTGCAGTGTATTATTACTTAACCACGATCAGAATGGCATTGAAAGATCTTTCTAAAGATCGAAAGAACCTTCCTTCATTACCTTAGCTTAGTTAGATTTTAAGTTAGTTTTTAATCAGGTTGGAGACTGAAAACCACCATGCCTGCTGAGTCTCCTTTCCTATTTACCTAATATTTCGTACCTAATGCTCTGATAATGTATATTTTTCTTTGTGTACCTATAGGTAAGTAAGTTTTTAATGATTCACGGTTAAGTTCATTCGAAATATTATAAACGGGATGTGAACCACCATATAGAATAAATTATGTAGATATACCTACTTGGTAGTATATAGTAGATAAGACGTGGTAGCCTAGTGGTTTGACCTGTGGCCTCTCAAGCAGAGCGTCGTGGGTTCAAATCCCGGGCTCGCACCTCTGAGTTTTTCGGAATTTATGTGCGAAAATTACATTTGTAATTTGCCATGAGCTTTTCGGTGAAGGAAAACATCGTGAGGAAACCTGCACACATCTGCGAAGAAATTCAATGGTGTGTGTTAAGTTCCCAATCCGCACTGGGCGCGCGTGGGAACTATAGCCCAAACCCTCCAATACACGGAGGAGGCCTATGCCATGAGGCACGCCGAATTACGCGACAATTTAATAAATAAACGACAATATAATACAACATGTACTTACTGAAATTATAGCGAATTCGGAATAAAAAGGCTTAAATAAATAAATAAATAAATTGGTAAATAAAAATTTCTTTTATTTTATTTATCTGTCATTTCATATACAATTTTGACGTTATATGGAATAACTATCAGCTCCAATCCTATTCTCATTGCGGTTTATTATACCTACCCATTTGTTTGTTTTTTCATAAATATTAGTTTTGTATGTACTGCTATATGGATTGAATTTGAGTTAGATTTTCATTAGTAAGAGTTGCCGATGAAAATGATGTTTAGCCTTTTTTATTATTTCTTACTAGTTGTTACCTCTATATGGCAATGTATTTACTACTCCTCTATCGTAATGGCTAACTGTAATGATATATGAACGCAAGATGTACGTGACAGTTATATAAATAAATAGATAATTATCAGTATGAATATGGGTATACTAAGAAGTAGAAAATACTTAGTGTGGTTGAGAAAAATAACGAGACAACCCCACGGACGTGCCTAATGAACGTCCTGCCGGAGAACTTTCTCAACGCTTTAATTAAAAACTTCTACAAAAGACATGACGAACGTTTCTTTATTTCACAAACTGAATATACACTCAATCTTATAGGTATTTCTTAGTAATCGCTTTTGATAAATATTATTTTGTCTACCCCGAGAGGGATAAAGATGTGATTTATATGTATGTCCTTTTGTATTTTCTCTGAACAAAATCATGGCGTCTATCGGGCTTTAAACTAAAATCAGATTATTTTTTGGTGCAAGACGCTCTTGTACAACACTGTATGAATGGAAGTTGAGTTGATCTGGGGGCACGGTAGTGTCTCTGCCAAGTTGAGCGCAATGTAAACTGCCGTACCATCGGTTTCTGGAAACATTTCGACGTACGTTTGTGTTGTATTATCGTCTAAAGAAGCCCGAGGTATATAATAAGAACCCGAAAATTCAAGTTTTATTCTTTTAGAAGTTATGAGCATGCACAATAAACAAAATTTGATAATGACTCACTGACTAACTGACTTAAGATCATCAAAAATAAACTATTAATTCTCCAATACCTACCTAGCAAGTTGAAATTTGGCGCAGAGATTGAGTTTCTAAGATCTTCATGATCTATCAAGGCCCAAGGCTATGAAATCCAAGAGAACATTATGCTCACAACATTTTTTTATGTAGTCGAAAGATAAATGATATATCAGTTAATCCAAAGTATGCACATATCCGCTACTAAATTAAAACAAGTAATTTAAAGAGTCGTTCTAAAGGCTGCGTAATCGCTGATTTAGTGAGCCATGCGAGCCATGTTTGAATGTGTAGGTAAACCGAAATGGCACCGATTCCTTTTGGGCAATGGAGTAGAAAGACAAGACAAGTGTAGACGTCGAAAGGCTCCGCAGACTTTGATCAACGGCGCGCTCTTGCTCTGGAAAAATCGTATTAACTTCGCATGGAGTTTTACACAATATTGTTGTGTTTTTAACAATTCCCTATTGCTTTGTTTCAGGTAAACAAAAATCACGATACCTTAGAATACATCAAAGAGCAAACGGTCGGTGTTACAAAGTAAATGTTACGTGCTCAAAAAAAAACCAGGTAAGTACAAATCGACATCTAACTAATATTATAAATGCGAAAGTATGGATAGATGGATGGATGGATGGATGGATGGATGGATGTTTGTTACTCAATCACGCCAGAACGGCCCAACGGATCTGGATGAAATTTGGCACATAGATAGAGAAAAGTCTGGAATAGCACATAGGCTACTTTTTATCCCGGAAAATTGCGTAGTTCTCGCGGGATAGCGATAAACGAAATCTTTGCAGACGAAGTCGCTGGCAGCAGCTAGTATTATTATAATCTTTAATATTCTGTACTAGCTTCTGCCTGCGACTTCGTTCGCGTAGAATTAGACTTAAGAACTGATATTGATAGTATATTCTGCAATAATTATTAACGTCGCGACTCTAGGCAGCCGCACCATTGACATGTTTATCGCTATCCGCGATAAAAAGTAGCCTATGTGTTAATCTAGGGTACCAGCTATCTCCGTTCCAAATTTTATACAAATCCGTCCAGTCGATTCAGCGTGAAGATGGAACAAACGTACACACTCAGATCGGCACATCGCCACATCCATCCGTCCATCCTCATAAACTTTCGCATTTACAATATTAGTAGGATGGTAGAATGTAAAATGTTTGAGGCGAAAAATCCTTTGTGCCTTTGCTTGTTGCCTTCCGTACCCCAGTGCTGGAGTCCGGAGTTCGTTGTTGGATACCCATGGGTAAACATGGGTTTGTGTTTGTCCTATTCTAAAAAAATCATAATCCTTTACACCAAGAACGGACGGACACGTAGCGTACGTGTAATGAAAAGCTCTCGTAAAAGTAAAAATTATTT
This sequence comes from Pandemis heparana, assembly GCA_963854515.1. Taxonomy (NCBI): domain Eukaryota; kingdom Metazoa; phylum Arthropoda; class Insecta; order Lepidoptera; family Tortricidae; genus Pandemis; species Pandemis heparana. The sequence continues at coordinate 13,979,839 of OY978007.1, read as the reverse complement.
GAAACAGATTTATTTATGGCCTCATTAATATGGATATGAATAATCATTGAACTGAATCAAATTCCTTCTATTTCTGCTAATTGATCTTAATAATTTGCTCGGTTCAAATAACGCCCGACCAATCGCTGTATTTATATATCCAAATTAATCTGAAACACCCACTTTTCTAAGTTCATATACTATAAATGGTTCGTACTCAATAACCCCGTTTTTAATTAGATTATTTGTGTGGTTTTGTCGAATAGAAACATGTGTTAAAAGATATTCATAATATGAATGTTTTAAAATATAATGTACGTCAAGCTCGTGTGCTGGGGGTTTCCATGAAATCTTAATCCGATTCAGTTCCGACTCAGTTCAGGTTTTAGCTGTCATTTTTAGTAAGGATCTGACAGCGAACGAACCTAAACTAAATCCGAATTGAATCACATTAAGACGTCATGGTAACCCCCCTGATGTTTCCCACACTATTTTTACCAGCAAATTAATAAGAGCAATTATTTATTTATTAATTAATTTCAATACCTAATGATGATGTTAGAAATAAATACTAAACATTCTATAAATAACTTTGTATCTCGCTTGCTACTGAATGCGGCACGTAAGCAGCTTATGCTGACAATGAGCTCTATGATACGACTCTCATAAATTTATTAAATTATGACGGGTACATTTAAATATTTCGGAATTTTCACAATAATAATAATAATAATATCGTGGGACAATTGACACCAATATTGACCTAGTCCCAAACTAGGCAAAGCCTGTACTATGGGTACTAGACAACGGATAAACATACTTATATACATATCAGGTGACCCACTTCCTCGTTTGCCTTCCTATTCATATAAAATAAAAAATAAAAAAATTAAACACACCCAAGACTCGAGAACAAACATTCGTATTCATCATACAAATATCTGCCCCGACCGGGGATCGAACCCGGGACCTCAAGCTTCATAGTCAGGTTCGCTAACCACTAGGCCATCCGGTCGTCATGCTGGACACGATACAATGAAAACAATATTTTGTTTTGCTTTGGTTTCTATTCTATAACATTAACACATTGTTTTCTCGAGCTCCCTTGGGCAGTGTGCAAACAAAGAAAAACGTATAAATTCCTTTTTAACATCCTCCAAGTATTTAGACAATAAAATTATTAGATTGATGGTGTACGTCGAAGCTTTTATGTTCATTGTGCACATAAAACTGGAGTTTGAAATAAATGTTTTTATTTAGACATGATAGTACCTGCTATAACAAATGTCATAAAAGTTATACGAACAATACCGTCGACACGATAGACGTGTCTATTTAAACTTTTAAATAAGTATATTTTTTAAGTTACTCGCCAAACGTTAATTTCAAAAATGTAATATTCATACTTCAGCTAGTGTCAAGTACTAATTGCGTAAACTCGGTCTTGTCGTGGATCGTAATAATTTTTCACGAAGAGAAATTGGGGCGTGGCGGGTGGTTGAACGCCATTTGGCGCCACGCCAGGCCCTACTGTACCCGATTTGGGGACAATTCAGCTGAAAACCGGATTCTTTCCAAATCCAAATGGAGAAAAATTACGTGAAATACGTAATCCCACTTTAGAACACCCTAAAATTATTTTTATTGCTCATCAGTGATAATGTGTCGTACTTAATTTGATTCGGGATAATTTGTTCATGGCACATGGTCAAATTGAAAAGCCCGTCTCCCTGAAAGCTCGAATAGTGTATATTCGTTGTATATCAAACGCCTTCATCTTGTCTCTCTCTTTGATTCAAGCTCAGATTTTTCCTTTCTCAATTGCTGACTTCAATTTAAAAAGTCGGCGACAACTCGAGTGTTTTAAACCTTGTTCAAAATCCGCGTTGTCGAGCGCACTCAATGGACATTCGAAACTTCTTTGTCGAAGATGCTTTTCACGATCTAGACCAGCCTCGGAATGAAAATTGTTTGGGACACCGAGCGCTTCAATTTTAAACTTTAACGAGATTCGATCCAACGTATACGTGCTCCACTGCACCCCTCTTCACAGCTAGTCATAGCTTTGATATGGTTTGGTATATCCATCATACGCCAAATATGTATATGGTAGGTATAGCACAAAAGCGCACGGTCCAAATTGGTTGTCGGTGCAACTCTTCCAACTCATCCCAATCGGTACACTCAAACTACATGTTTAAACTTTACAGCTCTGCTATTTTGATGTTTGCTATAAAGTATTTTGTAACCTTAATATGTCTGCATGCCTAATCCCACCTCGATGGAAAGCCTCCGGTCCAAATGAAGCGCAAGTCAACTGTCAGGAACACGCCGACCCATGAACAAAACTGAACTTACAAAACTTAACAAAGGGGGATGTACATACATAGGTTTATAGTGTCTGCTGAGAATAGACTGAAACTCGAATGCATTTATCCTCTCAATGCTGCGTGCACACTTTGCTCTCTCAATGTTTGCAGGTACTTGCTGAAGAATAAAGTTTGCTCTCTAAAGGAGCTCGTGAGGCGCGCACCGTCTCGCAAGCCCGCACCCATCCAACAGCAAGAATACACTTAACTGCAGCGGTCTTCCGAACAAAAAGACTGCAACTTAATCTTTCACATAGAAACGTTAAAAAAGATTACTGCACTTAAACGCAGTAGTCTAACATTTTGAACGAGCTACTTGAAGAATTTAATCAAATTAACAAATCCCTCGTCTTTTATCACTACATAGTGTAAAACAAAGTCGCTTTCCGCCATCTGTTTGCCTCTATGTATGCTTAAATCTTTAAGACTACGTAACGGATTTTGATGCGGTTTTTTTAATAGATAGAGTGATTCACGAGGAAGGTTTACATGTATAATTCTACGCAGACGACGTCGCGGTCAGAAGCTAGTTTAGAATAAATCTTGACGCGGAAATCTTTGCGAAGTTACAAGTTAAATGAGCTTGTTGAATTACGTTTCGTGTTCATCCGTTCTCAGTCGAAGCTAGAATTGCAGACATTTGCATCGCAGCCGCAGCGACGCGCCACCGGTGCGCAGAATACTAATTTCCCAGTGAATAGCATTTGAATTCATGTATTCTGTAATTTAAATTATTAAATGTAGCAAAGTATGACTTGAGTAGGAAATATCAAATGAATTAAGAAATTTTTATTTCTTAATTTTTATGTTTACTTTTTACGGTTTTACCGTTAGAAATTTAATTTCTAAACGACACTGAAAATTAGAACACATAGAAAAATCCGAAAAGTAAAGCTATGGCCGGGAATCGAACCCGGGTCCTCGTCATTCCGTGACGCGTGCTATACCCCTACACCATAGCAGGGTTCGATTCCCGGCCATAGCTTTACTTTTCGGATTTTTCTATGTGTTCTAATTTTCAGTGTCGTTTAGAAATTATGACTTGAGTATTATTCAGTTGTTCAATTAAGAAATGTTAGGTGAGTTTAAATTATAAATCGGAGCTTAAAATAGAGAGGAAGTCTTTACCGCGGCAATTATTGCTCTATAATTGGCGGAGCTCGCACGTGTGTCGCTCGTTAATTTTGATATTGTCATCCGATTTGAAGTTAGTTACCTCGACGCACATCGCCGTGGCGTTATTACGTCTCGGTGTAATTACAAAGCTGGTGTAATTTGAACATAATTTTAGCATTCCATTTTGAAATTTATGAAATAATCAAAACATTTGCACGAAAGCATTCCAAATGGTTAATCCGTTTCCCTGGGTCTTGTTGTGTCGAATACACTGTGTACAAAATAAAACGTATCGTATGTGTAGCAAATGCAAATACAGCAACAAATATGTCGTACAAATAGCATTACGTAAGCGTTAAATTATTTCGTAAAAAGGTTATAAATACGTACTCTTAGAAGTGTAAGCATGTATAGGTAATCAAAAACACTTTAAAGCCGATGGTTTTTTTTCATTTGAAGGAAAAACATTATCTTTCCAGCAGTATGTAAAAAACCTGAAAAGGTACCTTATGTTAATCCGCTGAAATTCGACGATTTGCTCCATATTGACTCACGAGAAGACGGTATTTGAGCCAGTAGGTACTTCACTCGACTTCGCCGTTAACCTGAGCCAGGCATTTAGTGATAGGATAACATTGCGATAGCATTTTCAGCTTCGCACTGCCAAGAATTCCAAGTTATTATTTAATACTCGTAGTTACACTAAGTTATTTCCCAAGCTGTTTTATAAAAGATTGCGTTTTATGAAGTAACAACTAAAATTCTTTACATATTATTTGTGTTATAGTCTTTTGCTGACTCGACTGTGTAGACCGTTAGTTCCGAACCAGCATGCTTATTACGTAACTCGCCCGCGATCACCATCGTCTTCGTTTTGACAGTTCATGTATCGGCTGACAATTGGCATCGGAACCAGCTAGCTGTCACATTCATACAAGAACTGTCAAAATGAATACGATGGCGATTGCGATCGAGTTACGTAATAAGCTTGCTGGGGGTAATTAGATACACCCAAAAAAGATAAAGAAAAAAGAAAAAAGAAAAAGAAAAAAAAGAGAAAAGAAAAAGAGAGAGCATTAAATTAAATAATTTAATGCTCTTTCTCCTCGGGAAACATAGTGGGGACTTCAAAGTTGGACTGCTTTTATTTTAAAGGTTTAACGATTTTTTTTTCAACCGTCGAAAGTAGGCACCGAAATATGGGGGAGACATCCACGGATTTTTAATATGGCTGCATTATTTTAATCTCTAAATGAAGCTCACACATAGTTTGCGAAATCTAGTCTAACTTTGAGCTGAATCTCGGGCAATAAATCAGCGATCCGCAGCAGACAGCGCACGCATCTATTCCGCATACCTGACGGGTGATTAAGCCCATACATTACCCAATTAATTGCAAACGATGTGCGGCAAATTTAAGGCAAACCGCGAACTTTCAGCCTCAATAAATACTGTTTAGTAACGCGTTATAAATCGTTTCGCCTAACCGAAGTGTACGTAGTTTCAACGTATTTAAATTAGACTGATAAACGTTTATTCATCTCATCACGCGTGTTTAATTTATATGACTGTGGTTTGTTCCCTTTGTGGTGGGATTGGAAGGAGTATCGAGAGGGGTTGGAAGACCAAATACATGGGAGGTACGGTAGATAACTATTTCCATAATGTATCTTTCCTGTACGTAAAATCATAAAATAAAGAGCCAATCTAAGCAACCCAAATAAGAATAATATGTTATGTTTTTTTCATTTCCATCTATCCAAGCTTCCGGCATATGAGATATCAATGGAAACAGGTCGACCATAAAACATTATATTTTCATATAAAATAGCTGTCGGCCACGAATTCATCCGCGCGGATCGCCATTGTACATTTACGACTTATTTTACATAAAAGTTTACTGCTCATCCCTATTTTTTCTCGCCGGAACACAATATTCCTTATGCTTTTGGAATAAGGGCATAAATAAATTTAAGAGCATTTTGACGCAAAATACTATTAAAGCATTTTTATACTTTGCTACCAAATTTATTGAATACAAAATTTAAAGTGTTTGTTTTTAAAAACAATACCTAGGCGACTAAGTAAAGCTCAGTGTTTGTAAAACTCGGAGATACCTACACGTTTTCACAATCATAAGACTCGTCTAGATCGATTGTACGCCTCCCAATAGGTACCCTTAATTTAGCAAATTTTATATTTGACATTATGATTTATATCATCATTAATGTGTGTGAAACGAATATTCGTAAATAAAAAGTCACATTCACAGCTCTGTCATCTGTCGCCAGTGTTGCCAACGAGGATAACAATACTAGGACACAAATAAAACAATCAAAACCCTAAGTTGACTACGAAAATTAAAATAATATAATATTCTAATTGCAAACTCCGCTTTTGGTTCGAAAGTTTAGATGAGCTCATCACCCCGAGCGCTTCTCGAAGCTTCTCCAATTATATATCCCGTCTGATGTGAATCGGAATTGCCTCTGTAGATTACAATCTGTATTCTGTTCAATCGTACATAAAGGAGGCGGTAGGTACCTGCGCGTTTCCTCGTCAAGGGGGCGTAGAAACGAGAAATCTTCAAATTGACGCTATACGTTCCTCTGTGTTCCTGGTTATCGAACATGATCGTAAAATGGTGACGCACTTTAACTTAAAAAAAATATAACCGTATTAAGAACCTCTTTTTTTTAAGTCGGTTATAAATGTTTCATTCAGTAATAACACTTATTTCTATACAAAGTTATGTGTCCTAACGGCGAACTCTGCAAAAACAACGTCTTCACATCACAGTGACTATGGCATGTGCTTGTGGAAATCCGAAAATATTTGTACATGATGGTAATCGCAGTGTTTAAATTCAGTCATTTGTGAGTGTGAGGTAATTTCAGTAAATAAAAATGTATAAGACTCAAGAGAAACTAAGTTGTTTGGAAATTTTGATTTATGCAAAGCGTTTTGTTCCGCCATTATTAGCTAAGTAAAAGACAGTACAGATTCAAGGAAAACGGTTATCAGTGGGTGTTATCATCGTAAAACCTTAACAAGTAAAGTAAAAAAAGAAATCTTTATTAAACTTCTAAAGGACAACCCTTTTATCCGTTTTACGAAACAGAAAGGGCATTGTGTAGGTAATTAAAACTTTTTCTCAGTTCGCGACCGCAGTTCGTAATGAAATTCACAATAAAAGTTACTAAAAAGTGGCCCCAATTCCGGGACGGTGGGACAGAATCGTGGGACCGTTGCTAATGGACAGTAAGTAAGTAAGTAATTGCTTTGTTGTACAAATATAAAGAAACATTGTAGAATATACTAGCAATATCAGTTCGTAAGTCCAATTCTACGCGGGGCAGGAGCTTATAATAAAAACTAGCTGTTGCCAGCGACTTCGTCTGCAAAGAATTCGTTTATCGCTATCCCGCGGGAACTACGCAATTTTCCGGGATAAAAAGTAGCCTATGTGCTATTCCAGACTTTTCTCTATCTATGTGCCGAATTTCATCCAGATCCGTTGGGCCATTGGGCCGTTCTGGCGTGATTGAGTAACAAACAAACATCCATCCATCCATCCATCCATTCATACTTTCGCATTTATAATATTAGTTAGATTAGATGTAACAATTATGATTGTGATCCTTAAGTTTCAAACAATCAATTTGTTATTGTCACTAAAATTGCTACTTCCCTAAACTAGCAATCGTCCATAAGCTACGGTAGCCGCTTAACATCAGGCGAGTCGGACTGTGGTGTATGTCTAGCTAGATAGATTAATATATAAGTTGTGAATTCATTTGTATGTTTAGTCTTTAAGCTACTCTCATTGAATAAACACGTATCTACTCAATATGTAGTGTTTCAATACCTCGAACCGTACATGGCGATCCTGCCAGTCGTCGCGCGCCGCGAGTGTTCCTTTTACGGCGGAATGTGAACTATAAACAATATCAGTATGTGCCAAACGGACAATGTGAAGTTGAGGGAATTGGAGGACATTTTAATGAAAATAACTACAGATTTTTTCTGGGGGGTCCTCGCTGTGATAATATTGGCCGTTTTATATAAACTTTGTTCTCGTGCTAGCTGCAAGTAAAAAAAAAAAAAAAAAAACCTCAAAATGGGATCTTCATCTTCTACAGAAAAAGACGAAGTTATAATTGCGCAGACAGCAGCAGGAGGAAATAACAGTGCACAATTGGACCAGCTGAAGTTTCATTTGTCCACGACAAATATAATACTGGCCATTATATTGTTGGTAGTGCTATTGGTGTTGCTGTATGGTATTTATAAAAATTATCATTCTTGCCACAAGAAGATGATCCAGCGGGAGTTGAACCATCACGCCATTTTTAGGAGATCCGGAAGGGCGGATAGACGGGCACCAGAGGTCGTATGAGGACAGCGAGCAACGCGACGCTAGTGAGGTACAGGTGAACAACAATGAAACTGAAGTGAGTGAGTGATTGTGCTATTTTTTTTTATAGTGTACTTCTTTCAATACGTAATTGAAATAATTATCTTAAAAGTATTAACCAACCAACTTGCTTAATAGAAACAGTATGTAATGGTTGAACAACTTAATACGGTATACGAAAACATAAAGCACTTGCAGGAGAATGCTTTTAAGTTAGCAAGGGATAAACGCACTGTACCGACTTTAGAGAGATATTTGAGCAATGCCACCGGGATATTTAATGAGTATCTAACTTGTTCTGATATATTAGATAAGCAAATAGCCGATGATAAAATTAAGGGCAGTGATATACTTCTCATTAAGGAAATTTGTATTAGAATAGAAAATATATACCATAAAATAGAGAACTTTTGTAATAAAAGAGATATTGAAAGTCAAAACACCATGGAGAAGGAGAAGTTTAATTTAAAAACGGCTGTGTCTTTGTTACCCATAATGACCGGGGATGAAGACAGCGTTAAGAAATTAATCGACGCTATAGAGCTATATAGCGAGATGATAAATACGGAAGGTCAGCCACTTCTAATAAAATTTATCCTAAAAACTCGCGTATCAGAGAACGCAAAGTTACGTTTAGCTATGTCATATACTTCTTGCACCGAGCTTGTTGCTGACATGAAAAAGCATTTAATGACGACAAAGTCACCCACCGCAATTCATTCGCAACTCATTCGGGAAAGTCAGGGCACCAGTACCATAGAAGAATATGGTAAGCGGTTAGAGGCGTTATTTGTGGATTTAACGATATCCCAGGCCGAAGGCAAAAACAGCGTTTATAGCGTTCTCAAACCTATCAACGAGAAACTAGCCATTAAATGTTTCACCGACGGCCTGAGATCTCGTGATTTGAGCGTTATATTAAGTGCAAGGAATTATCCAACTTTGAAGGACACAATACGAGCTGCCAAGGACGAGGAGATGTCTAATACACGTTCACAGACTCAACAGGAATCAATATTCGCGGGTCATCGATTTGCAGGTAATTTAAATTATAACACCCGCTCATTTCTAGGTCGAGGCAGGGGAAATTCACAGACCCATCGTGGTAGGGGACAAACCTACTCACTCGAAACTCGAAACGGTTCGAGACAGACAAATAGTAGCGCCAACCGGGGACATGACAACTATCGGGGACGTACGTACCAAAATAGATACTACGTTCGTAATGCATATCGTGGTTATTCTAACCGACCCGTTATGAATTATATGGAGAACAACGATTCACCAAATCCAGAGGTCGCAAATGTGACTACCTCGCAAAATGCCTCAGAATTTTTTCGTCCATAACTGTATATTTTCCTGTGACAACAGTAATCACATTGAATTACCACTTAGTAACAAAACTTATAAATGGCTCGTAGATACAGGCGCAACGATATCGGCAGTGAAATATGAAACAATTAGTCAACTCGGCATTCCGATCACCCAAAGTAGGATCCGTATAAAAGGTATCGGCGGCCACCTCGACACCGAAGGCTATGTTTACCTAAACTTTGCTCTACATGGTCAGGAATTTGTACACAAGTTCTATATACTAAGAAATCTGGTATGTTTAACTGACGGAATAATTGGTCAAGATTTTCTTCAGAAATTTAATTGCACTTTAAACTTTGAATGCAACACTTTTTCACTAACGAATACCAAGTCACGTAAAAGGTTAACATTGCCCTTAAACATAGGAAAAGCTAGTAATATGAAATATTTATCGGTACCACCACGTTGCGAAAAAATTTTCTATGTCACAACGCAGTTAAATGAGGAATGTATAATAGGTTCGAAAGAGCTTTGCAAGGGAGTGTTTTTAGCAGGAGGCATTAGTAAACCAGTGAACGGAAAAATACCAATTCAAATATTAAACACACGAGAGGACAGTGTGTCTCTGAGTTATTTTAGTCCGGATACTGAGAATTTGAATGACTACTACGTATGCAAGTATGAAAGAAATGATAGCATTGATAGTGACCGCGTTCGGAAAATGTTTTCGCTGTTGAATTTAACCCATTTAAATAAAGAGGAAAGGCAATCAATTCAGAATATTTGTGCGAAATTCTCAGACATTTTCCATTTACCAGACGACAAATTAACTATTTCAGACATTTATGAACCAAGTATAACATTGAAACCTGATGCCTCTCCTGTTTATGTAAAACCCTACCGGTTACCACGAACCCATAGAAATGAGATAGATAAGAAAATAAAAGAAATGTTGACAGAAAATATTATCGAACCATCGTCTAGCGAATGGTCTAGCCCAGTTTTGCTAGTACCTAAAAAATCTAATGACGAGTCAAAAAAATGGCGATTAGTTATTGATTTTAGAAAATTAAACGACCGAATTTTGGATGATAAATTTCCCCTCCCCAATATAACGGATATTTTAGACTCGCTCTCTGGAGCAATGTATTTCACCCACCTTGACCTTAACCAGGGATATTATCAGTTAAATTTAGAACCCAATAGCAGGAAGTTTACTGCATTTACAACACACTCGGGTCATTACCAACTAACTAGGTTACCAATGGGTTTGAAAACCAGCCCAAGTTGTTTTTCTAGAGCAATGACAATTGCAATGGCAGGCCTAAATCACGAAAAGTGTCTCGTGTATTTAGATGATTTAATTTGTTATGGCCGAAATTTGGAAACACACAACAAAAATCTTTTGCAAATTTTTTCAAGACTTAGACACGTGAACCTTAAATTAAATCCGAATAAATGCACATTTTTAAAGAAAGAAATTCTATATTTAGGTCACATTGTATCTGCGGAAGGAATTAAACCAGATCCAGAAAAAACAAAAGCCATTGAAGTTTATGCAACTCCACAAAACGCAGATGAGGTTCGCAGATTCGTGGCATTCGCAAATTATTACCGAAAATTCATCCCATCGTTTGCAAACATAACTTTACCATTAAACAAATTATGTCGCAAAAATTCTAAATTTAATTGGACAGCAGAGTGCGACAGTGCTTTTAAAGCAGTTAAGAAATTATTAGTATCCCCACCCATTCTTCAATACCCAAACTTTAACGATAATAATACTTTTATTTTAACAACCGATGCCAGCGGCCATTCAATAGGCGCAATTTTGAGTAATGGAGACCACAGACCAATAGCTTACACGAGCCGTACTCTCAATAAAGCCGAAGTCAACTATCCCACAGTGGAAAAAGAACTTTTAGCCATAGTATGGGCAATCAAATATTTCAGACCATACCTTTACGGGAAAAAGTTTAAAATAGAAACAGATCATAAACCTCTCATTTATCTTTTTAATATGTCAAATCCGTCAAGCCGATTAATGAAATTCAGACTTTTGTTAGAAGAGTATGATTTTGATGTGGAATATGTAAAAGGAGCGGATAATGTAGCCGCTGACGCATTGTCTCGCATGCGTGTAAGTAGTAAGGAATTGCAAGAGATGCATGAAAATATTATTTCTGTAATGACAAGAGCGCAGAGAAGAAAGTTAAAGGATAATGAAAGTAAAAATCATTCGGTAAATAACCTACCTACCGACATTTGGACTGATCACCCAAGGGTCGTAGACATGTTGAAAAAACCAAACAATTATACAGAATTAGTATTTTTCAATGAAAGGGAATGGCAAAAATCAAAGCCACATATAGTTGAGGAGAGCGTTGAATTCGCATTTATAAAAAGTAAATCTATAATTTGTGTTAAACCAATAGCCCTAACTCAAAGCGCACGAGCTGCCTTTGCGAGGTCGTTGAGTTTATTTTGTAGAAAGATAAGCATATACGATGTATATGTTATTCTAAATGAATCTAATAAAGAAGCTGTACAGAATCTAACACGTTCTATAAATGGATTCCCACAATGGACCGGTCCACGTTTACATATTTTAAGAGGAATCAAAAAGATAAATGATAGTGACACAATTCGCGTCATATTAAATGACTATCACATGCTGCCCACCAGCGGACACGCTGGCATAAGGCGCATGCTAAATAATATTAAGAGACGTTACTTCTGGCAAGGTATGGAACATGACGTCACAGATTTTGTTAAGAAATGTGACGCGTGTCAAAGGCAAAAACATTTTAGGCTTGTTAAGGAGCCAATGATTATAACTGACACAGGTCAGTCAGCATTTGATAGAGTATTTTTAGATTTAGTGGGCCCGTTAGTTAAGGATAGTTATAATTATAGTTACATTTTAACCCTGCAATGCGACCTTACGAAATATGTTGAAGCCTATCCCCTTACAGCAAAAGATACAGTGTCCGTAGCGACAGCATTGGTAAATAATTTCATATTACGCTACGGCATACCGCGAGAAATTATTACAGATAGAGGCACAGAATTCATCTCAAGCACGATGCAAGAAGTATGCAAGCTTTTAAAAATTTCACATTTAAAATCAACAGCCTATCATCATCAAACTATTGGTTCATTAGAGAACAGCCATAAAAACTTAATTTCATTTCTACGCATTCAAACTGAGAATACAGGACAAAATTGGAGCTTATGGCTACCCTACTGGAGTTTTGCTTTCAATACCACTATACATACGGAAACTAAATATAGTCCCTATGAACTAGTATTCGGAAAAACATGTAATATTCCAAATAATCTAACAAACTCTTTAGACCCATTGTATAATTTTAATGACTATCCGTATGAACTAAAATACAGATTACAGAAGTCGCAATTAGATGCTAAACTAAATTTATGTAAGAGTAAAGAGATAAGGAAAACGCGTTATGACGCATATGTAAACACTGTAGAGTACAAGGAAGGAGATCTAGTTTTAGTTAAAAATGAAGCTTGTTCTAACAAGCTGGACCCCTTGTATGTAGGTCCATTTAAAGTAGTGAAGGACATTGAACCAAATGTAATCATTTTAGATAATAATAATAAGGAGAAAACTCTCCATAAAAATAGAACAAAATTGTATTTTTGTTAATAATAAATATTAGGTAAAAAAAAAAAAACTTACTATATCAGTTTTTTTTTTGTTATGCCCCCGCGGGGCGTGTGGTGTATGTCTAGCTAGATAGATTAATATATAAGTTGTGTATTCATTTGTATGTTTAGTCTTTAAGCTACTCTCATTGAATAAACACGTATCTACTCAATATGTAGTGTTTCAATACCTCGAACCGTATAGACGCTTGTTGGTCACCGGCGTGGTATAAAAAAAATGACACCTATTAATTGCCTATCCGCCTACTGTTGTCTATTTCGTTTTACGTTCAGCCCGTCCCTGTCAGTCAAGTGCATCTGTCAGCAGCTCGTCCGTAGCTCGTCAGCTATCACAGAGCTCTACGACGCTACTACAAGCCACAAAACATACACTGAACATAGATAGAATGAAAGATTGAAAAAAGGCACTGTACTTGTAAGTGTAGCATGAAGGTAAAAATAAAATTACGGGAGACCGCGCGATGGACAATTATGGCGTCTGTTCACATTATATTTAAAACCGTAACTATACTCAGAGTAAGACTATCGTTACCACACTAATTATTTGTAGTCCGTAGATGAAGTCACGAGCAACAGCTAGTAATTTATACAGAATGAGCAATTGAGCAATCCTAATGTGTCAGGAGTAAGGAGAAGTGAAAACTATAAGAGATAGGGGAATCAGTTCTTAGGGGCTATGCTGCTACAAAAATTGCATTCAATTTATCAAAAAAACATACATAACCGGCTAGCTTATTACGTAACTCGCTCGCAATCGCCATCGTATTCATTTTGACAGTTCTTGTATGAATGTGACAGCTAGCTGATTCCGATGCCAATTGTCAGCCCATACATGAACTGTCAAAATGAACACGATGGTGATCGCGAGCGAGTTACGTAATACCAGCGTTTTACCATACAATAAAACGCTTATTAAACAACTTACCTCATTCGAAGCCTAAGTAATAAATGAGAGTGGCAACTCTGTTTTACCTACTATACGACGGTTGTCGTGCCCTATTTCAGTACTGGTCACCCTGCAATCCCGCCTTTCTTTCCCGCCATTATTGCACGTCAATTTGACATACCCCACCATAGCAGAGGTGTGATGGTATTTCGAGTCGAAAACCGAGGCTCATTGCGTCTCATTTACACCAGCCAGGCAGTAATAGAAATATAGGCTTCGAATGAGGTAAGTTGTTTAATAAGCGTTTTATTGTATGGTAAAACGCTGGTATTAACCAACTGTACCGTCATTCGAAGCCTAAGTAATAAATGAGACTTGTCTGTTATCGCCTGGTGGGGTATTTTACTTGTATGATCTACGGCCAATGTGATAAGAAAGTAAGTAATATAAAGGATTGATTGAAAGCGTCTTGTTTTCAATAATGAGAGAAACAAGCTGCTTATAATAGTATCAGAAAATAAAAGTAAAAAATAACTATAGATTTATGTATCCTCAGACAAATATAATGTATGTATTGTAGGGATCAGTAAACTATCACATCAGTGAAGGTAAAAAAAAAAAAAAAAAAAAAATTTACTACTGTAAGTTAGGGTGGTTGAGCTATGATAAAACGAATAGGATAGTTATAATGAATCATGATACACAAATGTAAATTCAGCATAGTCTCCTGTATGTAAAGGAAAACAAGGAATGTCTAATGAAGTATAAAAATAAAAAATAAACATACATTAAATGCAGTATGGTTTTTATTTATTTATAAGTTTTATAACACAGATGTTAAAGATCAAGTTCCTGAATCACTTTAATGCAAAACCAATACAATTTAGTTAACCAAAATATGAAACTCTAAATGACCTGTGATAATACTAAAACATTTATTCTGAGATAAGTATCTCATTGACAGGACAGCCTGTACATCCTCTATCTTGCTTGGGTATAAACATAATTAAATTAAGATACAAAACAGGATAAATTATATACGGAGCAAAACTAGGAAGAATCAACAATTACTATCACTTAATTAAACTTATTATATCTGGGCATTTAGACACCACAATATCAGAAAGACAAGTTAAAGTTAGACAAATTAGCTAGGTAATCAGTCAGAATCAGAATAACAACTGGTATAGCTACCAATTCTTAACCTAGGAGGAAATTCAAGGATTCACAATTAACAAATCAAATATTTGAATTGCATATCGCTAAAATACTATAGTAAAATACAGTACATGATGAAAAGCAACATTGACTTTGAAAACAGAAAGTAATCATCTTAAATGATCTAAAATTAATATGTAAGCACTTAGTTACAAGTTAATTAGTTAGGAGCTAGTATTTAGGCAGCTTATGGAGCTACTTTATCAATGCTATATGGGTACAAAAGAAGACACCCCTGATGTTTGGGGGACAGTATTTTGAGATACGGATCGTATTTCGCGACAGTAAAAACGAGTAAAAGTTTCCTTGCATCGCCAATTACCTTGAGCTAGGATATCGTCCAGGGGCATTTGCAACACCCAATTTTTGGACGCCACAGCAGGCCGAACACTTCCTGGACTGGCTTTGATGCCTGCATCATTCAACGTCCGTTTTACCCAGCCTGCAATGACTGTACGCGATGCGGGTCTTGGCGGCCCGCATGCTGTTATGAACAGGTTGTCACTTTGACAAACACTTCGCCTTTCGGCTGACAAACTTATTACCCGGTTCACCCAGTGTACCGGGTCAATGGAAATATGATCTTTGTTACGTAATAAACGCCATCCCGACTGTCTGTATATTGCGCTGTCAGTCTTCGAGCCGAACTTAGGGAACAGGGAGATATAATCTTCCTCGATCACACACATATTTTCGCTAACTGACAACAGTGTCAGGTCATGTACCCGACGTCCTGAACATAGTAATAACAGTGTTGCCGCCCTTTTGGAACACTGAAATAAATTATGTTCATCACACGAATTATTTTTAAGGTAATTAGTCAGTATATCTGTGTCCCAAATGGGCGGTTTAAGGGACTCTCGTGGATTTTGGATAGCTATTGATCTCAAAATTTTCTTGACTAAAAAGCTGGAACTCAATCGGTCGGACATATCAGGATCACATAAAGTAGCGATAGCAGACTTGTAAACCAAAATCGTTCGATATGATAATTTATCTTTTTGGAACAAATCCGACAAAAATCTAGCTAGCTGGGATCCATTAGGATTATAAGGCAATGATACATTGTTTGTGGAGCACCATTTTAGCCATCTATTCCAAGCATTATTATAGGTTTTTAAAGACGATTGGCGCCAGCCTGATTGCAACAGTAATTTTTGCTCAGAGGACCAATCTGTTAACTTGCTCGTCCACCCCCACATCTCCAAACCTGGAGGGTCATTTCGTGGACCTGCTTGGGGGGCAGTCCTGTTGCAGTGTCTACTAGAACCCGGTGAAGGCGGCGTATCGTGAAAGGCGGGCCCATGGCTCGGTTCCTTACGTCCGGCTTCCAAAAAACTTTCTCCCACCGTGGGACCACAAGAAGATAAATCCCCCTCGCCGAATTCAGGTGTGAAAGAACCCTTGGAATTAGGTAAGGTGGCGGAAAAATCCATGCCAGAGGAAAATCCCAGCCTTTGCTGAAAGCGTCGTGAAATAACGCTACCTGGTCTAGTATGTTCAGACTGACATACTGCGGTACTACGTGAGCTGTTTCCGATGCCATCAGATCTATTTCTGGTACTCCCCATTTCTGAAAAATGACTTTCGTTACCTCGGGGAGTAAATGCCATTCTGGGATGCCCCTGAGGCGAGACATATGGTCTGCCTCCCCGTTGAACTTGCCAGGTATGTAATGAGGCGTCAGGTGTATATTGTAACGATCTAGGAGCTTGAAAACCTTCCTGGTAATGTTCATCAGACTGGTAGACTTCGTACCGCCCTCCTTCTTTATGTACGCTATTGTCGTTCTGTTGTCGCATTGCAACATTACCGATAAGTTTTTCAGACGAGGGCCTTGTCTGCGTAACACGTGGAGTACAGCTAGCATCTCTTTTTGATTGGAGTGGAGGCGACTCTCGTCTTGGGTCCAACTGCCCGAAAACCTTAGCCTGTTCAGGCACGCTCCCCATGCCAAATCGGAAGCATCGGTTGCTAGAAAATGAGTGACTGGTGGTTTGTGTATGGCTGAAAGGCAGTTGAGATGCCCTAGCCACCACCTTAATTCTTTTAGGCTCGCTCGGGGAACTGGGTAGTAGCGAGACAGATTGTCTTCCGGTAGGCTTAAAGAAAATTGAATTAGGCTGCGGTGGTTTAGACGACCTCTCGGTATCACGAAACTTGCAAAATTCATGAGACCTATGAGGCTCTGAATTTCTTTCAGCCGAGCTACCTTCCGGGATAATATGCGCTGTATTTTCTCTTTCAGTAATGTGCGCTTTACGCGAGGTAGACTCTTTGTTCCTACCCAAGGGTCCCAAGTTATCCCCAAATATTGCAACCTCTTCTTTGGGGTCAGTACCGACTTTGCATAGTTTATTTGCCAGCCTAGGCTCTCTAATAGATTTACGGCTTCGGTCACTTGCACCGATAAAGTTTGCCTGTCCTGGTGGGCTAGAAAATAGTCGTCCAGGTAGACTATTACCCTGAAACCTTTTTCTCTCAACTTTTGGGTGACCCAATTTGACAAACTGGCAAAAACCTTCGGTGCCGTTGCCAGGCCGAAAGGCAGGCACGTCATTTGATACAATTTGCCTCTGAACATTATCCGCAAGTACCTCCTGTGAGATTCTGCAACACGAAGATGAAAATACGCGTTTGATAGGTCGATTTTTGCTAACCAGTCGCGGGGTTGCAAAAAATCCGGAATCCTTTGTATGTTTATCAACCGAAATTTTGACACGAGAAGGTACTTGTTCAGATTGCGCAGATTGAAGATCGGACGCATTGTCCCATCTGCTTTGGGGACCAGAAACATCGGAGATACGTAACTGTGTGATGGTAACACCGGCTCTAGTACGCCAATTTTTTATAATGATCTTATTGCTACCCTCATTTCGCATGAGATTTTTGTCCGATGTTTGTGATCGCTTTTTGGCCAGCAAAGAGGAATTTTCCGTTTTAGAGGTAATCGATACCCTTGTATCATCTTTAATAAGGATTCGGGGGCCTTCATTCGTTTCCAAACATGAACGAAATTTACAAGGCGACCCGCGTTGAAAATCTGGGCCTCGTAGTCAGTATTTTCGCTTGCCGCGAAAATTTTTGCTATCCCGGCCATTTTTAGAGTTATTTCTGGTTGATTGATCGTCATATTTCGCCGTGTGACGATTTCTATTGGAGTTATTCCTGTTATATTTGCTGTCACGATTTTGCGCAAATCGCTTTGGTATATACGGGGGAGCCGATTGTAAGGGTGGATTCATAAAATATCCCTGCGAAGGATATTGATAGTAAGGTAAGCCCGGTAGGAACGGCAAAGTTTTGCCAAAATAACCCTTATTTAGATAATCAGCGGAACCCTGCGCGGGCTGTCTCATTTGGGATGGTCCGGCTTGCGCAGCCGACCAGTTTGGCTTCGATGAAGCCTTATTTCGTACAGGCCAAAAGGTTTTTGCAACCCCACCATTTTTTTCTAGCTCAGCTGATAACGATTCTCTGTCAAACAAAAACTCGCAAGTTGGCGGGATCTTGCGTATGGTTGCACGGGTAAATTTATCTCTGACGTATTTTAAAATACCGTCACGCCTTTGCTGGATCAAATCCGCCCTATGCCCACATGCCATTTGCAAAATATCGGCAGATATCTTGCTATAGGAGCCATTTATAAATATTTCATTAAGCTTTTGTCTTAGAGTGTCTACTGTAAGTTCTTCATGAGAAGAAATCCAAGCGAGTAAAGTCTCTAACCCAGATTGCAATGACTCTTTTTGTTTGATTAAAGCCTGCGTAATGGCCGCAAAGCCTTTTTCTGTGATACTTAAGGCAGTGTTTTTATCATAAGGCTTTAATTCATCATTGCAATCTGTGTCAATAAACCCGGGGGTAGAGCAATAGGCTTTTTGAACTTCCGCGTAGCGAACGTCAGCCCAATCCGGTGACCCAAAATGTTGAACTTTGTTTAAAAAATCAACGTGAGACTGAGATGATTTTGCAATAGCTGGTTCCTTTAAAGTCGTGTTAAAAGGCAAATCGATGCTCAAATCTACAGATTTCTTAGTTTTGACACTGTTAGATTCATCGTTGGGACATAATTCCCCACTTGCATTAAGACTAATATCGTCATCCGAACTATGGTCAAGATCAGGCGGAGGGACGGGCATGGGCTGTGGAACTTGCGGGTACACCATTGAGGACAAAAAACGTTTCATTTCACTCACTTCTTTTACGAGATGATGAACAGGGTCCTCGTCGGATTGACGCTTCCTTTTCGCGCTTGAAGCGTCGTCAGACTTTTTCCGCTTCTTTGATATGGGAGCATCAGCTGACTTTGTATCCGAAGATGATGAATAGCTATCATCCTTCTCCATTTTCGTACTGAAAACGTAACAAAATTATTAAAATACGAACGGTTACACCGTTTGAAATCGATAAAATATAAAATTAGGCACTTAAGTTTTACCAGATCGCAGACCTTGTTCAGCGTCCGTTCTGGTTACAACCGTGTAGTTTGAAAACAGAAAAGCCAATGAGCCTCGGTTTTCGACTCGAAATACCATCACACCTCTGCTATGGTGGGGTATGTCAAATTGACGTGCAATAATGGCGGGAAAGAAAGGCGGGATTGCAGGGTGACCAGTACTGAAATAGGGCACGACAACCGTCGTATAGTAGGTAAAACAGAGTTGCCACTCTCATTTATTACTTAGGCTTCGAATGACGGTACAGTTGGTTAATAAGCATGCGGGAATCGGACCCAGTCAAAATAATAACATTTGCTTAAATGGAATAATTTTTGAGATTTTCTTATAGACAACTTCTCATAAATTTCTTATAAACAAGACTCCATCAAGAATTATGTTTCTTGTGAGTGAATAAAAAGTAACCAATTTATAAACATTGTTTACAGAAATTTTAAAAAAGTGATTGTAAAAAAATATGAGTATGATTAAAAAAAATAGATTCGCATTTTTAATTAACTAAAATCGATTTCATGTTTCCTAAGAACTGATTTCCCCATCTAAAGTTTTTGACATCACCTTACTGACCCATTTAGATGGATCATCCTGTTTAAAGTTATTCTATAGTCTAGATTCAGAGCAGCGGTTAGCAATCTAGCTCGGTTTGACAGCTAGACTTCGTTAGTGAGGTTCCCAACGGTCGTAACTCTGCAGATAACCTTAATCCTCCAGTGTGTATGAACACCAATCTATGTGACGACTTGTAATGAACAGTTTAATGAAGGCAATATCAACAATTAATTGGTATTCGCGGCTTTATTAACATCACGAATACTACCTACAGTGAGATTGCGAAAATAAAAAGCAAGGTTTATTAGACTATTTTCATTCTAGGTCTCGTCAACTAAAAGAGCTTCACCTCTACTAGACAACCATGAGGGTGCGACCAAACCGCCGCGTATACGCAGTGACGTGTCGTACGCGTCACGTTTTCTCACCGTTTCTCCATACATTTTGTTGTGATTCCGAAAGTGACAAGGTACATAAATGTGTATCTTCTTATGCTACGTTACTTGCCACATCGAACAAATAAGAACCAAGTTAAACAGTTGACAATGCTTGCAGATGGCTTAGGACAGAAATGAAAAGTCCATTAGCACGGCGGTGGGTGGAGAATGTGCTGTTATAAGTGAAGTTTATTTTAGTACGTGGCTCACGTAACTTAATTAAAGTTCTAGAACTTGGGTTTTTAGTCTATAAGACGGCAATTAAAAGTTGTTTAATGTTTTACGGAGTTTAATTTAATATGAAGGGTTAGATAGTGCTGTTACTTCATGCAAAATGTTGTCGAAAAAAGTAGTTAACTGTTGGTATCTACTACATTTGACTTGATCCCCTTTTCGTTACAAAACTCTGTGCCACTGTTTGTTAAAACAATATCCTTTCTTGAAAGACAATTAATCACTTCTTCAAAGACACTTAATAATCATTATAATGTGTATTATACATCATATTCTTGCGAAGTAGGCAAATTTATCAGCGTTTGCACGTTACATAAATCCTGCGGAACACAGCTTAGCGATAAAGCTTGACAACCATGTCATTAATAAGGCAAAGATATTGCTCTTGGCGAGCGGCCAACATGTTATCCGAAAAAGGACGCAAGCAATTGTCAATACCCTAGCATTATCGACCGGTCTGCCTCCACCTGATTCTCTTAAAAAATATTCGTAGTTGGTATCTCGAACTGCAGACGTCATAAACTAAGGAATTACCCTGCTCCGTAGTTTAGTGCCAGCGGTAAAGTCGCGTATGTTGTTTGCAGTAGTAGTGTTCAGAATACCGTATTAACTTTTGCTTTATTACCGTCTTAATGGCCCAGTTCACTTAACAGTTCGTTGTGAGTGATTTAGCGCAGTTGTCGCTCGCAACAATGAAGTTAATCTCAAATTTGTTAAAATTTATATAGTTCAGCGGTGCCGAGTCGTGCTTCTTCATGAATTTCAATTTGCAAATCAGCTAAGCAGAAAAAGTCACGCAAAAGTGGAAAAGTCTCTGGGTCGGGCATCAATGAAAGTTATCGTGGAGATCTGCCCGCGATGTCGCAGCCCCCGCCCCCAGCTCTGTCGAAAAAACATCGGCAAGAAGTTGGACGGCCGATATCCGCTCTGGCGCTGGATTTCAATTGTCCCTTATTGCTGACACTTTACATATTCTGCACTAAATCTTAGTCTCAAAATATTGTAGGAAACTCAATGGCCAAAGAAATTACAAGCGAACGTTTACTTACCAACTTGTTTAAATTCTAGCTTTGGCTGGAATTGAACATGATATTTATGAAAACTGCTTCAATTTTTACTTCAATCCATCGTCAGTGTCACCAACGTCTGTTTACTTCTTCTAACAGCTAAACAAATTTTAATAAACAAACCTTCCGATATCCAACACAAATACTGAACAATAGGCAAAGTTTCTAAGAAAGAGATTGGAAGCCTTTTAAGGACACTTTGAGAGTTTACAAACAAAGAGGAGTTAATGGACCAACAGTGTAATGAGATCTCGAGGCATCAATCAATCCGGACCGAAGCCCGGGCTCCGGACACGAGCCACTTTATTCTTAACACTCAATTTTGCCACACTAATTAAATAGCGCAAAATAAGTCAATTTACTTCATGAGACTACTATATGGAGAATTTGCGCGGTTAAAGTTTTGTGATAGTTTTAACGTGAGATTATTTAATTTTGCCTGTAGCAGTCATTCAATTAGGTATCACGTCAATTGGAAAATCTTTGTGGATGATAGATTAATGTCAAAAATAAAGGCGACTTAAAAGTCTAAAACAAATAAAGCAAAGTAGGTGTATAAATCAAAATGCGTACTGATTTTAATCACTTTAATGATTTTTAATAATTTTAATACAATCGTACGTGCGTTCGCCATGCGAATCTAAGAAGGAGAGAGTGTTGCCAGCTTCCAAACAATAAAGCTGTCTACACATTATATGTTTTGTATTAAACATAGTTGGGGCCGGGCAATGTGTCTTATACACAAATAAACTAAGATGGGTCAGCTGTTTTAACTAAAACAACAATAAAAACTACACTACAGGCAAAGGACATAAGTTAGAGATAGCTCTACGATACACTTTCTTATTCATCATTACATCAGCTACCCTTACATTACCATCATTGCCAGGGAATGTTTTAACAATACGCGCCATCGGCCATATTAATGGAGAGGTGTTCATATTTCTTACAATGACTAAATCACCTTCCTTTAAATTAGGTTTACTAGTTATCCAATTAAATGTAATACAATTTTCAGCACAAAACCATTTTACAGCGTCTCTACAATTTTTGGAAGAATGTAGGTCATACAATTCTTTTAATGTATTACAAGCACCTTTAAAAGTTTTTGCATTATCACAAAATATGTTTGTGGGCATGCCACGCCGAGAAATAAATCGCTTTAGACATGCTAAAAAGGCCTCAGTTGTGAGGTCCGATACAAGCTCTACATGAATTGCTTTAACAGCAAAACACACGAAGAGCGCTATGTAGCCTTTGGTAACAATGGGTTTCCTAATACGAGCAATCTTCATAGAGAACGGACCGCAAAAGTCAATTCCGACATGCTGAAAAGGCCTGCTCTGAGTGACTCTCTCTTTAGGTAAATTTCCCATCAGCTGCTTTGCAGCTTCAGCTTTCATACGTACACATTTTATACACTTATGCACCACTTTCTTGACCTCTCGAATGCCATTTACTAAATGGTAATTCTGTGATAGAGATCCTAAAACTAACCTAGCTCCTGCATGCATGAGCCTTAAATGCTCTCTTTCAATAATGAGGTGCGTTATAAACGAATTCTTCGGAAGTATAGATGGGTGGCGCTTGTCATATGACAAGTGTTCGGCATTTTGCAGCCTCCCTAAGGCCCTAATTACACCTTTTTTATCTATAAATGTCAATTGATCACTTATTGTTACAGGTTTGTTTTTAGAAAGCATCTCTAATTCCCTTGCAAAGTGCTCTCTTTGATTGCAGCGCACAATAACCATCATGGAATCACGAAGCTCCTTTGAAGTTAAATCACTGCTAGTTATTTTATTATTTTTATTCAAGCAGTTATTGTAAAATCTGTAAATATAGCCAATAATTTTTTGAAGCTTATGAACATTCGAATATCTTTTTAATAATTCAAGAGGCTTTACACTCGTGATATTGCACGTAATGTTGTCCACCGAAAATTTTTCCAGCGACTCTACTTGCGGCTCTACCGAAGACTCTACCGACGGTAAATTAAACTCTCCTATGTCATGCGAGTAATTTACATTTTGCAAATCAGGAGAACCGTGCCACCATAGATCGTTATCCTGCAGCTTTTGAGGCTGTACCCCCCTAGACAACAAGTCTGCAGGATTTTTGTGTGTCCTAACATAAAACCAATTTGATTTTCCTGTCAACTCTACAATTTGTTTGACTCTATTCTTAACATAGACGTTGGTTCTTACTGCCTCTGATTTTATCCATGAAAGCACAATTTGTGAATCACTATACAGGAAGACTTTATGAGAAAATCTAACCATTAATGTTTTACTAACTCTATGAGCTAACTGCGACAAGAGTAAAGCGCTATTTAATTCAAGTTGGGGAATGGTATGAGTTTTGTTCAACGGTGCTACACGAGACTTTGAACATAATAAATTTACTTTTACAGAGCCGTCTTTCATAAAAGCTTTAAGAGATGCATCAGCATATCTCACCAACTCTACATGTGACACTAGCCTATCATATACACACCTATCAATGTTAATTTGACCCATTTGTTTCAAATTACTTAAAAAATTACACCAGTATATAAACTGCTCATTGGGAACTATAGAGTCCCAGCCAATTTGCAAAGACCATAGCTCTTGCATAAATAGCTTGGCAACTACAATAATGGGGCCAATCAAACCGAGCGGGTCAAACATTTTCCCTATAAAGCTCAGTATTTTTCTCTTTGTATTTTGTTTGTTCTCTTGATCAATATTGGGAATAGAGAAACTCAATTTATCTGAATTAATTTCAAACTTAAGACCTAATGTCTTAACCGTCTCACTTTGGCTCATATCTATATTTTCAAATTGTCTGTGTTCGACTGGAGTGTCATTTAAAGCTGGAGGATAGTTAGAGCACCATTTGTGCAAAGTGAAACCACCTAATTTAAGCAGCTCTACTATTTGCTTTTTCAACTCTAGAATTGTCTCTATGTCGTCTGCACCATACAATACATCATCGACAAACGTGTTTTGTTGCATAGCTTGTGAAGCCAAAGGATAAATTTCTTTATACCTATTTGCCAGCTCAATTAAACACCGAGTGGCCAAGAAAGTGGACGCTTTCAGACCATATGTTACAGTCTGAAGCTGCAAGCAGCTGATGGGTTCAGTGGGCGAATCGCGCCATAAAATGTTTTGGAGGCAAAGTTGATGTTCATTTATAAAAACATTTCGAAACATTTTTTGAATATCACATATAATAAAAGGATAAGTCCTGAATGAAATAAGAATGTCAAAAAGCTCACTCTGTACCACCGGCCCATTCAGCATGACATCATTGAGTGATGTTCTGCTCCGTGATCTCATACCCCCATCGAAGACTACACGAAGCCGAGAACTCCGACTGGCCTCATTGATAACAGCGTGATGTGCTAAAAAGAACACAGAACCATTTTCGACATCATACCTCCCAACATCAACCACTTTAGCATGTCCAAGTTCTATATACTGATTTATAAAGTTTTTATATTGCTCAAATAGCAACGGGTCTTTTTGCAATCTTTTTTCCAACATTAAAAATCTATTATATGCCACAGAAAATGAGTCTCCTAGCTGCAACTCTTCCATTGGAGCAATAAGTGGCATATCCACATAAAAATGATTATTTTTAATAGACATAGAGTCCTGAAATATTTTTTCAGCTTTCTGAAACTCATTGTTCATGGCTTTTGTTTGTTCAGGCAATTTTTCTGACAGCCAAAACTGTTCCATTACATTTTCTAATTTTTCAGAGTTTGAAATAACAAAGTTACTGACAATATCAAATGTTACATTATTACAAACCTTTTCAGGAATATTACCCGCAACTATGTATCCAAATATAGTATTTTGGAGTACAGGTCCATTTTCAGTTTTTATGCAACCCTGCAATATAATATTGAAATATACATCGGCACCAAGTAACATAGAAATTTCTTCGGGAACATTAAAAGTGTCATCAGCCAATGAAATATTTTTTGGTATTTGCCAATTTGACAAATTTATAAGTTTCTGGGGCAATTTACAAGTAATTGAATCAATTACATTGCATTTTAAATTTAATTTGACATTATTATTATTGCAAGAACTGATAGTTAATTTTACAAGCTCATTTATTTTGTTGGGTTTATTCCCAAACCCAATTACATTATTTGGTTGAATTATAGCATTCAAACCAAGTTGGGCAACTAGTTTTGATGTGACAAAGGATGCCTGAGATCCAGTGTCCAGCAATGCTCTGCAAACCACCTCTTGATTATGTTTGTTTGTTATTTTTACTTTAATGCTTGGTAGCAAAATACCGCTGGCCACAGTATTCAAAGCATTAGTAACAGATGCAGACTCACCTAAAGTAGTTGATGACTGCTGCTGATCACCAGAGGTCAGCACCTCTCGCACTGGGTGCAACAATGTGTTGTGACCCTGTTTACATATTTTGCATTTAAAGGTAAATTTACATTTGCCATCATGATTGTTAAGACACACATTACACATACAATTTTTATTAACATGCAACTGCCGCTGAACTACTGATAACATTTTAAAAGCAGGGCAGTTGTATATCTGATGGTCTTTATTGGCACAATATCTGCAAGGTGGCAGCGACTTGGATACAACGTTTGATACCCGTGGAATTGATTTACTTGTACCTTCATAGGCAGTACTTTTATTTGAATGATATTTATTAACACTGTCATAGTAAGTGTTTTTATTTTGTGAGCTATCCTCAAGCGCTATGGCACGCTTTTCCAAATAGTCTATAAATTTAGCCATAGTAGGCATATTCTCCGAGTCCCTATCCAATTGGTAGGCCCGATTTGTTATCTGATCCAGCTTTCTGGTCAAAATTGATATTAATAACATGTCCCATTTATCAACAGGTTCATTTAGGTTTTTTAACGCATGCAATTGCTGCTGAATTTGGGAAACAAACGTCCGTATCGAGGTCGCTGTGCCCTTTTGCATTATAGGTATATCTAACAACACACCAATATGGTTGGTGATTAATCGTGCCTTGTTATCAAAGCGCTTTTTTAACAATTTTATTGCTTCATTGTAAGATTGGTTTACTAATGGAAGATTGACAATTACAGCCAATGCATCATCAACTAAATATTTTCTTAAGTTTTTTTTTTTTTTTTTTGTGTTATCATCTTGATCTTGCAATCAGTCCCTAGACTATAAGCAGATGAGTTGAAGTAAGGTTGACTTGTCGTAGAGGATACCCATTGGAATCCTCAGCTCCATTAACATTCACGCTTTAGCTGTCATTACGAGTTGCCAAATCCATTATAGCTGGTCTCTTCAGACGTTTTTTATGCGCTGTGTGGGCTAGACTGGTGGCCAGATGATTTGGGTGCCTTTGCAGTCTGTGCTTGTAGCGAATGGCAAATGAGGCTACTTCCTCCTGTACTGTTTCAATTTTGAGTTGCTCATGTACCTCCGAGTTTTTGATGAACCACGGTGCATTTGAAATTGTTTTTAGAATGGCATTTTGCATTCTCTGCAGGATGTTTATGTTAGATGTGGCAGCAGAGCCCCACAATTGTATGCCGTAAGTCCATACCGGCTTTAAGATTGTCTTGTACACCAGTAATTTATTGTCAGTGCTAAGTACAGAGCATCTCCCCAGAAGCCACTGCAGTTTTCTCATTTTTATGTTCACATGATCTCTTTTAGATTGTATGTGGTGTCTCCAAGTTAGTTTCCGATCGAGATGCATGCCTAGATACTTTACAGTGTCTTTGTGGGGCAGTTCTTCTTCACCCAGCTTAATGGGTGGGCAATTGCCCTGTCGAAGGGTGAATGTGACCTGTACGGATTTGGTTGTACTAACATTTATTCTCCACTTGTTCAGCCAACTCTGTATCTCGTTTAGATTGGCTTGTGCCATTGCAGAGGCCATATAAGGGTTGCTGTGACTTGCTAGAATTGCTGTGTCGTCCGCATATGTTGCTGTGGTGGTTCCTGGCCTCTCTGGGATGTCAGCTGTAAAGATTGTGTACAATACGGGCCCGAGCACTGATCCCTGTGGCACGCCCGCTAGGATGTCATAGAACTTGGATGTACTATTTCCTTCTTTTACCTGAAACATTCTATCGGATAGGTATGATTTCAGAAGTTCAAAGAATGTGTGAGGGAGCCATATCTTGATTTTATGTAATAGTCCAGTATGCCACACCTTATCGAAGGCCTGCTTGATGTCAAGGAATGCAGAGCAGCAGTACTCTTTGTCTTCTAACGATTTTCTGATGGTTTCATATACTCTGTGAACTTGTTCGATGGTACCATGTTCTGCTCGAAATCCAAACTGATGGTCAAGTAATTTTCTTAAGTAAAATAACTTTTGCACATCCGACAATGAATTATTCTGTTCAATAACCGCTATAAAAAGCTCAAAGAATGGCTTGAATTTCGTAAAATCCCGGCCGTCATATATAGGTATTTCAATATTAGGCAGTTTACAAGTAGAAGCATTGTGACATTCGGCAGTAGTTTTCACAGTTATTAATTTTAAAGCAGAGTTTATTTTGGCTAAAATTGAATAGTATTTATTTTCAATTGCACCAACCTCCTCGTTGTCCTTGTCGTCAAGGCTTAGGATGTCCATTTGCACCTTCTCGTAGTCCTTGAGGGTCGAGATGAGTTTTTCCTTGCGCGCCTCCAAAATGTCAACACTAGCGGACGCAAACGTTATGGGATCGTTCACAAAGTTGTCGATGCGCGTGATTGTTGCCTTATATTGACCGCGAAAAATACGCAACCTTTTTAATTGATCGATATCCTGCATTGTGGCGGACGATTTCAAACTTATTAACGTAAACAAACACTGATAAGGTTATCACTAACTGCCGAAGACTGCAAAACGTCAAAGTCAAACAAACGTCAGCTGTCTTGTCAGCTGTCAAAGTTTCTGCACGAAGTTAGCTACGCTGCGGCGGATATGGCTGCCGCGCGCACAGACAAGATGGCTGGATTACAGACAACTTCACGTTACAGATTTGAATTGAAGAATGTGGGTGATCGAAAAACTCGATCAATTTTGTTGAGTAATGGAATCCACTACTTGCGGTTTTGATGAAAATGATGCTTCCCTTCGCAGAATCGCAGCATATTCGTTTATAGAACGAAGCTACCGGCCAGCATAGGCAGGCCAAGGCACCCACACGACGAAAAAGTAGCCGGTATAGACGGCCGCCGTAACTTCTCGCGGACACTTTTCCACTTCACTGCACTGGTTACAATAACTAGCACTTCTTTAATTGCTCGAAGGACCACTTACGTATGTATAATTCAAAATGCGTATGCTTTTAATGACTTTAATGATTTTAAATAATTTTAACAAAATCGTACGTGCGTTCGCCATGCGAATCTAAGAAGGAGAGAGTGTTGCCAGCTTCCAAACAATAAAGCTGTCTACACATTATATGTTTTGTATTAAACAGTAGGTATAAAGTGTAACAAATTAAATTTAAAAAAATCAACTTTTAATGCTTTTAATAGATACAACATATTTGCCCATTGTACTTGCGTTGTCATAGGTACATAAAATATACGCACACAAATTACATAACCCATACCTTACCCATACTAAATGACAAATCAATTCGACCACTGGAAGTGGGTGAAATTTGACATTTGAGATGTTTCTCAACTCAAAAGAATAGCAATTTAGATTAACTGTGCATTACAGACACGAGTAGGTACTAATATTCTTCCTAGAATAAATAATAAAATTGACGTAGCCCTCGAATGCGAAGCGATCAAGTTAGACGAGTATTCATATAATACTTATTAATGGTCACTACACAATAATAGTTAATAATACAGCTCATTTTAATTACCGAAAACAAAGAACCAATATAAGGTGATCCTCAGTTCGTTAATTTGATATCAGGTATCGAAAATTCATTACTCGAAAGTGGATCCGGCAAACGATATTATATTGAAGTGATTTTATGTTGTGTAAGTGTGTGGACGAAGCAGAGTAAACAGAATTCAATTAAGTGCGCTTGTGCAATTAACGCGGAAGCGAGACAGGTGGCATAAAGGCCATATTGAAATTGTTTCAATAATTGTGATGGGTTTATGCAGGTGATCCCACGATTGGATAGGTACTGAACCGATGGAATGCAATTGCATCATGAAATTCTGCGATACCATCTACTAAGATCCTAGGATTTTTTACTCGTGTAAAGTGTACAAACAGGTAATAACATCCTTGATTTAATCAAGCACATAATATACAAATAGTTGTCCCTTTATCTTTGCCGACATTTGTAACTAATCTGGCAAATGGCCTGTGTACACACTGTAAACACTGTATCCTTTTTAGAGCATTTTAGATATGAGGTTGAAACTTTATTTAGGTATTTTTGATTAATAATCGTTACAAGACCAACTTACTCTTCGTTACCACTACTTACTTTTATCAGGGGAGGGTTAATAGAGAGTTAACAGTGACCCTTGCTCGCTTACACACACTAGTTAAGTAGATACCCACACATTATCAATCCCGACATTTTTCTTCTCTCCTCTGGCATAGTATTTCAATAATGACCCATTGTATCAGACTTGTACTGCGTCTGTTAAAAACAATCACAAGCAATTCCTCAGTAAAAACATTTCAAAAATACCAGTAAAAGCGTTCCACAGAGCTATGATTGCGTGCGCGGAATTTATATCTGTTCTGGTTCTAATCAGAATTCTCCACTGAAGCGCAACATTTCAGTTCTATTGTGAAATCCAGTAGTTCGCAATTAGGATGCTGTTCAGGTCACGCCGTATCTTCAGCCTGACAATAAAGGCGGGTGGTAGGGCCTTGTGCAAGGTCCGTCCGGATCGCTACCACCATCTTACTCGCTAATGCTGCCGCTAAGCAGCAGTGCTTACGCTGCTGTGTTCCGGTGTGGAAAGTAAGACAGCCGGGGAAATTACGGGCACAAGACGCATTTCATCTAATCCTCTAGGTTGGCAACGCATCTGCAATCCCTCCGGGGTTGCGGGTGTCTATGGGCAGTGGTGATCGTTTACCATCAGGTGACCCACTTGCTCGTTTGCCTTCCTATTCACATAAAAAAAGGCTTGAAAATTCTCGTGCATCCAACCAACAAATTATCCCTGCAACATACCCTTAGTCTTTTGTCAATCAATATGTTCCTTTCATCCGACATTAGTTAGTAAAGGACCTAATAGATATACGTGTTTCTGTGTATCCTAGATACAAGTTAATCGCTCGGGTTTTATTGTGGGTCAAAACACGTGAGCGCTGCATCATTAATTTGGTTTATCGTAATGGAATCAATGTATTGAACATACATTAATCACTGCCAGGGTGTGAATAAAAGTATGAACATAGTTTATGTCGCTTTTGTCAACGTCCAATCAAAGTATTAGACTTCTAAATCCTAAAAAAAATCGTAATAAGATTTTTTTAGACCACTTGAGCTTCTTATATTATATACTAGCTTCTGCCCGCGACTTCGTCCGCGTAGAGTCAGACTTACACTAAGAAGCTACGACCTTTGACACGTTTATCGCTATCCCGCGAGAACTATGCAATTTTCCGGGATAAATAATTACCTATGTTTTAATCTAGGGTACCAGCTATCTCCGTTCCAAATTAAATCCAAATCTTTCCAGTCGTTTTAGCGTGAAGAAGGAACAAACATACACACTCACATCGTCACATCCATCCATCCATCCATCCATCCTCACAAACTTTCGCATTTATAATATTAGTAGGATTCAATGACAGCCGTCGACATGTCAGCTGCAGCCACTGATGGTACTTTTGTAGATAAAGAATTCAGTTGCAAAATGGATTCCAAAGAAGAAACACTTCAAGTGCATATAGTGACCTATAGGTCGAAGGATGCTGTCGGAAGCTGGCCACAGAGCCACGGCTGCGGTTGCCTTTGCCGTGAGCAATACGCCATTCTGTATATAGAAACATTAACAAAGTGTCTGTGCCTGCCATGTGACATCGTAAATCATTTATAGGTAAATTTAATTTATCTGCGCCATCCTTGTTCGTGAGCGATCCTTATGTGACCTTTAACATATTCCCGGGTAAATTCAAAGGTTATCTATGAAGTATATTTTTTTACAGAACATCACAATCAAGTTAGGAGAGGTACAGAGATAAATTCATCCTCTGACATTCGCACGATGCTCAGCTGTACCTATATCAAATTATGTTATACTAAATAACATTACCGCGCGTGTCGAGACTAAGCAAATTAATTACGTACACGTTTCATTTTTATCCTTACGAATAACCACCTTCAGGCTTTGATGTGATGTTTACTGTGTTAAAGAACACCAAATGTTTTCGACCGCTAGTAAATTAGAGTTTACATTTACGTCTGTGTAATTTATGTCCATTGCGTATGTGTGCGTGTGATAAATGGGGGCGCATAACGCCCCGAGTGTGAAGTGGTGACATACCTTCATTAATTCACGTTCCCGCTGACTTGTGTACTGGAGAATAACTGAATTTGATTAACTAGCCTCGTTCGGTTTAGGAAATGTCTGTGCTAGGCCTATGGACATTTGCCAATGTTAGTTAGGCTTGTCGCTGATTGGAGCAATGACGGAGCGATAGAGCAGGGCATTATGCAACACAAATTAGTATGTCATTTGGCAATCAATCGATCACATTCAATCTGACAAATGGACAGATAATTGGAATTGCATACAAACATGTCGCATCACTAATAATTTCGTACCTTTAATGAGAAATAAACCTTAGTTTAATTGAGATGAGAACGATTTTAGATTCAAACTTCTTGTATTTTAAATAAAATGTTACTGGAATACAAACGACACAGCTGATTTCCGATATAGCCGTCTCGGGTTCGACAACGGGATTAAGAACGTCATTATAAAAATGTTCACCTTTAGAACACGATTCTAGGAATAGATTTGTTCAATAATTATTGTTTGCGAAATTCCGAGAACGTAAATTACTTTGACTTTGATGAAATATAAGTAAATGTTCATTCATCGTTCGTTTTTCCTTTTTTGCTCAACCAATACGAAAAGTTTAGTCTTAAAACATCTATAGGTATTGATTGCTATTTATTACCTAAGGCAAAAAATCATAAATATAACTTAACTGGAATAGTTTAGAAATATGCATTAGAACCTTAAAAAAATCCTTTTTTCCAGTCAGTTAAGTATAAGGATATA
This sequence comes from Pandemis heparana, assembly GCA_963854515.1. Lineage (NCBI taxonomy): Eukaryota > Metazoa > Arthropoda > Insecta > Lepidoptera > Tortricidae > Pandemis > Pandemis heparana. The sequence continues at coordinate 13,946,911 of OY978007.1, read as the reverse complement.
ATAAAATGGCCTTGGCCTCCTTTCAATTCCACTATTGTGTCAACCTTTTTTGGTGGTTAAAAACCTGAAGCATGCCTTTTCTACATTCTACTTTGATTATTAGATAGGCAGTACACGCACAGCTTTGCCCGTTTGCAACGACCTATAAAATAAACTAGCACTGCCACGGGCCTTGATTTCGCTCACCATTTGCGACCATTGTCATTCGTACTCTTTTCACTCGCTCGCAGTAATCGAGCTACTTGCCGGGGAAAATGACGTCTCGTTCAGTAGTGGCCTTTGTAGCTTCCCTGGACGATGGAATCAGAAAGGAGCTTTTATATTACATTATGTAGGCAGCTCTTGGTGGTACTTCGATCAGTTATACGACACAAAGCTACAAGAAAGAGTTGGCCACAACACCAAAACAGATTTTCAATCATTTGTTTTGGACTCACTGATATTAAGAGTAACGGTTACGCCGATGTAACATGGGCATCACTCACATATGTATCACCCTATGGTCCCAACGGAAGACCAGCGCTGGCTGCAAGGCTAGCAAATGCTGAGTTGGGACCATTTTGTGACAATTTATTTATTTATCTGCTGTATTATGTGTTTTTTTTTTATTTTGATGTTTTGTTTGTCATGAATAAACTTTTTTCTTCTTCTTCTTCTTCATCAATGGTTAATATCTGACAGGGGGGTTAGATTAGATTGCACTTTTTACATTGTCATCCAATCTAATAATGTAATTTCCAAATTTCCTTCGATCAGACCACTAGAAATGGTCGAAAAATGGTTTGCAAATTTTCGTGTTAATGCATAGATATACCGCGAGTAAATACTTTACACTGACTCCATGCCATGCCACCCTCCTTCTTGTAACTGTTTCTTCATTACTGATATGAAGATCGTGGTCGCTGTTTGGAACAGTTTAATATATAGGTAGTAACTTAACCCAACTACCTCCTGAAACATTTCGGAAAAACCCGTAGTACAATGTTTTATACATCCAAAATGTTAAGTTAAGTAGCGAACCTTAACGAGTTTTCCCGATTATCAATTTGCAAGTCCGGCGCTGTGCCACTAACAAGCGGTTTCGGGAACTTATGTATAAAGTTGAGCAAGAAACAACTAGTTAAACAGCGGAGTTTGGGAACTTTTCAACCGGATAGGTGTTGGAGGCGGCGAATTGGGAACTTGGGCAATTTTTATGTAGTTTGATTTTCATATATGTATTAAAAAAACTGTTTTAAAATGAGTAGCATTTATTGAATGACTCATAGTTATTGCGTTAATGTTTATTTGTTAGAATTAAATTGTGTGCTTAAACAAGATGGTGAACTCTAGCAAGGCATCTGTACCTGTCAAGACCATTTTTCTTAGGATCACGTAAAGATATCGAGTTAAAATTTATTAAACATTTAGGATTAGACACCATGTGTGCATTGTGTGTGGCCTTAGGCCTGTTTATTTTTATAGGGTATGGGTACTAACCGTAAAAAAGTTTCTGTATTCACGCGATCTAAAGATACTACAACCTTTTGAAGATGTATTATCATACAAACAACATGGGAATCAAAACCAATAGGCTGCCTCTCATGGACATGGAATTAAAAAATTAGGCAGAGTCCGTCGCACGATGCAGTCAAAAGAAAAAGTTTGAAAGTTACTGAAAAATGTCTTTATTTTTCGTAGAAATACCTGTTCAAAACTACATGAACATGAGATATATTTTATGGTTTCTGTTCTTTTTGTTTGTCTATGGTACTTTTTATATTATATCATTACTATTAATAAAACGTGTTCTATAAGCACAAAATATTTTATTTAATGTTACCGTACGCCTAATCCCATAGTATTTAAATCCACGGCCATATACGCGGCTGCGTCGGTAACAATACCTACTATAAAGCACAATCTTGTTTTTGCTAGCTTATATATAGATGTACATACCACAAGAATCCGTCTCACACTTGACTGTTTTTTATTAAACGCTATAAACGCTCATTTAGCCGAATAAATTTCTTGCGCATGTTCCCTAATGAGCAAATTTCCAGTAACGGCCAAGGGATTGTTTGTGACGTAAACAACCCAAGACATATAAGTCAAGCTTATTAAAGCCTAACTAAATGTTTGCAGAGTCATGTTTATCATTATTATAGAATTATTGTTAGCTACAGTCTAAACGTTATGTGACTAATTTAGCGAGACTTGACCTATTTTATTTTATTTACAGGCGACACCGATGAACATGGCCTGCCAAAGGACAAAGACATGGGATGCGACACCAACCTGTATCTTTATCATGTAAGTACTACCTTAATTTACTCTACCAGAAGCCTCTCCTACATTCGTTTGCTTCGGGTAAAATTATACCACATCTTACTAACGATTGATACGCTTTACGCGTCCATTCCATACGGCAGAGAAAAGGTAGGCTATAAAGATACACAGATTTGGAAACCGCTTTGATAACCTAAAAATATAGGCGTAAGATTTACCCACCTAATTCATAAACGCTTAATAAGCTCATGTTAATTTAACATACAGATGCTAGACAAAGGCAAAATGTACATTTAGCTATACCTATTAGACTGATAACTTTGAATAAGCGATTACAAGGTGTGACCCACTGCCGACTTAGAACTTCATTTGCACCCCGCAGACTTAAACTAACTTCATCATAGGCTTGCCTGTTACGACCGGACATTATAACAAATGATACCCAAAAACTTCTCAACATTTCCATCAACTAAACTGTATTTCTTGACCGTTCCTCGACAGCGAAAAAATTGCTTAAGGGTTTCATCCATCTTCCTCAATGTCCATTAAAAAATTGACGGATGGGATGACCGAAAGCATCTACTTTTATAATAATCTTCCTTGTATTATCTGAGGTGTGTTAGAAGAAACTTTGATAAAATATACAGATAAAATGGCTATAGACTAGCAGAACATAATTATCTAAGTCAAACGTACTCAAGAATCATTAAGAAATTACAGCAGGTACTGATAATATCAAATATGATTCGATTCGTTGTACGGCTCCTGTGCTTCACAAACAAAGATAATAAAGACGATTTATTCATTAGTTACTAACGAGGGAGAGACGGTTATTTACTAATCCCTTTTGAACATAATTTTTATCTTCTAACAGTAAATTTTATTGTACTGCAAGATAAGCAAACTTAAGCAATACATTGGAAGTTGGATCCGGTTCTGCTCAGTATAATACTATGCTAATGTAAGCAATCAGATGTACAAGGAAATCCAAATTATTCCGTCTGGCTTTTTCTTGCTTTCCTATATTTTTTTCCTGAATTACATTCTAATTCAGCTGTTTGAAAAGAACAGATGGCTATGATAGTTGAGCTGTGAGTCGCTTTGTCGCTATCTGCGTGCTTATCCATTGTAGAAAAGTGCTCTTTGTTGTATTTTTATTATGCTGTAACAGCACAGTTTTAACAGTAAACAATTGTCTTAATTCAACGTTTGTAAGATCTAGTTAACCATAATGCTGTTACTACATCCCAAGAACACCATACACACGGTTTATTTCCTGTCAACTGCTTCATGTTTAAAAGTTCAGAAGGATGACATTAAATCGATAATTACGTAACTGTTTAATGTTGATAAGGCTCTAGTCTGTCGAACGGTCGGTGGCAAAGCGGCCGGATTAGCCAACAACAAGTAAGCAAATCCCGGGCCGCCTGTAATCCCCCCCCCCCCCCCCTCACGCCGTCCAAGGAAAATTTATTGTACTACTCTTAATAACGTTTACTCGGTAAACAGCCCCGACTGTCGTAAAAGTCTCCACAAAATTACGACCTAAGTTTTTATAAGAATGTTTACCCCAAGCATGGCACCCGCAAATATGAATCTCATATTTTGAAACGCCTTGATATCTCGGAAAAAGCGAACAAACATTCTCTCTTAACGAGATGCTTTTCGTTAAATTGCTTAGAAAAATGTTCCTGCTTGTTTCGCTTCACGTCTGAGCATGCGGATCTGATTAAATTTGAGTCCGCCCCTGAACGTGAAACCTGTTAGAGGCTTGCAACGTTTAAGTATAAATAATCTTTAATCTAATTTCACTTATAAAAGATGATACGCGTCACTATTATTGCAAAAAAAAATTGTTGTGAAAAACGCTGTTTTTCTTCTATGTGTCTTCCGTTGCACTCAAACATTGGTTTTAATTTTAAATTGCATTTACCGAATCCTCAAAATTCGACGAACGTTCCTCAGATTTTCGAGCATAAAATAGAATCGAAATAACATTCGTGCGCCAGCCAATCTAAGCTGGGATTAAGGTAGTGTGGGTCGGAAACGGAATAAATCGAGCGCCTTATTGAAATTGAGTTAGATCGTAGGTGGGGCGCTACGTGCGCTTTCGATGACCCGTAGCACCGCAGCGTAGCGCGAGCTACGAGCTCGTTCGTAGCTCATTACCTGGAGGTCGTAGCAATTCAATCTCTCTGCGAATATTGGGTCGATTTTCAAGCTTGATTTATAAATATTTTGCGGTTAGTTTTAAGAGGCGAGAAGTTTTGAAATACAGTAACCAAAGTTTTATACTTAAAATGAGTTTTGGCGAGAACTTTTTCTTTACTCTTTGATAAAGTTGCCGTCTTGATTAAAATTGGAAAGAACCGCGAGGCTTGAAAATGTAACGTCGCAAAATGCTAAAGTGATCTACGCGTTCTAATTTCGTGTCGCTCTCGCACATGATGTGAAACAATGAAAAATAAAACATTGCAACCGCGCACAGTTCTGTACGGGGGACAAAAATAATCCTCTTAATAAAAAGCGAGCGTACTTTATATAAAAGCGGCTCCACACCTGGGGCGCACTCCGCACATAAAGGCGGCGCCACACCTGCGGCGTATCTGCCCACCGGTGTATCCGCCGACGCAACCTCCTATATAATTCATGCACCATTTGCTCGCTTCCTCACTTTTAACCTAGTTACGTATTCTGATAGCAATGAGGGATGGAGATTTGCTATCTAAGCCTGTAGGTGTGTTATCACTGGAGATATTGAAGCCTCTCCCGAACTTGCCGATCGATAAGTAATTTCCCACGTTTTGGCTAAGCTCTTGGAAATTTTAACACTTTCGTGCCTCGAGACTTTCAGCTTTGGATAAAGTTTTATCTTTTGTAATGTAGAATTATTTTCAAGGTTAAACTTACTGCTTTCTTGAAATGGCCAGGTCTAACATAGAAAATTAATTATGTAATAAAAAACCGAAACTGTCAATTTTTCAACCACGGAACTTTAACTGCTTTGACCATCATTTTTCTGTAAATGCAAAATTTTATTACCAGCAGAATCATAAATCACCGATATACTAAGCCGATATTATACACCACCGACGCAAAAATATATGTAGATGACCTTGTTATTATGACGCCAAAGTGAATGTTATTGCAAATATTTTAGGTCATTAAAAAAAAAATTTGCTCTTCTAACATTTAATGCAACAGAATTTTACATGCATAAGATTATACAAGAAAAAACAATATGTACCAGATGCTTCTCTTCCCGCAAAGCTGGCAAAAGAATGGGTGAAAAACTTAGAAATCATTGTTGTAGGCGATGCGGCTAGCAACCCATCACTATTTTGATTCCCCTTTCCACCGATACACCCACAATCTTCTTAAACATGACCTGTAGGTCGTTACCTTAGGCTCTGTCTACCCCGTAAGGGATAAAGACGTGAATTATGTACGTATGTATCAGATTATCTATGAGCAACTCTCGTTTTGTACACTAGTACAGTAGTAGTAGGTACTGTTACTAACCTAGATCCCACTAGCTGTTGCCAGCGACTTCGTCTGCAAAGAATTCGTTTATCGCTAATCCCGCGGGAACTACGCAATTATCCGGGATAAAAAGTAGCCTATGTGCTATTCCAGACTTTTCTCTATCTATGAGCCGAATTTCATCCAGATCTCTTGGGCCGTTCTGGCGTGATTGAGTAACAAACAAACATCCATCCATCCATCCATACTTTCGCATTTATAATATTAGTTAGATTATAAGCGCCGCTGAAACTTCAACGCATGAACTTTGATTATATAACGAGCAAACACATCAGATTACACCATGGCCACCGTCATTCCGGTGCCTTAATTAACATGATTTGTTTGCACGTTATCTTGTTTATGGCCGCATCAACAGTATTAAAACCGGTAGCTGTACGTCGCCGGATATTGGGTTGCTGGGGCCTTGATCGGTGTCTCTCGGAGCACCCTCGAGCCGAGGCCTCGCGGCGCCCGAGCCTGAGTGCCTCGTCAATACCAGCGAGTTCGTTACAAGACGATATGGAGGTCGAGAGCTGCCATTATCCTCGCGCTAATCAGTTTTAGTTAGCGGTTTACTTGGCTAGACTCATCTATACTACAAGATGTTTTAATGTTTTAATGTTTATTCGTGCACAAACGATACAATACAACTTATATCATAATTATTTAAACTAATCATCAACCAACACAGTTGCCACAGGTTACTGATTCATATAATAAACAGCAAACGGGTATAAAAAATAACATACATGAAATGAATCGGCTACAATTAGAGAAAGTGAATTTAACATATCTTCAGTAAACAAAGAAACAAAAAAAAAATACTAAGAACTACAGACAAACAAATTACATATTACTAATCATAGCCTTATGTCTTAAAATTGTTCTAGAATATTTCAGCTGGTGTTTCGGTTAGTGTTATTGAACGCAACCAATTGTTAGTTTCATCGATATTTTTGACTAGCTTTTGCCCGCGACTTCGTCCGCGTAGAATAAGATTTAAGAATTGATGTTGATAGTTATTTTCTACAATAATTATTTACGTTGCGAGTAAAGGCAGCAATTTTCAGGGATAAGAAGTAGCCTATGTGTTAATCTAGGGTACCAGCTATCTCCGTTACAAATTTCACACACACACACACACACACAATCTTTCGCCCTTATAATATTAGTGTGATTAAACATTTAGTCACCCCTTTGATATTGTACACAATCATTGCATGGAAACATTCTTCAACTTAAAAAAATCTTGAAAAATATTTACTGGAGTGTTCAGATCAGACTAATCCAAGCTGCTGATATTATGGAACAAAGAGGGAGGGAGTAGTTACATGCTATTTGAAATCTACGGCGAACATGGTAAATGACCAATTTGGAAAAGGACGTATTCGGAATATGACCTATTTGGGGGTGCGTCCCACGAGATATAACTAAAAAATATCTAATTTCATAATAATAACGTTCACAAGATATAATGAACGTTAGCTATAACAGCAAAAAGTATAATTTTTTTAACGTATAAGGTTTAAATTATATAACGTTATTTTTATATAACTTCAATTTGTATAAGATTTATATGGCCTAATTTCTTTTAACATAACAAACATTTAACCTAACTGAAACAGCTGCAAGACATTGTTTAATTTTCGGTGAGCGAGCGAAACGAGCGAGCGACTCGGATAGGTTAGGTTCAAAGGTGTTAGTTATTTTTTTTATTACCACCTAGAAAACCCCCTAACCACATAGAAAATTCAATAAACAACTGTGCATTATGCTTTTTGATGTTTGCTGTTATGAACATTATATGCTTTGATCGTTATTTCAATTGATATTATATATAAACAACGTTATACCTTACAAAATTAGATATTTTAAGATTATAATTTTCGTTCATTATATCCAGTAAACGTTATACTAAACGAGTTTATATAAAGTGAGCGTATATATTATGAACATTAGATAATAAGTTGTTATATCTCGTATTACTTACCCCCTATTTGGAAGATCAGATAATATTATTAGAACAAATCTGTTTTTTTTTTCATGACCTTACTTCGCATTACGATGATGGTTTCACTATATATTTACTGTGTTAATCTTCCACAGTAGGTGCATTCGAATGAAAATCAAACCGCGACTTCTCAGTCAGACTTCGTATCTCGCATCATCCCGGTTACATCAATGACATTAGGAAGTTTTGAGAACTCCGCGCAAGTGAATGCGCTCGGAACGTAAAAGCGGACGTGGAGTTGGTCTTAATGGCTTACTTTCAAGATGGGATTGAGCAGTTGAGACTCGCTTGAGTACTCAGGCAAGTAAGGGTTTACGTCTTGCATATGAAGATACCCCTGAACACGGGACGCGATTCGCACCTCTTCGTTTTTCCGAATTTACGTGCGAATTTCATTTTGAAATTTATCATGAAACTTACAACCTTGTAACCACGTATATGTTTCACATGAGAAGAATATGCTCCTATTCGTTTTTAAATCAAAATGTTTGTCTGGAAATGATCGCTTTTAAGAGGACCGTTTATTGACTACCCTAAAGAATTTATTTGGAAGCTCACTGTACTGTTTTATGGTGTTCGATAAAGAATATTTGTATTTGTAATACAATTCTATGACCTTTCCCTGCATGTCTTGTGTTAGTGGTATTCAATAATGAGTCAGTGTATTGTATGTTAGCCGTGGTAGCCTAGTGGTTTGACCTGTGGCCTCTCAAGCAGAGGGTCGTGGGTTCGAATCCCGGGCTCGCACCTCTGAGTTTTTCGGAATTTATGTGCGATATCTCATTTGAAATTTACCATGAGCTTTTCGGTGAAGGAAAACATCGTGAGGAAACCTGCACACAACTGCGAAGCAATTCAATGGTGTGTGTGAAGTTCCCAATCCGTACTGGGCCCGCGTGGGAACTATAGCCCAAGCCCTCTCATTCTGAGAGGAGGCCTGTGCCCAGCAGTGGGACGTGTATAGGCTGGTGATGATGATGATGATGTATTGTATGTTATGTTATGTTGTAACGGGCTGATTTCCGCAACTCGACGTCTATAAACTGCGCCTATTTTGCGTGGGCCAGTGTATAATCAAACGCGCTAGTGATAACTGAAAATTTGGCGATGAATAACTACACAAAAGCTTATTTACCTACTGAGGTATAAAATAAGTTCAAAACAAAGCTACTAACAACACCATAACAATATCTCATCGTATCTTATACATATTTTATTTTAATCATAATAAAATCTTGTCTTATTTCGTACAGGCTAGAGATAAGTAAGTGAGCACCCAGCTTGGCTATATAACGAGAACCAGATGCTTTTTACGAGATGAGACGAACGCAGCCTAAAGTGTTCAAGCGTCCCGCCTGGCGTGTCTACTTACTTCAAATCAACGAAACTGTGCTTTTATATCAAAACACAAAGTAGTTTTGCCTGAGTTAAAGTACTGGTTTCAAATGTCATGCGCTGTAACTGCGGCACAAATTTAATGAATATATCGGGATTATTTGATTTGACACGTCGTGGAATTAGCGGGATTGAATGGTGCTTCATTACAATCACAGCACAGTATAAATCAGTAGCTATGTAATCTACAACAACTACATCTCCGTGTCTCAATTGTTACGGAAAAATTGACCGCTTAAGCAGCGGTACGCAACGGTAACAAAATAAACTCCTTGTAATTGACACTTCAACACGTTACGACTAAAAGCTTATACTAAATAACAAATGCGAATGGCTAACTTTGCGATTATAAATTGGGTTCAAACCACAGGGTTACACGGCTGTAGCTCTCTGACTGATGACGACCTTGGGAATAAATAATAAACATAAATAAATAAATATCTTGGGACAATTGACACCAATTGACCTAGCCCCAAACTAAGCAAAGCTTGTAATATGGGCACTAGACAACGGATAAACAATACAATACAATACAATACAAATACTCTTTATTGAACACCACAAATCAGCAACAAACAAATAAACATACTTATATAGATAAATACATACTTAACATATTAAACATCCAAGACTCGAGAACAAACATTCGTATTTTCATTCAAATATCTACCCCGACCGGGGATCGAACCCGGGACCTCAAGCTTCATAGTCAGGTTCTCTAACCACTAGGCCAGTAGGTCGTCAAAATGGTTTGAAAACAAATAGGGTAAAAGGCGCCAGAAAAATGTGCAGCAATGCTAGGGATCCCTTTATTCTTTATTGTCGAACAAGAATTCCTGAAACGAGTTGGGAACAATTGGTTGCTCTCAATCGAATTCACTTTTAAGTTAGCATTTGTTTCCAATGTCGATAAAATGCTAGTGTTCTATTTATGGAAAATTCTGCTAGTTATATATGTATGAACTCATTATTCTAGTGAACTTGTTCAACATACTCGCTGTTATGTAGCTAAAACAGTAGATACCGCGAAAAGCGTTGATTCAGCAAGAGATTGATGGATACTAAAGCTAGCCATTTTTAAAAGCTTTTTCTACCCTAAAAGTATACCGGTTGTCACGTCAAATTGACAAATCGCTGGTAATTACTCGGCTCGGTCGGTACTCGGCTACAGCCAATGCGATAATGGCAGGACGTAAGATGAACTATCCTGAGTCCTTTATGTTTAGGATTCCGTAAAACTACATTGCTAAAACGGAAACCTTGTACATTTTATATGTCTGTGCGTGCATCCGTAAGTCACGGTCATTTAAGTCTACGCAGGGATTAATAAATCTACCTGTTTGAATGTTCCGAATATGAAATGGCTCAATTCAGGATTATAATTACTCGTTCAATTAAATCGCTTTAGATTGTGTAAAAAAATTAAAAAAATATTAAGTTAGCTCCCTGGCTTTTTAATATTATTTATGTGAAGATTTGCAATTAAATTTTAAAATAAGTTATTGAAAAAAATTATCTTGATTGCTTTTCTTGAAATTGATATTTTGAAAATTTAGCTTTGTAGCACTTGAAAACATTACTATTTCTACGCATAGGTGTTACGTATTACACTTTTTTACTATACCTACCTCTGTAATCTGAAACTCCCTTGCCACATAATATATCGGATTATAGACTAAGTAGGTACACTGGTACCGCGATGCGGGGACCGAACTAATGGGCTGCCAGAGAACGATGTATCAGCTCGATACAGAGCTAACTGACAGGGATTCTAGTCCTCTAGGACACTTCCACAAATCGGTAGCCACGTCATCAAAGTATGCATTTGACGTTTAGTTTTTGTGATGTTATCTGACGTTTTCAAACAAATAAACGAAATCTAGGATAATAAAGATATTTTGAGCTTATGGCGGTGATATTGAAAATGCTGAGTAGATCAGTGAACGTTTCTTAATGGTAATGATAGAATCGCTTAAGGACCATAGAGAACAGCTTTCCTATTGCATTAATTTTCTTTTTGCAAACTTTTTTCAAATTAACACCAGACGTAATTACCAGACGTAGTTACGTTTTTGTTTTTCGATACCTTCAAACGTTTTTCCTTTCTTTGGACACGAACTGAGAACAATACTCTCGCACATTAAAGCCAGCTGTTCAAATAAAAAGCCGTCGAATTATAAAATCCACGTCTCATTGAAAGCCGAATTCTGCACTCGTACTTTTCAGGAGGCCGCATCCTCAGCGCGAAATGTTGCGTGAATAAAATACGAGGCCGCGCCGCCTGGGCCCCCTATATCGCGTTACATGCGCCAAATTAAAAACCATACGTATAAATCACAATCGGATTACGTTTCGCTTTAATGATTGAAACTCAAGGCTTGCATTTTTGAATGATGTTAGATTTTGATGCTTCTTTCTATGTCCAAGGGTTACAGAAGGGAAATAACCGATTTTAACCACTGAACTTAATTGCATTTAAATAAATACTGGATAACTATTAGTTAAAAAAATAGAAATGTAGATCCCTTTTGAACTACAATCTCTGCTCTCGTTACAATACAATACAATAACTCTTTATTGAACACCACATATAACAATCAAAACAGAAAAAAGGTATACAGAAGTAATAAGGTAACAATAGGCGGCCTTATCGCTACAGAGCAAAATAAACAAGTACTTACGCGGCTTTTTAAATCTGTTAAATGCGCTTTTTCAGCTCTATTGACACTTCTGTTCCTTTCATTGTGGTTTTGAACTGGCAAGATCTTGAAAAAGACCTACTAAGAGTAATTTGCCTCTGCTCAGAAACCACAGGAATTCATCATAATCTGTTAATGCGTTAACATAACGGGGTGGTGGCGCCATCTGTGCCCTACACTGAACACTATTAGAAATTGTTTATATTCAAGTAGTTATTGGTAAATAGAGATGTTACTTCAGTATTTCCATAGATGGCGTTGTTTTCTAGTATAATAACGATCTCTATCAGATTATTGCTGAAACTAATATCTAGGCAGGTCTAAATCTTTTGCACTGTCCCACCCCTCAGCCCTCTTTTTTCAACTTTCAACTGAACGAAGATCATTAAAGCTAAGAAGTTCAATTTGCTTTTTACTGGCCACCATTTTCACCCTCACTTCAACATAATCATTTTATAAAATGCTCATCAAAAGCTTGCAAAGAGATTCCAATCGTTCTGCCAATTTTGTCCATATACGTAGGTACACTCGCTTTTAGTTACATCGGAGTCTGAACAAAGCTATCTTAGCATTCCGTTAGTGCTCAAGATCAAAGGACACCGTTGGCTAGATAAGCAAAAAGGCGACAAGCTCTCCTTTTTATTGTGCTTGGAACATTTTTAATCTAGTCAGTGGTCCGGAACACCCGTTCCTGGCTGGTCCTATCGTAATTACGTAACTGGGGATAGGAATTATGAAAGCGTACTTTATCCATTTATCCACGTTCATCGAATCCAACTTCCAGCAAATAATGGTGAATTTATTTTATGCCGGCTACGTGAGCCGAGCGCTAATTCACGCGCCCCGCTGCCGGCGACGCGATCACGACGTGAAAGAAAACTTTTCGATAATACCGCTCTAAGCCTATTTTATTCACCATCTTTTAATGGTACTTAATAAGAACATTAAGCTTTTTCTTCGTAAATCACAAGCCGCAAGGTCGCGTCGAGCGGCATATTTCCTTTCAATATTGAATGAACAAAGTAAGGTTTTAACAATCCAATTGCAAAAATTATTTACAAAAGTAATATGTAAAATTTACACAGAAGATAGAAATTGGAAACTTTTTGCTATACTTATAGTATGTCGTATGTCGTTGTATACCTATTGAAACGAAAAATCCCCCAAATCGCCGCCAATAGGGAGGGTGCCCAGAAGGCTGGCAGCATTGCCACGTTGTATGGCAATGCTTATTCGCTGAGCGAAACATTGGCCAGCCCTCTAGTCACGGGAATGTAATTTGTTTCTTGACAACTAATTAATAAATATCATATTACGTACCTACCCTCTCGACTTCCATCGGATAGGAGAGCCATATAGCCATTCGATCTGGTCTGCGTCCAGGTCATTTATGTCACCACTTCACCTCAGTGGCGTAGCTAGGGGGGGACCGCACCAGTAGTAAATGAAAAATTATAAAAACTTAAAACTGTGGTAAGTTGCATAACGGAAATCATTTATTTTTGGGGTGACACTAAAACCTACAATATCCGCACCGGGTGCCACCCATGCTAGCTACGCCACTGCTTCACCTAGCACCAATATTTAAAGCATCTTAATTTCTCTCGCAGGAGGAACTCGAGGACCGGCCGCGGGCGGCGACGTTCCTCAGTTCCCTGGCGGACTACTCCAACACAATACCGACGGCGTCTGCGGCGGACCCAGACGCGGCCAAGCCTGCGCCCCCCGCCCGCATGGGCACGCTCATCGGCGTGTTCCTGCCGTGCATCCAGAACATCTTCGGCGTGATCCTATTCATCCGTCTCACATGGGTCGTGGGCACCGCTGGCGCTATACAGGGCTTCCTGATTGTGTTGGTGTGCTGTTGTACGGTGAGTTGGTTAGGTATTTATTAGTTTCAACAAGCAAAAATTATATGTAAACTAGCTTCTGCCCGCGACTTCGTTCGCGTAGAATTAGACTTAAGAACTGATATTGATAGTATGTTCTGCAATAATTATTAACGTCGCGACTCTAGGCAGCCGCACCATTGACATGTTTATCGCTATCCTACGGGAACTATGCAATTTTCCGGAATAAAAAGTAGCCTATGTGTAATCTAGGGTACCAGCTATCTCCGTTCCAAATTTTATCCAAATCGTTTCGGCGTGAAGAAGGAACAAACATATACACTCACATCGTCACATCCATCCATCCTAACAAACTTTCGCATTTATTAGTAGCTAATTAGTAGGATTAGTAGGATAGTAGGATAAATATCTGTGTTTTTGATTGGAGATCACAAAAACGGTCTCCAGGAACTAATTTTGAATCTCTAATACTCGCAACAAATTAATCTACGGGCTGAAATTTCTTAGAATAAATCTTACACAAGAAATTCGCGCCGTCAGTTCATTAGAATGATCAAACATCTCAAACATCAGCTGTATATTTTTTCTATGATTAAAATTTTTATGCCACACAAGAACTCGTTTTAGTTCCGGTGCTAATTCGAGTTCCTTTTCGTTGTATGGATAGTAAACCTCCACGCTAAGTATAATTGGCCGCTAATAAAAAATAACAAAATCGAACTCTACTTTTATTCTTTTATCGATCGGCTTTTGTTTTTGGCACGCTTAATCAAGCGAATGGAGATTTAATAAATAGTTAAAATATTCAATTTCTATTTGATTGATTAAAACCTTTTTCGAACAATTGTGGCGTTATGGCGTGATTGCTTGCGTGTGATGAATTTTATTTGGGTGGGGCCTCCCATTAGGTACGTATATAGATTTAACTGTAACTGAATTTTCCTATCGAATTAGTACAGATTTGTTCAAGTGATGTGACGTCATTTACGTAACTACAGTAAATAGCTCTACTTATGATTCTACAAAAATTAAGAGGTTTGTTAACCGAACATATGTACGCGTATTGCTTGTTTCTTGTAGTGTACCTACAATAATTAAAGAAATAATTTATTAATTTATTTTATTGTACTGTTTGTCACAGACTATGCTCACGGCGATATCAATGTCGGCAATCGCGACGAACGGTGTCGTGCCGGCCGGCGGGTCGTACTTCATGATCGGGCGCTCATTAGGCCCCGAGTGTGGAGGCGCCGTCGGCATGCTATTCTACACCGGCACCACACTCGCGGCCGCTATGTACATCGTCGGTGCCGTAGAAATTGTGCTGGTAAGTTACTATTTTAAGGGTCTCTTTTTTATAGAATCACGCAATGTGTTAATGATAGTTTGTGCTGGGTTTCTTTTCTCTCTCATATAAGTCATCATTGATAGACATGGAAGAGAGAATCCATCCTTGAATAGTGTTTTATTTTCGTCTTTAACCTACTGCCACGATCAATTTTGCCACATGCCAGTATTTCTAGCACCACGCTGAGTCATCCTATCTATTTTCCAGTTTGTTATCTTAGTGACCGAGCACTATTTTTCGTGTAACGTCTTCATTTTTACCGCCTAAACGTTCACATAACATATTTGAACGTTTGGCGTGTCAGAACTACGATTCTCGTCATCCTTCGTTATTAAAAGCCCAAAGTGAAAATCAATACGCGGTCTTCCGGAATCCAGCGTTCGACCTTGTCTCTCAGCAAATATGTCTACAAAGAATCTCAATGGAATATAATATAACAAGTAATATGAAACCTTTAGTTTCGCGTGAGAAGGTTCCTTTCATATTAAGGCCTTAATTCAATAACCGTTATTTTCCGCGCGCGTACTACCCGCGTCGTGTACGGAATAACGTAACACGTCCGCAAACTGGCTAACTCCGCGGCCCAGTATAAAAGTAATTGTTAACCGTACTCGTGCTCCCAATACCAACGATTTATCAAAAGCTGCCCACTCTTTTGACATCTGTTAGCTTAACTCAATAAAAAGTGGATGCTCTGCTATTTTGCTCATACTGTACTGTAAACACTCGTTTACATAATTATTTAATGAAAGAAAATAGCATTTATAATTACTTCACTAGTACTTATTATTAACATCCTATTATTAGCTCAATTAGTAATCAAGTCCCGTGGTCAGATTGACTTAATTTTTGTCAGATCTCAGGTCCCCGTAAAAAACCCGTTGCTGAGTGCAACAGCAAAAAATAAATTAAGGAATTAATCACACCAATCTGACTAGTCCGGTATAAAATCAAATAAACAGTTATCTAAATCTAATAAACAACTCTGCGTATATGTCTATCTACTGTCTATTAGCCTGATCAGTCAGTGATCAGTCTCCTCGAGAAATGATCCATCAAGTTCAGTAGGTAAAATACAGTTTGGTATAACATTACAGGGTATCTAAGCGTCTATATTTACTTCCAGACGTACATGGCACCTTGGCTCTCAATCTTCGGGGACTTCACGAAAGACCCCGATGCAATGTTCAACAACTTCCGAGTGTACGGCACAGGGCTTCTGCTAGTCATGGGCATGGTGGTATTCCTGGGAGTCAAGTTTGTCAACAAGTTCGCGACGGTGGCGCTCGCTTGCGTCATTTTGTCCATCACCGCCGTTTACGTCGGAATATTCGTCAACTTCAACGGGAACGATAAACTACAGTAAGTTGGTACCAGTACCGCTTTATCGCCTTTTTGTTCTGAAGTCAATTCAAAGCATTTCAGTGAATGCATCATTGTTTGCTTACATGGCAATCACTAAGATAATATTTAGAGTAAATGATTTGTTTTTAGGATGTGCGTGCTGGGGAAAAGACTGTTAAAAGATATCCATATAAGCAACTGCACGAAAAACCTAACCAGCCCATTGCAACAAATATTCTGCCCAAACAAAACATGCGACCCTTATTATTTAGCAAACGAAGTTCATGTGGTTCAAGGGATCAAGGTAAGTAGAAAAAGAACAAATAAAAATCAATAAACAAAAATACGTACCTACATCGTCAAGCGGAAACTGCAAGTGTAATTTATCACAGGGCTTGGCGAGCGGTGTGTTCTTTGACAACTTGCAAGATTCATTCCTTCAACTTGGACAATATATCTCATACGGCAAGGAGCCTGAAGACATCGAACAAATGGAGCGACCGACGTACAACCAAATCTATGCCGATATTTCCACTACTTTTACAATTCTTATTGGAATATTTTTCCCTTCTGTGACAGGTAATTAAGGATACAAGTTGTTTAAATGATCTCATTGATATTGTATTTGATATTAGGTCCATTTTATCGATATTGTATGTCTTACTTGAATACAATGATTATTTGTAGGTTTCTTTATTTATTCATGCACTCTGCAGCTTGAAACATTTGATATATTTTAAGTATGACATACCATTAAAGTCGATTTAAACATGGTAGAGACATGGGGATATTAAGTTCAGTCATAATACAAATGAAGGGCTGTATTTGGGTCTTTTCGGTAATTTTTTTGTACTTCTTAGTTAGCTGTGTTTCGGCTTTTTTTTCTATTACTGATTAATTTTTACCATCAATTGTGATTGTAATAGTAGCCCAGCCTAATGTATGTGGTCATAATTTCAGGTATAATGGCGGGTTCTAATCGTTCTGGAGACTTGGCAGACGCTCAAAAGAGTATCCCTATCGGTACCATCTGTGCAATTCTTACAACATCTACCGTCTACCTCTCTAGTGTGCTACTCTTCGCCGGAACTGTCGATAACTTATTATTACGAGACAAGTAAGGTTTCTTTTGTTCACGCCTATCTTTCCTCAGTTCACCTCAAACAAAAGTTATTGGACTGTTATTTTGAGAAAGTTAACAAGCCAGTCCTTTATTTCTTATCCTCCTTTTAACTTGTCTTGAAGCTTAGAGTAATAATAGATTTATATTTGATTTTGTTTTCAGATTTGGTCAGTCGATTGGAGGTAAACTAGTGGTAGCGAACATGGCGTGGCCAAACCAATGGGTCATTTTAGTCGGTTCTTTCCTATCGACCCTCGGAGCCGGACTTCAATCACTAACCGGGGCACCTCGTTTACTTCAAGCCATTGCCAAAGATGAAATTATTCCGTTTTTGGCACCTTTTGCCGTCTCATCTAGCAGGGGTGAACCTACAAGGTAATAATCTAGTAGAGTTCACGAAAGACCGTTGTTTTTCTTTGATCACGAAAATAATTTGATGCTTTTTAGTTTGAGCTTGACTTGAAATTCTTGTTATCGTCTCACAGTATTATTATTACGTTTATTGTTTGTATTCCAGGGCCCTGCTCCTCACGATGGCAATTTGTCAGTGTGGCATCCTGCTTGGTAACGTCGACATATTGGCACCGCTCCTTTCTATGTTCTTCCTAATGTGCTACGGATTCGTCAATTTAGCCTGCGCTCTACAAACCCTGCTCAAGTCCCCCAACTGGCGACCTCGATTTAAATATTATCACTGGTATGTATTCATTTATCTTATTTGATATTTCTTTCTAATTAATTTGAACCTTAAGTCTTTGAAGATGGAGTAATCACCGTCTGTAATATAATTTATGTTTATTCCAGGTCTCTGTCCCTTGCTGGTCTGACGCTTTGTATCTCAATTATGTTCATGACGTCGTGGTTCTTTGCCCTTATTGCCATGGGCATGGCCGGTCTTATTTACAAGTATATTGAATACCGCGGGTGAGTACCTAAGAAAAATAAACATATTAGGTTCATCCATTTATATTTTGATAACGCTTAATGATCATTGAAATGGTATTATTTTAGAGCGGAAAAAGAATGGGGTGACGGACTCCGAGGTTTGGCCCTATCAGCTGCTCGTTATTCTCTGATGCGTCTAGAAGAAGGTCCTCCTCATACTAAGAACTGGCGACCCCAAGTGTTAGTGCTTGCAAAATTGAACGACGATCTCTCGCTGAAGTACCGAAAAATGTTGTCATTTGCCAGTCAGCTAAAAGCTGGTGAGTGTCTAGTCTATCGGAAAAAATACATAAAATCATTTTTTTGGGTCAGAGGTAAAAGAACAATATTTTCCTTTATAGGGAAAGGTCTTACTGTTTGTGTGTCCGTACTTGGAGGGGACTTCACCCGGAGATCAAGTGAAGCGATTGCGGCTCAACAAAACCTTCGGCAGGCCATGACTGAAGAAAAGGTCAAAGGTTTCGCGGACACCCTCGTCTCGCATAGCATCGCCGATGGACTTAGCCATTTGTAAGTTAAACGTATGACTTTTTTTACAATTTGTTTTAAATTGACAACATTTCATATTTCTGAGCCTATAATTTTAATGGTTCTCTGTATTTTGTTTGAAAAGATGAACATGCTGACAGGTTAATTTTTTCGCTAGGGCTTGTATTTAATTTATTATTAATTTATTAATTTGTGCTTATTCTAAAACTCCGATACTATCACAGAATACACACTTATCCCTTTTTTCTTTTCTGTAAAGAAAAAAAAAACTGACGTTAATTTCAAATTGTCAATGTCAGGCCCTATTCTCCAATATTCGATTTTCGAGGTTCGCTTCGTGCTGTTCCGCTCATACTAATAGTCATTATTTAGAGAGTGAGAGAGAAGGTATGCAACGAACTTCGAAAATAGAATTTCAGAGTTGCCCCCCTTGTACTTTGAAGTTTGTCAAAAATACAAAATTATGATCGCTTATTTTTTCTCGTGAAAAAAGCAAAGGCGTTTCACCTATCGTGTGGTAGTTTTGGTAAAATTAGGACATATTTTTAATTAATTTTATTTTTTATAATAAGCGATATTAAAATTATATAAACATATTGCAGTGATCAGGAGGACAAATGCTTTCGAACCATATATACATTTTCAGGTGTTATAAAAATGAAATGTTGTCAATTCTATAACACACAAATCACGTCTACAGGCTGTTACAAAACTACCCGTAAAGCCGAAAGGAGGTTAAATGTGACCTTATAACAAGTCCGTTTACAATATTTAAGAACCCCAGTATGGTTTCCTGAGATGACAGTTTACTAGGGTTGACAATATTTTTGGCTTTGATATTTTACGGGGTATTTTGTAACACGTTGTACTGTTGTACAGTCACCAGCATAAATAAGTGATCACTTTTGTACCTTGTCACTTTAAAGTCGTGTTTGAAAAACCATACGAAATCATATAACGACTGAAAGCGACAAGGTACAAAAATGATCATATATTTATGCTGGTGACTGTACATATATCCTTTACGGGTTAGACAGAGACAGAGCCTAAGGTAATAAGACCTAATGGCCACGTTTAGCATACATAATACTCTATCTAGAGAGATCTATCTGTTGTAATTAAACTCAAACGTAACATACCTGATACTATAAACCTTCAAATATGTAGGTATTTATAACGCCACACACTTCTTATTCACTTTTTGACTCACATCAGCGCATGTCTTCCCCTATTAGTCATAGTATGACCACTTACATTAGGTTTGGTCATTGTTAAAACTCTCTTTCTCTCTTTTTCAGCCCTTTTACGTCCACTGCAGGACACAGAGCTCCTCTAATGCACGCCATTCTCTTCTATTTCGAGCTGTTCTCCACAATTTCCCTGCTATACTGGCGAAATTCTAATACTGCTAAAACTAAATGAAATTAAAATGTAATATTGCAGCGTTCAAACAAGTGGCCTTGGCGGGCTTAAGCCGAACACAGTGCTGGTGGGCTGGCCGTACGGCTGGCGGCAGTCTGAGGACGAGCGCACGTGGCACGTGTTCCTGCACACCGTGCGCACTGTCGCCGCCTCACGAATGGCCATGCTCGTGCCGAAAGGGATCAACTTCTTTCCGGACTCCACTGAGAAGGTACAAAGAATCCTAACAATTGTCTCAAAAGATAGTGTAGTTAGGTGACTACGGTTAGCGGTGGTCGCAAACCGAACAAACGTGGCACATGCTCCTACACACCGTGAGTAATGTAGTTGCCTCGCTAGTAATCCTTTGCTTTACTTTAGTAAGTATTTCGTTTTGGCGCCAACAGAGTATTAAAGTAAATTACAACGACTCTTTACAGAGAAAATTATTAGGTGAGCAATTGGCGGCCTTGTAGCTCTACAGAGCGATCTCTAAATACCCATTCATTGTTTTCGCCGTTCCCGAGATCGTCTTTCATTTTTTTGCACTGGAGGTTCATAAATTACTAACCAGCTGAATGCATAATTCTGTATCAACTTTCTGAAACATGTTCATTGGTACGCTTCAGGTTGCCGGCAACATCGACATCTGGTGGATTGTGCACGACGGTGGCATGCTGATGCTGCTGCCGTTCCTGCTGAAACAGCACCGCACTTGGAAGAACTGCAAGATGCGCATCTTCACCGTTGCGCAGATGGAGGACAACTCCATCCAGATGAAGAAAGACCTCAAGATGTTCCTGTACCAGCTCCGCCTCGAAGCCGAAGTTGAAGTTGTTGAAATGGTCAGTATTTGTTAAAATATGGCAGATTACAGGAAAGCATTCTGACTCACTGAACTGGACAGTTGGTTGGGTTCAGATTTAAGTCCATTATCTTCAATCATTTTTTTTATAAGTATGATGTTATATTTTTAAACAATAACAACTGACAATTTGTTATATTTGTTGTTTTGTTTTGTTTTTTTTTGTTTTTTTTTTCATCTGGTTAAATAAATTTAAGCCTTTCAAAATTAACTAAAGGCCTAACAAATTTAATCATAGTTTGTTACTATTAAGTCTACGTATACATTTCAGACGGACAGTGACATTTCTGCCTACACGTATGAACGCACCTTGATGATGGAACAACGTAACCAAATGCTAAGAGAACTGAGGCTTAACAAGAAGGAACTAGGAATGGTGAGTTCTGATATTTCCCAGCTTCTCACATTTCAACACACATGAGACTACTAGTTTCACTTTCTCACAAATAATAACAGTACCTACTTCAGTGTGCCGCTGTACAAATTCTCGTGGCTTTATAATAAAGTGTGTGTATAAACATAACTAACATATATTTGTCTGTCGCTGCCGATACAGATGCAAAATATGGTGGACTATGAGCAAAACGCTGAGGAGAAGTTGCCTCTGGTAAACCGAATACTTTAACCCTCGAACGAGTCCACTTTTATTCGCATTTAGATGTGATCCATTATCAACCCTTTGGATTTCAAGTCTCCTTCGTTTTAATTTAGCGTTGTTTAATTTGAAAGCATTTTTGTAGGAGGCCAGTGTGTATTTAATACTATTTTGTCTAAGCTTGACGGTGGTGACTTATTAGATTAGTTTTTTACCTTCTATGTGTATAGTTAACATTCACGATACCATCCGTCGTATTTCACGTTCACCCCATGCTATCACTGTGCCTAGCTGTGTCCGACAAGCAGAACTGAGGGACCTCAAGCTCTTGATATTCGCTTTAAATGTTATCTTCTATTTTCTTTACTTCTATGTTGAATCCAACAGCATCATCCATTGTTAAAAGGTTCACTATTTATTTAAATAAGTTTGAACTTCACTGCACCACTCATTTCTATGTTTAGAATATGAAATCTGTTTGCATCCTAAATGTGATGTTTAGCTTTTAATTTCTAGAATACTCAAGCACGACTACTACAGGTGGGGTTTGCCTATTCTTTATTTCAGAAGAAAATAGTTGGGTACTTAATTATCACTGCACGCCTATAGCTGTAGGTAGAAACAGCTTAAAATAGATAATAGGTACCTTAATTATTAAAATAGACCTTTCGAAATTCTGATCAACATCGGTTTCATCCTTACGTGACTATTAACATAGAGCTGACAAGGCCTTTAGGTACCTACCTTGTTTTGCACTAAGTACATCGTCGTTGTTGTACCTACATTGTTGAAATAGTGCCCTACCAAAATAATTTTGTTGGGCGTGCAGTTATAAAAGACTCATTATTTCTATTTAGTTACATAAATATCGATAAAGAAACTGTTTATCAAGGGGTCCCTTTTTGTCCCATAATTTTTTTACTCCGAATTTCGCAAGTCAGAATTTGATGGTCATATTATTTATGCACATAAGTATCAATAGTCATAAAAGTTGAAGTTCATACCGCTCATTAATTCTAATAATTGTGGTGTATAATTTGGAATATCATACACGACAAAAGTCATAAAATTGACATAATATTAAAATACATATCGATACATATTCAGAAATACTTTAGGGCATATATCTTAAAGTCATAACTGTTTTTAGTAATATTTATCCATTGAATAACGTTTAATGGGTACTTTAAATTAATATTCATAACATCTGAAGGCATATCGATACATATTCAGAAATATTTTTAGACATAATAATCTTCGATGTTCATCATTTGTAACAGCATAACTAATTTCATTTTCTTAGTATTTTAGTGAGCGAGCGAAGCGAGCGAGCAAGATGGACCAGAAAAAAAGCGAGTCGGATAGGTTAGGTTCAGAATTGTTAGGCTCAAAATGTTAGGTTTTTTTTTAATCATCCCTATGCATATTTTTTCACTAAATAAATAAAGACAACTACCCTCCTACTACTCCTTGAAGTACCCACTCGGGTTTTTAACTCGGGTGGCACTTTTGGAAATGCAAAATGTTAAATATGTTAGTGTTACGATAGTATGTTATTACAAACTAATTTTATGACTAACAATAATTTATGACGTTCAACAATTATAATATGCGATTTTATTACCAGTAATATTATGATATATAATACAATCATGTCATTGAATGTTATTACCAACAAATGTTGTGACTAACAATAATTATACACTGCGATAAAAGCCTTACCAATAATTATTATAAGTGATAATATGACATTAATTATTATGAAAATTGATACAAGTAATACATCGATTGTTATGTTAATAAACATTATGACTCAGAATAATTATGACCAATGACAATAGTAACTTCACTTTATGACGTAATATTTTATGACTATCAATATTATGACCAACAAAATTTAGGACAAAAAACGTTATGGATTTCAAAATTATGACCAAAAATTTTATGGGACAAATTATGGACCCGTTTATCAAACATCACCGGTCCACCACAGTTGTTATAATGTTCTTCTCAATTACCTAACCACTAAAACCTCTAAATCAACCTCGGGTTATCTAAACTAGCCTAAACAGAAATTGCAGAATTTATATTCGAAATAAGCACTAACTACTTTTAAATCAACTTTGATAGCTCAAATAACTTGAGGTCTTGTTGAGGTTTATGAGTTTACTGTAATAGCAGGCGGTTGGTCTTGTACAACATCCCGCGTGGTGCACAAGTGTTTGTTTTGAAAATACCTAAGAATTCATCTCTTTAAAACTAAGTAGTTAGAAGTTGCCACACCAACGGTATGGTTGGAAATAAGAGCTAGGTACGTTAACTGTAAATAATCACTAGTTAACCTAGTGTAATTAATAGAACCTCTGGGCGGCTTGCACGACTAAGTATCTACTAATTTCTCTTCAGCTGTTAAATGCGTCTCTTTTGAATCTGATCTGTATTAAGGGAATATTAAGGATTAATGGTAATGGCTGGGAGGCATTATCTCTTCAATGTGATATAGTGAAGGAAACACATTTAACTGCTTGCCAAGAAATCGCATTCGTGCAAACTCCTCAGAACTAGAGATAGATATAGAATATAGAATTATAGACATCGTCTGTTCCAACGAATTAGTAAGTAGTAGATGTCTATAATAAATGTTTCAAATATAGGTGCAAGCAATAGTGGACCATCACCATGGAGATGTGAAGTCCGCCAGTAAGGTGCGGTTCGCGGAACCGAACGGCGCGGGCACAGAACCGGCGGAGACTGCCGACGACGCGCCCTCGCCTCCGCTCGACGAACTAGAGAAGGATGACAAGGTGAACATAACGATTACGCCTTTGAAACAATGTTGTACCTACTCACGGAGGTTTAAGTGACGCTGAACTCGTGGGGTCTGATGACGATGTTGGTTGCTTCTTCGATATTATCGGTGAATCTGCAAAAAACATTTTGATTTTACGAAGTGATTTTAACTTTGGTGTCACTTAAGTTTTCCTAACAGACAGCTCTTAGGTTAGGTTAGCAGCGATAGCTGGAATTTCAGATGAAATGGTATGAAATAAATAGAATTGCCCAAGAAAGAGTAATACCTACCTATCTACATTTCGACGTTTTTTTTATTTCCATGTAGAATTTGCCAGGAAATAATTATTTTCAAAGCCATTTCAATCGAAATTCAAACTATCAAAAGAAACAGAAAGGACAGTCTTGTACTTAATCACTTTGAATTTAAAACGATTAGGAATATTTCTTAAATATAATGTAAAATCAACTTGATGTTTCCCCTAATCATTTATTTTTAGTCAACGTGTGCTTAGTACGATATGGTTTTATACTTACAGCTAGAAACGATGAGATTGAAACATCCCGTCTCTGCTTGAAGTTTTCTTCGCTTGAAACTGAAACTATTCTCCATTCGTTTGACACAAGCACTACACTTTCGTTTTGACAAAATAATAACTGTACTTACTTTGTTTTAGGTAATTTTAAATCCACATCATACACAACATTATTGGCATTTTGTGGATAATTTATAAAACAAACACAAACATCGTATAAATTTTGTATTATTTTTTACCAAGGAAAGTCATTGAGAATGACGCATTGACAATTGTGAACGAATAAACTAAGTACTTAACTATTATGTTACTATAAAATATTAACTGCATAATGTGAAGCCATATTACAATGAGTCGCAAAACTTGAATATTTTCAGTTTCCAGTGAATTCATCCACCTCACACGCTTCATCAATATCGCTATCTGCACCTCGTTGCATCTACTTTGTTTTCTTCTCGTCTCACATTAATTTAATCATTTACCTGTTTACCTCCCAGAGTCCTAGCGAATCTACACACGGTGGTCATATGTTTGCTAATGTTTTCATTCACGTTAATTTGTTCACTTTAGTTTGTTTCGTTGTCCACATTAGATAAGAGATTGGATGTTTAAATGTCCGTAGTGAGTCGTTTAACAATCGAAATAATATATGACATCCCGTGTTTTATTCGCCTTGAATCCGTCATGTGCAACGCTCGGGTCGTGTATCAAAAACGAAACATTGCGAAAACACAATTGGGGTTAACGTAGGACGACTTCCGAAGTAGTTTGTTGCACATAATCGATTCATTGTGGGACTCGCCCGACGAATCGCCGCAGTGCGAGGGCGCGCCGTCGCCGCCGCTGGAGACTCCCGCGCAGGCCAAGCGTGACCCGCCCGAGCCCAACGGCGACCTCACTGCCAAGCCTGCGCCCAACATTACGCCGTAAGTACTTACTTACCTTTTTTTTCTTAAGGGCAGGGCAGATCCTTGTAAGGTCATTTTGGGCTGCAGCCCAGGACTCGAAGTTGTAAAGCATCCCCTGGGCCCTCACTTCTTCTTAAACTTAAGAGCTACTAAAGCTAGGCTCTTGTCGGTGGAGCAATTTTCATGTGGACCTTTCCAGAGCCTTTTCTTTGACTTCCTGATACGAACACTGGAAAATGTCCATGAATTCAAATATCTCAACACTTGCTCAACACGCAATGAATAAGTGGGTAGTACCTATTAGCGGTAGCAGTAGTAGCAGGGCCCGAAAAACTCACGGTCCACCCGTATAATGGTTGAAACTCTGGTCTCCAAAGCTACTATCTACCATTTCACAAAATAATTCAAATATCTATTCCAAACCCGAATATGCCTTAAGTACCTACGTACCTACATTGAATCTCGACCCATCACCTTTTGGAATAAAGCTAGAAATTATAAATTCCGCAAAAGTACGAAAGGTAACCTACATACGAAGATAAAAATAATTCAAATGCATTGTAACATTTTTACACCTCACCATGATGAAAGTTGATATAAATAACGGCCACACATTAGGACCTGTTTCACTACTTTTTATTAAGTTCCTGATATCTTGATGTCCTACAAAATGATGAAACACAGAGTGATGAAACAGTTCCATAGTGTTGCAATGAAATTCAGCTACGTGGCCGCACCTCTTACCTACATTATAAATAAATAGGTAGTGGTCAGGCTTTACTTATTGCAGCCAATGCAAATATTGCCGCCAAGCCACTAGCCGTGCGGTACTAAGGCCACCCGTCAATGTAATAGTAGCCTACAGCCGTCGGCTAAACTCTTTCTTATTGTGTATTTTTTATTATGTCGTGCGTTTAGTGACGAAGGCACGGTGCGGCGGATGCACACGGCGGTGAAGTTGAACGAGGTGATCGTGTCGCGGTCACACGACTCGCAGCTCGTTATCCTAAACTTACCTGGCCCGCCGCGCGACTCCAAACTCGAGAGAGAGTCCAACTGTGAGTATCCTAAGCCTTGTAAGCGATAGTGAAATTGTTCTAGCCATTAGATGAGAAGGAAGATGCTGTGGGAGCTCGCGCGATTGTTACTATTAGAGAGTCAACTACTGCCCATATAGTTACGTCCCACTTCTCGACCTCGACCCCAGTTCTTCTCTAGTACCTATTCTCGTTACGGGCCCAGTCCGAAATAGAAACTTCTCACACGTCACTGGATCACACTCCCTCGCAATTTTTCCCTTCGCCGAAAAAGTCATGGCACCTAAACTTCAAATAATTTCAAAAATAGTTTTGGTTTCTGGGGAGAGGCCACAATAGAGAGATCTCTATCTACGAGTATGTGAATATTATGCTTGGTAGCGAAGTCCGTGTGTGCTAAGAAATTTCGATAGCGCGATATAAAGGTCCGACCACATCGCCGCGTATGACATGTCGTAGGCGTCACGTTTTCTCACAGTTTCTTCATACATTTTGTTGAGATTCCGTAAAGTCAACGTATTTTAAGCGGCGGTGTGGTCGCACCTTAATACAACACAGATCATGTCATCGATTCTTGGTGGTCATGAATTGTAGTAGTTTATGTAATCGATAACTAGGTGGCGCTAGGGTAGCCACAAGTTAATGTTAATGAGGCAGGAGTAGGTGAGTAACGGGTGTCGCTGTTGCAGACATGGAGTTTCTGGAGGTGCTGACGGAGGGCCTGGAGCGCGTGCTGATGGTGCGCGGCGGCGGGCGCGAGGTCATCACCATCTACTCGTGAACGCGCCGCGCCGCACCCGCACGAACACACACACGACACCCCGCAGCCTCTCGGACTGCCCGCGCGAGCCGCCGCTCGGCGCGCCCTTATGAAGTCTTTGTGATTCTATCGTAACCTGTTAGTGTTATAGTTTACCTCTGAACGGCCGAGCTCGAGCCGACGTTTGTACGACAATCGCATAATCGCTCTCGTAAGACTGCCGAGACGGACGTTGAAATAGTGACGTTGCGTTCTTGTTCGTTTATAAAATATTGTATGTATTTTCTTACGATGATTGAAATTATATAGGAGTTCGTTTATGACTTGTAAATGTTAGATTAGTTCTAAATATTTTGTTGAATTTGTTGCTGAGTGATATTTTAAAATTTATTCACTGTTGTATAGATACGTTGTGTATGGAGTATTAATGTACGTATGAATGTAACGAGGAGCCTTATACTGTCGGTCACGGAGTGCTTTGATTAGTTCTAAGTTCGTTCTGTTACATTCGTAGAGCTAAGCGGTAAGTTAGGTGTCCGCGGACATGCCATACTCGTCTTACTTTATTAGTTTTACGTATTAGTTGTTACCGTAAGGATAACCTTCAACTTTCTATTGTAATGATTGTTTTATATTTTTTTAATGGTTCGTTTTTCTATCAAAGTTGTATAACATAGATAGTTTATAGACGTATACATTTATTAAAGAATAAACTATGAATATTTTTATCTATTTAAAACGTATTTTGTAAATACTAATTTTGTTCTAAGGTTTTATATCTGCTCAACTTAAAACTTACAGTGGGACTGAAGTATGAAAATGCAATCTACCTTATAAATTCGTATTTCGCAATTTCCGGTCGTGTAGAAATTACTAAAGAATAAAGCTGTCTAGTCACTTTTTGACATTAGTTACCTAAAACAAATGTTAACACAAAACACACCAAATTAATTGCCTCTATACGTATAGAATGTAACCGAGTTAAGTTTAACTGAAGTAACGTATGGTTTGTCTACGTAGTCGTTTGCATGGGACCCTCCCCGAGGGTTCCGTGGCGAGTAGGTTCGTCGCGCGAGTTAGTGATAATATCGCGGGGAGCGCTCATTCCGGCGCGCTGCTCTCGCGCAAAGCCTCTACACACGAACAGAGCGTGTGGGGCCCGAGCGTCAGCGTGCGCGGCGTGCGTCTCGCGTGTGCGTGGCGCGCGCGTGCGCCTGACGGTGCGCTGTGCGTCGCACGGGGATTGTTCCCCGTCGCAATTAACTTTAGTGTCTAAACTTTGGAAACTTGTTACGCACATTCGCGTAGGTAGATGATTTCTTACTGTGATCGTTTGTATGACGTTTTTGTCATCTGAGCTTATAATTATATTTTCATTTACAAACGACGTTCACCTTACGTGATCGATCGTTAAACGTAAATCAATGACATCAAGCGAAATGTACCATCTGTCGATTTTTATTTCATAACACCGCGAACAAAAAAAACGTAGGTATTTCGAATTGGTAATAAAAGATGTTACGCAACTGCCAAATAGGAGTCGATGTCTCGTAATAAAATATCTTAGCCCCTAAGTGATTAGGTACGTATCTAACTACCTAGGTTCTAATAAAATGTGTCATGGTTCAAAATTTCATAAAATTATATCGAACGGCAAATATAATATTATAAAATAGTTATAAGAGAATAATGCATTATATCACTTTTATCGATACTAGGTAGAAAGCATAGGACATCATAGAGAAACATAAAATATAAATAACTTTGACGAGTACCTAACCTTCATCTTTAAACTGCTACTTGCTACTGAGCCACGTAGGGAACGGGCCCTTGACGCAAACTGTCTCCTGTTGTAGGTATAGGCATTGAACCATACCGAAGACGTACAATTGACGGATTTAATCACGTCCTTTAGTGACTTTAGCCGTATAGTTTTGTACTCTACGGCTACAATTCACACGTACGATAAAACGTACTTTGTTTTGCTGACAAATACCAAAAAAATTAGAGTTGAACTCAAAAACTAATTTTAGAACTAGTACCTAACTGTTGCCAGTTACGTTACTTGGGAAATAGATTTCCATAAACTCCGCCAATTGACCCAGTCAAGTGAAGCGGTTCAATCGTGAGATTATATTTTATAATCTTAAACAAAACGTAGCTGCTGCTCTGAAGCCCTGATAGATAACAGAAATATATTTAAATAAAAATTAAGTAAATAAAATCTTGAATTGCTATAAAAACATGAGATAAATATTTATTATGTTAAGCTACTTACATTTGTGATTGTGTTCTCTATCACATAGTGATAAAAGTAAACGAAATAACTTCTTTAGCAACACATATCTTCCTCTCAAAATAGACAAACATATTTAAATATATACCCAAATCAGTATAGTATATGTCGGTTAAAATTTAAAAATGTTTATGCCTATTAATAGGTAATGAATGATAAACTCAAACTTAAGTGAATTACCCAATTAATATCTTTATAGATAAATACTTTCGTAACAGATTATGGTGTACCTATACTAAAGATACTTATAAATTATTATTTTTAATTACTTACCTATTATAAATCGAATTTATTATATTAAATTGTATTTAATATCTTCTTCATGATGTCGAATTGTTTATCTGCTTGCTCTGCCTCCATGGAGCTTCAACGGAGTAGAACACACCGCGTCCTGTCGCCGTAGCACTCTGGGTTTTGTCTTGGAAATAAGGCACTATTATCCCTGTCCCGATAGATATTAGCGTGCTAGCGCTAAGATGCAGTGCCTCTACTGTTTGTCACTATCGGGCGACTCGGCAGCTTCTGCCGCTCGTTCCGACTTCGCACTACGCAACAATCACACAGAGTAGACACAATGTAATATGTCGCAATGCAAAGCAACTCGCATATTCTAGACCTTTAGAAAACAGATTGTCGACATTCGAGTTGTAGTAGATATAGGTAGAAAAAATAACGAACGCGAAGTTAAAATAAATACCTATGTGCCAAACCTCACATTTTATTGGACGGGAATGATCCAGTGGCAATATTAAACGTAGGATTATCTACCTACTTAAGTAGAGTATACTCGATCTGTAAGGCTAGTACCAGAAACATTGGAGCAGTCAGTATCATGTCATGTCAATGCTTCAACTGTTCCAACGTTTATGACGCTTCTGCAACTAATGGTAATTGAAGGGGTGATGTCTTAACTTCAAAATTTGGAACATACCGAGGCGAAATCATCTTATGAAATACGTTTCGGCCTATCTCTACACGCTAACTTCGTAATTGTATCTATATTAACAGAGATTCATCCGAATTAAGTAGACGATGTTGGCCCTTCAATTACTGCACCAATAGGTTATGGGTAATGTTTACCTATCTAATCATAATAATAGCTTTCAAAGATACATGAGTGTTAGAATTGTCACGGTAACTACATAGACGTATTGTAATTCAAGAGAATGCACATAGTTAGGTACCTAATTCAAATAGATTTCAAGTCGTGTTCGTCGTTTCAATCGTACATTTAGCCTTATTCGAAGCCACTAAAATGTAACTCTGTCGAGTGTCAAGTAATTTAATCTTTGTAATATTACCTTATTTAGAATTAGGCTGTGAGTCAGCGTAAACACATTCTTTACAATTTGATATTCAGGCTAGAGTTGCTGTGATACACCAATATGGCTATAAATTTATAGAGTAGTCATTTCTGGCAATGGGTCGATGAAGGCGAAGTCGAGCACCGTAAGACGCCATTGGTTTTATCTGTGATCTCTCAGACGTAGTATCCCTATCCCGCGTGTCGCGCCTGCGCCGTGCCGCGTGGCGCGCGCGCGCAGTGTGCGCAGTGTGCGCATGCGCAGTGCCATGCGGCGCGCGGCGCTGCGCGGCGACAGGCATCGGCGAGTGTCTAGGCCCATCCTGAACACCCGTATGCCATTTTGACTATTGGGTTAATAATTTCTCGCCTCATTGTAATTAACTTATTATAAGCATTTTGATCTGGAACGAGTTTTTATTAGAAAAAGAATAATTCGAATTGTAAAAGTTGTTTAAGAAATTATTAAAATATTTAAATAATAATTCTAGTGAATTAGACAGTGAGTAAAGTAAGGAGAAAGTTATAATAAATGTTACGAGTATAATGAAATAAATTAATGACAAAATAAACTTGTTTTTAATATTTTAATTTAACTCCAGTACTTAATGTTATGTCAGTGTCACACAATTATTTGAACTAACTCTTAATAATAAAGGTATACATGGTACAAAATAGACTAAGCTTTAGTACTTTAAAACTATCACTAAAGACTAGAAAAATGTATAGGCACTTATATTTATTTTTACTCACTTTCCTTACTATGTATCCTCTGCATTCAAAATGCATTCTTTGAGATAATTTTCCAAATCAGTTTTGTTACGTGATATGTAAAACTGACTAAGAACTGAGTATTTTGCACTAGCAACTTTCATACCCAAAAACTTGAGATGTTTCTTTTTCATCACCTGTGGTCCAACTAATTGTTTGCTGTGAGAACAAAAATGATCTGGCATGTGGATCAAGAGTGCTGTATTCTCATTCTTAGCAGATTTCAATTTCCAATTGAAAGAATCGGTTGCTAATCCCACTGGGTGAAACATGACATCTATCAGATACGACTCATCAGCATATAAAAAGGGGATCAGCACAGCAATAGACACCTTCTCGCTACTACCAGCTACTTTCAATAAACTATCTTTTATCTTTTCTATAATATTTCTTATCCTACCATCCTGTGAAATGGATTTTGACCATTGATCTTTTGGCATAAACGGTCCGACATAATCCTCACATTCAAGCGCTAATGCAGTGTCAATCAAGTGGAGTTTTCTCAGTGTCTCGGGATTATTTATTTTAACTAAATATTCAGCACTGAACAATCTCCTCACTACTTTCATTGGGTACATCCCTGCATATAGATGAGATAAGACAATTGAGCAAATATCATCAGGGATCATTTTCTGAAATTTTTCATTCAATACATCTTCAGCCAAGTTCCAAAACTGTTGATGATTCTTTGGATTATAACTTAAATAACCAAACGGATAAATAAAAGATTTAAGAAAATTGTTTGGGACCGAGTTTCCATTTCTTATGAAGTATTTACTACATTCTTCCAAAATGTTTGGGTTATGTATTTGAAACTGCATGCAGTAATTCAAGATACCCACTATTAATATCTGTGATTCAACTTTGGCACCTTTAAGTTTCATATATTTCTCAACTGCTCTCTCTATGACATCATCTGTATAGTTTAATCTTGTAAACTTTGAAACTATATCTAATAGCATATCTTCATCCAAGGCATGGAGGTTTGAATAGAACCACCTTCCAACTACAGCAAATGATTGCATGGATAAATACTTTTCCTGCATGATAGTGTTTAATATTTCTTGCATCCCGGATACTTTGATGTTGTGCCACAGGTCTGCCAGTTTCTGTTCCATCAAAGTTAGTATTGTCTTCTTACTTGCTTTCAACCCAGGTAAGATTTTAAATATAAGGGCTATGTTAACTCCATTGATTTCATGCTCTCTATCCACAAACCCAACCCAGAGTTTATCCACTGTGTCAGAATATTTTGGGTCTCCATTATTCTCCATAAGAAATAATATAAACTCGCATAATTGTTCTACTGACAGCTTATTATCAATCACTCTAAGCAAAAGTTCATCACTAAATTTATATTTGTATGGCTCCATGAATGAAGAATTAGAGTGAAGTATGTTTAGTATTGTCTGTGTGTCTTCAGTCTTCATTACAACCTTCAATAACTTATCTAGAATTGCACCTTTAGCTAGATTAACATGAATTGTCGCTGTCGGAACATACGGTGTGGGAGGTGGAGATTTTTCTAAATCGTATATACGCTCCATAGCTCCCAGCGCTATGTTGGGGGTTATTTTGGTGCATTTTGATAATAAAGTAAATACATCTCTAAGATGCATACACTGCTGGAATTCTGCTTTGATCAAGTGGTAGTCGTGCGAGTCTTGCGAGCTCTGCTCGCACTCCGTGGGCGGTTTCTCTATTTCTACGAAGTCCTTTATTTTCCTTACTACAACGGGAAGCTCTTGGACATTAAAACCATTCTCTACTAAAATGGTACTATTGACAAACTCCCCGCTGTTCAAAATATCATTACTATCACTGTAGTAGCGTGGGAACAGGCCAAAGTTGCTGAACGACGTGCTAACACTTCCTGAAGATAGTCCACTGTTTCGTAGTTTACTGTACGACCTCCGCAAAACTAATGGTATCGCCATCTGTTATTTTTGAATACACACCACAAACAATAAATTAATTTTAAGTGTAAATCAAACGAGAAACTTAAGATGTTGACCTTCACGAAAATATTTCTCCCATCCCATACCCCGGCCGTTTATAATACCAAAACATTCGTTTCGTTCAGCAATTTCTACTGTGAAGTGAACTAACCAAACTGTCAACTGTCAGTCAAGTCAGTCTGTCAATGATACTTCATGTGACAACCAGCAGTCGTGTTTTTCTGAAAATGAGTGGTTTAGTGATATCATATCCCTGATATGATACACTTGATTTTGTATCTATTTTAATTCATTGTAGCAAGTATTTAAATTAACCGTAGAAAGAGAATTCCACAACGTTATTTTATCTGTATTTGTACATTTCATTTGTGTTATCTGTGCTGTGGCAGCAGTTGTCATTCGTGACTGTCATGTCATGTCAGCTGACGACCGACGAACTGACAGGACGTGTTCTCGTGACTGTCATTCAATATATTCGGATAATTTACGTTGATAAATTATAATAAGTACAGTGCAAAAAATATTTATTCGTTAAAAAAAATACATGGTATCAAAGAAGGTGCTCTTGTCTGTCATTACTTGATAAGGTCGGTATTAATTTATTAAATTATTAATAGGTACGGTGCCGTTTAAATTGTATAAAATAAACGACGGTTGATTATTTTCCGCTTCTTGCAATATATATTTTAATACGTCGGCGACTCACGATAATGCTGTACGAGCTTAATTGTAAAATATCTGGAATAGTTAATTTTTTAAAAAGATTCCGCGTCGTAGGTATTTGAATTTGATAGATCGACAGATTTACGCGGTATACCTACATAAGTTTGAAACTTTTTCTACTGCATAACATTTATCTAAGAATTACGCATTAAAAATATATATTCTATTCTATTCTATTCTATATTATATTCTCTCGGTAAATAGAAATAAAACGTTTCAATAAATTACTTACACAATTTTTTATAAGTTACCTAGGTATCACTTGACTCTTTTTTACTTTATCTACGTAGGTAAGTAATTATTTTGTAAAACATTTGTTACTAACCTTGACGCTAATAACAAAACTCTCCTTGCGAGTTATTAACATAATTCAGTTTTATTACCTACTGTCATTCATCAGGTACCATTACAATTGTGTCATTGCTCAAGTAGATAGTTATTGTAAACAAACACAGCTACACTAAAGTACCACTCAGCCTGCTCAGCCAATGGAAACCTACTTCACACATACACAGACAGACATGCTACATTTTACGTGAGTAGTTGACCTGCCATCAGGCATAACATGTTAATTAGCACATAGCCAAAGACCTTCAGTCAATTTTTAAATTACTCTTTGGAGAGCAAATCACTGTATAAAAACCACAAAATATCACAGAATATTTTTCAATGATTATCTTAGTGATAAGAAGTAATCCACACTTATCTACACTAAGCCTGTGTAATAACATTTCTACATATTACACTATGGGTACCTACTAAACTACAACAGTCATATGATAAAGGTACATTACATTTTACATGCTCTAAGTACCACTTGAAAAGGTATGTAGGTGTCATATTCCATGACACTAGACAATTATTGCTAGTCTGCATAAACATTTGAGTACTTATATTATGTGTGTGACTAAAATAATTCAGGTCAAATACTTCATTCTCAGTTCTCAATGCTACCATGAGAAGGTTATTTTAGTTGTTGGACTTGTTAGTGACATTAGCGTCATTAATTACATGGCTTAACGTTAGATTTGTTCAAGCTTTAGTTAAAATTTTGTGTGACATTCTGTAATTATCTAGTTGCTCCATCATTCAATGCCAAGTAATCAACTAATCCGTCTACAAACATAACACTAGGTACGTAACCAACTAAAAAAATTGTCGTAGGTAGGTTAGGTACCTAGTTTTTTAATGAAGACATTAGCGATTTCCGCCGCCCTTTAGACCCGTAGCTGAACTTGAATTTTTAGAGTAGGCTACCAGTCGGCAGTGGAATAAATCTCTAGTTGGTGACACAATAAGTAAATCCATAACAGTACCAAGTTAGAAACATACGTAACTGCGTGCAAGCGCCATCGCTTGCCGCCCGCAGCTTGCGAGCAAGTTATCTGTACATTTAATGGTTATGCATGGAGCTAAAATGCGTTCGAATGCGTCCGAACCACAAGCGATGGACCTGACCACAGCAGTAACAAAATCTTGCTACCTGTGAAGTCATAAACCGACGTAGCACGACGACGAATGAAGAGCGTGTTGACACAATTAAGTGCGTCGCACGATCCCGTTCCTGACAATCAAACAACTGGGGGGCAACTCCGAAATCCGATTTTCGAAGTTCGTATCACACCGTCCCTCTCACTCTCAAATTAATAACTATTAGTGAGAGCGGAACAGCACGAAACGAACTTCGAAAATCGGATTTCGGAGTATAGGGCCTGGCTTCGATACTATAAGTGCCGGCACGTAACTAAGTCCTTGATGATGATGAGATGACCTTGTATGCGCAGAAGTATAAAATACGGTATCCGTGGGTGCGCAGATCCCCTCCACGTGACTCGTCATCGCTAGACTTACGTGCCGGCACGTATACTATAGCAGTTGCCAATGCTCCTCTATTTGGATTACATTTTAGATGGTTCGGCAACTTCGTTGGGGTGTGGCAGGGGTGGGTATGATAGCCCACGATTTTCTGACGGCACTGGGCACGCTGCCGGAGGAGCAGCACCGGGTCGTCGCTATCGCGGGCAAGGAGCTAGACCGAGCACATCGCCTCGCCACGCTCCACAAGATAGGCACAGCCTATGAAGGCTACGACGCGCTCGCTCGTGACGACTCCATAGGTAATAAAGTACACAATGAAGATAAAGGCTAAGCTGCCTTTTGTTTACACGGACGAACGGACATACCCGCTACGTTTTACGCTCGTTTGTCGATTTTTCATGGCGTAATTGGACCACAAACGTGTGCTGCTGTTTTAGTTATGTTTGTGTTTGTTAAGCCTATCCTCGTATTATGCAATTAAACACTTTGATTTTGTCCAAAATGCTGGTTACAAGCATGCAAACATACAATATACACATACGTATCGAAGGCAAAGCCACGGACTCTAGTCTGATTAGACTATTTCGAAGGGCAAACGTATCTATAGTTAATTCCAAGTCCAAATAAGGCTAAAAATAGATACCACCAGTCCATCACGCACGCAAAGTCACGCACGGTTAAATCACACGCTAACATTTTATAACTATGACATACCAGGGCCATATGTGCTATCAATCCGCGGCAATTATTCACAAAATTTATTATACTGACTTAAGCGGCCAATTAATGCTTCTACGCTTTCAATAACAGGTTAGAGATACTTAATAAAACCCTTGTTCACAGACGTCGTGTTCGTCAGCGTACTGAACTTGCAACACTATGAAATATCCACGTTAATGTTGGAGAGCGGTAAGCACGTGTTGTGCGAAAAGCCAATGGGTATGACGCACAAGCAGACCAAGGCTCTGGTGACGCTGGCGCGGGAAAAGAAGCTGTTCCTCCTTGAGGGCATGTGGTCGCGGTTTTTCCCAGCTTACAGCGCTTTAGAGGAGCACATCACATCTGGCGGGCTAGGGGACATATATCATATCAGCACACAGTTCGGGGTCCAAATTAATGACATTGAAAGAAACTTGTAAGAACCACGCTTTATCTTCATAGGTTCCCGCCGCGAGCATTTACGTGTACTCTTGTTGCACTATTTATTTGCTTTGGATTTTGGTCATTGCATCTCCCTCGTTCACATCACAATATATACCTACAGTTCATCTTTTCCGTTCACACAAATTTATGAACACTAGCAGTGCCTCCATGGCATTTCAGCCGATTAAAACCCATGCGACGGAATTACGACTTACAAGATGGATCTGATTTTAAAAGTATTTTCTATTGATCTTTACCTTACGGGTTTCCGAGCCTCTAGTGTAAGTTTTCGCATATAAAAACGTCTCGAACGCGTTCACGTAAACGTCTCAATTACTATGGAATAATTGACAGCGCCACTTGGGGATCGAAATGGCAACAAACTGTTTTCATAGTATTTGACATTTTAACACAAACGCATTCGAGACGTCTTTTGTAGCCGAAAACCTGTTACACTAAGCATACATTGCTACTTTATCGCGTTCACCTTATTCACTTTCGACCCTTTTATTAGGTTCATGCTAATCATGCTCTAATCATGTTAATGCTCGCAGTGGTGACCTGATTTCTTATACCGTTAACCGGGGTGACTTTGATAATTTTGGCGCTACTTTGATCATTTTAACATTGCTATTATAAAATCGATATTGTCGTATGTGGTGAATGTTTAGCATGTAGACGCAAAGGCGATCGATGAAGACATCGATTGGAAGCAGTAAACGCAAATAACAATTAATGATTTCGTTATTATAACTAGGTACTTTTTAAAGTCATCTCTTAAATCAAAGCCACCCGTTTACGATACTTAAATTAAGGGCTATCATTAGGGCTCATATGATAGAGGACTAGATTATTATATTGCTACGTACATAAAAAGCATAAAAGTAACATAATTTTGACTTAATTAAACTTTTTACGCCGCATTAGTATACTCTGTTCTTTATTCAGTTAATACGCCTGAGGTTACAACTTTACTTTCTTTCTGTATCGCTATAATTTATCTAAAGTAGATAATGTTAAAACGTTAAATATGCAGACACTTATCGTAATTTGATTTATTGTGCAATTTGAATTAGCATGCAAGTATTTTATTATTGTAAGCATATCATACTTTGGTCAATATGAATATGATTTTCTTTCGTTGTTTTTATTAAGTCATCCATTTAATTAACGCATTAACCGCCTAACTAAACTTAAAGGTGCTTAATAATACAATGTACACATAAAAATCGTTCGAAAACGTCGTTCGTCTCCATAAAATTATTATATTTCAGAATGAAGGACTTGGGCGGTGGTGCAGTGCTAGATCTTGGGATATATATGCTGCAGATGGTTCAATTCATATACAAGGATGCCCCAACGGACTTGGTGTGCACCGGGCACTTGAATAAGGCGGGCGTGGACGAGTCCATTTCTTGCGCGCTCAAGTATAAGGACGGACGGACGGCGACGCTCTCCGCACACACCCGCGCTACTATGACCAATAAAGCTGAAATTATAGGAACCAAAGGATCTGTCACCGTAAGTTACCAACTTGAAATATGGGGGGAAATCTGATGAACGTCAGTTACCTACATTAATCCTACTAATATTATAAATGCGAAAGTTTGTGAGAATGTATGGATGTTTGTTACTCTTTCACGCCAGTAAGGCTTAACGGATCTGGATGAAATTTGAAGCAGACATAGTTTATGGTCTGGAATAACACATATAGGCCACTTTTTACTTCGGAAAATTGCGTATTTCCCGCGGGATACAGCTAGTAGATAATAGTTAAGTACGTACGTGTGTTGTGTGTCATTTCATTTTTGGTAATATCTCTCTCTCTCCAGCCTATATACGTCCCACTGCTGGGCTCAGGCCTCCTCTCAGAATGAGAGGGTTTGGGCTATATAGTTCCCACGCGGGCCCAGTGCGGATTGGGAACTTCACACACACCATTGAATTGCTTCACAGTTGTGTGCAGGTTTCCTCACGATGTTTTCCTTCACCGAAAAGCTCATGGTAAATTTCAAATGAGATATCGCACATAAATTCCGAAAAACTCAGCGGTGCGAGCCCGGGATTCGAACCCACGACCTTCTGCTTGAGAGGCCACAGGTCAAACCACTAGGTAATAATTTTTGGTAATATGTATATGGAAAATTCTGATAAATGCGACCACCACCAACAAGTAACAAAAAGTAGGTAGGTATGTAGTTAGTAGTAAGTGATCCAACAGACCGTATTCACACTTAACCTGCTGCACAGTGCTTACTGTAAGCACTGTGCAGCGGCTAAGCGGCCACTCGGTGTAAGCAGCTTACACCGAGTGTCCAATTTTGAACGCGGGATCGGGGTTCACAGTTTATACGCAAAGTGTCTATAGGTAATGATAATTGAAACAAGGTATTATATTGATTTTACGGTGCAAAGTGCCTTAGATTACTTGAGCATTTAGATACCTATCTTTAACACGGGCTTTATCCCGTTTCCGAACGCATCCGCGCCACCTCTCGCTCGCTCCGCATCGCTCTCTCGCTCTTCTCTCTTCAGGCTTGCAATAATTAATTTCTGTTGAACCACTATACTATAACACTATTAAAGTTTAAAAGGACAATGAGGAGCATTTTCATTGTTGTACCTATATCTTAAAATCTATCGTGAAATGAGCGAAATGTGTAGTTGAAAAATTAATATCGTAATCAAATCACTAGCAGTAATGACACGAATGATGACTCTGATTATTGAAATAGCGCTTCCCAAATGCCTAAACTGCGTACTTTACTATGATTATGACAATAGTGACACCTTTATCAGTTGTTAGAAAAACATTTCCTTAAGCGTACCTATTAGCGTTAGGTACAATTTGTTTGCGGAAAAAACTGGTATGATAAGCGACGTTAAACTTGAAGTAGAAGTAAGTAATCAAATCATTTAGTTCTCGTTATTATTTATTATCCATATTAGGTTAGTGATAGTGGTCTTATGAATTTTTGTTCACATTAACTTTGACAAAAATCCCAATCTTGTTGCTAGTCAGAAAAAATGCTATAACCAGTTTGAAGTAGATAGCGTGACTTGTTTTGGTTTTGTTCGATTATTTTCCCCTTTTATTTGCGACGAATTTATGTATTAAGTACCTACCTAAGTACATGTACATATACATATAGAATAAGAGTTTTTAATGATTCACGGTTAAGTTCATTCGAAATATTATAAACGGGATGTGAACCACCATATAGAATAAATTATGTAGATATACCTACTTGGTAGTATAGTAGTAGATAAGACGTGATAGCCTAGTGGTTTGACCTGTGGCCTCTCAAGCAGAGGATCGTGGGTTCGAGCCCGGGCCCACACCTCTGAGTTTTTCGGAATTTAAGTGCGATATTACATTTGAAATTTACCATGAACTTTTCGGTGAAGGAAAACATCGCGAGGCAACCTGCACACATCTGCGATGCAATTAAATGATGTGTGTGAGCCCAAGCCCTCTCGTTCTAAGAGGAGGCCTGTGCCCAGCAATGGGACGTATATAGGCTGGAAACGATGATACCTACTTAATTGGTTTATTTTAATAAGACCGCAACACTGACGCTATTAAGATAACTTATTAGAGACGCTGTTTACCAGTCGAATGTAAATCTGCTGGATTGTCGGACATACCGGCAACTTTCAAGACCAGTCTATCAATTTCTCACCAAATCAAATACGCAGAAGACAACTAATATTTGTCCAAAACTCATAGCACCGTGAAGAATATTCAAGTCTTTTTTTTTTAGTTGGATTTCTTCTGGTGCCCCACGATGCTCCGCCTGTCTTCCGCCAACATAACGGAGTGGACGCTGCCCAAGGGACAGTTCAATTTCCACTTCCACAACAGCGCCGGGCTCAGCTACGAAATACAAGAGTGCTACGATTGTATCACTAAAGGTAATTGAAACTTTTTAAATCGAGGTTTAAAACTTATCAACAGGCAGATATCAAGGAAAATGGATAGGAAACTAGATCCATTCTCATAATCATACCAGCGTAGTCTACTCGTGTTCATGGGTATTGTATTGCAACCGAACCGTCAGCGTAGGTTAAAATAAGCATTTAATTTTACTTAACAAGATAATTGAGGGAGAAAATCGCGAACCTAACCTAACCTCAAAACATCTAATTTTTTTTTTTTAATTTATTTAGGCAACAAACAGTCACATAGTTGAACATCTTATTAAGACATAATAAAGTGTAGACCTGGAGTGCCATAACTATAATAACATAATAATATTTTTTAACTATTTCATCAGCAAAATTATGTACAAAATATTGCCTCTGGTTTATTTGATAACATAATACATCTTATTCTTTACAAAAATTTGCACATTGAGGTTAGAATTTTGTTTACCAAATAGGACAGGTAAGAATGAAAATACCTTATGTAGGTCACATGGCACCTTATTTTCACCTGCCATTTGACGTCGTGATCCTTTCTCATTGGCTTAATATATTTTTTTCTTTCGTGTCCAGTGTCTGAATTGTTTTCTAAAAAGAGTATAGTTATCTACTTAAATTAAATTATGTACTTATTTCCATTTCAGGTTTACTAGAAAGTCCAAAATTAACCTTGGATGAAAGCATTCTGTTAGCAAAATTATCAGACACCATGAGAGCTCAGGTCGGAGTACTAGAAAGTGGACTATAAAGTTACCTGAACAACTTACCTTTAATATCAAATGAGAGTGAACCAGTTTAGGCGAATCTGCTAATAAACAACTGGTATGGGCAAGATTGTATTCGATAAGCAATAAATTTTACGTAAGAACTTCCCAACGTCCCAGTGCACAATGAAGTGAAGTAAATTAGTATTTATTCGTAATTATATTATATTTTCTGGATATAGAAACAGTGGAACAAATTGAATGTGATATTGACCATGTATTTGTAATATTCGTATCCTAGTAGCGTATGACCGTCCGTTGGAAAAGGCATTTTAGTCAGTTAACGTCGTAAGTTTAGTGTTTAACCCGCTATTGTTGTAATGAAGCCAGTAAAGAAGCAATAAGTGACAATCCAATGAGGAACTTATTGTTCTTGAGAAGTGCCACATAATACGCTAATCCTAAGCTGTGTCCTAAGTACTTAAACGTACATATTTACCTCAACTAACTGTGATTGTAGTGTCCAGGAGTGAAAATGTATTTTACACTAATATTTATTATTATTTTTAAATGTTGTGAAATGGTTGTTAAAATGTTTACCTAATCTAAATCTTCGTATATTTATCCTGATATTAACTTCTATTCTTTTGTGTCTGTCTTTGAAAGTGTGATAATTATGCACAAATATTTCTTGTGACTTCAGCATTATAACTATATTTGTACACACCTACGTATTTAATAAACAGAGTGAATTAACTGTGTCTTCGAGTTTCAATTATTTTCGGACGCATTTAGCGCATTCGCTGCCAGCTGCCTAACCCGAGACATCTTCAGGTGCCACAGACGCACATGTGCGTTCAAATGCCTAGAATAATAAGACAGGGGCACTAGGCAAAAGTCACGAAGACGCATAAATGCGTTAAGTCTTGGCCGAATAAAACTAGTTGAAAAATAAGCGGACGTATTAGTGTCGCAACGGTTTATGAGCACTCGGCAATAGTGGTGGGGGTGTTTGCGCAGGTGTATACTGTCCTTCAGGGACGCGAGACGTATGAACGGGAAGCGACTGAATGAACCAATAGAAAGCATTCGTGCCACGTGGCGCGCTACCTCCCCGCGTCGCGCCTCAGTCCCCCCGCCAAAGAGACCCAAAGAATACTGCGCATTCAAGGTCACCGCTCATTAACCGTTGACACTTGTTACCAAAGCCTCTAGTGGAAGTTTTCATACGAACAAAAGTCTCGAACGCGTCCACGTAAACGTCTCAATTATTTTGCGGATCGAAATTGCAACATACTGTTCTCATAGTATTTGACAGTTTGACGCAAACGTTATCGAGACTTGTTTTGCGGGGTGCGAGTCGGGTTACCTCCACGTGTGAACAAGAGCTGCGGTTCGTTTTCGGATCCGTCCGGGGGGAAGAGCAGTGCTTGGTCCGGTGCACCCAGGGCAACGGCTAATGATTTCCTGGCAGTATCTGAGGGATATCATTGACCGTTGGCTAAGAGCCCGGCAAGGGGGGAGGGGCGTCTTTGACCGTGTTACCGTACAACGTTGCCGACATTTTGTCACAAGATTTTATAATTAAAAATTTTAACCCTGACATTGGCGAAGTTGTCGTCGCTATAACGACTTGTAACGCCAGAAATAAAAGAAGAAGAATAAGAAGACTTATTTTGCTATCGAAAACTTACACTAAGTATACAGATAATCAAAGTCATGTTTAGAAGTGATCATTTAATTGCTAAATGTCTGGAAGACGTCGCGCATGATCTTGCAGGCGTCGCGCAGCTGTTGCTCCGTGAC
This sequence comes from Pandemis heparana, assembly GCA_963854515.1. NCBI lineage: Eukaryota > Metazoa > Arthropoda > Insecta > Lepidoptera > Tortricidae > Pandemis > Pandemis heparana. Next base: position 13,902,576 of record OY978007.1, on the reverse strand, counting down.
TACGAGCGGCGGCGCGAGCCGAATCACCTGCCCGTGTGTCGTCTTGGTCAGCACGCCGGCGTCGCGCAGCCGCAGAACTACGTCGTACGCCGGGATCTCTATACAGGAAATTATACTTTTAAGAATATAATATACTAGCGGCCCGTCCCAGCTTCACACGGGGGCAGCAAGCAATAAAATATAGCCTATGTCACTCAGGGTGAATGTAGCTTTCCAATGATGATAGAATTTTTGAAATCGGCACAGTAGTTTTTGAGTTTATTCGTTACAAACATACATACACACGAAAATACAAATCTTTCCTCTTTATAATATTAGTATAGACTAGCTTTTGCCCGTGACTTCGTTTGCGTAGAATAACACATAGGTATAAACCTTCCTCTTGAATCACTTTGTCTATTAAAAAAAACCGCATCAAAATCCGTTATAAAGTTTTAAAGATAGAATAGAAAGACAGACAGTGGAAAGCGACTTTTTTTATACTATGTAGTGATGGGACTTTGCGACTATTACAGTCTGGGAGAACGCCTATGGCTATGTAAAATGCGAGAGCCGTATACTCTGCCACATGCATGTGAATAGAAGTTTGTGGTGTTTGTTACTGAGCCGCCTTGATGTCGCTTCTTTGTTGATGTTGTTTCTTGATGTCTCTTGTCAGCAATTCACTAGTAGTAGTGAAGTATTACGTACTGTCATTGACGACCATGGCAAACATGAGCCCTCGGCCGCGGACGCTCGTGACAGCATTCTTCGGTATCTTCTCCAATTCTTGACGCAACACGCTCTCCAGCTTAGCAGCATTCTCGCACAACTTCTCTTCCAATAATACCTGCACATTTAATAAATTTCCTAATTAAATCTGCTCAGTTTTATAGACGCCCTTACCTTCATGGCCATTAGGAGGTGGCCATGTCAACCTACAGATTACAACATTAAGGGAAGAGTTAAGAAACTGGCAATTAGCTTCATAGGGAGCAGAGCGCAACTTCTTCACCCCTTTTGAAACGTATTATTAGTGTTCAATTTTGAAAGAATGAAGACATTTATTCGTTTTTACATACATACATACATACCGTCACGCCTCTGTCCCACAGGGGTAGGCAGAGACTACTTTGTTCCACTTGCTACGATCCTGACATACCTCTTTCGCTTCATCCACATTCATCAATCTCTTCATACATGCTCGTCGGTTTCGGGTACTCTTGACCTGGCCTTTTTCCAAAACGTTTTTGAAAGACACAAATTTTATAGAAAAGAAACAAAAACACAGACATGAAAAATAGATCATCAGCTTATGCTGGAACAGGTGCAAATAAAAATGCCACTGTAAAGATTAAAATTATAAAGTAAAGTCGGATTTTTGTGGTTATGGTTACATTATATACCTTCATTGCTTCGGTAGCCACAGCGCACGCCAGCGGATTACCTCCGTACGTCGAACCATGTGTGCCGGGAGTGATCACCTAAAAGCAAATTATTTTGTAGTACTTAAGCCAAATAAACGCTGTTACCAATACTGCGGTCATTGGACTTGGGTACTAAATATCGCAAGAAAAAATTACACGGCTCGATGCTGACGTCGAAGGACCATGTTTAGTGTAAATGAGGCAGTTTTTAATTGCAAAATATGATCCAGTAATTAATTAATTTAAAACTAACCAAAGGTCTTAAGTGTCCTACGAAAAGAAGTTAGGTAGGTCCCAGTAGATAATTTCAACTGGTTTAAATGCTCAAAAAGAGCGAGTTGAATATCCGCTTTCGTGCGCTTAAACATCATGATTCTCGAGTAGAAAAGGGGGAAGAGTACGATTAGTTAGCAAATTTATTTCCAAAAATGCTGAAGGCTACTTACGTCCATGACATTGTTGTTAGCAAGTATCGCAGAGACAGGCAGCACACCACCACTTAAAGCCTTGCCCAGGATCAGAATGTCAGGCCGAACGCCCTCGTGTTCCACCGCCAACAGCTTGCCGGTACGACCTAGAGAGAAGCAAAATAAACTTAAGTAAGTAACAACTTTTTTTTTATGCGCCGAGGGAGGCAAACTAGCTTGTGGGTCACCTCGTGGTATTTGAACACTACCAATGGATTCTTACGATTCGGAGAGACTTTTGCACAAGGTACAACTGCCCGCAGTAGTGAAGTGTTACGTATACCTACTGTCAATGAGCTAAGCCTCGGACAGACAGACAGACTTATCGAAATAAGGATTCCATGAAGTGAAAACTTCTTTAGCGGCGTTTAAGCACTTTTTGGGATGGGTAAAAATGTTAAACTCGCGTCAGACGTAAGACGGAGGGAGAGTTTAAGAACCAGGATATCAGGATCCTCTAAGAGCTTATATTGAAATACGAATGAAGCTTGAGTCGCGTTTGATTTTTGAAGTATACTTTAATTTCGTCGCTTTAACGTATGTGCGTTTGGCCGAGTGGTATAAGGTGTGGAATAACAGTACGTTCTCTCAAGTGACCGCAGTTCGAATCTCGTGTAGAAAAAGTTTCTTTTTTCTTTGGCGCGAGTATGCGTGTGTGTAGTTTTCACTTCTGCCGGCACTCCCGGAGTGCTACCCGGTGTTTTTTATTCGATCCCTGTAAATTACGCACCCAATCCAGTCTGCACCTCGTCGGCAATCCATAGCACGTTGTGCTTGGTGCAGAGCTCGCGGACCTTGCGGAGGTAGCCGTCGGCCGGGATCACGACGCCCGCCTCGCCCTGGATCGGCTCTACCATGAAAGCCGCCACGTTCGGGTCTTGCAGGGCTTTCTGAAGGCAAAAGCCACGACATACCTAAGCGTTTTTGTTCTTACCTAAACAAATATGTACCTACACTAACTGACCCGACACACTTACACTTCGTTCTCTCAAGCTACACTCAGGAGCAAGGTACAGTGGTTACTTTACACACAGCTTTCACGTCCGATTTGGTTTAACTTGGTTCGCTCGCTGTCAGATTCAGACTAAAAGTTTGCAGTTTGCAGATTGAACTGAGTTGGAATTAGGACGTCATGGTTAGGTCCCTGATATTTTTGTTCGTATAAGTGAGATATTTCACGTTTATCTGAGCAATTTTTACGTTTTTACTTTTCATAAATTTATGAACTTTAGATTTTAATTAGGGATACAGTTTTGTTTAAAAAACAAAAACTTTCATTTATTTATTTAAGTGCGGGGTGTTACGAATTATTTTGTTAAGCTACTACTTAAGGGAGTTGTGTCATGAAAAAGATGGAATTAGGTACTCTATCTTAGAGGATTGTAATGAAGGTTATCAGGTTTCTCTACTGGCTTACCTCAAGCGCTGGGATGTCGTTGTAGGGGATGAGCTCGAAGCCCGGCATGTAGGGCCCGAAGCCCTCGAAGCAGGAGGGGTCCGACGACGCCGACACCGCGGACAGCGTGCGCCCCCAGAAATTGCCCTCCGCAAAGATTATCTGGAAACCAATCGACTCCCATATGAATATCAACAAACTAAGTACCTACTAAGTATGCTTTGTAAATCTTATTATAATCTGTATGTGTATAGGTATCTGTGCCCTAGGAGAGCACAGCACTCGTATGCAGGGCCTGATTAACCCTTAGGCTAATTAGGCTGCAGCCTAGGGCGCGAGGATCGAGGGGGTGCGCTGAAATCTTGTCTTCGCATACACTATTAATCTAGCATTATTGCCATCTACCCCACACTGAGAAAAAAAATAGCCTAGGGCGGTCAGAACTCTTGATCAGTCGCTGCTCGTACGTAATGCAAATCAAATCAATTTGGAACAATCTTAGCGCTCGGAAATTTTAGAATAGTTCTACTTTAAAAGTTACAGAAACAACAAGCGTATTTTTTCTTGTTTTAAGGTAAAACTAATTATAAATGTCTATATAACCTTTTACAGTAAGAAAGTGGGTCGTGAGGGCAGGGTGATATTTAAAGAAATGAGCAGACCCAGATATAGCCGAATGTCAGCTTTCTACATAAATTGTTTTGCTCCATTAAGTGCCAAGGGAGACGCCCTGATTGCAACATTTGCAAATCGATTTATTTGCGTAAGGTAGGTAACAAGGTTAGTTATATTTAAAACTAGCTGTTGCCAGCGACTTCGTCTGCAAAGAATTCGTTTATCGCTATCCCGCGGGAACTATGCAATTTTCCGGGATAAAAAGTAGCCTATGTGCTATTCCAGACTTTTCTCTATCTATGTGCCGAATTTCATCCAGATCCGTTAGGTCGTTCTGGCGTGATTGAGTAACAAACAAACATCCATCCATCCATCCATTCCATCCATCCATACTTTCGCATTTATAATATTAGTTAGATACGGGAATACGTTGAAATATCGGGTAGCTACAAGGGCGTTGCCAAGGGGGGGCAGGGGAGCTGCTGCCCCCCTCCCCTAGAGAATCAAAAAGGTAGCCTTTATATTTTGATAATGTTGACGTTCAAGTGCCGCCACACAGTTTCACCTACAAATAGACGCTATACTTCTACGCCTTGGTCATCGGCTGGCTACGCCCTTGGGTAGCTATAGCCTCTGCAACATTTGTACCTTAGCCTGTTTGCTGGGGATCTTCTTAACATCGTAGCCCCACTTACGGGCGATCTTGCAGGCGCTCTCGCCGCCCTCCACGCCGGTGTTCATGGGCAGCAGACGGTCGAAACCCAGCAGCTGGGTCATGAACTTTTCGTACTGGCCGAGCTTGTCCGAATAGAAAGCTCTGGAAGAAAAAATATTGCCACATAAAATAAAAGTTGGGGTCAATATGCTCGACGGCCTACTGCATAAGCGAAAATAGTGCCTGTCTTTTGATTTTGCTTAAAAATACAAATACAAATATATTTATTGCTTGGTCATGAGTAATACAGGCTTGACTTTTTACTATGTAAAGTAAAGTAAGAACATGAAAAAATAAAGGCAACTTTTAGCTACAACGCATATTTGAGTATCAGGTCTACAACAATTTTTATTGAAATTGGACCGTGATTGGGCCTTCGTACCTGGACACGAGTGTGAGCTGGTCAGACTGCTTCTTAAGCGCGTCAATGATTCTGGGGTGGCAGTGCCCCTGGTTCACCGCCGAGTAAGCGCTCAGGAAATCATAATACTTCTTGCCTTCCACGTCCCATACGAAAATGCCTGAAAAATATGCACATTTTCACTAAAATCTCGTATACATACCCTAAAAATCGGGCTTAATGAAAGAGCTGATAAAAATATATGGGTTAGTAAAAATAAAATTAACTTCGCATTACTATTAAATTTAATGATTCTACTTAAATATACAAGGACCAATAAAGATTAACCTCTCTAAAAGTTTAATGATTTTGTCACGAGCGCAAACAATAAAAATTACTAAGCATACCTACTTAGTAACTATTAGATAGCCATATCAGAAAGAATCATGCCTTCAAGCCAATGCATAAGCATACCAACAGATTTTCTCATTTACAGACATTGACATAAAGATTAGGAGAATTAAAATTGCGTTACATGAGCATCAGGATTTTATTTGTCTTAGGCCTGAGTCAACAAATACAGTAATCATATACTTGCGACATATGTCTACCTCCTAATCTCGCGTGATCATTGTAAACAGTATTATATGAACACTTCATAAACACTTAAACACCGGATGATAAGAAAATCAGAGTGGTTCAAGATTAGACTAAGTTCACGTGCCGCACGTCTGATGAACGGAGAATGAGAAAATGACAAGAGATTATTAAATAAACTGTCCTGCGCACCTATCTAATTTGTCCGTTGCGCCAAAGAAGGGTTAATAAATATAAACTAACTATGGTACCACGGTTAAGTTCATTCGAAATATTATAAACGGGATGTGAACCGCTTTATTGAGCTCCCGATATTTCGATACAGTTGCTACCCGTGATCATGATGCATGCAACTGTATCGAAAGGTAAGCGCGGTTCACATCCCGTTTATAATATTTCGAATATAACTATGGTACCTACCTACATAAGTATGTACCTACTCGTATATTAATAGAGCCATAATTGGTATGTAATGTAAATACATATAAAAATCGGGCACCTATGGTTTTCACACTTTTAGGCTTTAGCTTAGAAAGTAAGCTTTTATTTATGCACATAAAATACAAAAATCATGGGTGCCCGTTTTTTTTGCAAAGGGGTGTATAATTAATTAAGTTTAATTCCCTTTATTATCTAGATATACTGAACCGATTCCAAAAATTATTACGCCAATAGAAAATAATTTCCACACACATGGTAGCTACTTTGAGTAATTTTGCTCATGTGCTTTGGCCACGAAACATCGGAGGCTAAGATGCGTTAAATCTTAGTACTTACATTTAGATCACACGTCTGCAAAGAATTCGTTTATCGCTATCCCGCGGGAACTACGCAATTTTCCGGGATAAAAAGTAGCCTATGTGCTATTCCAGACTTTTCTCTATCTATGTGCCGAATTTCATCCAGATCCGTTGGGCCGTTCTGCCGTGATTGAGTTACAAACAAACATCCATCCATCCATCCATCCATCCATACTTTTGCATTTATAATATTAAGTTAGATGAAATATTCGAACGCAGGTAGGTAGGCAGTAGGTAGGTGAGCCGTGGTAGCCTAGTGGTTTGACCTGTGGCCTCTCAAGCAGAAGGTCGTGGGTTCAAATCCCGGGCTCGCACATCTGAGTTTTTCGGAATTTATGGGCGAAATTACATTTGAAATTTGCCACATTGAAATTACATTTAATCTTTTCGGTGAAGGAAAACATAGTGAGGAAACCAGCACACATCTGCGAAGCAATTCAATGGTGTGTTAAGTTCCCTTCCCAATCCGCATTGGGCCCGCGTGGGAACTATAGCCCACATCCTCCAATACGTGGAGGAGGCCTATGCCATGGGGCACGCCGAATTACGCGATAATTTATATAAAAAAAAGACAAGATGTACTACTGAAATCGTAGTGAATTCGGAATAAAAAGGGCTATATTAGGTATTATGTTATTAAGTAGGTAGGTGTACCTGTTTCACCGTAGCTTTATGCCTACCTTCACCACGGCTGAGCGCGACAGGAACGGGTGCGTAGTTGCGGCAGCCATGTTTGTCTTCCAGAGCGAAAATCTCCTTAGAGCTCAGATTCTGCGCAGCCATGTTCTGTCAATCAACAAGTGAATTGCATCAACCTCAATCCTTATCTATATTATAAATAGCCGCCGTTTAAATAGCTTGCAAACAAACGACAGCGGTCAAGAATGATAAGATTCATTCACTATTTGATTTAGTTAACTGGAAAAAACCGATTCCAATACGTTGTACGATGCGCCGAATGACCTACCCTTATCAACACCCAATTCAGTCTGACTCTTTGGATTTAAAGGGACCACACCAGTTTTACAGTAGGTACAATTCAAGAACAAAGTTGAAACCGACAAACAAATTGGCTCCCAATTATATGGGATTAGGTTATTTTTCACGCAAATCACTTCAATTCAGGCAAATCACGTCTTTACACCTTACGGGGTAGACAGAGCCTAAGGTAACAAGACCGAGAGGCCACGTTTAGCAAGACAACTGTGGGCGTATAGGTGAAGTGGAGGTATTTTTACCAACACAATAACTAGGTACCGTAAAACCCCGTCTATTCGCCTAGTATACCTATCTTCGCCTATTTTCATAAAAGTTGAAATTCCCGCCTAGTTTTTAGGCCAGGTTCCACACAAAACTGCTAAATAGAAAGTGTTTTTTGCGCTGGATCATATTCTCGCATTAATTGTGGCTAACTTAACGCCGTTTACGATCAGTGCCGTTTTTTCGTTGACGTGGCAGCACGTGTTTTTTTTTACCTCTGCGGAACTTTGCTATAAGTAGCGCCTTCGATCAAGAGTAGCGCTAAAGAAGAGATAAAGGAAAGTTTTTTCTCGTATTATAATCTACAACTAATGCTCTTTCTTATGGTTATAGTATTTTTTAACTAAGCTATATATTTATGCCGCAGTCAATTAATATGTAATTGAGGTCATTTTCCGGCCATCTTGTAGCTATACTTCGCCTACCCCTAGGGTTGTCAATCAAAGTGTGTGATATATTTAAAATCTCAATCAATATTGGAGAATTCCTTTTGTAAATATTTTTCCAGTAATTTAATAGTTATTTTTACGGTTTTCCCGTTAGAATCAATTTCAAAATATTTTTGAATTGAGACAAAAATACAAAAAAATCCAGAAAATAAAGCGAAACACAGAATTAAATGTGACTTATCTAATCTGATTGTGATTTAGTGTAAGAAAAAATAGATACCTACTCAATTTTGTAATTGTATTTTTTATTAGTCCTAAACCATTACCCTTTTTTTTTGTAGCCGAGTAAGTCAGCGTGATTTTTGACAACCCTATCGAAAATACAGCAAATGTTTGAAACTAGCTTCAGATTGGTCACATTTAAAAGAAAACGATGGCAGGCGAAGACCGGTGTCTTCGCCTACCATCGTTTTCTTTTAAATGTGACCTGTGAATGGTTAAGGCTCATAATCGAAATACACGTTAAAAATGCATAAGTTTGCCGGAGGAAATTTCAAATCTCGTCTATAATTGACGCCCCAACCATATGTAGGCGAAGACAGGGCATTTTGCCTATACTTCGCCTACCACCTTTGGAGTCCAATTGTAGCCATCCCTTAGCGAAATTTAGACCTTATGTTACGGTAATCTATTGCCCTAGATAGGTTAATTAGTTTTTGATCTTAACAAGCAAAAATACTAATTCTTTAAAAATATAATCTATACATCTATATCTATACATATAATAAAATCGTTGAGACCAAAAAATCTGTACATTGAATATTTAAAAAAAAAAACCGACCAGGGTGACTTAAAATAAGTAACTGAACATATTAAAACCATTTTTAAAATTTTTGTTTGTTTGTTTGTTTGTTTGTTTGACTGAGCATCACGTAAAAACTACTGAACGGATATTGTTGAAATGTTCACAAATCTATTTAAATACATTCAGAATAGGATCTAGGCTATAGAAATTTTGGAAAATATTAGAAAAGGGGGGTGAAAAGGGGGGTTAAATTTTGTATGAAAAAAAAATTTAGATTGTTCTAGAATCATGAAACTCAGAATATATACTCAGTAATAAAAATAAAGAAATACCTGTTTTAGCATTTTTTTTTAATCTCACCCAGAGACGCAAAAAAGAGAGTTTTGTGTTAAAAAATAATGAACTTCATACACCTATAAAATAAAAACCAATGAAGTTTAACCTTTTAAAGTTGCTACATATACTTCCAATCTAATACAGGTAAATATAATTTCTCAGTTTTCTTGAAATTTGATTTTTGAGTTGATTACGCAAAAAATAGCAGAACTCAAGAAAATCAGCTTTCCTCGGTAAAGTAGTTGGTAATAATTACAAATACAATAATACTACGAAGAAAATAGATAGATACGAATGTACATAAGACATAAAGCCGGAAAAGTGTGTAAATTGTGAAAAAACATCAATAAAATAATTACATTCTGCACAGGTATTTTTTCAACGAAGACATTTTTGTCCAACCTAAATAAACCTAAATTGGCGTCCTAAATTGTGTTCTTTACCTAACACCTACAGTTCAATATGAAATACCGTTACTTTGTTTTTATTTATTGCGCTATTATTCACAGCGCGTTCGGTTTTCGAACGCACTCTTATTTGAAAAGTTGATATTATTATGAGGGCGGCGTGAAACGCTTGGCTGTATGCTCTCAGTAGGGGAGAGCAGGTAGGCTTCGTACAGAGGGAGCATTCGTACAGTAGTCATATCTCCACTACCAAACACGTTGATGCGATTGTATTTGTGTGCGTGACTCCCACTCACACGCATAGGCTAACCGCGGAGTGGGGCGGCAGTGCGGCGGCTAGCTTACTTGGGACAGGTCGAAATGTTTTTTCTCTCTACGTGAGTAATTTTTGGATTCAGTTTTGAATACGTTTATCTATAATAACTTTTGCTCAAATCATTAACGTTATTATCCATGGGTAATATGTTAATGCTCTAGTTTTTTGTGTTAACGTTATTTTTGAGATAATCTTAACGAGTATTTTTATTATGATTTAATTTGTTGCTTTTTTGTTTTGGGGTGCATTCGTGCATTGATGAGTGGGGTAGATTCGTACTATACGAATGTACTCCGTATAAGTATTCATGTTTTTTTTTTAGTTACAGTCATGCCTCGAATATGCGTAAAAAAAGGAACTTGAACAGGCGAAGAAACAATCAAATCTGCAAATGCAGGAGGTCTTATACAAAACCTTGTCTATAAGAAAATTTGCTCAAAAATACGGTATCCAACCGACAACGCTTGAAACTCGCTTAACAAATATAAGTACTTAATATAAATCAGCTTTGTAAAAGATTACGTACAATGTGCAATAGAGTTAGATTGTGGCCTGTTACCCTAATTATTAATTTAATTTTCGATTTTATATGGTTGATTTATTTCCTCAAGGATACAAAATCAAAACTTTAACTTAAATGTTATTTGAATTAAGCAATTAATACTAAAAAATGTGTTTTTGATTAAGATTGAATTATAATATGATTCTGTGTTATTTTTGATTTCAATAAAATATTTGTATTTTGTATAAATTGCTGTTTTGTTACTCTGTACGGAGGCTCCCCCTGTGTACGAATGTGCCCCACACCGTGTACGAAGCTACCACAAGCGTGAGGTGCTTTCGTACGTTTCTCATTTTTTGGAAAAACAGTCATAACTTTGAAATGGTGCTATTTGGCAACTCTAACGAATACTAATATGATAACTAGATATGTAGGCAATGTGGTAGTATTTCAACCATTTTGAAATTCGTTACTGGTTTATTTTTACAAGGCCTAGAGTAAAAAGTGTACGAATCCTACCTGCTCTCCCCTACCTTTGCCTAAAAAAATCAAAATCCAACGGCGCGTTTACGCCTGCACTACGAACATGTCAGAATTTTATTGTGAAAAAGTTGGTAAATGAAATAGTAAAAGTTTCTGTCCTCAGACTTTATATAAGATTTTTATTGTTTTGGTTAAATACCACACTGCCCAAGAATATACATATAACGCTGCGCTGCTAGGCCTTAGCGCAACATGTATCTTAAACACTTCAAGGTAGGCTTGCTTACAAAATTTTCACAAATACTTAAAATCTGAATGTACATAATAGTACCTATTCGAGAAAACTATTTGAATGTGCCTGTTTCAGGATTAGTCCATATTATTGTAAGGGTATAATAATAATAATTTAGATATCGAGAATAGCTATAAAGTATCACAAAAAACACACGCGGACGAAGTCGCGGGCAACAGCTAGTATATCCTAAAAGTAAACCAATTTTTGTAGGTATCTAAAATAAAATTAAAAAAACCACTAAAATTGAATACATCAAGTAAAAATAGAAACTTACCGAGGATGCTATTCCTATCTCGTGTATTGCAAAACTGGAGAAAGTATATCAACGAATCCTCTTTTATATGTGCAATTTCTCAGAGATTAGAGTATAATTAAGTGGGCAAATATTCAATTAAAATAAGACAAACAAAGGCAATGAACTAATAAATATGTAAGTAAGTAATCAATTATTGATGTCGAGTCGTAAACAATTCCATTCACCGGGCGCCGCCTCCATTGATTGATTTGAGTTGCTTCGGAAAACTACGACGACCAATCTTTTGCCAGAGTAGAATCCACTACTTGTCTAGTCGCTTAACACATAAAAATACAAAAAAAAAAGATTTAATGATTTCAACCAAATATGTACCTAAGCTTTGTTACGTTACCTACCTATCATCTAAATAATTAAGTAAGTATAGCTAGGTTTAGAGCAATTTTATTAATATTGAAAGATGGATTGGAAGAAAAATACTGTCCAGCGTGAGGGTCAAGTCGTGAATAGTTATAATTACCAATTTATGTTGAAAATAATGCTCTCTTATAAATACTTACACGTAGCCATAAAAGATCGAAATCGAGACTAATCATTAATTTATATCTTTTAGTCGTTGTCTTCATAGTTAAGGTGCTACTGCTACCTACTATTAACAACATATCCAACTCAATGGATATCGTTAGTATATCGTCTGTCAGTAGGTACCCCTACAGAAATATTCTCAGGCTTCCTTTAAATAAGTGGATAATAAATGGGTAGTACAATACAAATAAACAAGCGAGGAAATGAAAAATCCCGAACTTTCACAATTATGTTGGCTATGTTGCTCCTTTCTTACATCATCGATCTTTCATCGAGTAGGTACCTATCAAATCACCCATAATTTTGCTGACGAGAGCTTGTCCGGTGTTGTTATAACATAAATCTAGCAAAAAGTTAGTTGGAGAAGTACTTCATTTAAGGCTCCTTACAAGCTCAACACGCGTATTTCGCTAATTCTTATTTTTTCTTCAAAGACTGGCGTATGTGTTCATAATTTCAGTAATACATAATTATTAAAATGAACTATCTTGTACATTAATAATATTACTGAAATTATGAGCACATACGCCATAGTCTTTAAAGAAAATTTAAGAATTTAGCGAAATAGGTACGCGCATTGAGCTTGTAAGGAGCCTTAAGTACTTATCATAAATATTGAAACGGTAGATATGAACCCACAAATGCCTGCGGATAGTAAAATTGTACGTTTTACGCGGATGAATTAGATAAATCGTATAGGTATGGTAAACATAGATACCTAACGAACAAGACAAGAAAAAAGTGTATAGAGATAGAGCGACAGAATGATGAAACAATATTACCTAATAATGAACGAAAACAAGCTGTGTGCGATAAAATGTACCTTAATGAAAACAATGCGAGGTGATTAATGAATATTCAGTGCATGCTGACCTTTCTTTGATTTATTATTTTGGGTTAGTTCAAACGATTGTGCAGAACGCGGGAGTCGCGAGAGGTGTGTCCGAGTCCAAAATTAGCCAGCAACTGAACAGTAAATTAACGACGCCGTTCTGGCTCAATTCGTAGGAAAAACACGCAACGGATCGTCGTTTTGATAACTAAATGTTACGTCATACGAATACGACTATCGGTCCCATCCCAAGAACCTAGGCACACAATTATCATCTCCAGTTTTCGCACGACGTTTGTTTTATTAGTTTTTGTTTGTGGAAGTTTAGGTACATGGAAACAATGACGTAAATTGCACACTAAAATAGAATTCGTCTTCGCATTTTATCGTACGACCTAGCTTATATAAATAATAGTTTATTATCTACCTATAATAAAGCTCTGTTTATACATTAATCGGTTTGCGAGTTGAGTAGTTATAGGTACGTAAGTACCATTAAAAATAACTATCAACGTCTTATCAATTGAATGTTCCACAGCGAAATAAAAACAGCAGCTAAGTTTTTTCTCAAAGCCTCATTCATTAAACATTCTAATAGGTAGGTACCTAAATATCTGAAATTAACCGTCTGCCCTCTGATTCAAATTTCCACGCAATAGTTAAAGGTTACTTAGTTACAACCATAAGTTACAGCTTCGATTCTAGCAGTTGCCGTGAGGATGCAGTGACGAGAGCTGCATTATGAGTAGTACCTATATTCTTAGTTGAGAACTAACTAATTTTGGGTACCTACTATTGTGTCTTATGTTATTTTTGGGGAATTCTTCAAGTTATTATCCAACCAGAAAACCAGAACCCACCAACCAACCAAACCAAACCAACGACCATAACCAGTCAACGACTATACGATGGAAGCACAGCTGAATCCCTTTTATTTTATGCTGTGACCGGGCCCGACTTTTGAAAGCATATTAGGTACGTGAAAATATGACTCGAAAGTGGGGAGTGTGCTGGCTTTGAAATAAGAGATTAGGTAGACTTTAAGTACTTAGTCTGGTCGAAAATTTATTTGAGCTGCGATTTTGCTGTATTTAATACAAATTTTTACCATTTTCGAGTCATCATCATCATCATCAGCCTGAAGACGTCCACTGTTGAACAAGGGCCTCCTCCTTAGCACATCATTATGAACGACAACTCGCCACCTGCATCCACCGGTTTCCCGCAACTTTCACGATGTCGTCAGCCCACCCAGTGGGAGGCCTGCCAACACTGCGTCTTCCGGTTCGCGGAATTTGAAATTCGGAATTCCCTTTTCGAGTAGGTAATATGTTTTCAAAACTCGGGCCCCGCTGTGGGATTCCCTAATCGAATGTTGTCCGTGGAGTGATCGCTACATTCGAGAGACAATCGTAAGTTGTCTAGTTCGCTAGCAGGCATTTATACGGGATTAGATGTTTTGGCGTTGGTCGTGCGTTGACGTTAACAACAAGAATGGGTCAAGTTATGATTGTCGTCCAACTGCAGAGATCACGATCACCTCCCGTTCGATGTATAGAGAACCACACCCCGGTCCTGTAGCGACCCTAGCGCCATCTAGTCATAACTACATAAACTGCTACGACGCACGAGCAGTTACATGGTGTCACAGAATATATAATAGTATTAACGTACAGAATGGCCACGCTCCGCCCCGCACCGATTTGAGTTACCCCACCCCTCAAGCGCAGTCTGCCGGAAAGCTGCTGGCAACTAGTAGGGCTCGCAACGCGATGTATGTCGGCCGCACGTCACAAGTTCGGGAACCTATCCTACCTACTTCATTGAAAATTAATGCTTTCTGAAATTATCGCGATTAATACATGAAATAACTACAGAATCATTCGCTTAAGTTTGTTGTCGTACATCTATTGTAATTGAAAATAATAATGCTTAAATACACAGACAGACACATTTTAAGTAAGTTTAAATAAATAGATAACGATAAAGTAAATTTATTTGCACACATCTAAGGCATTTCTTCGTTATAAGTACCTATATTTATATCATTGGTCGTACTTATAGTACTAGGTTTTTGCGATAGACAGCCCTGTGTATCTTACGCACACATTGACGCGTGTACAGACGACGTCGTGCCTGTGTTCATTTCAGAACGCGGATTTTGTACGTCGTGGCCGCCGTGTGATGGTGTAGTGCCGGTGTGAACACATTTATAGACCGACAGCTTAAATGAGTCCTCGCTCATATTTATCCCTTAAATAATTACTTAAATAAAATAAAATCACATATTTATCCCTTACGGGTAGACGGAGCTTAAGGTAACAAAGACCTAATGGCCACGTTTATAATGATTATAGTGTAGGTGTATAATAGGTGGAAAGGGGTATCAAAATAGAGATGGGTTGCTAGCCGCAACGCCTATGACATGATTCCTAAGATTTTCGCCCATTCTCTCGATGGGGTTATACAATCTGCTCGGGAAGAGAAGCAGGTGGACATTCTGTTTTTCATTTTATGTACTGTTATGTTAACGTGTATATTATATACTCGGGAGCAAAAAAACCGGGTCACTTTTCGTACAACTTTCTACGGGAAGTGACCCGGTTTCTTTGCTCTCGAGTAGGTATATAGGTACCAGTGGCGTGGCGTCAATAGAACTCGATTCCCACTGGCTTGCCTATTTTAAAGCAGTTGGGCAATTTATGTTGCAGAATTGGAGGAAAAGGCTACTTAAGTTCCCTTCGGCTTGCCTTCTGATACTTGACGCCTGTTATATTATTAAGACACTTCACGTAGAGTTAACTAGATTATAAGAATTCGTTTAACTGTGTATAGGTTCTAAGAATACTTAATCTCTGTGCACCGGCGACGTACCGGAGGCGCTGCAGACGCTACGTTGCGAATTCCTTTAGATAGCTCGCCTCGCGACGGCTCCGATGCACAGTTCGAGAGTTAAAGATAAGTCAGATCTAAAATATTATTCAGACGGTTCGGACCTGAACTTTCAAACATTATAATTAAATTGTGAATTGAACTTTTACATACAGTTTACACTATAAAGTGAACTATTACCCAAAGTGTTGTCAAATCGATCAATATTGATTATTTACTGTTTACACTAAAAGGTGGACTTTTGTACGTATTTTGTGTTAAATCGAATAAAAACATTTGAAAATGATAAAATAAACTTTATTTATTAACTCCACGTCCGAATCGCATATTTGGCGCAGTCTTGATAGGTGCACTAAGCCGGTTGCACAAAAATTGGTATCCGGTATCCGTTTTAACGGTTAATTAGTGTATTTACGAACTCCCGGAAGTGAACTGTTCATATCTGTGGAAGCTGCGACGTCCAGAAGGAGCAAATATTCTTCAACGGGACCAGTTAAGAAGAAAATGATAATTTCTTTAATTATCACGATACTGTGAGTACGCTTGGAATTTTATTTAAAGGTTCGCAAACAGATAAATTTCCCGAACTCCTCGATCGTTGTATTTTTATTATTAATTAAAGTTAAATCGTGTTTACAAGTGTTTGCATAGTGAATATTGTACAATATGAATCAAATTCAATTATTTGATATTGCATTAAAAGTTGTACCTACCTATGATGGTGATGTTAATTCTTTGTACCGATTTATATCAGCCGCATCCTCTGTAGCTGACCAGTATTACGATAGAGATAATCCAGATAATTTTCAAAATGTTATTGTTACAAATGGAATAATCGGTAAACTACAAGGTAAAGCCTTGGAAATAATTGACATTAATGGCGCTAGAAATTGGGATGAAATAAAAGATGTTTTGATTCAAAACTTTGCCGACCAAAGAGATGAAAATTCCTTGAATCGTGATTTGATCAATTTACACCAAAATAATGAGACACCGCAGCATTATTACGATCGCTGCTTACGTTTGCTTAACACTATAATAAATTATGTGAATTTACACAATGATGATGCGGAAGTAATAAGCTGTAAGAGATCCTTTTTCACAACGCAAACTTTAAAAACCTTCTTAGCCGGATTGAAGGAACCGTTAGGGTCAACTATCAGAGCAATGCGCCCCAGTTCTCTGCCAGAGGCGTTGCAGTTTATAAAAGAAGAAAGCAATACTTTATACTTGCAAAAACGTAACCAAAATAACTCGTTTGCCAATAACCAAAATAAATTTGAGCAACAAAAAAGTACGTTTACAAATACTCAGAGATTCCCCGTTCCCGTTTGGAACCGTAATAAACCTTACACACAAAGACCTGGTTTCAGCCAAGTTCAGCCTCATTTTAGCCAAAATCGAAGCAATATTCTACAAAACAACCCAAACGCTTTTTACCAAGATCCAAGAACATATAGAGCTCCTAGGCCAGTGCCCATGAGCGGTGTATCTCACGGCAATGCAACAAATAATATTCCGCGTCCAGGCAACAATACCACAGCGAACGCCCAGCCAAGATTTGTCCCCTTCCAAAATAATAGTCCCCAGCAGGCTTATGCAAATAGGCAAAATACATTCCAAAATATCGGTCATTACCCTGATTATCAGTTCGAGGAACTACATCAACACGAGACCCTGAATGAACCCGAAGTGCATGACTTACCTGCTTCCTTTGAATCTGAAGAAATGCCAAATCCACAGATAGCATTTGAAAACGAAAATGAAAAATTTTACTTGGGCCAGGATTCCGAAAACGAAACGTAATACAAATTAACGCTCACCTTAAACGTCAGCTTCCTTTCATTCAAATAAGTAACCCACCAATGAAACTACTTATCGATACGGGCTCAAACCAATCATTTTTGTCTCCTGAAATTGTAAAATATTTCTATAGAAACTACAAAGTAAATTACGAGCCATTCACTGTGACAAATATACATTCTACTTCTCAGCACAAATATACTATTGACATTCCGATATTTGACGAATTCAACCTAGAAGGCATGTATAAGTTTCACATATTTAAATTTCATAATGTGTTCGACGGATTGATAGGACTAGATTTATTACAAAAACTCGGTGCATCCGTTGACTTATCCAAAGGGCAGCTCGTTACTCAAAGAGCTACGAACAATCTACAAATGTTAGAATCAGGGATTCACAATCTGTTGGAAATCCTCATAAAAGCTAACACTTCAAATATTTTCAAAGTACCCGTAAATCAAAAATGTGGCGAGATTTACATTCCCGAAAAGAAAATTAATCAGTGCATACTGCCTTCTGTAGTTACAATGGCAAACGATGGATATGCATTTGTTGAGATTAACAATCCAACGTGCAATGACGTCATCATTAGTTTCACAGACCCCATTTCCTGTTCGCGATTAAAGAATAATTTTGAATGCCACAATTTTGAATCAGCTCTGCCAAAAGTTCACGACATTGAAAATTTAATTAGAACAGATCATTTAAATTTTGAAGAAAGAGAATCAATTCTAAATTTATGCAAAGAATATAGCGACATTTTTTACCGTGACGGAGATCCCCTTACTTTTACAAATAAAATCAAACACAAGATTCGTACTACAGATGAAGTACCGGTATATACCAAATCTTACAGATACCCCCACGTTCACAAAACAGAAGTTGAATCCCAAATAAAAAAAATGCTTCACCAAAAAATAATCCAGCCTTCAGAATCTCCATGGTCTTCTCCTATATGGATCGTGCCTAAAAAATTGGATTTATCAGGAAAACAAAAATGGCGCCTCGTTGTCGATTACCGCAAACTTAATGAAAAAACCATTAGTGATAAATACCCAATTCCGAACATTACTGATGTGCTCGACAAACTAGGCCGCTGCCAATACTTTACCACCCTTGACCTTGCCAGTGGGTTTCACCAAATCGAGATGCACCCCAGCGACATCGAAAAAACTGCATTCACAATAGACAACGGCCATTATGAATACTGCAGAATGCCTTTCGGTCTCAAAAATGCGCCATCCACGTTCCAAAGGACAATGGAAAATGTTTTGAGAGGCTTAATTAACTCAATTTGCGTCGTCTATATGGATGACATCATCATATTTTCCACCTCATTACAAGAGCACATCCTCAACCTTCAAACAGTCTTCCAACGCCTTCGAGAAGCGAATTTCAAGATACAATTAGACAAGTCCGAATTTTTGAAACACGAAACAGCTTACCTTGGTCACATTGTCACTTCTGATGGTATTAAACCAAATCCTGACAAAATCGCGGCTATTAGACAATTTCCAATTCCCACAACCCAAAAGGAAATTAAGTCATTTCTTGGATTGATAGGTTATTACAGGAAGTTCATTCCAAATTTTTCTAAATTAACGAAACCCTTAACCTCCTGCTTGAAAAAAGGTGCAAATATTGATCCAGACCATCCAAAGTACATTAATGCGTTCAAAACCTGTCAAGAAATCCTGATGAACGATCCCATTCTCCAATACCCCGATTTTGATAAAGAGTTTAACTTAACCACCGATGCCTCAAATTTCGCAATAGGCGCGGTTTTATCCCAAGGGCAGATCGGATCTGATAAACCAATAGCATTTGCTTCCAGAACCCTTAACGAAAGCGAGATAAATTACAGTGTTATCGAAAAAGAGTTATTGGCCATCATTTGGGCCACAAAATATTTTCGTCCATATCTTTACGGACGAAAATTCAACATTATCACTGATCATAAGCCTCTTCAATGGCTTATGTCGTTGAAAGAACCAAATTCACGCCTAACTAGATGGAGACTAAAATTAGAAGAATTTGATTATAAAATATCTTACAAAAAAGGAAACGCTAATACAAATGCCGACGCTCTATCTAGGGTGCAAATTAACATTAATGAAACAGCAAACAGCCTTCACGAAGTTGGCAATGACAATCTGTCAATGATTGGCAATGCTTCTGAATTTCCCCGCATAAATGATATCATCGTGCGCGAAGGCACCGAAACTATACACACAAACTATGAAAACCCAGTTCTTGAAATACCCATTGTAGAAAAACCTGTAAATATATATAAAAACCAACTAGAAATAAAATTCGTTCTGCACTCTCCCCACAATCCTGTAACTAAAGAAGTACATCCTGGGAAAAACCGCACGACGGCTCAAATCAGCTTGAACAATTTTAAAGAGGATACTATTAACCTCTTTAAACACCATGTACGACCCAATATTCAATATGGCATTTGGCTCACAGATTTTAAATACATTCCCGAAATCACAACTACTTTACAACAAGTTTTCAAAAACTCTGCGTATAACCTAATCATCTGTAAAGAAAAGCTAAACGATGTTACCAATATAGACGAACAACTCAGGCTAGTGAAAGCGTTTCATGATGGTAAAACGAATCATAGGGGCGTGCAAGAAACCGAAAAACAATTAAAAAGAACTTATTATTGGCCTAATATCACAAAAATGATAACAGAACACATTAATAATTGCAATGCGTGTCAAACAAATAAATATGAACGCCGACCAAACAAGCAACAACTACAAATTACTCCAACTCCCATAAAACCATTCGAGGTGGTTCATGTCGACACATTTACCGTAAAAGGTCACAAATTTTTTACCATTATCGACACGTTTTCAAAGTATGCCCAAGCATATCCCATCGAGAGCGTAACAGGTGTGAATGTTATAAATGCCCTTTCTATATACATGACTCATCACGGATTGCCTTTAAGTATTACAGCCGACCAAGGGACGGAATTTAAGAATCTACCCTTGAAAGAATTTGCCGAATTACATAAAATCAATTTACATTTCACCAGTGTCAGTAACCCACAGTCCAACGGTGCCATAGAAAAATTCCATTCCACTATATTGGAACACATACGGTTACTACAAATAAAACATCCTCAATCTGCTGTAACCGAACTCATGCTCTTTGCAGTGTTGGCCTACAACAATTCTATACACTCAGCAACAGATAAAAAGCCAATAGAAATCATTAATGGTCATTTGGACAACCGCGACCCCTTCGATCTATTATTAGAAAAAACATGTCTTCAAAATTATGTTAATAAGCATAAAGAAATTACTACAGACTTGTACACGAAAATTAACGAACATTTAAGCGTTAAACATACCGCAACTATAAATAAACACAATGAAACTTTAGAAGAACCTCTTGAATATATAGAAGGCGAAGCTTGCTACATAAAAAATCCTTTAGCTGCGCGACATAAAGAGAAACCCCGCTATATAACTAGAAATGTTGCCAAAAATTTAGGTATAAAAATAATTGATCAAAAAGACCAAGAATACCATAAACGCAGAGTTCGTAGACCGTTAAATTTGCAACATAACTTGTTACAGGGCGACGGTCTGCAGGCCGACATGGGCCGAAGAAGCGACGCTGATACGTCTGAATAAAAGTCCAGGCATATTGCCATTCAAACTAGACCCAGCAAAAATTCGTCAATCCGATCATATATTCTTACACTACATACAGTTAAATGATTTTAAAGAGCAAATTCGTACCATAGAAGACCAAACTCAAACGTTAGAAGCCTTGTATAAGGACTTTGATAGTGGTTTTAGGTTTAAATTTAGTGTATTTTATAAGCACATTAGTACTAAGTTAGAACTTGCTATAGATAAATATAATTCTGTAGCAAAAAATAGATACAAACGAGGTCTTATCGATGGCATGGGTGCTATAATTCGTAGTATTACAGGTAATCTCGATCAAACTGACGCTAAAAAGTATGATAAAGCAATATCCATTCTCGAAACAAATCAGGCTGAAATAGCAAAACATTTTAACAAGGACGTTACACTGAATCACTACTTTCTTAACAGTTACAATGAAACCGTATCAACATTGTCTCAAAATCAGAACCAAATCACCAATAAAATAACAGAAATACTTCGAGAAATAAATTACACTAAACTGGAACTATCTGACTATTTAAAAATAGATACCTCCTTCAAACTAG
The DNA here is from genome assembly GCA_963854515.1 of Pandemis heparana. Lineage (NCBI taxonomy): Eukaryota > Metazoa > Arthropoda > Insecta > Lepidoptera > Tortricidae > Pandemis > Pandemis heparana. Next base: position 13,880,857 of record OY978007.1, on the reverse strand, counting down.
TTGAAATAAATTTGCAACTCGTTCTCGAAGCACTCTCTAATCTAGAAACAGCCCTCTCATTTTCAATTAAAGGAATAGCCGACCACAATATCATCACTTTTGAAAATTTACAGTATTTCATCCAATTTCTGAGCAAGCATTATGACCCCAAACAATTAATAACTACTGATGTTAAAGAATCTCGTATATTTTATAATTTCGTAGAATTAAGTTCTTATTTTAGTAACGATAGGATAGTCTTTGTTATTAAGGTGCCAATTCTATATAAGTCCACCTTCGACTACTACCAATTGTTCCCCATACCTACCCTGAACTATAATATCCTTGTGCCTCCCAAACCTTATCTGATTGCGGACGACAATGCGTACCAGTATCTAGAGGAGGAATGCCAACATTACGGAAAGATGTACTACTGCCAAAAATCAATAAAACTATATAACGCAATGCAACAAGATGACTGTCTATACAAGCTAATAAGATCCCAAATTGTATCTTCATCATGCAGTTTCCACAACATAAAAATTATGGAAGAGATATTCGAGCAAATCAATGACAATTATTATCTACTATTCTGTCCGAAGCCTACTAAATTTCACCTACGTTGCCACAATGAAGAATATACCACTGTCAATGGGTCTTACTTACTGAATCTTCCCGAAAACTGTACTGCATCAACTGAGACGACTTCTTTTACAAACGAAAAGAGTATTAACAAAGGAACTCCTATAAAGCTGTATTCTCTCAATCTCCAGGACATTCGTGTCAAGAATCCTATAGAACCATTAAAAATTGACAAAATTTCAATGAATCAGCTATATAACTCAATTGGATTCATACAGAAAGAACAACAAAAAATACAACTCATCAGTTCTGATACCCAACAACTACACATATATTGGACCACACCACTCTACATTGTCTTAACGATCGCCGCAGCATATTTTGCATTTACTAGAATAAAAGCACGAAAGCTTACACGTTCACCTGCCGAGACTGGAGGGCAAACTCCACCAACCGAAGGATGTCCGAGGTCTTTCTGCAGTTAAACAACTACGAAAAAGACCTCTATCTGGTAGGGAAGGTGTTATATTATTAAGACACTTCACGTAGAGTTAACTAGATTATAAGAATTCGTTTAACTGTGTATAGGTTCTAAGAATACTTAATCTCTGTGCACCGGCGACGTACCGGAGGCGCTGCAGACGCTACGTTGCGAATTCCTTTAGATAGCTCGCCTCGCGACGGCTCCGATGCACAGTTCGAGAGTTAAAGATAAGTCAGATCTAAAATATTATTCAGACGGTTCGGACCTGAACTTTCAAACATTATAATTAAATTGTGAATTGAACTTTTACATACAGTTTACACTATAAAGTGAACTATTACCCAAAGTGTTGTCAAATCGATCAATATTGATTATTTACTGTTTACACTAAAAGGTGGACTTTTGTACGTATTTTGTGTTAAATCGAATAAAAACATTTGAAAATGATAAAATAAACTTTATTTATTAACTCCACGTCCGAATCGCATATTTCGCCACGCCACTGATAAGTACCCACTGTTAAAAGCTGTTTTCGACGAATTTTGGAGAATGTGTTCGAGATAGGCTCTGCCTAGTGCGGTTATCATAGCTAGGTCACTATGTTATTCCAGTTTGTTTGGCAAATGAATTATATTTTATTTCGCTAAGTAGCGAAGCAGAACTTATATACTGTACCAGGTATGTGCGTTAAACGATACAGGGGTGAGACTACTAAATATTTTAACTGACGTATTTAGATATCGGCGTATCCTCTTTGCCACCAAAATCGTCGAAGATATAACGGCTAAAACGCTTTACGACTTTACTTACAAGCAGGGATGCAACATAGATACGGCATATACTAATATCATTGGATACGGCGTCATAAATATTCTTCCATACAAGATAATTACTTTGCTTTTTTTACGGTAACTATGGGACTAGTCTTAAATGGATTATAATTCGTTTTTTTAGCGTTAGAAAAAGGTAAATAATCTTGAAGTCTTTTTTTTAAAAAACAGTTATCACTACATAGTATAAAACAAAGTCGCTTTCTCTGTCCCTATATCCCTATATCCCTATATCCCTATGTCCCTATGTATGCTTAAATCTTTAAAACTACGCAACGGATTTTGACATAGTGTGATATAGATATAGATAGCGTGAATCAAGAGGAAGGTTTATATGTATAATACATGGATAATATACCGTGCGAAGCCGGGGCGGGTCGCTAGTAAAAAATAAATGACAGCAATTTGCAATTTAAAATCCCTGAAATAGTGTGATTTGTTTTGTTATGGTTTTATATTTTCCAGTTAAGGATTTTAAAAAAGTGTTTTTCGATAAAAAGTCGTGTCAAAATTGTTTACACTCTTTCTAATTAAAAAAAAACGAAGTATATTATACCAGCTAAAGTGGGCCGAGCCGAAATTAGTGACGCTGACCATAAAATATATCTTACCCAAATACGAATAAACGAAACGAGTACAACAGTATATTTAAATAAATTATTTATTCCCACACATTTAACTATCAACAATTTTACTATAAGCACATAACTAGGTAAGTTCTAAGCAGTCAACGAAATACTTTGTATTTTCACTGAAATGAGGTAAAAAGCCGTGGCAGTTTGATAAAAAGTAAAAACACTACTTTAGTAGCTTTCCTACAGCTTCTTCCCTGGGTGATCATCAGGGTGTCCCGTGTGGTAATCGCTGTAAGTGGGAAATGTTTCTGCGCCCCTACGAGGCATGGTTGGAAGCGAGCCTCCTTCGGCCAGCCGCTTGGCTTCGATCTTTATTGCGTTTTCCTTCTTTAGCTTAGCTATGGCCAAATTCTGGGCAATTTCGTCTTCTGTTGGAGGATCTGTTCTGTAAAAAACAAACATAGGTGCCTGATAAACCACTTTCGTCATCCGCGCCGGCCCATGTCCGCCTTCTATACATATCTATCTAACAAATGCGAAAGTATGGATGGATGGATGGATGGATGTTTGTTTGTTTGTTTGTTACTCAATCACGCCAGAACGACCCAACGGATCTGGATGAAATTCGGCACATAGATAGAGAAAAGTCTTGAATAGCACATAGGCTACTTTTTATCCCGGAAAATGGCGTAGTTCCCGCGGGATAGCGATAAACGAATTCTTTGCAGACGAAGTCGCTGGCAACAGCTACTATATAATAAAACTGTAGAGGTCGAATTTCTGGACATGGAAAAAAGGCTAAAAATCGAGTCAGGGGGATGTAAGAAGTGAAATGGAACAAATACAGATTTTTTTGATTTTTTTAGTCTATCTACTGAATTATCATTGTTGACAAACTGCTTGGTGATAGTGGATATGAAACATAAATAATATTTTAAAAATAGTTCATCTTATCTAAATATTGACATATCCATGTCCCCTGTAGTGTCCATAAACCACATGTTTTTTGGCCCATACAATTTAACCAATAGAGTGAAAATGTCATACAATTTGTATTTCCAAAAGACTGAATGAATCAAAGGGTCAAGCAGAATACTAGTTTGGCAAACAGAAATTAAGAGTGATATTAGTAATAATGTCTATTCCTTATGTGGCATAGCATAATAATATGTCTCAATACCTACTTAATTTCATATTAAAAAAAAGATAAAGGCATAAGTAATAATAATTCTGATAATTTAACCTTTAGTATGCCAGAATAAAAAAAAACCTGTATCCTACCTATTCTCATTTGTCTCAAATAACAACAATTTCAGAAATTAAGAAACAACTATGAATATCATTCTTGACCCGGATTCAAGACTAAATACATGCAAAAGATTTAACAGCATTTTTCTACATATGGAGGAAAAAGTAGTACTCTTACTGTGTAAGTGAAAAAAAACATGTTTTGCAGAATTGGATAGGCACATTGCCACTCTATTCCTTACTTTATTTGACTGTTTAATTATTATTATTATATATAATGACAATTATTGTAAAAAAAACCTTCAACACAAACATTAAGTTCTTGTATGTGAGAGAATCATTTTTGTTTCTCTATTTTTATAAGAATAAGAATAAGAATAAGAGAACTTTATTAGCTGATACGGAAACACAAACAGAATATTACACATGGATACTTATTCTATTTTTCATTATTTCCTTTAGGCTCCAATACTGTTTCCAGGCATTCCCAATACATCTATCCTTTTCTTTTGATGTCAAGTCTAAAGGAAACTATTTAATGCCTGCATATTGCCTGTATTGACTTATGGCTGTCAGACATGGACACTTACCAAAGCACATATCAAAAAACTGGAATCTTGTCAAAACACCATGGAAAGGAGCATGATGGGAAAAAGACGGTCTGATAAAGTTAGAACTACAACCATAAAGAAGTATACAAAGACGAAAGATGTCACAACAACAATTAAAAAATTAAAATGGAAGTGGTCTGGACATAATATCAGAGGGAAGGAAAAAAGGTCAAGATTAGTTATGAACTGGTTCACAAGTCACAAGAAAAGGAAGCGAGGCAGACCATGTAGAAGGTGGATTGATGACATCAAGGCCATTGCGGGGAACTCTTGGACACAAGTAGCCAATGATTGAGAAAAGTTGAGACAGTTGGAGGAGGCCTTTGCCAAATGTGGCAAACAGACAGAGGAGACAACTTAATTAATTGATTAAATAAATATAAAAGTACCTAATTGATAATATTATGAAATTTATGAATTGATTATATGTAATTTTTATTGTAATACTGTCTGAATAAAGGCTATTATTATTATTATTGTTGGTACGGGTTTCCGATCACGGGCCCATCGGGACCCGGTCATTTGAAAGGCATTCATGGGGCCGAGGCCAACATGAAGAGGCCTTTGGTACCATATAATATAAACTTGAGATGGGCGCAACTATGGAGGTCTATCCCCTAATACACCATGGAGATGTGCTAGCGGACAGTCCTCCACAGTTGCCAAACTATTGCCTGGTAGGGAACGACATGGAATGGGCTATGGGGTTGGGATGCTGTGGCAGGATTAATGGGCTATGGAATTATTATTATTATTATTATTATTATGCGAGAGAATTTAAGAGTATTCAAGAACATTAAAATCAAATATAAATTATAGTGTTAATTTAAACTACCTTCTCATTCTCAACCAAGCTTCCCATTCAGCAGGAATTGGATTTTGAAAATCTTGTCCCTTAGGGGGGTCGTACCACCTGGTAGCCTTTCTCTTGCCCACACTCGGATCTGCTGGGATCTCGAAATAAACATTACCTATGTAATCTTTACCTGAAATTTAAAGGAATTATTCTTTAATAGATCAATGATTTAGGGACGTTTTTGAAGTTACATTAGCTACAATGCCTACAATATTGCAGGAATTAGTGCAATCAAATGCAGAGGAAAATATACAGATATACTAAACTTACCCATTGAATTTCCCTGAATTGGACGCGGTCTAAATGAATTAATGAAATTGCTAAAAACTATGCGCCATACATGCCGATATTGCCCGTTAGACATCTGAAAAAAGTAAAATGGTAAATTAAAAATTCAATGATAAAATTTACTGTTTCTGAAACTACGGCGATACAAAACAGAGTTTTAGAATAATAAATGTCTTAACATACTGTATCGGACAAACTATTCACTTACTGTTTAATCCTATCCTAGTCTAATTATTTTTTGTAAACAAAATTGGATATCATCAGCAAAATTTAAAGCGCAATATTTTGATTTGATCAAACTCAAATCGAACTGACATTGACAAATTTGACATTTTGAATTTTGACAGATCCCTCACCTCACTTCTTGTCATGACATTGTACTCTACTCAGAAAAATACTACTTTTTAATTTGTTGTAGTGGCGAACCTGCTAACTATTCTGTCTATTTTTTTCAAACAAATGGACTATGACTCTTTCTTGCTCTATCTGTTGCCACTTGTCGTTGCTTGTCGTACGTAACGACGTTTGTCGTTCGTTTGTCTTATCTATGGTTAGTTTAGTTTGCTTTGCTTGCTTACGAAGTTGATATTGATAGTTGTTATTGTAAGATAATTTTTTCCACTAGTCTCCATTCGTAAAACTGTACATTTCCATTTTTATCACAAGGGTTCTTAATTACAAACTGCAATCATGGCGAAAATGGCATTTCAGCACCAAGCCGGCACGGCCATGGAGTGCTTAAGTGTGAGTTTTGGGACCACTCCCACTTATTTGTCTATTTTGTAACAGAAGATGGAATTTTAAGTGTTTTATTTTGTAGATACCTATAACTCTTCAAAAAGAAGCTGGCGTGGATGCAGAAGGACGAGAAGTTATGAAATGTGGCTTTAAAATAGGCGGCGGAATTGACCAAGACTTCCGTAAAAGCCCTCAGGGCTATACTGACAACGTAAGTAATGAATAACCTTAACCATTGCTAGAACTGCTCGCAGATGCTCCATAACTTGTCAGTTTTAGTATAAATCTGACTGCATTCCATTATGTCTGGAAGAAAACACTGACTTAACTAGCCTACACAAATTGTTTGACAGCATTTCAGCATATAAATGTTTTACAGGGTATTTATGTGACTGAAGTACATGAAGGAAGTCCTGCAGCCAAGTCAGGTCTGAGAATGCATGACAAGATACTACAATGTAATGGCTATGACTTCACAATGGTGACACACAAAAAAGCAGTCAGTTACATCAAGAAACACCCCGTGCTGAACCTCTTAGTTGCCAGAAAGGGTGTCACATCCACATAACTGTACTCAGTTTATATTATCATTTTAAATTTTAATTGATATTTTGGTAGTTGGAGAAAAGTATTATAAAATAAGTGATTTTATATTGTTATTTATTGTTTATTACCTGCATAAGATTTAGGTTTAAATATTTATGGAAATATTTTTTTACTCTGTATGAATTCAGTACTTGTATATGTTTTGTAAACTTGTTGAGCTGCAGTTATTAGTGTTAATTTGTAATTAACAAGTGAGTTACCAGTAACACTTCTTGTATGCCTCAAGTTTGATATTCCTTTCATTTTTTTTCTAGTACCCTAGTCTAGTATTATCAATTATGTCTATTAATGTTGAAAGAATGAACTTGTATTATAAAATCTATTACTTAGTTAACAATTTTCTATGTTGTTATTAATAAGTTGAGTGACAAGTACAACTCATGACACATTATTCTTACAAATTAGGTAGTTAAATTGCTCTATTCTATGTAATGGATTTAGGAAAATGAATGAACTTTTGCTGTGCAAAGTCTTACAGCCATACTGCCGCATTAAGAAAACTTGATTCAGATTGATAAGTGCAAATCAAGACTTGTATTAAACAAGCTAATTGAATAAATAAGAGCAATTTACGTTTTTGAATAATACTCATTTAGTATTTTTGTGCATTTATTTATTGTTTTATAGCATGATTCCTTTGTTCTGATAATGATTTTTAGACTGATTCAGTGTGATTTATTTTTTATTAACATAAGATCTTGAACATCAATGTATCTGAAATATTCTTTGAACAAGACCAATGTAGCAGCTCAATATTTTGGCATCTAAGATTTCTTAGTAACAATAATAATTATCATGTAACATAATGTAACTGTATTCTATTGAAACATGCAATCTCTGATATACTACATCAATGTGAATCGTGCCAAATAGAAAAAATATTGTAATATTTCCTAAAGTAATCACTTGTCCCATTTATACTTTTCATCACATATATTTTCATCTATAATATAGGTTTTAAAAAACAAGTGATGTGTACTGTAACAGCTAAGATACCGAAATACATGTTTTAAGTTTTTTACAACTGGCACACCAAAGACTAGTGGGAAGATGATATCAAATGGCAAGCTAAATAATTTCTCTGATGCATAAATAGTGACTGTGCTGATCTACAAATCCATGAGAAATAAGGAATGAGCATTATTGAATGACATGTACTTAATTTAAGACTTGTGTATGACTCCAAGAGATGCATTTAGTGAAAGGTTATTAATACATATAAGGACTCTATTACATTTTGTTTAAGTTGTACATGAATTTATTGAGATAATAAAAAGTGTTACTAAGAAATAGTTGTGTTTAACTAACACAAATCTTAATAAAACACAATTTTAAATCATACTTGAAATTTATTAGGTAATATGGTACTAAGAACGAGGACTATTTTTTAATGACTCCAGGCAAACTTAGCCCTTGACTGGTGGCCAGTCCCACTGACCCTTGGGTGGCTTGCTGATAAGTTCCTCCCAAGGTTTCCAGTTCAACATTTTTCTAGCCAAATTCAATTCGTTTTCTGCTTGAATAATAAGTTCCTCGGCTTGACCACAATTAATTTTCTGTTCCAGCTCGTAAACATCCTTTGTCTGAAACATATTTTATTTATACGATTAGAAGTTAGAAGCATTATACTTCATTTCATTTAGGATGAGAAACCACAAAAACATTATATTGCGGCTCGTGAACTGTAATCTCTTTACGATTTGTACTAGAGTAACAATCGACGCCACGCAGATAAAGTGGCATTAAAACAATTTTATTTTGCGGCTGCCAAACTATTGCACTGTACTGTTTGCTAGGTAAGAAATAGTTGACCAGCCGCAATATAATGTTATTGTGGTTTCTCATTCTAAATTAAATGAAGTATAGTGTGAGGATTTAAGCCATTACCCAGAAAAAACAAAACGCACCTGTGTTAACACAGCCGCCCGTTCTCGGACTATCTGTTCAGTGTACTTTCTGTACACAGAACTTTCAGGCATTCTCTGAACAGTTCTCAGTATCTTTCCATACAGCGCGCCGAGGGTGTGATGAGGGTTCGGGGCCACAGCCAAGCCCAGAAGCCCTGTTGTCTGTAAATCGATACAGCATGAGTCCCAATATACATGAAAAATGACATTTAATGTATTATCGTTCTAACATGCGGAGATCATATTATAATACCTTTTTTATTAAGCCCATTTCGCAGGCACTTGTTAGATAACACCGATAGAATAGATACACAGAGAGGATTTATTTCTTTATTTGACAGTGACAGTTGACAGAGCGGCGCAGCACACACGAATCATCAAGGAGTGTGCATCACACAGCCGCGCTTTTCTATTATTTCTAACAAAACAATTTGACTAAAAATTTACAAAGTGTTCTTTCGTGAGACCATAATAATAAAAGCTATATGGCTATTTCATTCATTTTCATCCATCATGTATTACATGTTATACATTGTGAGTAGTTGTATGGTTTTAAACTTTTGGCTTTTCCGTAGCGGAAAAAACTTTTTTTTTTTGTAATGTGTCCGGTCCTCTATAATTTTAGATAGTCTATGGTTTGAAGCTGTATGGATGGAGTTTCCTTTGCCTTCCCCTGAAATGAAAGGGGGAGAATGGAGAATTAACCAAAAAAAAAAGTTTATGGTTTGTGTTTTTATTGTATTGTAGAAATATTTCAGTTCATGAGCTGTGTTTGTTCGTTTATTATATTTCTATTACTTAATTACGTGTACAATTGTATACTTCATTTTATTGTTTAAACATAGAGTATTCAACGAATCAAACACCTCAACACTGCTGTGCCAGTCGCATCCTTCTCTTCACTTCACCAGCTTCACTTTTTCGGAAACCTGTCAAAGGAGATTACGCAGACGCACATTGACGATGTAGTTTTTACTCGTGCGAAAAGGACTTATTTTTATAAAATGGAAGTGCTACGTTATTAAACTATTACTCATTGTGATGAAATAGTGCATAAACTCCTTTATTGGTTCATGCCGTACCAGTATCGGCAGTATCTGTCGCGTAGAGTAGGTGGTAGGTATTTATTATTATTACCACTCGTCAATGGTCATTCCATGTTGCTGTTTTCTGAAAACATATTGCTATACACAATTAACATTTTTAAAACAAAGTAACATGAACTTCTCCTTACCAAAACAGAGTTATAAAATCTGGTATTCTTTTTTTAGATTGAATAAAATTGCAGATCTGGCAAACATGGAAACATTATCAGTTGGAACTCAAGATGATGGATCTGGAGCGAATCCTAGCAGTGTTAAGAGTGATGATAGCAGCCCCCCACATGAGAGTGGCCGGGGCTCTCCTCCGCCCAACTGTGCAATCTGCCTCGGCACCTGCAGGAACAAATGCTTCACAGACTCTTGTCTCCACCAGTTTTGCTTTAAATGTCTTCTAACATGGAGCAAGGTAAGTTAACTTCTGAAACTAACTACACTCTCACATACTACATACTCTCTCTCTCTTACTATATAGTAAGTGTAAATTCTAGAAATATATTGACTACAGACAAAGGTGGGCACAAAGACAATATAACCACTAGACTGCTCATGCGGGGGGAATCCGTACCGCCAAACATTAGCTCCGACAGAGCTAATACAGGCTCGCCCCACTCAAATCTTCGTTAGTTCCAATTCCGTACTACGCTAGGAACGATCGCTCGAAAATAATAAAAAAAAATATAAATATGCCGTTCTGCGCCATCAAGTGGTGCGGTAAAAATAGTAAAACATCGAACTATTCCACTGATGGTGTTACATTCCACAGGTATGTACATTTTCATTTATAAATTCGAAAAACTTATTTAATAAATTAAATACCTTCGTTTTTAGCCGTCTATGTCACTCCCAGGCTCAAATACATATAGCCATCCCGCTTTAGTGCGGCACGTGTAAGTTAGTGATGTCCCACCCGCTTTTAATAATCACTATCGAGGAATCTTAAGTAACAAGCTGCAGGATTACGCAGTGGAATAGTTAAATAAAATAATGATTAGGGTTTAGTCAGAGTATGGGAAAGTGGTCACCATTCGTAGACTTTATAGATTTCATTTTTTATTTTTTATTTAATTGTCAAATTTAGCTAGTTTATGTACATAAGTGTAAAGTGTAACAAATATAATTGTAGTTTGTTACAAAAAAGTCCGAAACTATTATGTCAAAATGTTATAGCCATTTTTCAACGATAATGGTGACCACTTTCCCCTAGGTAATAATAATATTGCAAGCTTTTTTTTAGTTTCACCTGTCCCGATGTTTGTTTGTCTGTAATCAAACCTTGCAAGTTAGATTTGATCCACTTCCCGGTTACCAATTGAGATGAAATTTTGCATACACATACAATTAAAAAAATTAAGTGTCAAACATGTATTGGTGCATTAATAGGCGACACAAATACTAAAAGTTATCACATCAAAAAGACGTTCAAAAAAAACTTTTTTACGGTTCAAATACAGTCCTAGAAATTTGTCGCCGGTGTGAAATCAATATTAAAAGAGCTATAAATGAAAATGGATCAAAAGTATTGCCACCAAAATATAATTCAGGTTTCTTCAAAAGAACTGTGTTAAAGTCGTTTATAGGGTACAATTTGTTTCCTGACATACATTTTCATCAATTTGAAGTTGAAACCGAAAATCACATAATTGAGCTGACTAGGTGTGTTATAAAGAAATACGTCGATGCGAGGTTGTCATATTTTACCAAAAATTATAAAGATCCTAAGAAGTTCATTCGTAAAACTTTGTCAAAATTAATTCATTTTAAAAATCAATAGTACTACTATGTAACGTTAGATATGTTCCGATGCCGATTATGACTTCGGCTGAAACTAATAATACTGTTATTGTATTGTTCATTAAAAGTGTTGCCTTTATAAATATTTTTTTATATTTGTTGTTATTTAATCCAATTCCCTCTGCATACATAGCCGTCTTTATTGTCTTCTACAAGCCATGCTATTAAGTTTGGTAACGTCCCATTTTACGAATCGGTTCACGGGCTGCGTTCGAAATCGCTATAGTAATCGTATGGTTTGGCTATGACATGGCTATAGCGATTTGGAACGCAATTTTTTTGCAATATTTAAAAATCTATGGATAATATGCCAAAGTTATCGTAAATCAACAAATACACGGTGTATAGGCCGGGATGATGACGATGATGATGATGATATACAAAGTAAGAAGCCGGATACTGGGCTCTCTTTGCCGGATAGTCGCCGATTATGTTAGTTGCAAAATAGTCGGCTTTACCGACTAGTCGGCACATCTCTAGTGAACATACCTACCTACATCAAAAAACGTACAGTCTAACATAGAAAGAACCTCCTTTTATTGAAGTCGGTTAAAAATAATAAGATGTAAATGGGGAAATTACACACTAAAAGGTAAAAAGTAAATGTTTTATCGATAAAAGTCCAAAACGCGAATGGCACATCACTAAATTCTTTGTTGACATTGGGATGGCCTTGAGTCAGCCAATGAGAGGCTTTGTCTACCCCCCGCAGTCTTCACTAAACTGGCGAAACGGTTTTAAGGAACAAATGCGTCTTTTATCACTCCACTGGTTTACTGCTTCGTGGGTGGGCACTAACTCTTTAATCCATTAATCTTAATTAAAGAAGTTAACAATATGTTTAACGGATATTTGAATCACTGAGTGGTGCAGTTAGTCTCTGCTGGGCGTTGTGGCTGCAAACATTTATACCAGCTACAATGTCCAGTACTGCACCACATGGTGTATAATATTTGTGGTATGTGGGCTGTGGTAATTAATACATTCTCAAAATGTAAATGTATATTTTAAGTCTTTTCCATATAAATGTTTACATAAGATTGCACAGTAGGTGTATGAAAGTATCTATCTATAGGTAGTAATATTTTTTATACACCGCATTGTAGCAATTGTCACATGTTATCTGCCAAGCGGTGTTTTTATATTTATTTTTGTGTGCATGCACTCATTCAACCCTGCTTTGCTGTGTTAAAACAATTGCCAGGCTGCTGTATTGATTAAATCTGGCAATTGTGTTTGCAAATATTTTTTTATAAATAATAAGTACCTACTATACCAAATCTATGACCAATAGGTAAAGCAAATTGTCATAAATTTGTTTTTACTTTTGATTCATTATTTTATTAATTTTCCTTATGCTCTTCTTAATTAAATAATCATTCAAAATTTTTTGTAGCTGTCTTCCAGCACATCTAGCACGACAGCGCACAAGTGTCGCGTCGCGCGCGAGATAGATTGCCCGTCTTTTTCTTACTGTTCGTTCTAGAAAGAGATGGGTAATCTATCTCGCGCGCGACGCGAATCTTGTGCGCTGTCCTGCTAGCCGGGCAGGAAAAAAAATTAAAAAATGAAAATGAAAATTTGTTTATTCCAAAAATAAATTACAGAACTATACAACTAAGGGCCCTGTGCTAGGATACCCTGTGTTACAAGACCCTTCCAAAAAAAAATCTCGATTTAGTTGCTACATCTAGTTTAAAACTTAATAGTCCTAAACATTTCGGCACTAGCTAGTAAATGGAATTTAACATTAAATCAACTCTTAACTTTTTCTAGCAAGACTGCCTGAATGTAATAATTTATTAAAACTTATTAATATCTATGGGTTCTATCTTAAATTGTTAATAGTGACCTTATAGACCCAGTCAAAGGTTATCAAGCAATAAAGGTTATTTCATTGTTAACACATTCTGTAACAACTGTAGTTTAAACAAAGTTTTAAATGCTATAAAATTTGCCATTTTTTGAAAGGGTTTAAACAAGTACATATTCTAGCTATCCTGCCTTTCATATCCCAATGAAAACTTGGTAGGGATGACGTTTTTAAAAATATAAGACTCACTAGACATATGGGATCACAGTTATTTCAAATTGCATTAATTGTGCCAAAATCCATGTAAAGATATCTTTGGTATCACTACATAGTATTAAACAAACTTCCTTTCCACTGTGTGTCTGACTGTCCCTTTGTATGCTTATATCTTTAAAATTACACAACGGATTTTGATGCGTTTTTTTTTAATAGACAGTGATTCAAGAGGAAGGTTTATATGCATAATTCTACGCAGACGAAGTCGCGGTCAGAAGCTAGTCACATAATATAAATGTGATGTTTTCTAAAGTACCATGAAAACAAGAAAGGGCATTGGACACATCTTAATCTTTTGATTACATACCTTTAAGGCTGGCCACACACCAGTAGTCCCAATGGTACTGTAGCAATGATCACTTAACATCAGGTGAATGGAATGCCAGTGCCCAGGGGTCCACGGGGTCCAGGTTATGCCCATTTAAGAAAAAAAGCACAAGCGTTTTCCACTTGATTGTAACTAACTTAAGATAAATAGCAAATGCAATATGTATGCAGTGAGTTGTCAGTGACAGAATGAGTTTTTTTTTTCCAATTTTCATCTGCCATTGGCTATTCAGCCATAATCAGATTCACAGAATGAGATTAATCATAAATGAATGGTATTTCAGGTCAAAGCAGAGTGTCCCTTGTGCAAGCAAAACTTCAAGTCGATCATACACAATGTGCGTTCCAACCACCAATATGAGGAGTACCTGGTGGAGCAGCGGCACACGGAGGGCAGCCCCGAGCAAGCTGGTCTTGATAACCTCACATCTGCAACTCGCAGGTTTAGATACAGGTAATACTATCCTTTAGTTGCAGTAGTTCGGTTGATAAGTCCGGGGCCGAACTACTGCCACACTTTTAGCATAGTAAAAGGGAGAGTACGTTCACTGTTATGTTATGTTGTAACGGGCTGATTTCCGCAACTCGACGTCTATGAACTGCGCCTATTTTGCGTGGTGGGCTGCCGCACTATTCGTGCCAGCCCAGCTCCTGTAGGAAGCCTAGCAGACCCTTTATGTTGCCGACGACTTCCTGGAGCGTCCTCGGTGAACCGAGGTGTTGCGCCCTGTAGCTCGCCACTCCGGAACATTCCAGTAGGATGTGTGTGGCTGTTTCTTCTGCCTCCATGCACGCTCTGCAAAGGGGGCTGTCTGTAACACCTAGTTTGTGTAAGTGTTTGTTTAGTAAGGCATGTCCGTTAAGGGCTCCGATTAGTAGTCGGAGCTGGGGTGTCCCATACCCGCGAAGTTTGCGGGACAATCCGGGGTTGATCGTCGGGAGCGCCTCTTTGGTTTGCCTGCAGGTGTCCAAGTTTGACCATTGTTGTTGGTGCATTACCTTGGTGTTATGTCGCAGCCTACCACGCAGCCACCCGAACGGCAGAGGTATGATGGGTTCAGGTCCTATGGCGTTCGCCTCTGAGCCCCCTCTCGCTAGTCGGTCGGCTGCGTCGTTCCCTCGCGATCCGCTGTGATCCTTTGATCCATTGTAAGGTTACTGCGCTGTGTTCACTTACCCTCGTCAGAGCTTTATGACATTCGTATATTAGTCCTGAAGTCATTGTGTCGCTCTGCAGGGCTTGTAGGGCCGATCTGCTGTCGGATAGTATACGGATGGGAGAGTTTACCTGTCTGGTGTCTATCGCTGTAGCTGCCGCAATGATGTCCATACATTCCGCCTGAAAGACAGTGTTGTAGGCTCCAAGCGGTGTTGAGATATTGATACTCAGGTCTTCGGAATGTGCTCCAGAGCCAGTACCTGTTGCTGTTTTTGACCCATCCGTGAAGATCCTCAGTTCCTTCAAGTTGAGTCCCTCACCTGGGTCTTTATACAGCTGTATCCTGTATTTTTTGTCGAACACGTACTGCTTGGCTATCCTGCCGGTGACCGCCTCCATGAGTGGTTCCCTTCTCACCAGATCGTCAAGTATCCGTGTGTGATTGACTTTCGCGTTTTTCCATAGCTTAAGCTTCTTGAGCCTGATCGCTGCCGCTCCCGCCTCCTGTTGGATGAACAAGTGCAGCGGCGGCAGGCTCAGCAGAGCTTCCAGGGCCACAGTTGGAGTAGTCCTGATGCAGCCCGTGGTCGCCAAGCAAGCTGTAGCTTAGCCTCTACGGTGATAAGTTTGGTGCGTGGCCACCACACCACCGCGCCATAGCTGATAATTGGCCTGATGACTGCCTGATATTGCCATAAGGTGATTTTTGGGGTCAGTCCCCATTGTTTACCTAACATTCTGCGACACTGCCAGAAGGCCACCGTGGCTTTGTCGATTTTGTTGTTGAAGTGGTTGCTCCAGTTCAGTTTACTGTCCAGTATTACTCCTAGATACTTTACCTCAGAACCAAACTGCAGCTCCGTGTTGAACAGCCTAGGAGGGTTGTAATTGCCTAGAATCCGTTTGTTTGTGAACATTACCTGTTCCGTTTTGTTAGGGTTGACAGTTAGTTCGTTTTCGGTGCACCAACGCTCCACGATTCTCAGCGCCTTTTGTGTGACATCGCACACTGTGCTGCTTACTCTACCGCTTATCAGTATGGCGATGTCATCAGCGTAGCCAATCGCGTAGTAGTGGTG
Source organism: Pandemis heparana (assembly GCA_963854515.1). Lineage (NCBI taxonomy): Eukaryota > Metazoa > Arthropoda > Insecta > Lepidoptera > Tortricidae > Pandemis > Pandemis heparana. The sequence goes on along the minus strand of OY978007.1, from coordinate 13,864,605 downwards.
CCTGGTAATGAGTTCGTTTACCACCATGTTCCACAAGAGCGGCGATAGCACTCCTCCCTGCGGACATCCTCTGGCTACCAGTGCTTGTTGTGTCTCAGTCGAGTTGAATTTAATCACTCTTTTACTGAGCATGTTGCCTATCCAGTCAACCATGACCGAGTTTACCCCGTGTCTTACCAGTGCTGACGTGATACTGTTGAAATTGGTCTTGTCAAAGGCTCCTTCGATGTCTATGAAGGTGCCGAGGCACATCGATTTGCTCTCGATGGCCTCTTCTATTTTGCAGACCACTGCGTGTAGAGCTGACTCTGTTGACTTACCTTGACTATACGCATGTTGGTATGGATGAAGGCGGAGTACGTTCACTGCGAACAAAGGTACATCGCGCGGCTTAAATGTGTGCGCGCCAGTTGGCGGCGGTACAAAGTACGCACCCACCGCACGCACACACTGATAATTTAAGGATGATTAAGTTGTCCTTAGTCAAGGCTGCCCTAGCGCCGGTGCCGCACGTTGATCGTCTCGCGCTCTCTTTGCGATCACCGATACGTCAGTGTAAGTACTCGTTTTTGCGTATTTTTTATGTTAGGTCACAGTGTAAATAATAAGTAAATAGTAGTAGTAAATTTGTAATTTAGTAGTAAGATATAAGTGTAATAGATTCGTGCAAGGAAAGGACACATAAAAACAATAATACCTACTTATAATGGCAACAAATTGATCGCGAAGGTATTGTTCTGTTTTCGGCCGCCTCAATAATTCAGCGAATCCAGCATTGTTCGTTCTTTAGCATACCCACGCAAGGGGAACGGTAAGAAATATTAATAATTAATTAATCTATATTAATAATTAATTAATCTATATTAATAATTTCGTGACGGGGTACGGTAGACTCGATCGAAACGTTGCCTGAATGATAGAACGTGAAAAAATAAAGATTCGAAATATTATAAACGGGATGTGGGATGTCTACTCGTGATCATGATACATGCAACTGTATCGAAATATCGGGAGCTCAATAAAGGTAATCGCGGTTCACATCCCGTTTATAATATTTCGAATGAACTTAACCGTGAATCATTAAAAACTCTTATTAAAAATAAAGATTTCAAGTCGACAACATGTATCCGCAAAATTCGGATTGTCGAGTATTTTGTGAAATTCTAACGGTGCTGATGGACTAATCGCAGTCGCCATATTGGACACCACAGACTAGCGAGAATGACACCGGAGGATGACCAACGTTCCGTTTCATGCTAGCGCACATACACCGTGTGATTTGTCTTAAACCTGAGATTGACCAACATAACCATAGAAAAAATAGAAAAAAAGAGATAAGTAACCATAGAAAGAATTCCCAATAATTGGGAATGAAATGAAATGAAACGAAATTCTTTATTTGCATAACATTATGTCCATTAATGGATGGATGAATGCATTATTAATGGATGATTATTTTAAAAGTGCTTGGTGATTTTTCTATTGATAGAAATAACCATCCTTAGCCACGGAAAAAACTTTCAGATTTTTCCGTCGAGCCATATATTTTATAAAAAAAAAAAAAAAATTATTCATTCACTCGGCGGCCCTTATACGGCAGTCAAACAAATTATCAAATTAGGCTTATCAAATTTAAAAAATCCTTGAATCTGTGGTACACGATTAGAGGTCCACGCCGCGCCGACGCGCCGCCGCCGAGCAACCTCAGCGCGCCGCCGCCGCCGCCGGGTCGTCAAAAATTTCGCGCCGACTTGGAATAAATATTTTACCTATGACCAAACCGAACAAAACAAACAATGCACTGTTGCCATACTGGCCTTTTGGTGATCCAATCTTGGATGTAGGCCTCTTCTCTCTTCTTCCACTCTTGGCGATCTTGTGCCCGTCTCATCCAGTCTCGCTCGACCTCCGTGCCATCGAATGTCGTCCATTCAGCGCTGGGGTTAGGGCTTGCACTCCGAGATTCCGGAATCTCGTAATTCCGGAATTTCGGACGATTTTGAACGATATTTCAATTCCGGAATTGATCAGCTCAATATCGATAATTCCGATATTGATAAATTTGGGACATTTGACAAAGAAACTAGGTATTGGCATTGTTAATTTTTTAAACTGTGCTTTTAACACCTTCATTTGATAAAATGGACTATTTCAAGCACCTAATTTTAATATTACCTATGCATTTACGTAGCTTTGTTTATTAATTAAATGTTTTCGCTGTTTGATAATTTGTTAATTTTGGCACGATCCCAATCGCCTTTTCAGCAATAAAAAAACAGTTTTGTCTATGATTTTCTCTATAGATCAATAAGTACATCACATTTTTCCCGACTCCTACTTACATTATAGCGGTCTTCTCAACAATACATCGTGTAAACATTGGTGTAAACTTTGAATTATTCCATATTAGCTTGCGTACACTATTCATTCCGCAAATCTTCTCTGATTTTCACAATGATTTTGTTGGGGCTATTGTTCGAGTCATTGTTGCATCACTTTCATCCCGGCACAACAGTTTTATACTGTGAATTTGTTTTTATTTCTAACATTTGTAGATTAAGTAGGTAGGCATGTAAGTTACTTATGATGTAGATGTGACAATGACAGCTGACAGTTACCGTAGCTAAACTTTTTTATTTCGTTTTTGTGGCAAACATTTAAGGCCCGATTCTGCCAAAAAACGGGGTCGTTCGGTCAAACAAGGGGCAAAAGTGCTTTTACAAAAATATCTGCAATCATAAAGTATTTTTGAAATAGGACAAGACAAATCGGATAGTTGATTGTTTTCCTCCAAATGGTTTTCGAATTATAGCATACTAAAAAAATGAACAATGCCAATTCGTAAAATTAGCAACGCCGCGCAATATGATGTATTCGTTGCCACGCGACGCTAGGTCTCATTCGAGTCTTACCTGCTCACCACGATTCATGTATATTTTTTTAACAGAAGTCCAAAGGCTAATTATTAATTAGTAATTAAGCAAACATTATTAAAAGACTGATTTTAAAACGAAAACGGCATGTTATTAAAAAAAAAACTGCACCTTAATTGAAAGAAAACAAAAAAGACCAATTCCGGTACCAGTTCCGGAATTCCGATATTGGGTAAAATTTCCGATATTCAGTTCCGGAACTGAAAACCTTCCGATATTGCAAGCCCTAGCTGGGGTGGTCTACCGCGCCCTCGAGTATCCGCTCTGGGTCTCCATTCACGGACTCGCCTTGTCCAGCGACTCTCTTTCATTCTCGCAATGTGTCCTGCCCGTGTCCACTTTTTCCTTGCTATGACAGCCATGACGTCTTTCACTTTGGTCCTATTTTGGATCCATTCGTTACGTTTCCGGTCACGAAGGGTGATCCCGAGCATCACTCTCTCCATACCGCTCTGCGCGACTCGGAACTTCTCGGCGAACTTTTGTGCTTTTGTGGTCTCTGTACCGTAGGTGAGCCCGTGCTCACCCATGACCCACTGCTTGAAGACTTTAACTTTGAGATCCGGGGATATTTTGCCACGTAGAATCTGCTTATTGGCACCGAAAGCCGCCTAAGCCTGCGCGATCCAACTTTCCACTTCCGCTACCTGGTTCTCAAAGCCCAGTGTAACCTTATGCCCCAAATATTATGTATTCGGTTTTCGGTTACTCTATCCACTGGAAACTGGTAGTCTGTGACTTCGGGAATGTTGGTCATAATCTTAGTTTTTAGGTACCATGTTCATTTTAAGACCAGTTTTCTTGGATTCCACTCTTAAATCCTCCAGCATCGTCATCATCTCTTCAATGCTCTCTGAGACCAGAACCGGGTCATCAGTAAACCTCAGATTGGTCATTCTCTCTCCATTAAGCATCAGCCCCTTCCCTGCCCATTGCATTTGTTGGAATATACATTCTAGTGCTAGGGTAAACAGCTTCGGTGATATTGTGTCCCCTTGCCTGACACCTCTCTAGATGGAATTTGTTGGTTTTCTTGTGCAGGGAGACACAAGTAGTTGCGTTCTGGTGGAGGTGGTTGAGGATCTGTATGTACCTTTCATCGATACGGCATGAAACTAGAGCTTCCTCTATATGCCAACACTATGGAGTTGAACGCTTTCTCGTAGTCGATGAAGGCTAGGATAAGCGGTTTTCTGTACTCATTACATTTCTTCACGACTGTTTTGAGAGTTTGGAGGTGGTCGTTGGTGCTGAAGCCTGAGCGAAAGCCTGCTTGTTCTCTGGGTTAGTAGACTGATAGGTCTGTAGTTTTCTTTTGATGTCCCCTTTTTTGTGGATTAGGGTGATTACTGCGTTATGCCATTAGCCCATTATGTAGGTCTTTACCTTCCAGGATGCACTTTGTGAATAGAATTGCCAGGACTTGACTGACTTCAGAAGTATTGGGAACAAAATAAAAAATGTTTCCTTGACTTGCAGGATTGGCGCGGATTTTTATTCACGATTAACATGTGTTTTCTTTAATTACTTATTCCTCCTAAAAAATGTCCTCACGCCGGCGACGCCGCGCCGCGCCGGGTTCAAAACCCAGCGCGCCGCCGCCGGGTTTTTTGGCTGCGGCGTGGACCTCTATACACGATGACATTTGTAGCTAAAAGAAGCAACGGCTAAGTGGCGCCGTCTGTAGATTGTTCGTGTCACTAAACCACTATGGTAATTTTTATTGAAATTCCCCATGTATGGTTTACCCCCGGGCTACATTAGCGGGCGACGGTTCGTGTCACACTTAAACCAAATTATCGCGATAAAAACTTCAGACAAACTATGTCGTGCAACTGAATTTGGCGGAAAAATTAACAAAGAGCGCAAAGAAACAAAAATATAGAGGAAGCGTTTGCTTTGTATTTTATGTCTGTAAATCTATATTAATAATTTCGTGACCGGTTACGGTAGACTCGATCGAAACGTTGCCTGAATGATAGAACGTGAAAAAATAAAAATTTCGAGTCGACAACATATATCCGCAAAATTCGGATTGTCGAGTATTTTGTAAAATTCTAACGGTGCTGATGGACAAATCGCAGTCGCCATATTGGACACCACAGACTAGCGCGAAACTGACACCGGAGGACGACAAACGTTCCGTTTCATGCTAGCGCACATACGCCGTGCGATTGTTCTTAAACCTGAGATTGGCCAACATAACCTTAGAAAAAATAGAATAATTGGGAATGGATGATTATTTTAAAAGTGCTTGGTGATTTTTCTTTTGATAGGAATAACCATCCTCAGCTACGGAAAAAAGTTTTAGATTTTTTCCGTCGAGCCATATATTTTATAAAAATAAAAACATTTTATTCAGTCACTCGGCGGTAGTGATGTAATGAATGTCATATTTTCGACATTAGCGAATGCAAATGCGAATGCGAATATTCAGTTTTAGTTAAAATTTGGCACCATTTGTCTATGGCTTGGTGACTGGTGGCAGTCCCGTACAAACGAAGTAAACGAACGTTTGTTTTTTGTTCCTAGAATAGCCGAGTTGAGACGAACGAACGCATCTGATTGAAATGTCATTCCACTCTATGTTGCCAGATGGGCTATTTAATTTAGCGCCAAGCCAATGGGGCTATCTCCCTTACCGGGCGGCGAAAATTATATAATTAAACAACTACTAGATACCCTCAATTTTTTTTTATATTCGCATAACATTCGCAGTAATTTTGCGAATGGGAATGCGAATGCGAATATTCCAGAAATATGCGAATATTCGCGAATGCGAATGCGAATATTCGTTACATCACTACTCGGCGGCCCTTATACGGCAGTTAAGCAGTACGCCAATACATATCAAATAAAAAAAAAACTGCTTGAATCTGTAGTAGAAATGTCATCACATTTCTAGCTAAAAGAAGCAACGGCTAAGTGGCGCCGTCTGTAGATTGTTCGTGTTACTAAACCACTATGGTAATTTTTATTGAAATTGGCATTGTTCATTTTTTTTAAGCTGTGCTTTTAACACCTTTATTTGATAGAATGGACTTTTTTAAGAAACTAACTTGAATATTATGCTTCTACGTATCTTTGTTTATTAATAATAAATATTTTTCGCTGTTTGATAATTTGTTAATTTTGGCAGGATTCCAATCGCCTTCGTACAGAAATATAAAAAAAAGGTTTTGTCTATATGTCAACGTCATATATCTGTAGATGTGTGTGAATTTAACGGCAAACTCACGTTTAATGTCAACAATGTTCGCGTGTTCGAAATTATTTCCGTTCGTTGGTGGTGTTATTGTTTTCCGTGCTGTTTTTGCTTTTTCGTTTCACCCCTGCACATCTTTCCTGACTTCTACTTACATTAAAATGGTCTTCGCAACAATGCATCGTGTAAACTTTGAAATATTCCACATTAGCTTGCGTACACCATTTCTTCTGCAAACCTCTGATTTTCACAATGATTTTGTTTGGGCTATAGTTCGAGTCATTGTTGCATCCCGGCAGAATTTTTTTTTTTATAAATATCCATTGTTTGTTACAGATTTATACTTTGAATTTGCTTTTATTTCTAATGTTTGTAGGTTAAGTCAGAATGTAATGTTATGATGTAAATGTGACAGTGATAGCGTGACAGATACCGTAGCTAAACTTTTTTTTTTCATTTTTGTGGCAAACATTTAATGGCCGATTCTTAAACTTACTACGGCTTTCGAATTGGAGCATACTAAAAAAAATTAACAATTTCAATTCCCCATGTATGGTAGTAACACAAACAATCTACAGGCGGCGCCACTTAGCCGTTGCTTCTTTTAGCTACAAATGTCATCGTTTACCACAGATTCAAGCAGCATTTTTTTTTTAAATTGATATGTCATTGGCGTAGTGCTTATCAGCCGTATAGAGGCCGCCGAGTGACTGAGTAAAATGTTTTTATTTTTATAAAATATATGGCTCGACGGAAAAATAAATAATAATAAACAAATATATATCATGGGACAAATTACACCAACTGACCCAGTCCCCAACTAAGCAAAGCTTTGTGCTATGGGTGCCAAGCAACGGATAAACATACTTATATAATTTAGATAAATACATACTTAAATACATACAACATCCATGACTCGGGCACAAACATTCGTATTCATCATACAAATGTCTGCCCCTACCGGGATTCGAACCCGGGACCTCTAGCTTCATAGTCAGGGTCACTAACCACTAGACTATCCGGTCGTCAAATCTGAAACTGTTTTCCGTAGCTAAGGATGGTTATTCGTATCAATAGAAAAATCACCAAACACACTTTTAAAATAATCATGCATTCCCAATTCAAAATAAAAACGGATTTCGGAAAAAAATTTCAAACTTTAAAATGGTCACCCTGTAAAATTGCCATTTTGGATTTGGACTTATCAAGTTGTTCACGCCATGCACGGATATATTCTTGCAGATAATTTCAGTTATTGTGAATGCTATCACTTACCTACCTATTTTTGTATTAAAATAATAATCAGTGATTCGAAATAATGGCTACACATTCTACCTACATTTTGTACCTACAAGTGTATTATGATTCAAATTTCACCCGAGCGAAGCCGGGTTTTCATCTAGTAATTATTAAAATGTCACTTGACAAACTTGACATGTATACTTTTCAGAAATTTCAACGTTCGAAGTGTAGACACTTGCACGAACACGAGCTCGGTCGCGATAAAATCCTTTGATGTGCGCTAGATACCGACAGGAGCCCGAACACAGTTCGAGTTCGCGCGAATGATTCGCGATAAAGCGAACTGTCTGTCATATAATGCCGCGATAGGGCGAACCTTCGCCGAATCCCGCTAATATGGCCGTAGCATTAGTAACACAAACATTCTACAGACGGCGCCACTTACCCCCGGGCCACTTTAGCGGGCGAAGGTTCGTGTCGCGTTGTCGCGATAAAAAGTTCGAGTTCGTGTAGCCACGAACTACGTAGCCACACTTAGATCAAATTATCGCGATAAAAACTTCAGACAAACTATGTCGTGCAGCTGAATTTGGCGGAAAAATTAACAAAGAGCGCATTGAAACAAAAAGATAGAGGAAGCGTTTGCTTTGTGTCTGTAAATAATTATTAAAATGTCACTTGACAAACTTGACATGTATACATTTCAGAAATTTCAAAGTTCGAAGTGTAGACACTAGCACGAACACGAACTCTGTCGCGATAAAATCTTTTGATCTGCGCTAGATACCGACAGGAGCCCGAACACAGTTCGAGTTCGCCCGAATGATTCTTGATAAAGCGAACTGTCTGTCCACACATGATGCGATAGGGCGAACCTTCGCTGAATCCCGCTAATGTGGCCGTAGCATTAGCCGTTGCTTCTTTTAGCTACAAATGTCATCGTGTACCACAGGTTCAAGCAGCAATTTTTTTTTTAAATTGATATGTCATTGGCGTACTGCTTATCAGCCGTATAGAGGCGCCGAGTGACTGAGTAAAATGTTTTTATTTTTATAAAATATATGGCTCGACGGAAAAATAAATAATAATAAACAAATAACCAAACCCCACGCCATGCACGGATATATTCTTGCAGATAATTTCAGTTATTGTGAATGCTATCACTTGGTACCTTACCTACCTATTTTTGTATTAAAATAATAAACAGAGATTCGAAATAATGACTACACATTCTACCTACATTTTGTACCTACAAGTGTTCCGTACCATTCTTTATTTATTTTAAGTGAGTACCTATAAGATTAATAACAATAATATAGCAGCTGTCTAGCTAGACAGAGACATAAGACAATTATTTGCCGGTAGGTAGTTACTCGTAATTAATCTAAAATAGACGTCGACAACCCTAAGCGTCCGCGCCGGAGTAGGCAGTTGAGTCTCCTAAAGGGTCGCAGTGAACGTATTTCTCCCGCTTTTACTATGCTTTTAGTCTCATTAGTTCGGTTGTGACATCAAACAGAACTAATAGAAAGTGTCATAATAGTCCAGGTAGTGATTTGATGTTACGGGAAAAAGAAATAAAATGAGTTAGTCTAGTATGGTATGATCATAGAGATATTATACTAACTATATTAGATTCGATTGTGTTAGCGATATAACCAAGAGGAAATAAAAACAATGTCAGTTGTTGGTCTTACTTTCAAAAGAAAAGGAGCATTACTCCTTGTGTCTCTACTCTAGGTATATTGTCAGGCTCACAAAATACACGAAAAATTGTCTTGTCTATCTCGCCCTGACCAACGCGTATATTGCTCAATATCGTGCTTTGACCATCTTTTACTATTCCAAATCTATGAGAATGATTGTCATACTAAATATAATATTATATAGTAAATGACGACTATAAAAGTATAAATGATATAAGTCAACGCACATAAAAAGAGCTCTGGGTGGCTAGTGATTTTGCTCATGCGCAGGTATATCACCAGGATCTCTTTTTACTTGGGTTGATTTGTAAGTATTTTTGGTGTCACATTACTTTATATTAGCCATGAACATATTCAAAGGACAATATTATTATTTTTTACTTTTTAACGCACACAATGCATCATGCTCGCAATGTTCGAGCAAAGCACTACTCGGCTACATAAAACGCTCCAACGCATACTCTTCCCTCAGGACAACCCTGACGCTGCCGCGGCACGAGTCGCTGGCCATCCAGCAGCTGCTGATGCACTACCCGATGGTGGCGGGCGTGTTCCCGGGAGCGCGCGTGCCGCCCGCGCGCCGCCGCCGCCGCTCGCCGGCCTCGTTCCGCCGCACCGTGTACCGGCACAACCTGTGGGCGCGCCCGCTGCCGGACTTCACCGGACGCTACAGGGACTGCTCGCCAGAGTTCTACAGGTACCAAAAGTCAAAGTCGAAACTTTATTTTGCAAATAGGCCGCCATATGCTCTTTTACATGTCTTTTTTAAATCTACCAGCGCATTCGGAAAGACCATCATTGCCAAGAAGAATGCGCCGCAAGAAACTTGGCAGAAAGTCTTTTTTTTTTCAGAATAAAATAGATTTACAACAGTATTAGTATAGTATAGTTAACACCTTATACAAGGGCAACTTATAGGCTTTATTTTATTGAATTCTAAGGTCAGAAAAAAGTTATCGTCATTTAAAGTTTAAAATGTTAAGTGCCTGTTCAAATATGCATAGCAATATGTGATGTGACTTTTTGTTTATTAAATGAAGTATACGCGGACGAAGTCGCGGGCAAAAGCTAGTATATTTTATAAAAGGGCTGCTCAATCCGGCGTGATAGGAATGCAGTGGGATGCCACAAGTGTATCACCACAAAGGCTGGTCCGGCTTCCGCCAGGACCGGTCTACACATAATCCTGTCGCATGTATACTCAACCTCTTTGCTGAGTGTTTTGCCGATTTAGTGGATCCGACGACAAAGTAGAGTATCACTGATTTGTGATGTTTCGCCGCGAGGAGTTGAAGTTGAGCCATATTGGCTTTGAACCTTAGAGAAGTAAAATTCTTCAAATTCTCGTAAGAACGATTTGGCATTTGTTTTGTCTTTTGCAGGTATAACGACTCGCAGATGCATCGGCTGGTCCCGTGGCTAACGAGGGAGCTGCACTATCTGCTGAACGAGAACATCGGCCACATCTCTTACGTGCTGGCTCGCATTCTGGAGCTCCTGAAGCAGTACCACATCAACTCGGGCGAGTTCACGGAAGCGATGCAGAGGTACTTCGGCGACCGCACGGAGCACTTCCTGCACGAGCTACACTGCTTCGCGTCCACGCCTTACGACATGACCGGGTACGACCGCAACGTGCAGTACACGACCGACACCAGGATATCGACCATCGTGAACGAGGTGCTCTCGAGCTCGGAGTCGGAGGCGAGCGTGGACTCGGACATCGTGATGGTGTCCTCGTCGGGCCCGCTGTCCCCGCCGGCCGGGCCCTCGCGCCTGCCCGCGCCCGCGTACCCGCAGCGGCACATCCCGCCGCCGCCCGCAGACAACGTCATCCCCATCGAGACCATCTCCCACTCGGGCTCCGACGACGACGACGAGGTCATGGTCGTCGGCTACATCAAGCCGCCGCAGGACCGCACGCCCGAGGTCGTCGACCTGCTGGGCTCCGACAGCGACGTGATCGTGCAGGACTCGGCGCCGCCCGAGCCCGCGGCCGCCTCCGCCTCCGCGTCCGCGCCCGCCGCCGCGCCCGCGCCCGCGCCGCTCGTGCGGCTCAGCCTGAAGCGCGCGCGGCGCCCGGCCGGCTCGGACAGCGACAGCTCGTACTGCCCGCCCACGCCCCCGCGCGCGCGCCGCCGCCGCCGCCGCTCCGCGTCCCCCGCCTCCCCCGCCTCGCCCGCGCCCGCCTCGCCCGCCTCCACCCCCAGCCCGCGCGCCGCCGCCGAGCCCGCGCCCGCGCCCGCCGCGCCCGAGCCCGCCGCCAGCGCCAGCGCGAGCACCAGCGACACGGGCACCGACGACGAGCGCCGCCGGAGGACGCCCAAGAAATCCCGCAGAAAAACTACCAGGCAGCACGTCGAGAAGGACAAGAGGAGGAGTAAAAAGGCCGCGTCCCGCTCGCACAAGAACAGGAAGACGAGAATGACGCAGGCCGAGAAGACCAGACGGAGCAAACGTAAATCTCATTCCGGAAAAGGCGTCAAGAGCTCGAAGCGGAGCGAGAGCGACGGCGCGGCCCCGGAGCGAGCGCCGGCGGCGGCGGCGGCCGAGCCCGGGCCCAGCACGTCGGGCGCGGAGCGCGAGCGCCGGCGCCGCCGCCCCAGCCGCGACAACAAAAGACTGAAAAGTGTGGTGAACGTGATGACTCAGAAAAACTCGAGTGATTCTAGTTCGAGCGGGAATTCGAATCTGCTGAACATCCTGAGCAGCGCCATCCTGAAACCGAACTCTTCGGTGCTGGCGTACAACAGCGACAGCGGGTCCGGCGCGGGCTCGGAGCGGCGTTGCGGAGCGTCGCGCGCGCTACTGCAGCAGGCCGAGGATTGCCTGGCGCTGCGGCCCGCGTCCGAGTCCGCCTCCGCCTCTGCCTCTGCGTCCGCGTCCGCGCCCGCCGCTGGCTCCTCGGACTCTGAGGACGACCTGCCGCTCAACCTCTCCGTACATAAGACTTATACGACGCTCTGAACGCTCGCCACCTATTATTGTGATAAATTTATAACTTAAGTACTAACCGCGACTCCCGCGTGAATCTCGTCGATTCGGAGAGATTCGGACGCTTCATCCTGGCGTCGTATTCTTGAATAACCACGATGGTTTAATATGAGTCCTCGATCATCAGGTCATCGCTTTATGTTGATTGGGATCGTTTATGTAGATATTTATATCTATTGCTGTGAATTGTATGAATTTGCTGTAAACCTTGAATCTTGGGTAATCTTTCTATGCAGCTGACTGTACAACTAACAGAATCAAAATGCTTTCTACTGCCACTCTTCCTGAACAAAGTGTCCTACTGATCGTAGGAACTCCATTTGTTTCTTGTAAATATTGATGATTCACAATAGTCATAATGCTAACCTTGGTTTTTAAATGTCACACCATTGGTCACAACACACAGTTAGGGATCTACCAGATTTACTTTTTGATGCACTGCTCATGTGAGAAGCCATTATTGCATCAATACATATTAATATTAATTATGGTTTAGAAAAAGAAGTAAAATATGTAAGAAAAACCTTTTCGTTCATGTTAATAAGAAAGAAAGAAAAAGGTTTATTTGGTGCAATAGAAACAAAAACCGTACAAAAATATGGAAATATTATTAATATGGAGGTATTACAGCATTGTTTGCATTTTAAAAACTATTTTTCAAGGCAAATAACCTGTTCAGGCCATAATACATTATTAGCTCTCTTACACAACATATATTTCGTATACAGCACTGTCACGATAATCAAGATACTACTGTGGCGATAAGATTAACGTATACATAATAATAAAAACATCGTGAGGAAAAGAAGCAATTCAATGGTGAATGTGTAGTTCCCAATCTGTACTGTCGCGTGAGAACTAGCCTCAAGCGATCTCGTTCTGGGAAGAGGCTTGTGCAGCAGTTAGATGGTACACAGGAACTATAGCTCAAGCCCTCTCTTTCTGAGAGGAGGTCTGTGCCCAGCGGTGAGACGTATATAGGCTGAAGATAGAAACGGATTCATAGTCTTGCAACATTGTGCGGATCCATAATTTTGACCTTGACCATACGTTATACTTATTCATTACATTTGTAATTTGCCATGAGCTTTTCGGTGAAGGAAAACATCGTGAGGAAACCTGCACACATCTGCGAAGAAATTCAATGGTGTGTGTTAAGTTCCCAATCCGCACTGGGCGCGCGTGGGAACTATAGCCCAAACCCTCCAATACACGGAGGAGGCCTATGCCATGAGGCACGCCGAATTACGCGACAATTTAATAAATAAAAAAAAAAACGACAATAACAATAACAACAACATGTACTTACTGAAATTGTAGCGAATTCGGAATAAAAAAAGGCTTATAAATAAATAAAATAAATAAAAATACGTTATACTAGCGAGTGAGAACCATCGATGTTTCTTGCATTCATCAGTTCTTTGCAACAAATGTGCATTTTGTCTGAATGAATTGTACGTATTATGCTAGGACGGCTGTCTTAAGGGATCACGGCACATTCGAAATCCTAAAGGTTTAAAAGATGTCTACTTATACCGAATTATCAATTTTTCGTGCATATTTTTTTTCTATCTCGCCCAAGACTTACTTGTTTCTGTATTAAAACATTTTGATTTTGCTTGTGATACGGGTATTTAAATAGATTATTTTTTAACTGAACTGCATTCTTATATTAAGGTTTAATTTATAATCAGGATTGAACATTGTATGTAATTTTAGCGTAATAATAAATGTACAATAGAGAATTCAGCAAATTAACGACTTTTATTGAGAACCTGATTTTTTTATCATAAATCATAACATGGGGTCGGGTTACATTGCAATAAAACAAAATATTTTAGATGAGGTATATTTGTATTGTATTTCACTTCATTTAAACTCTTACAAATCAACAACTAATCATTAAAATTAAGTAGAAGTCGTTAATCTAATAATGGCGGTCTTAAAGACAAATTCTATAAAACCTGATAGTTAAATTATATCAATTAAAATTATGGCGATACTATGATTCTATTTACCCCTGTCAATAATCCTAAAGTTCTTATAATACTTCAAGGTAAACGTTACTAGAGTGTGTGGCTTCTGCGATGTTCAACGACGATCAGAAGACTGACAATAACTACATAATTATAGTCTAGAAAATCCCACTCAGTTTTAGCTTATTTCTGTTTTAATAGCTATTCCTAGAGACAGCGTTTAAACTCCCTCAATAACCTTCGCGCTTATTGAAGCAAAAGCTGACAGTACTTCAATGCGCAATTGACGACCACTCCGAATCCAGAAATATTATATTCCGTCTCACTTCCCCTCCCCCTCCCCCCACCCCCCTGGACGGCACTGTCTTACAATAAAACACACAGCCCTGGAAGCTACTAACCTACAGCGTCTTAACTACGTATTGCAGTTGCTCATAAGGCCGTAAGCTTTGAAAACCCTGTTTTCTTGTTATTGCATCGCTAATAAAGCAAATATGTAACTTACATATTATTAGTACTTAACTAGCTATCCCAAAGCACTTACACTAGGCCAACTTTAATTTTGGGTAACAATAGCTACGTTAGTTTTGTACGTATTTCATTTGTAATAGAATAATGAGTGATACACTTCTTTTTTATGATCAGCATGATCTGGAGACCTAACCTTGAATAACTTGATTCAACACGGCGAGTGAGCTATGTAGATATGTGGTAAACACAATATCCGCATTGTGCAGTGTGCGTGAGAGGTAAAGCTGGAAAGGTAAGCCTAAAAAATTAAAGAGAAATCTAGCCCTAAAATCGCTCCAAGATACGCACACAAACATGTATGCAGATATACGCGTTTACCACAAATAAAGCTCACTCGCCATCGTGAATTAAAAGACCTATACTTACACTTGTTTTGTTGTATTGAACGGTCGCCTCAGGCTCGTTCTGGCCGTTTTCTAAAATGTCTGCTTCTTAAAATGGCCTTCTTCCCACATTGTCAGTTTCCTATAATGTCTACTTCTGAAAGTGTCTCTTTCCAAAAATGTCTGCTTCTCAAAATGGCCTTCTTCCCACATTGTCGCTTTATTCTTTAGTCTTCTTCTCATACTGTCTGTTTCCTAAAATGTCTGCTTCTTACAATGGCCTTCTTCCCACATTGTCAGTTTCCTATGATGTCAACTTCTGAAAGTGTCTGTTTCTCAATTCGGATCTTTTTATGTATGTAAAAATAATATTTATCATACATAAAAAAGATACATAAGAAGAACATATTATGGGAACAAAAAAGAAAACATTGTAGGAAACGGGCTTTAGAACACAAATAATGGGCATTATAGGAAACATACATCGTAGGAATAGGACATCACAAGGAACGGACATTATAGGAAGCAGGTCAATTTTCGAAACGAACATAGTAGGAAACGATCATTCTAGGACATTGGCATGATAGGAAACCATTTGCTGACATTACAGGAAAGAGTCATTTCTTGGAAGAAGGCCAGTTTGAGCAGCAGACTTGTTAGGAAACGGACCGAACGAGCCTGAGCCGAACGGTCGTGTATGCAACATTATGAAAATTAGACAATCTGAGGTTGGCGGTTACATTTCATCAACTCGATTATTTTTTACAAACTTATCTCCATCGATGATTTTTTAGGAAGACTATTATTCATAGCAACAAAGATATACCCTGCGTTAGTAATGAAGTTTCGTTCGTTGTTTTAACAAGCCCTATAAGAATACTGCAAAAAAAAATCTAAGAAGCCAAGTAGGTATTTTAAACAAAATAAAAAATAACAAAATCTAAGCAATAACTATAGGCCACAGGGTGTAAGGCAAGTTTAAGTCTCATCAGATTTATCTACTAAATTGGTGTTTGAGCAACATAAATGGTAGTTTTGTTTCATTTCATCCTATACGTATAAAAATATGTATTTGTAAAATTTGTCTATTCATTTACACCTGCAGGTTGTTGAGACACTTTTTTCGCTTAATTATATATTTTCCCATTATTAATTACACATGTAGAAGGATGAAAATGTGTACGTATTTGCGTTTTAACCCCAAGTAATATGAATAGACCATTTACCCTTCAAAAGCTTAAAAATTAAAATATATTATACTCGAATCTGAATGCATTATACGTGTAAAATTCTAAAAATTCATTATTCATAATAATGCCTAATCTATTTACAAGACAGCTGCTGCCTTACTTTCTGAAGGACCAGTGCTATACATTTGTCAACCAAACATATTTTCATATAAGATAACTATTATTATTACTTTCTGGCAATGCATATTAGCACACAAATCAGTATTAAATTAGTGCACGAGGTTTTTCCCTGCGATAGCCGCATTGACGCATATATAAACCAAATTTAGTTAATACTTGTAATTTTTGCCACAAAAATGTTTTCCTGTTTGGCTGAGTTGCAAATGTACAGAAAGGACCAAAGAAATGACACAATAATATAAAATGTTCTGAAACAAACGTATCTGAGCCGCAGCAAAATTACGAAGGATTTACTTCGACCACCGTGTTCATGTGTTGTGGGTGAGGTTTGAACTCCACTACTTCTGTCCACACCAGATCTGTAAAAAATATCGCTTTTTCAATAGGTGTTACGAGAGTAAAGTAAAAACTGTATAAAGTCAGGCGTTATTTTGTGAAAGTCCAAGTTACAATAAAAGGATGAATTAACTCCGGAAGCGTGGCTATTTTGCATGACTTGACTTCACTATGTCGCGGAGTTGCAAAGTAAAGTTATCCTTTTTTTACGTAAAATAATCAAAATAATCAAGATTCTTTAATCAGTGTTCTAATTGGTAATACTGAAATGACTTATATATATTAACTTGCAGCTGCGGCTTCGCCCCCGTTGCGAAACTCCCCATACCGTTGAAATTTAGCCAAATCAGTTATTCGTTAAACAAAAAAGACTTCAGCATAAACTGCTTTCTAAACAGTTATGACTGTTCGTTGATTATGAAACTATTTTATAAGTATAGATTCCTGTTGTGTCGTTTTTATTAACTGGGTATGGCCGCCAAAAATTGTACATTTGAGAAAAAGTCAGTGTCCCATTCACTTAAATTATTATAACTTTCATGTATTTTTGTTTTATAATAAATTTTAAAGGTTTATCTGATTTGCAGTTCTTTTTATACATATATAAATTTAATTTAAGTAGATTAACGTTTCCTGTTAATTTTAATACAACAATATATAAAGGGTTCATTTTCGCGTTCATACAAAAATTATGTGTCCCACTGCGACATCGCACAGATCGAAGTCAGAAAATATATACAATTTCATTCGCAAATCTATAAATTCGGAATGGCTAACGTTCTTCACTAAATTTGCTATATTTCTATTGAATTATTTTAATAAAATAGCGCAGTAAAGTGTGTTAAAAGTAACTTCAAACATTTGTCTCACTTTTCGTTCCCGTGTGTTACTTCACGTATGTTATCATGTTACTGTGAAAATAACGAGAATCCAGGGCCGCAAATACATTAATTGGGTCCGGCAACACCCACACTACAGGTTGTCCAACTACGGAAGTAATCCGCCATTTCGTTTAAGACAGAATGAAACAACAACCTGGCCAGCGTTTTTGTTCCATTATTATTTTACGTTTTGGGCTGTAAATATCCATAGTAAGAACACAAGTTGATGCATAATTATAAACTGTAGATGTGAGTAGATTATTCCTTTAACGAATAGAGTTATTCAGTGCTTTCTAACTTCAAAACTCACCGAATGTAAAATGTTTAATGTTATGTCCACAGCATTTTTGATTCACGAATGATACCATGTGTTACTATATGTGTTACGTAACATTCGTGATCTGTTATTAAGCTGAGTGTGCACTATTGTACTCCTAATATTATTATATACTATTATTATTTAAGATTAAAACGAGCATTGTATAGGCTGATGATGATAATGATGTGAACATTATTATTGCAATGACTGAACATCCTTTCCATTTATTTGGGAGGCCTTTGTTCAACAGTTGGACGTCTTCGGGCTGATGATGATGATGATAGAAATCTCTGTCATGTACTCTGGGCTTTACAAATTTCACGTGTGTTACCTTCATTCTCGTATGTTACCGTGCGTTACCAGTTCACGACCGTTACCGTACAATTTTTGGCGGCCATACCCAACTACAATGCGGTGCGGTGCGACATGTATTACGCTCTTATCTTCATAAATCAAACGGTCACGCGCCGTATACTTAATTGCAAGGAATATATTGATTTTTAAGCCGACAGTCAGGTTAAATGCTTTTTAACGCTGTCCAGATAAGTTATCTATATGGAATAATTTATTGCGAGTCGAAAATAACACTCGTGTTTGTCCCGTCCCGGTCACAAATAACGATAAGTCGGTACATTACATACAGGTACATTTTTATGCCGAAATTATATTAGTTTTTAAAAGTCTTTTTTTAATACAACCTTTTTTGCAGACCTTACTTGCATTGACATACATCTTGCATAACTAACCGACTTCAAAAAAAGTAGGAGGAAATTCAATCCGACCACTAGATGTAGGTAAAATTTGACTTGCAAGATTTGACCCAAAAAAAAACATTCATTGCACAAAGCAATACACGTAGGATAGACATAGACATAACTTTATTCGACATCAAAAAATACACAGTCTCTTAAACTAATACAAAAAACATACTGAGTTGACGAGTTGAGTTGGGTTGTCGAGTTGAGTTGATATGTAGATGACGATGCAAGCTGAACAAAGATGCAACAAAGATGAACAAAATCTAGCACTAAACCAAATGTTATTGCCGTTACCTTTCCACTTGTCGACGGGCAGGTCCATGTCCTCGAAGCTCTGGTCGTAGGGCGCCGACACCGGCTCGTCGGTCGGGTCGGCATACTGCGCCAGATACTCGTGAGCAAGCGCCTGCTCCGCTGTGATACGCCTGCAAAGTATCACGTCAAAATATGTAAAGCACAATATAATACATATATTTTTTGTTACTTATAGGCGATGCGGCTAGCAACCCAACACTATTTTGATTCCCCTTTCCACCTATGTATACGCCCACGTCACGCTAAACGTGGCCCTTAGGTCTTCTTATTCTTACCTCATAAGCTCTGTCTACCTACCCCGTAAAGGATATAATCGAGATTTATGTGTATGGTTTTTTTTTACTTTTCTTCTAGCTGATGAGTAAATTTTTCCAGCCAGTGAATGTAAAAAAAACAAATATAGACTCCGACTTGTAATTTGCAAGGTTGATTTTCCATGGTATAATACATCGTATTCTAACTAGAAAATCAACCTTGTAAATTACACACAGAGTGGACATTAGAATATAATCCTATTGTGGCCCGACACAATAGGCATGCATAGTATATTGATGCATAGTGCCACTCAAAGCTGATAGAATTGCTTCCATGTTCTTCTGTCGACAGTTTCGTGAAACATTTAAGAGTTAAAATAAATATAGGCGAGAGCATTCAAATACTCGACGATTCTTTCTGAAAAAAAGACTCCATCGAAATACCGCCGACAAAGCAATAAATAGTTTTGATTTTTAAGATAAATCATAATCATCATCATTCCATCTTGTTATCCCTACCCCCTACCCTAATAAGGGACGCAAATTTTCTACTTAGGACGATCCTGCGCTGCGACCTACTACTACTAGTCTAGTCAGCTCATGGCCAAAGATTGAAATTCCCTTTCAACAGAGCGCTGCCATTGTTTTGGGACGACAGTATTTTTTTAACTTCAGGCGAATACCACTGCAAAGCTAGGCCGGCCACAATGACGTCAATTCGCAGCCCTGTTCCGTTCCGTTATACAGCGATGTCCCGTTCGCTGACGTCATTCCGTGCGGAAACATTATGAAAATTCCGTATGTATGTGGCTGGCCTTTCGGTATATGGCAGTGGCGTGGCGTCCATAGAACTCGATTCCCACCGGCTTGACTATTTTAAAGCAGTTGGGCGATTTATTGTGCAGAATCAGAGGAAAAGGTTAGTTAAGTTCCCTTCGGCTTGCCTTCAGATATACTTGACGCCACGCCACTGGTATATGGCCATCAGTTCTCAATATACATCGAATAGGGCATAAGCCCTATCTAGCGCCACTTCATATGAAACATTTCCGCCGCAAATAGGCTTCTGTCCAAGTCAGTCTCCACAGATTTTAGATAGATAGTCTTGGAAATTCGTCATTCTCATGAATCGTTGGCAACATACGAGTAGAGACTCACTTGTGACAAGTACGGTTAGAAATAGTCGAGTGAGACGTCTCGCTTACGTCAATAAACTAGTCCAGTAGCTCATACGCTTAATGTTTTCGTTGAATCACAAATATTATAAATAAAGATGCCCGCCGTGCTAGCCGCTGATCTCGAACTGATAGGACTAACGTTGGGAGGACATCTTCACACCCACTTAGTGCATTTTTCACGTAATCTGCCCCGTTAGTACTCATGCAGCATTTACCTTAGACATACCTATTCTTAATTTGTCTACGCCTGCCCCATACCCTTAACAAAATCCTAGCTACGCCTTTGTTAATGCAACTGCAGACTAAATATGCAGATTTTCTGCAAGTAAATTTGCGCCACTTTCCTCAGGATGTCCTTCACCGAAAATCATCATTATATTCTTTCAGTCTTTAGTTTTTATTATGGTCTGAGACGGTGGCATAGTACAAATGTATTGACCTTCTTGTAAATGAGTAATATTTACATAGTTGTTGTACCTATCATAGAGCAAGTACGTAAATTAGATAATCGTGACCGCCTGCTTGCTGCGCGAAAACACGATTTCATTGTAAGCGCGGAACATAGATCAGCCGTCTATTGACTTAGCCATACCTCGGGCACATAATATCAATTGAACAGCGTAACTGATATCCGTAATAAAAATGAGCTTTGATGTTGTTTATTTTTCAACTTCGCTTAATCTATGTACAGTAGATGTCTACAGTTGATTAGAAATACATTCAGGAATTAAAACTTTCACTAACGCTTTAAGTGAAGACGAGATTAGCAACAATTTCTTAAATGATTTCCACAAAAATATACGATTTTCTTGCTGAATCATTGTAAAAATTGCGTAGTCAATATGAAGCCTGTTTTATCACAAACCTTTTCTTCTTCTTCATATGCGATGATTTCTCCAATGTCGAAGTAATTACGGTATTCAAAAATCTTGTGACAAAAATGACGGCAACGTTGTACGGTAGAACACGGTCA
The DNA here is from genome assembly GCA_963854515.1 of Pandemis heparana. NCBI lineage: Eukaryota > Metazoa > Arthropoda > Insecta > Lepidoptera > Tortricidae > Pandemis > Pandemis heparana. The sequence continues at coordinate 13,843,311 of OY978007.1, read as the reverse complement.
AAAGACCCCCTCCCCTCTGTCGGGCTCTTAGCCAACGGACAATGATATCCCTCGGAGACCGCCGGGAAATCATTAACTGATGCCCAGGGTGCACCGAACCAAGCACTGCTCTTCCCCTTGGACGGATCCAAAAACGAACCGCAGCTCTTGACCACACGCGGGGGTCCTCAAGTCAGCAACGTATTTAAAATAGTCACAATCACTTGTCGCCTGTCACATATAAAATAAGTAGGTACCTATGAAAACAGGCATGGTAGTATTTACTTGTCAGAGTCGAGTTCCAGCATGAGCTCCAGCAGGTTGATGGCGAGCGGGTTGGCGCCGCGGAACACGTCGCGGAAGTCGCGCCGCTTCAGAGTCGGCAGCGACTGGATGTAGTTGCGAGCCTGCCACAACAATATTATTAGAAGCACACACTTACAGTCGGTCTGTCTATAAAGTCGTGACATTAAAAAGTGGCAATACTGTAGTGTCGTCCCGTTTTCTTATACCTATAGATTAGAAAGGGACGACACTACAGTATTGCCACTTTTTAATGTCACGACTTTAAAGACGAACTGTAAAGGTCATCGGAAGAAAACGGCCTATAGACCGACAGCTTTAACCCAAGGACCGGAAAACCCCGTCATTTGCTTAAGCCTTTTCATAGGGTAACCCTGTTAAACTGTTACCCTATGATATGGTAAGCTTATCGTTGTGCTAAGCTTATCAAGCATTATCTGAACTCACACATTATTTATTTTGATCATCTAAATCAGTGATGGGCAAACTACGGCCCGCGGGCCAACTCCGGCCCGCGAAAGAATTTAATGCGGCCCGCCGGCGTTCCTTCGAATTGGAGTGTTATGGCACAGGATGACGATATTTAGACGGTGCTGCTGTATAAAATAGAATAATAGATGCGAAGGCAAAGGAGCCAGCTAGACTAGCCACGTAGTTCATGCGTCAAGTGTCAAAAAAATTGCATTTTAGTATAATTTTGGCCCTTCTTTGAAATATCTGTGATTTTCTGGCCCGCCATGAAAAAAGTTTGCCCACCACTGATCTAAATGGACATAATGTTATGCAAATAAAGAAATTTCATTTCATTTCATCGTTACGGAAACCGGTTTGAATAAGGTTAACCGTTGGCTACCCGTTTTCTATACGTTAAGCCTATACGGTAACCGGGTTTTTAGTTTTGGTAATCGCATATGGAATCAACTATGTTATTACGGTCAGACTTTCTTTCGGGTAACCCGATGATAATGCTTACCAAATTGATAGGGTTTGTGAAAACAATTCTATGAAATACCCTATCCAACCCCTACCCCTCCTACCCCTTTAATGGTGCATGTCATGTACCTACTTACGCGCGTTATTTGCCTACCGAGCGGACGGACTCGCGCCGTCAGACCTCCTGCGATCCAAATTTAATGGGTTGTCGCAAGCGCGCGCCGACGCATGTTAATATGTTTGTTCACGCGGCCTAGATTTTTGAGATTTAACTACGCCGACTAGTAAAATAAAATCTTTATTTTTTTAGGGTACTTACCCTACACGTAAAGTGGGGCTTTTTTTTATCGCTGGAGAGGTCGTTCGAAAATTATTGTGGGTGTGGGAAAACCATTTTTCGTTTCAGAGATGCGTTTGCGAAATATTATTTTAAGCTTTAAAGTTCTAATTATCGTTAGCCAAGTGTCCCCCGCTCTTTACCAGCTACATGGCTGTATTTGGAAGGGTAAAAAATATAGTAATTAGTCCCTATACAGGATGTATCAGATACCCCCTAACAATAAATAATCCACTGGGGTATACACATAACCATAGCTATAGAAGCTTAAAAAAATTGGAGTAATTTTTCGTTTATGTTTTCTATAGGAATGGTTGTATTAACTGTAAGTAATCATTCCTATAGAAAATATTAAAAAAAAAATTACTCCAATTTTTTTTAAATATATTTTTTAGCTTCTATAGCTATGGTTATATACTCCAGTGGATTATTGTTAGTGGGTGTCTGATACACCCTGTATAAAACGAAGTTTAAAGGAAAACTATCACAGCTAGGTTGGCTTTACAATTTAATGAGTACCTAATAGTCGACCAACGCGACCAACTCATAAAATGTATTAACTAGGAGAAGAAAAAAGGAAATAAAAATTAAAAATAGGTAATAATTGTGTTCGTAGTACCCGCGTATTGTGACATTACAGCATTAAGATGCGTTAAATAAGGTACATTTTCTAGGTAGAATTTTCATAGGTACGAGACGACAGATGCGGTAGGTTGTTGGCACAACAGTGTTTGCAAGCGGGTCCATTGCACGGCGAAAAAAAAATTTCCGTAATTATGTCGACAAATACGTAATTGGCATTGAAATCCTTATACTACATGTCGAGAATCACCAACATGGCAACACAAAAACAACTGCATTTATAAAAAAGCGAAACTACACAAACATTGATGACTCAACTCATGAACATTATATACAGTGGACGTAGCTTGTTTTGATTTACACAGGTGGATAAAGAGGTGCAAAATCCTACGATTTCAAGTAATACTCCAATCTTGTTAATGTTAATAGATTATATCTGGTAAATAATTTAGTCAGGTTGTAATTGGCAACCATTAGTTTTAAAGCAATGCTATAAATAAAAAATAGTCTGCAAGATAAAAGCCGGCGTCATTCGCTCGCTATGATGTACCCCAGTTAGTGCTATTGCTCTTACCTCTTCACTTATTATTTTGTCAATTGTGTCTTGATCGGGCTTTCCGCATAAAAACAATATCCTTGTGAGATGGTCAATATCTGAACGCACAAATGTTAAGGTTACGCAAGCACCAAACGTACACAAGCCATGTATAGACAATACAAACCGTGGAAGTTGAAGCGTTAATGAGAAGCTATGTTACGTCTGCTAATGCATAGATTCCTAACGGGTATACAAGCCTGATTACAATCAATAAATAATCAATTATACTTAGTCCTGTCACTTAGTATGAGAGGGGGTTCCCGTTAAATCAACTACTTACAGACTCAGAGGATATTTTCTGCATGAATTCCTGAGCGGGTGTTCCAAGCACTTCCATGATCAAGTTTAACTGATGAATATCTGTTGTCCCATTAAGGTTGAAGGTTGAAGACAGAACATTCAGTACATGCAACATTTTATACACAAAAGAACTATTCTATAATTTGGAATAAACAAAGGGGAAACTCATGATAGTTTAATTTAAATGGTAGAACCGAGTACAATACCATGCAGTATATGTAAAATTATTTAACTTTATTGTTTGTGGGACAGTGAATAACTGCTGAGCATTATGCGGGATATTATGAATTGACTGTCTGTATGTACTCATTTAATGACAGTGTCAAGGAGTCATCAAACGCTGCAAAAGAATATTAATGCAAGCTTGAACCTAAAGAACATTTAATACAACAACTACAATCTAAAACAATAAATTGAGCAGCAAAAGGATACGGTCGGAACCGGGAAATAGGGTTCTGCCCGTCAGCAATTCTGCCATGATACAGCCCACGGACCAGATGTCAACTGTTTGGTTGTAATGCATCCAATTCAGCATAATTTCAGGGGCTCTGTACCACCTACACAGAAAAATAACTTACTTAGCGATGGTCATAGGAAATAGTAAGTTTTTTTTCTACAAAACTCTAACACTGTTGAAGCTCTCAAGAGAAAGTGGAGGTATACAAACATAAAAAGTCAGATTTATATTGAATAATGTAAAGAAAATTTATAATCAATTACCTTGTAGCGACATAGCCTGTCATTTCAGTTTCTGTTGGCCTGGCTAAACCAAAGTCTAGAATTTTCAGCTCACAATCTTCATTCACAGCAATGTTCGATGGTTTCAAGTCCTTTGAATAAAAAGGTCAAAAAATCCTCAATTAAGCTAACTTTTCTGTACAGGACTTCTATAGCTAAATCTAACATTAAGAAATTTCTAGCCTGGTCTAGTAAATCCATGCAACTCACAGGCAGATCTTTTCTTTTTTTGATTCCCTTTGAACAGCTATATCTATACTTATAGCATGGGCTAGTGTACAGTCACCATCATTAGTTTGGGACCCACTTAAGGTTGAATATCTGTTGTGTCATCAAATCAATTTTTTTACATAGTGGGTCTGAAATTAATGAGCACACATCACAGAATAACAAAGAACTAAGTTTGATTCCTGGGCCCAGCCTTATTTTTCTGTTGTTTTCTGTACTTTCGTTTACAAAACTAACAGAAAGAGCATCAAATTACACATATAATCAGAAAGTAAATTTCCAATGTTGTGAGATCCATTATGGGTATGAACTTTATGGTAGAAATGAATCATTAAAACGCAATTTGAAATAACTTACCCTGTGAATAATTCCAGCAGAATGAATATACTTAAGCCCACGGAGAATCTGATAAACCAGAAACTGAACATGGTCATCAGAAAGCTTCTGCGTGCGCACAATGTTGTTCAAGTCAGCTCCCATCAAGTGAGTGACCAAATAAACTTGTTGGAACTCCTCCAGAGACTTTTCTGGGCTGAATACATCCAGCAAACCTATCAAAGGAAACATTTGATTTGCATGTCAACAGAAAAATCAAGGTCATGAACTTTCAGATAATGATAACCTAATAGATATAGATTGAGTCACTATGTTATAGGTATAGACCAAATTATATGCAACATAAAAAGCTTGTTTTATGGATGCAAATATGCATGAAAAATGGCAGAAATATGCACGAAAATGGCCAGAATATGCGCGCACTATGCAATAGGTATATGCAAGATTTAATGATAAATTTCAGGAATTTTTCTCGCAAACTTGACAATATAAAACATTTCCGTCGTATGTAAATTTTCCAGGAAAGTCATCAGTCAGCCACAAAGACACAGTTTTTTTCTGGAGGCATGGTACGCATCAAATTGAACACAAATAAATAAAAACTAAACTGATACAATTAACAAATTTACGCATATAAATTAACAATTTATATGCGTAATATATAGGTAGGGACGACTTTGCAGTAGGTGAGCGTGACGCTCTGCTGTCTCTTTCGCATTTCGGAACGCAGGTTGAGTGCACTTGCACTCGGAAAAATATGCAAATGCATATACTTAATCCGGTCTCTAGTTATAGGTATGATTGGTCACAAATCTTGGTAAATTTGTATGAGATTTGCAGATGGTCCATTAAAGGTGGTGCTGTTCAAACTAGGATTTATTTACAACACTTGAATAAGATATAAATTTATTTCAAATTTATCTAGGTATATACAGGATGTTTGGTAGCCAGGTGCAAAGCCTTAAGGGGGTGATAGCTGAGGTATTTTTGAGCATTTTGAGCCATACATGTCTTAGCCGAAATTTGATATTTTTTTTTTAAATTGAAAATTTTAAAAAAATATGAAAGTACCCAGAATTTGATAGAAATCGAAAATTCTTCATGAAAGAGTAAAACTTATACTGTTAGTGAGGAAAAATACTGAACATTTATACTAAGAAACCTGTAGCATGCGGTGTGTACTGCAATATAACTAAGTATACATATCACCATCATCATCGTCTCCAGCCTATATATGTTCCACTGCTGGGCACAGGCCTCTCAGAATGAGTATAATACATATACAGGGTGTTTGGTAGCCAGGTGCAAAGCCTTAAGGGGGTGATAGCTGAGGTATTTTTGAGCATTTTGAGCCATACATGTCTTAGCCGAAATTTGATATTTTTTTTTTAAATTGAAAATTTAAAAAAATTAAGATTCTTAGCGAGTGCTCCCCGAGTTTGGTTTTTACTTTTTATCTCAGATTTAGCAAGAAATGTGAATAAGTGATACCTTAAAAGAAAGACCAATAAACAGGCTTGTTTTTAAAAATGTTTGAACATTTCCAGGATTTTTTTTTAATTTTTTTTATGGCACAGAAAAATGACTCTGTTCCTAAATAAGACATTTTTAGTAATTTCGAATGCCTCCATTTTGTTTCTGTGGCAAGACAGACACTTAAAAATTATTTCATTTGGTCCAATACACATTAAACTATCCGAAATAAAAGATTTTGTTTACAAATTAACGCCCATTGGTGTAATATTGACAAGTTTCTATCAAATTCTGGGTACTTTCATATTTTTTAAAAATTTTCAATTTAAAAAAAAAATATCAAATTTCGGCTAAGACATGTATGGCTCAAAATGCTCAAAAATACCTCAGCTATCACCCCCTTGAGGCTTTGCACCTGGCTACCAAACACCCTGTATATGTATTATACTCATTCTGAGAGGCCTGTGCCCAGCAGTGGAACATATATAGGCTGGAGACGATGATGATGGTGATATGTATACTTAGTTATATTGCAGTACACACCGCATGCTACAGGTTTCTTAGTATAAATGTTCAGTATTTTTCCTCACTAACAGTATAAGTCTTACTCTTTCATGAAGAATTTTCGATATGCAGACTATTGAGCCTTCATTAGGTAAAGATACACTAAATCCATAATAAAATTGTGAACCATGACCATGATTTCATTTATTTTATTAATTTACGATTTCTTAATATGTATAAGTAATCAAAAATTTGAACACTAACTAGAGCAGCGTTTCCCAACCTTTTTCTGCCATGAACCCCTAGGAAATCAAGCACAGTTTTCACGGACCCCCTTAATAAAATAAACAGCAAAAAAAATCAGATTACGTATTTTTTTTAGTTATTACAGATACAAAATTACGAGACTTATTATCATTTATGTATTTTCCAGAGATGACACCGCGGACCCCCTTACATATACTCACGGACCCCCAAGGGTCTGCGGACCACAGGTTGGGAAACACTGAACTAGAGTATTCCATATAGACTTACCAATAACATTTTCATGGTTCATGTGCTTTAACATTCGCAGTTCCCGGTAGGTCCGCTTGGCATGTACTGCCGACTGAAAGGGCCGAGCCAACTTCTTGATGGCCACTTTCATGTTATGCAGACTGTCTATCGCAGAACTGCAAACAAATTTGACAAGATCAAGAGTATACACAAATGTTTATAACATAATAACTGCATAAAACAAGCTAGTTTGTCAATAATCTCTTAAAAATGTGAACACTAATTAACTTTAGTTTGATACCAATTAAATTCATGTCCATAGAAAAATGAGACAAAGAACAAATTGTTAAACCAAATTATAATAGTTCATGTGGACAGTAAGGTTATTTGTTGTGTTTGAGCCATAATATACTCATAAACAACATAGTGAAAGGGACAGACCCACCTTTAAACAAACACTTGAAATAGACCAATATAAATACATTGAACTACAATCAACTAAACCCGTTTCGCCCACGCAGTAGGATTGCACTGATTTGCATTCTAATATTATACTTCCACATATTTTCACCTAATACGAATGCACTGCCTGATTAAAAATACTTACTGGCATGGTGCCTGACACTTTTTCTAAACAAATACGTACCAAACTTGACCGTAAGCGCCGGATCCTACGGGTGTAAGCATTTGATATCTCTCCGGTACAATCCATTCTGTCTTGTTGATTTCCACTTTGTAATATTTAGGCATATTTATTCCTTATTGAATTTCCTTCTCACAGTTCCTGAAAAAATGAGCTTGTTTTAATAGAATCGCAGGACCGATAGCTATCTCACTAATTTAGTTCACAATCACGTAGGAAATTGAAACTTTGGCATTTGGCTGGCAGTGCCGCGAGAGCGAGCGAGAATAGGATGTCTATTTCTAAATTTGGAAAACATTTGATAACAATTTTTATAGTATGTATTTTATAAATCAAGTGTATTTATTATTTTTGTTCCTATTTTCTGATAAATTAAGACATATTGTTTATTTTAAACATAATTTATTCATGAATTTGTAACTTATTTAGTATCGTTTAGTTTAAATAAATATTTCATTCCGTAAAACGTAGCGTTTAGGCGTGATAATAATCTAAAGCAGGCCATTCGTTTACGTGACAAGAATAAAGCGGGCCACAACCTCATATAATCCACACATTATTATGTAGTAAATACTCAGCTAGAACTTGACCTGCTCGAAAAACCGTGTTTTTATGCATTCTGTTCTGTCATCAAAACCGCTATTAAAAACGGATCTTTTTTTCTTCATACCATCTTGAATTAACTAGCTCGGCCGAAAAACTGTATATCAATGACAAAGATAGACAATAAAAATAAAAAAAAACTTTCAATCTGACTGACGTCTATAACGTCAATGTCACACACAGGTACATTCATTCAGTGGTCAGTCATCAGTCAGTTTTTTTCGGCATTAGCGAGCAATTCGTTTACTCGAGTTGAATAAATTGTACTTTAACTGGAACCAAGTAACAACAATTTATAAAAATGTCGCAAACCGCTGGCGTAAAGCCCATGGCCATTGCTGGCAGGGCAGTATCAGAAAGAGAAAGATGTTTAGGAATGACCGACGCTGAAAGAGCTTGGCGTAAACAGTGGCTCAAGGATCAGATTTTGGCCTCGAACGAGCCCGTGCACGTTGAAGCAAACTGGAGAGAACGTACTAACCCCATTCGTAGATTCTACCGTGCACCTCTAGATAAACTCTTCACATCCCTCTCTGATACACTGGTAAGGTTACATAACAAAAATAACCTACATAATAATCATAATAACAAACTTCTTAATGGCTATTGACCATTTCAGGGTATCGAAAGAGCTGCAAATTACAGATACATTACTGGAAAACTGGGCTTAATAGCATTGGGTATCCTTAGCACTCACTACTACTTCAAATACAATGGAAATGTGAGTTGAAATTATCTTAATCAATATACCTCAACTTTTTGTAGATTTTATACCATATTCATTTACATGTAATGTGATTTTCAGGACTGGACTAAGAAGGGAGGTTGGAGAGTCCTGAAAAGCAAGCCTTTGGTTCTGCCAGGACACGAGGGATTCCCATACAAATCTGAGCGCACTCAACCATCAGACTATGCTGAAAGGGGTTTCAAGAAAGCCACCATTTAAACTCAGTGTCTCGGATTCATATCAATTGAAACCCTGCATAGTTTGATACAAATGAGTGAACAGTTAATGGTGCAATTTAATTTAACATCTGTTTAAAAATAAACTTGTAGTTTTTAAAGCAACCTGACTTTATTTTTTATGGGTGGTTTTAATTGAAAGAGTTTTTATTTTTAAGCAAAGTGTATTCCTTCTGAATTAAATGCATGTAGTATCTTCATAAAGTCATCAATGTCCATTGTCCTGGCTCTCATTTGGGTTGCTTCAGCATTGGTTAGAATCTCTTCAACTTTCTGCTTTATGTCAAAGCCTTCTGGAATTTCCTGTCAATATAAGGATAGATTTTAGAATTTCAGTTTCAAAATTTTATCTTGTTTTAATATAATTTTTAGGTACTTAGGAAGTTATCTAAATTAATACAGTACCTATGTACCTACATATAATCATGATGTTTCACTACTTTAAACATTATCTTAAAAAATAAACTATTTTTAGTATGAATTGATTATGACGGACTACGTTAAATACCTTATTGTGTAAAGAGCAATGCACTCTATAATTTTTATCCAAGACAGCGATTGTAGAAGCATGTTTAAAACCTGCTAGCAATGTTTTGTTTTTTCTAACAAATGCTATCCTTGTCAATCCATCCCATTCCACAAAGTTAATTGGTGGGGGTGGATTCCTGGGCTCTATCCGCACAACACTCGATTCAACTTTTGGTGGGGGTCTGAAATTATTTTTTCCAACCTGAAACCAGTTTATTAGGAAATAAGTAATTGACAGTGACATCAGCATCTAACCAAAAGGCATGATTTCATGCTGAACTAGTATACATTCATATCAATATCAGCATTACAAATTACCTTCATAAGCATATCTACACGAGCCAGTAACTGTGTGTTTATAGATAATCTGCAGTACAGTTTATCTCCTGGCTTGGCAACAAGTCTCTGTGCAAACTCCTGTTGGAACATGAGCACTGCACATCGGAAGAAAGGCCTATGCAGTAGCAGCTTGAACACTAATGGGGAACTGATCTGGTAAGGGATGTTAGCCACACATATATCGAAGAAAGGTAGTTCTGTCTTCAGAACATCTCCTACGAGTATCTGTAGTTTTGCTTGGTAAGGTGTGCCTTGAACACGTTTCTGCAATTCAGCCACAAGTCTGCAAATAATGCATTGGAAAGTCAAACAAATTAATGTGATATAAAGCAGAAGACGCTAATCATCATATGGGATACTATTGTGTTACCTAGTATCTATTTCACAGGCTACCACTTTCTTTACTCTATCAAGTAATTTGACAGTCATGTTGCCTGTACCAGGACCTATCTCAAGAGCAACATCTGTAGGACGCAAGCCAGATTTATCCAACATAGATGTTATTATAAGTGGATTTTTCAGGATATGTTGACCAAAGTCTTTGTTAAACTGGATCCCTGAAAACAAGAAACTTAAGTAAATATCGATAGTTCCATAAAAAGTACAAAATAAAATTATTTTCACACAAAACAAAAACAACTTTGTTTTTAACCTCTACTGTACCATTAAATCCTCCACCACTTTGACTATGAGTAAATAAAAAATTCCGTGGTGTGGTAACTAACCTTGCTTAGCAATTTCATTGTGCACTCTAGTTTTCTTTTCTGCTTTTATTTTAGGCATTTTTGGTTACACGAGCACGTGAAACGTGAAACTAAAATTAACACGAATTCGGGAATTTGTCTTTTAGAAATCTGTCACTGTCATGTATGACAACGTCGGAAAAAGGAAGTGTCAATTTTAATTCATTTCGTTTCACGTTGTCCGTATTTATTTATTTAATCCACATTTAATCGTATGGCGTAAAACATTAAACAATTACACCAAAGAAAGAAACTACAAACTATGAGATTATTTCCATTGTTTGAACCACGTTTGAACATTGCTGTAAAATGAAATTTTTAGAATGACTAGAGAAAATGACTATTGCTTGTAATGAAATGTAATGAGGCTAAAAGAAAAGAAGTTAGTATTATTTAGATCAAATTCAGATGTTCACTGCAGTATTTTATTTTTTCACTAATTTACTTCTGTACAGTTCATCAATATTTTGTTCTTATTATTAAAATTTCGTTACATCTCTATTTAGATATTTATAATTTAATAGAAAAAAAATTATTACGCGTCGTCACAAATAAAATCGATAACGACTTTTTTCGTCTGGCAAGTCGTAAATTTTTGGCATGGTTGATCTTTACGGGACCGAGTGAAATAAAACCGATTTGTGGAATTATTATGAAAATGGAGTGGAAACCTGAACAAGACGGACTAAGACAAATATTAACACTTCTCAAGGAGTCTCAATCACCAGATACAGCAACACAAAGGGCGGTTCAACAAGTATCCTTTTTTATGAGTAGCATGTCGATGCTCTTAACGGCGTGCATATTTTTTGTATCTGTAACCGCTTTACTCTTTATTTATACTCACGAGACTCTCTCACTTTCCACTTTTCGATTTAAAACATATTTCTTGCCTCATGTACGATTGCAGTGAAAGCGTCTCACAGCTTCATCATAAATCGATTTTCCGACATGACAGTCATTGACAGCATTCGATTTTGTACAATAATTTTCTTGACCCTTTATTATCTCAGAAATTGGAAGAACTAAACAAGTATCCCGACTTCAACAACTATTTGATATTCGTTTTAACTAAATTAGTAACCGAAGAGGAGCCTACAAGGTCACTAAGTGGTTTGATTTTGAAAAACAATGTGAAGGCCCACTATACCAGCTTTTTCCCTGAGGTAGCAGAGTTTATCAAGCGAGAATGTTTGTCTGCGGTGGGAGACCCATCTCCTTTGATCCGTGCGACTGTGGGTATCATCATCACCACCATCGCGAGCAAGGGTGAACTCACCTCATGGCCAGAACTCTTGCCTGCGTTGTGTAACATGCTTGACTCGCAGGACTACAATGTTTGTGAGGTAAGAATAAAACTGACCTGCTGTTTTACTGTTTGGATGATATGTTTGCTAAGTTTTGTCTCTTTTTTGTCTCTTTCCAGGGAGCATTTGGTGCACTACAAAAAATATGTGAAGACACTGCTGAGCTTCTGGACAGTGATGCATTAAATAGGCCGTTAAATGTCTTAATTCCAAAATTCCTTCAGTTTTTCAAACATTCTTCTCCAAAAATAAGATGTCATGCCATTGCTTGCGTGAACTATTTCATCATGGGCAGGACACAGGCTTTGATGGCTCACATAGATTCATTTATTGAAGTAAGTACAATGTACAATGTAAAATTATTCTTAAATGCATATTGATACACTAATCAGCACTTATTGTATGTATTTTTGAAGAATATATAACAATGTGCCATGTACAGATGTAGCACATTGCTACAAGAGCGCCTGAGCAGCCGATGGGTCTGCAGTGTCTTGTGATTTTTCTATAATTTTTTTGAGGCTAAGATACAATTATAATACATTGTACTGTATTGGTGATAAGTACATTCTGGCCAATCCAGCCTGAGTAAAACATTTAAAATATGTGTTTATCTTGCAATTTTATTTGGAAGGTTAATAGATTTCTTATTTTTTAGAAATAGAAACACATGATCAGTTTACTATTATATTACACATTCCCGAAAGACATTACCATATTTTCATGCAATATCTTTAATGTCTTTTATTTCACAGAACTTATTCCATCTAGCAGCCGATGAAGATCCAGATGTGCGAAAAAATGTCTGCCATGCCCTGGTCTTGCTGCTAGAAGTGAGGCTGGACAGGCTGATACCCCAGCTGCCTAATATCATTGAGGTAAACCTAAATGTTCTTTATTAATTCCAATTCCGTTTCTGCTTGTATTGTAATTAGTATAATATTTAGAATGTTAAATGAAGGTGCTTACCAGATAGACCGTACTGTGCTCTAATCTGTATCACATTAAGCATAAAAACAATTTTCCGTATTCAACATGGAACTGGAGTTGTAACAATAAAAATATTTCTATTAGGATGATGTATGTGTGTGTAAAGTACTAAAGTATCAATAAAGACTTATCTGTCTAGTACATGCTGGTTCGCACACAAGACCCAGAAGAAGGTGTGGCCTTGGAGGCCTGCGAATTCTGGCTGTCACTCGCTGAGCAGAATGTCTGCAGAGAGGTGAGTGTTCCTTCATAACTGTTATAATTATTAAGAACTAGTGAGAAATGTTACATGTTTTCTCTACTAAAGTGTATACTTTGAGTACCTTGTGTGTGCAAATTAGACCTTATTTTTTTCTTGTATTAAAGATAAGGTACTCTTCCCTAATCATTAGCACTCTATTTTTGATGAATTTATTTAATGTACAGACAAGAAGTTACTAATGATTTATTATATGTATAGTTAAAGATATCTGATAAAAAATTATTATGTACTAGCTGTTGCCAGCGACTTCGTCTGCAAATAATCCGTTTATCGCTATCCCGCGGGAACTACGCAATTTTCCGGAATAAAAAGTAGCTTATGTGCTATTCCAGACTTTTCTCTATCTATGTGCCGAATTTCATCCAGATCCGTTGAGCCGTTCAGGCGTGATTAAGTAACAAACAAACAAACATCCATCCATCCATCCATACATCCATCCATCCATCCATACTTTCGCATTTATAATATTAGTTAGATAGGTGTTGAAGTGTTAATTGTAGTTGGTGACACTGATCCTTACTTATTTTGCATTAGAACATGAAGTAGTAAAAAGTCTCCTACAACCTAATGTAAAATAAGGCCCCTAACCTAAGGACCATCCTACACAGAACTAATAATGAATGAAATTTCACAAAAGCTAATAACTAGGAATAACTCAAATCATGTAGATAAACATCACAATTCAGGGCATTGTTTGTATAACATATTTTTACTTTGTAGTTACAAAATTTTGATGGATGAGTGTACTAGGGAATCACAAAGATGGGTCTTACAGGAAAATCACTATCATTCAGATAAGATGCATCATCAAAGAACATCTCTGTAGTGATAACAAACGTTGTTTATCATAGACCAGTATACCGAGTGGCATATCATCATTATTTACTATGCTGCGTTTATTAAAATTGTAATCAACAACTATTTGAACTTTCTGGGAATAGCGATGCATCATTGTAATCATCGTGGTTAGTTAAAATAATACATATTTGGGCATTCCGTGCCTTCGCTCTGCATCGCTAAAGTGCAGTTTGACATTAAGGCAATCAGTATTGCCTACTAATGGCTAACTAATATCGTTACGTTTATATTAGTCGTGTTTTCTAGTGTGTTGACGCAGGTCAATTACATGTTTATAATTCCTCAATTTTGTTATGTGTTTTGTTATGACCCTATTTCGCCAACGCTAATCGTCAGTGACGAGACTATTCTGTTCACATTACAAACTCGACAAGAATGTACGCCAGTTGGCTTCATATTGGCTACGCATTGTATTTGGAATTGTCACTTGTAGCATTGGGGAAATTAGTTTTAGTTTTCATATCCCTATTCAAGTATTCATACATGTCTGAACTATACAAAACAACAAGACAAGACAAGACAAGACAAACATTTTATTAGCTTTGATACAAGAGGATACAAGATCAAACCCTGTAAGGGCACTGCTAATTATATTTAAATAATTATTATAATTATTAACAATATTAGTAACAATATTAACTATAAACTGATATTAATTAAACTATTATTAATTGTAATTTAACTTAACAATATTGATAAATGTTGAACATTTGACAACTCATTCAACTTAGATGTTCTAATCCTGCCCCAGTCTGGTGTAAGTAACTTCAACTGTGTGGGGTATCCCATGTACTTTGGGTACCTTATCTTATCTTATCTTACTAATTAGGGGCCCTTACGGATACACTTCGACCCATCTGTGGATCTTTTGTGTAATTACCCCTCCTTCGCACTATTCCATTGCTTTTACCACCTCATTCATGAGTTGGGTGATTTGGCGCAGTGGTAGTGCCTCGAAATCTCCTGGTTCCGGGTATCCCCTGCCGAGGAGTTTCATTCTTAGTCTGGCGAGGGCATCACATTCACACACAATGTGCTCCATCGTTTCAACCTCTTCGCCACATATTCTACAATCGTTGTCATTATTGTCCTGTAGTCCCATCTTTGCTAATAAATATTTAGTTCCGAAGTGACCTGTAAACGCCCCCATTATGTGTTGGAGTTGTCTTCTGCTGAGTGTCCAGAGTTTATTGGACCAGCTTGAGTTGACGTTTCCTATGAAACGCTTTGAGTGCTTTAGACCTGCCATTGCTTTCCACTCTTGTTGGTGTTTGGCTTTGGTCTGGTCATTAATCGCCGTTTTTATGGTACCCTGCGAGAGTCCCACAAATGGTTCGGGTCCGATGTACTCGTTGTTTGACCCTTCTCTTGCTAGTTCGTCTGCTTTTTCATTGCCGGCGAACCCTTTGTGTCCTGGAATCCATACCAGTCTCACTTTGTTGTGTCTTCCAAGCTTATTTAGTGCTTGAACTCCATTGTAGACCAGCCTTGAGTCAACTTTCGACGCTGTGAGTGCTTTCAGTGCTGCTTGGCTGTCACTGAGTATATAGATGGTTGTGTCTCTGACGTTCCTGTCTATATTCTCCTGCGCACAGGCGATTATCGCATACGTCTCTGCTTGGAAGACGGTTGCGTAGTTCCCCATGCTTACGCTACTATTAAAGTCTTTCGCATGAATGCCTGCTCCCGTACCGGATTCCATTTTGGATCCATCCGTGTACCATAAGTTGCCGCTACCCTCAGGTAGTGTTAGTCCTTCGGCCCATTCGGCCCTTGTGGGAACGTGTACCTTGAAGTTTCTCCGAAATATATACTTCGGCTGCATTTTGTCGCAGCTCATCGTTGTTATTCTGTCAAGGATTTTATTTTGTTCCATTTTAGTGTGCTTCGTCCTTGGAGCCCAATCATTCCACAGACCACTCATCCTCATTCTGTGCAGTGATTTTCGCGCCTCAGATTGGATAGCAATATGCAGTGGTGGTAGATCCAGTAAGACCTCCATTGCCGCCGTTGGCGTTGTCCTGAACGCCCCCGAGATAGCCATGCAGGCCATTCTCTGGATTTTAGCCAGTGAGTTCCTGCATGTCGTCAGTTTTGTCCTTGGCCACCAGGCCAGGCAACCGTACAGTATGATGGGTTTTACCATCATGGTATATATCCATCTCAGTACCTTTGGGTTAAGACCCCATGTTTTTCCATATGCGGATCTACACATGCCAAAGACTTGTTGCCTTTGTCATCGTGTGTTCCACCTGTTTCTTCCAGTTGAGCTGTGTGGGGTATCCCATGTACTTTGGGTACCTACTTTCATACTGGTTATTGGCGACAGACAACCTTTTTTATGTTTTTACGTTTTTCTATTAAAAAGTGTGTTTTTGTTTTTTATTGTCTGTGTCAATGTCTGTTGGTTGTGTCGAGTGTCCTAAATGAAAAATATCTTCTATATTTAATTAAAAAATGAAATATAATTCTGGTAAGTTAGCAGTGTTATTATTTACTAAGCAATAATACTGGTCTAGAAGGTAAGAAAATACAGAAAGTACCAGTTGCTCCTCTTCCCGCGCATATGGTAAAAGCCCATCGAGGGAACATGCAAAAATCTTAGGAATCATGTCATAGGCGATGCGGCTAGCATGAGCAACCCATCACTATTTTGATTCCCCTTCATCTATACGCCAACAATCACGCTAAACGCAGGGCCGTCTTTAAACTATTTGAGGCCCTGGGCACATTAGGATCATGGGGCCCCTATGACCTAAATATCGGTTATCATTTGGTAATCTGGCAGGAACTAGGGGGCCCCATTCGATCGCGGGGCCCTGGGCACGTGCCCATAGTGCCCAGTGGAGAAGAGGGGCCTGGCTAAACGTGGCCTCTAGATCTTACCTTAGGCTCTCTCTGCCAAGGGATGTCATGATTAGTGTACGTGTGTGTTGGCAGGTGCTGGGCCCGCGGCTGCCGGCGCTGCTGCCGGTGCTGGTGCGCGGCATGCGCTACTCGGAGATGGACGTGATCCTGCTGCGCGGCGACCGCGACGACGACGCGGACGACGCCGAGCCCGACCGCGAGTCCGACATACGCCCGAGGTTCCACAAGCCTCGCTCGCACACCATCAAGCACAACGGTATGCTTATAGTACGACAGTTACCGATACCGATGCCACGTTAAGCTTTCTAGTCTGCATCATTCTGGGGATGTTAAGGTGATATCAGACGGTTCACTCGAGTGAATGCTTCATTTTTCTTTCATCCATTCGGCACTTTTCTTTCACTTTGCGTTCAGACGTGTCACTTTGAATGAAAGATGCAAAATGAAATAAGAAAATGAACAAAAAATTAACCGTCTGATATCACCTTATGTCTGGACCGGAGGTCTGAAGGCGGAATTTTATTTGACGTTTCCCTTTTGTCTTTAGACGTAAAGTGCTTTTATAATAGCGTCAATTTCGTATGAGAAATTTCAGATCTTTACCTTACCTTTTAAGCCAAATGTGAAATTGAGTGGTGTATGGGGAGGGGCGACAGATCTTCGCGAAGCCGAACACTGATGACGTCACGGGCGTTCCAGACCCGTCGGTCGTAGCAGTTATGTAGTTGATGACTAAGGTCTTTTCATTCTTAACTGTCTTATTTGGTAAACAAAATTCTAACCTCAAAACGTCTAATTTTTGTAATTTTTTAACTATTTCATCGTAAATAAAGGAACTGAAGATAAAATATCAGCAAAATTATGTACAAAATATTGCCTCAGGTTTAACATAATACACCTTAATGGCCGCGTATTCGCTGAGCGAGCCGCCTCGCGCGGCAGCTTCGTGAGGCAAATCTTCGGCCTGTCAGGACGTGCCTCGACCCGAGCCGCGCGTTGTCGGTTTTTGTCCATGCTCAAAGGCGCCTTAGCACGTTTGCCGCGCTCACTCAAGACGGTTGTTTTGCCTCGCTTGTTCGTAGCGTATTATTAGCGTCATGGATAAAGAGCGGTGTCTTAAATTAATACAACTATATGGTGACTATAGACGATTATGGGATGCGCAATGTCCCGATTATACAAATAGAGGACTAAGAGAAGATGCGTGGAGAAATATTAGCGCGCGACGCTGCCTCAGCCTCACCGTGGCTCGGCTTTGCCGCGCGAGGTAGCCTCGATCAATAGGATTTCTTGCACGAGGCTGCCTCGCCAAAAAAGCAAAGCCAAAGCAAAGCAAGGCCAGCATTATGCTGAGATGGGACCATTTCATGATGCATGTTTTTATGTTTTTTTGCTCCTTTTCTTCTTTTGTCTGTAATGTTATCATGAATAAATGTTTTCTTTCTTTCTTTCTTTCTTTTCTTTCCTCGCGCGGCAATCGTTGCGCGGCAAACGGCCGAGGCTGCCTCGCGAGGCGGCTCGCTCAGTGAATACGCGGCTTTTCTTTACAAAAATTTGTACATTCAGGTTAGAATTTTGTTTACTAAATAGGACAGTTAAGAATGAAAAGTCCTTAGATGGAGCTACGGTCGCTACAGATGTATTAAGTACTATGATATGATTGATTTATTTTACTACCGCTTCTGTTTAGCGGGAGCTGGAGACAGCAACATGTCGGGCGGCGGCGAGTCTGACGACGAAGACGAGGGCGGCGCCGACGCTGACGACGGCTCCCTGTCCGACTGGAACCTGCGCAAGTGCAGCGCCGCGGCCCTGGACGTGCTGGCCAACGTGTTTGGCGCTGATCTGCTCCCCGTACTTTTCCCCATACTGAAGGAGACCCTGTTCCATGACGACTGGGTCATTAAGGTCAGTGATAACTTTAAGAGCGCTTTCATGCAGATCAGCGAGCTTTCGGCGCAGCCTCTACATGCTTACGGAATTTCGCGGCAGGGCGAATATTCAGCGTTTTTCGGCGTTTTTTTTTCGTCATTATTTTTTTTTATGTGATAAGGAAGGAAAACGAGCAAGTGAGTCACCTGATGGTAAGTGATCACCACTGCCCATAGACACCCGCAACCCCGGAGGGATCGCAGATGCGTTGCCAACCTAGAGCGCTAAGATGGAATGCCTCTTGTACTCGTAATTTCCCCGGCTGTCTTACGCTCCACACCGGAACACAGCAGTGCAAGCACTGCTGCTTAGCGGCAGGATTAGAGAGTAAGATGGTGGTAGCGATCCGGACAGACCTTGCACAAGGCCCTATCACCCGCAAAAGAGATGATGCTGAGACTTAACTTTTTATGAAAACGGAACACTGTATTGATGCTGCATTTAGCTTATCCAAAGTTGTTGCGGCTTGTCCTTCTGTTAGGATAATAATTGTGGGACGACAATGACGCAAGAATTGAGCGGTCGAAACGCTTGAATATTGGCCCGGCATAAAGCCGAATTTGGATCACCATCATTCAGGAGAGCCTGGACATGTCTAGACGCGGTTCATCGTCACGTTTGAATTTCAAAATCTTTTTCACGCTAGCGAATAAAACGCGCGTTTGCGCGCCGATTTCCAATGCTAAGCCTTTTAGGGCTAGTGCGGTGACAAACGTTTGTATTTCAGGAGAGCGGCATACTAGCGCTGGGCGCGGTGGCAGACGGCTGCATGGGCGGCATGGTGCCGCACCTGCCCGACCTGGTGCCGTACCTGGTGTGCTGCCTGGCGGAGCGGAAGGCGCTCGTGCGCGCCATCACCTGCTGGACGCTGTCGCGCTACTCGCACTGGGTCGTCAGCCAGTCCCACGACCTGTACCTGCGACCCGTCATGACCGAGGTGAGCTGCGGAAAACCCCTTCATTTGTTTAAGCCTTTTCATAGGGTAACCCTATTAAACTGTTACCCTATGCTATGGTAAGCTTATCGTTGTGCTGAGAACCTGTTCCGGTCCTTGAGCTACACAAGAACATGTGAAATGTCTGTCTCGATTACTATCAAAACCGCTGACTCCTAAACGTAAATTGATACCTAAAAAAAAAATATAAAATAAAATAAAATAAAATAATTATGGGATTAATAATAAAATTTGTAATTTTATGAATAAATGAATATGAATATGAATATGAATAAACACTGTAAAATCTTGCCAGTTAGATATTGTATCATTGTTCCAAAACTAATAAAAAGAAACGCCTTAGTTTAAGGCGGATGCTCGCGTTAGCTCATTGTAAAAGTCCCGTTAGATGGCGCTATAATCAATTTTGTTGGTTTTTTGCAGTTTTTAGAAGATTCTTAATACATTTATAGAATTATCAATTGATTTGCGCACACAATTTAATACGGCCGATTTTTTGAGACCACACTCAAATAGTAACAATGCACCAATTCGGAGAATAGCTGCACAAACGCTGGTGTCACTAACGAACTTATACAGATACTAGGTCTTACACACACATGCAAATGGGAGGCGGTAGCTGGTGGAAAAATATTGCAACACCTTGCTAAGCTGTTAGCGTAACTTTTCACGTTATATTTACGTTTTTATGTCAACTTTACTTTTACCAGAAATTTTACAAATCTATACGTGTACAAAAGTAAGTCGTGTTATTTAAGTATTGATAACTTTGGAATGGCAGCACGGATTTTTATGATTTTTGATTTGTTGGCTTTCTCTCTTCCACGAATAGCCGAATATGTAATCAAATATATGAAAAATGCACTAAAAAAACTTGAATTTTTCGTATGCAGCGCCATCTCAGACAAAAACTGACTTTCGAATTTTTATTTGCCAGCTCAGCTAGTTATAAGTATTATATATGAGTCTAGCAGATGCAAATATGTGAATCAATGCCCCCTTCAACCCTTTTTGAATACCAGGGAGCCGATTTTTTTGTACTTTGTTAGAATGAGGGTTATCGTATTTGTACTCACTAGTTGGCGCCACTGTAGAGTAAGGTATATCATAATTATTCAGGATTTCTTTCAATTAATATTTAATAGCAAGCTATTTACTACCTATCCAGTGTTGCACAGTCCCATTTATCTTCTAAATTAACTGCCATTTTATTTGCCTGCTTAATTTGGCTCCTAATTTTCAAAGCTCTTCTTTCATCTTTTAATAAACCTGTCGTATGTCTGCGATAATAATCGGAAACAATCTCAATAACACTAAAAATTCGTTATGTAAAGACGGAATATGCAACTTGTAGGTACTACTAATTTTGCGTTTCTGTATAATACCTCACGTTACAATAGCGCCTCTAGCGGCAAATTCATATGCCGTCATTGCTAGTATCTTCAAAAGCTAGTACCTATTAGTATGTAGGAACCTGCGATTCATATTTGATATTCGCTCACACGTAGAGACATCATCATCACCATCGTCTGACATTTTATTAATACTCTTATGCATTATAACTTATAAGCGTTTCGTCTAGGGCATCTAAATAGCTAGCGCCAAGGTAGGTATTGTAGTTTCGAGTCAGCCGCGCCTTTCGTAAATAGGTAACTTGAGAATGAGCCTGGTTGCAGCGATGAGACGAAGTCACTCGTGCTAGCCATTCGGATCCTTTCACCAAAATGCATTGCAGTATAGGTTCAGACAAAGGAAATAATTACGCATAGCGGGTAGGGACTACGTCTGAATGCTTCTTGGCCTAGGGGTTTAGTTAGGGGTTTGGTTAGATTATTTTGTTCCAGAGTTGTGAGCTGCCTTTTTTAAGTTATGTCCTTATGTCATCATAATTCATATTTATAATAATTCATCGTATAGCGCATAAAAGGAAAAAATAATATTAGATAATTATGATGACTTTGCAATAGGTAGGTACGTCAAATAAAATAATGACAACTCCAAAACAAATCTAATCCATCTGAACTCGCTTTTACTTACTATAATACTTACTTCCACAAAAGTCCAACTTCATCCGTCGATGGTTTTGTTACGCGTTACCTAGAGTGGGATAAAGCAGAGTACTACGGTGTCTAGTCCACACGCGAAAAAATAAAATTGCAGCTCGACGCGTATTATATCAGCGCTTTTCTCATGAGCCTACTCTACATATATGTTGTGCGCAACTGGTTGTGCCATTAGGAATTTCGGGTCAGTAAAAATAAGGATTCTCATTTGAGATAGTAAAATTAGGTTAGGTTCATTAGGTATTTTCAAATGCCCGAAGGGCAAACTGAATAGAAATAGGAACCCCGCCGTCGTCCTTACGGAGGAGTGAAATTCCTAAAAGCACAACTAGTTGTGCATAATATAGAGTAAGGCCCATGAGGAAAGCGTCATACATTTAGTCAAAAATCGTGTGCATAAAAATGAGATAAAATTTAGCTAGCGTAGTGCAGCTATTGCGCCTGTACTGCGTGTCGACCAGTGAACCAGAACCATATTTTTTTCGATCTTTACCCGTGATCCACCTACAGGTTGTCCACCTGGTTTTTGGTGGTACCTTTTTTCTGGGTATTGGAAGCTGGGTATTGGTTTTCCGGGTGGACAAATTAGGTGGGCCACGGGTAAGTCCCTATATTTTTCTAATTGGTATAGTAGGTAGATATTCGACTTTGTGTTTGATATCTAGTCGAAAAAACGTGCACGCTGCCATAGTACCTATGGCGTAATGGCTACTACGAACGAAATCATTCGACTCATAAGTAAATGCGCCACGCAATATGTGGTATGCGCACACAAGGGCTAATTTATCAAAGCGCTGGTAGTTAAAAAAAAATTGGTTGCCTGTAAAGTCGGTATACGGGCGAAAGTTTTACGTGACAACGACTTTGAGTGGTAAAATAATTTTAATGTGAATATTCATTCGTATAGTAGGAAGAAGGACGTGTAAACTTGTATGCAGGCGCCTAAGCGAAATAGAAGCGCAAGACATGAACCGGTGTGTATGCCTATCTCTCTCACTCTCTCTCTCTCGCTCTGTCTCTCTCGCTCTTAGGCGGGCTAACTGTGCTCGAGTGGAAGGGACGCGTGCCTTTCACTTTTTATGTCTGTCTCTCTCGCTCTTAGGCGGGCTAACCATGCCCGCGTGCCTCTCACTCGCTCTCATTGTGAGCGCATAACGTGAGCGGAGCGTAACGCAGTTTCTTGAAGTGTCACCCGGCAAACCAATTTATAAGACGTTGTCACGTCAAAAGATATATTTTTCAAATAAAACTTTCAATTTGATTTGAAACCAAATACCAGTGAGATGTCACTTTTGAAATAATTTGTATCACTATTCTATTCAGTATTCATAAACATTTGACACGCTGTAACAGGTATACGAATAGTTTTATTCGTACTATGTACTTATTTCTGGGTAGTGGTAGTGACAAATCAAGTCCTGACACATTGTTGAACTTTATCACAGCAAATGTCTTAGTGAAGTTTCATTTTGATTGAACTGACAAGAAAATTCACTGTGCTGTTGACCGCGTTGATCGTGAAAACGTTCTACTGTAGGTTAGAAATATAGGAACCCGACCCGGAGCAAACTTGGAGTAAAAGCGTTTTCAGTCAAATTTCACGAAATTTTAGTTTGATGGAGATTCAAGTCTCTTGATACCTATTTTTTCATTTGGACATAATTCCCTCAGAATTAAATGCTTCCAGTAATGATCAAATTTATATTTTTCTATTTCTATTATGTTTTCTAAATGCGATAAGTTCTTTGAAATAACACACACTGACTAGTTATTGATAACTATGCCTAACTAATTATAATTCTGAGAGAGTTATGCTCATACAAAAACCATACCAAGATACTGAAAATTCATACTAAAATTTTGTGAGAAGTAACTGCCTCCTGAAACTACTTTTTCCTCAACTTTTCTTGCAGGGCTCTTTTATTGATAGTACATACATACATACTTAAATCACGTCTTTATCCCTTACGGTGTAGACAAAGCCTAAGGTAACAAGACCTAAAGGCCACGTTTAGTATGATTGTGGGCGTATAGGTGGAAAGGAGAATCAAAATGAGCGATGGGTTGCTAGCCTGTTGATTGATAGTATATACATATACCTATGAACAAATGATCAAACTATTGTTAGAAGGTACGAAATGGGACCCGTTGTATAGGCAGTCCCACGTATAGTCAATACCTAGGGAAATAAGACGAAAAATACAAGCATTTCCAAATACGAAACTCAAAATATTTAATAATTTATTAAAAGATGTCACGAAATTGTAGTTTGTACAGTCACCAGCATAAATAAATGATCATTTTTGTACCTTGTCGCTTTCAGTCGTTACATGATTTCGTATGGTTTTTCAAACATGACTTTAAAGTGACAAGGTACAAAAGTGATCACTTATTTATGCTGGTGACTGTAGATCACGTAACATATTCAATAAATAAAATTTTACACGAGTGATTATTCATAAGTTTCATAATGTAATGGAAATTTGCCACTTATTATTTATTGTTCACAAAATAATATTTTTTACATGCATACAAAAAACAATCATAACTTATTTTCCTACTTGGCATTATTTATTTATTTATTATTTTTCAGTTTGGTATTAAATTATTGCAAATAGTATCATTAAATGATACCTGTCATCATTATCATCATCATCATCATCATATCAGCTGTAGGACGTACACTGTTGGCCATAGGCCTCCTTCATACAGCTCCAGATGCCTCGGTTGGAAGCGGCTTACATCCACCGTGAACCTGCGACTTACGGTAGGTACCTATACGATTGCGTATGATACCTACGTAAAAAACTACGTAAAAACTTGGACGGTGATATTAATATCAGCCTGTATCATACAGTTTCCTTTTGCTTTACTGGTCATAGGTAATGAGAACATGAAAGACGGACGAAAAGACTACAAGTCTTCAGAACAGGGTTGACAAAACTCCGCTGTTGGACATCTGGCAATTCACGGTCTTGAATTTTCTCTAGTTATTTTTATTTCATTATGTTATGTTATTACAAATTACGGTAATAAAAATCTACAGAATGTTTCATGTGATTTAGAAACAACATTTTTTTTTAATCATCACACCAGCAGTAAACTTTTTGCCCTTCTTGCACAATAATAGCAAGTAAGATACGCTCGCGTCCAGTGGATGTTTGCTTCACTTATTTCCTGTTACTGGAGACAAAAATTAAGTACCTTCCGAATCCAATGTGAATCTGAAAAAATATTCTACAGTCAGTACTACAAAAGGATACAGATGGATGGGCGGACGAATGCATGAATAATATTTATAATGACAGACAAACAGACAGACAGATTTACATACAAACAGATGGACAGTGACGAACGGATAGAGGGTCGGACGCACAGACAGACATATGAACGGACGAACGGACGGATGATTGGACGCACAGACAAACAGACAGACAGACGGACGCACGGACAGACGGACAAACAGAAAGACAAACGGACGGACGGACAGTCGGTCAGATGCACATACAAACAGACAGACGGACAGACGGACGGACGGACGGATGATTAGACGCACAGATTAACAAGCAGATGGACGGATGGACGGATGGTTGTTCGGATGCACAGACAAACAGACAGCCGGATGGATCGTCGGACGCATAGACAGACGAATAGACAAACAGACAAACGAACAGACAGACAGACAGACATACATACAGACAAACAGAAGAACAGATAGACAGACAGGCAGACAGAAAGAAATAAAGAAAAAGTTAATTTATGACAATTACAAAAGTAGTTAAAAAAACAAAAGTAAGTACCTATATAAACATACAAAGCTAAAAATAAAACCTACAGATAAATAAATTGTCACAAAATGGTCCAGAAGAATTGACAGACGGAAAGACAGACAGACAAAATAAGTGCTTCTACAATGGTTCCTTTTTTTCTATTTGTTTATTTTACTTACCTTTCTTATACCTTTCTATAATGCATACATACATACGTATAGTTTTTAATTATCATTTTGACGGCAAATTCGGTATTCGGACGCCGGTCGGATACTCTGTAAAATATGTACATACATACACAAATCACGTCTATCCCTTACGAGGTAGACAGAGCCTAAGGTTACAAAACCTTAAGTCCATCAAGAACAAGCATGATTGTGGGCGTATAGGTGGAAAGCGGAATCAAACTAGTGATGGATTGCCGTATCGCCTATAATATGATTCCTAAGATTCTTGCATTTACCATCTGCGCGAGAAGCGAAACAACTAAAATACGTGTGTATTTGTGTTGTCCTGTATTTACCTTTTTCATGTGTTTTATGTACAATAAAGAGTTATACATGTGCTGGAATGTATGTATGTATGTGTGTATGTTTCTGTATTTACCTTTTTCATGTGTTTTATGTACAATAAAGAGTTATACATGTGCTGGAATGTATGTATGTATGTATGTATGTACATACATTCCAGACCAGCATGAAAATGAGTAAAATATAACTACCTAATATGGGTAAAAAAACTATAAAGTTAGGACAGACGGACAGATAGACAGCCATAAACGGACGAATTTGAACAATGTGGCCATAAAATAAACCATGGTACAGCATGAACTTGGTAATAGTTAAGCTCCTTTGTGTTCCGAACACCAAAGACTGGCCAAGTGTGGGTTGGACTCTCGCACCGAGGGATTCGTACAAATTCGGCAAGTAAATATAAAATCCAGTGTTAGCAGAGCCCTGCCTCCTAAGCAAGATGTACTCTTTATGAGGTAATTTTATATTTGTTATTTACATACTTAGACTCACAAAAATATTCTGTTTTTAGTATTTGATGTTAGAGCGGCAACAGAGAAACGTAATTTTTGAAAATTACAACTGTCGCTAGACAATCACAATAGCTGACAGCCATATCACGGTTCATGAGATACAGCTTGGTGACACAGACAGACACGACAGACAAACAGACAGACGGACAGTGGCTTCTAAGCAAAATGTAAGCAGTGTGAGGTCATTTGGGTTGTATGTATTTAAGTATGTATTTACCTACATTATACAAGTATGTTTATCCGTTGCCTGGTACCCATAGTACAAGCCTTGTGCTTAGTTTGGGACTGGGTCAATTGGTGTAATTTGTCCCATGATATTTATTTATTTATTTTACATTGGTTACTTTACTTACATAGACAGATGGACAAAAATATATTGTTTTAGTATTTGTTGTTATAGCTGCCACAGAAATACATCATCTGTGAAAATTTCATCTATCACGGTTCATGAGATACTATACAGCCTGGTGACAGACAGACGGTACAAACAGACAGACAGACGGACAGTGGAATCTTAGTAGGTAATTAGAGTCCCGTTTTCACCCTTTGGGTACGGAACCCTAAAAAACCTGGTCAATAGCAAGTTCGATTCGAGCTCTACAGATTCCTCTGAGTTCTAAAAATTATAATTAGACGTAAACGTAATGCATCATGCATGGATGGTTGTTACTCTTTCTGTTGATGAGTTTCCAACAGCGGGAACGATACCAGAATTTCACTTCAAGATTACTGTAGTACTTCTTACAAGTCTGACTTACAAGTACTTATGCCAGATTTCACGTCAATCTGATCAATAAGAAGTGGGTCAAAATTCACTTCCAAGATTTGATTA
The DNA here is from genome assembly GCA_963854515.1 of Pandemis heparana. Lineage (NCBI taxonomy): Eukaryota > Metazoa > Arthropoda > Insecta > Lepidoptera > Tortricidae > Pandemis > Pandemis heparana. The sequence goes on along the minus strand of OY978007.1, from coordinate 13,815,804 downwards.
CATGCAGACACTGGGACTGTGCACTTCAATTGCGTTTACAAAATATTTTGTGCCAATCTGACACAAACGTTGAAGTATTGTATCTTAAAAAAATATTATGATTAATTGATAAGTACATACCTGTACATCCAAATAAATGCCTACGCTGCGTAAAATATCGTAGCTCGTAACATCTTTTACTTCCAATTGACTTCAATTTATTTCGAATAAAATGATTATTTTTATTTTGAGAAACCACGTTCTGTCAATCATTAGTTTATGACAATTCATGTCATTGTTTTTTTAATTACCCTTCTAGCCAGGTTTTTGACTCGCATGTTTTTTTTTAATGTTCTATAATTGAGAAAACCTATTTACTCGGCCTATTTTGTATTTAGCACCTGTCCGGATTTTAAAATCATTGCCGTGGTGTATGGCTGTGTTTTGATGCAGAGGTTTAGGGTTCGATTCTCGTGAGAAGCATTCGTGTAATTAACTAGAAGAACTTTTTTATTTTAATAGGTGTAATTTCTGTAGTTGAGTACCTTTTCTTAGTACATAAGGCAAAACATGTTATAAGGTGGCAATATGACTGCGAGGCGCCACCATCTATGCCAAAGTAATAAGCACGTGTGATCCTAATACTAGAGTACTTACTAGGTATGAAAGCTTTGCCAAGTTTAGGTTTGATAATGGGCATAAATTGCCCTAAATCAACCTGCTAAATTTGTGGTTGTTTTAAAACCACTTAGGTAGTACCTAGCTTCTTTGATTTGGTTTGACAAGAAAAATATTGAATTTAACTTAAAGTTTCCTACATCTCAATGAGATGGACTTACTCACTTTAAATTTGTAAATTATTTAAAAAAATGTTTAGAAAATATAAAAAAATCAAATGCGGCCTCGGGATTTGAACTTGGTCACTAACTATTCAGTTCTTTGAGTCATAACCACTGAGCCACATTAGTGGTCACGTGACTGCTCGAAATAGTCGATTGGTTTTTACAACTATTTTTATTTGACACTAGCTACTCACACTATTGTAAAATGCATCGAAATTTACTGCATCGTACTGCAATTTAGGTATGATAAATGCACACCTTTTTGTAATTTGCGCACACAATTTATCCATATCTAACTATCCTCAAAAAACCGCATTAAAATTAAGCCTGTGGACGAAATGCAGCTGCACGGAAGATTTGTATGGAAGAGCAACCCCCTTAATCGATTTTTCCTCAAAACAAATCTTTAAAAAAATCTTTTCAGTTTTTATTTCAAGTCGAGCTTTGATGGCTGACTAGCCTTGAAATAATACTTGTGCACCAATGTTGATACGCTATAACAATTTACAAATTTTTCCTGTTTTACAGTTATTGAAACGGGTGCTGGACAACAATAAGCGGGTGCAGGAAGCGGCTTGTTCAGCATTCGCGACCCTCGAGGAGGAAGCGTGCACGGAACTCGTCCCCTACCTTGGCTATATCCTGCAAACCCTCGTGTACGCCTTTAGCAAATACCAGCACAAGAACCTGCTCATATTGTACGACGCCATCGGCACGCTTGCCGACTCTGTCGGACATCATTTGAACAAACCAGAGTACATCAATCTCCTAATGCCACCACTCATTAACAAATGGAATGTACTAAAGGATGAAGATAAAGACCTGTTTCCGTTGCTAGAGGTTTGTTAGCCACTGAATTTTGCACTTTACGGTATCAAATGAACAAGTATTTAAAGTTATTTTTGTATTTTCAGTGTTTATCATCAGTGGCCACAGCCTTACAGTCTGGGTTCTTACCCTATTGCGAACCAGTTTTCAGGAGATGCGTGTCTTTAATAGAACAGACATTGAATCAGAACATCGTAAGTGATGACATTTTGAGGCATCCATGTTGAATACTAGTTCCTTTGTTAATTCTAGATGTTTATTTCAGGCTAACAGTCAAAGTCCAGAGCAGTTTGAAGCTCCTGATAAAGATTTCATGATAGTCGCGTTGGATCTCCTGAGTGGTTTGGCCGAGGGCTTGGACGGGCACATAGACCACTTGGTCCTAAACTCGAACCTCATGCAACTGCTCTACCAATGCATGCAGGATCCGATGCCCGAGGTATATCTTGTATGTAACTTATGCTTTTTATTTGTCTTGGGACACTGAGCATAGGGCAATAACTCTTAAAGGTAATCAATTGTGCCCCAGGACTTTTCGCAATGATTTAAATTATTTCTATTATATATATTTTCATATCGAAACTGCATCATTCTACCATTTTAACTAATTATGTTGGTGGCGTAGTTATCGCATCGTACTTTAAAGTTGCTAGTGGTCAGTTTCGTTTATTTAACATAACATTATCTCATTTTTAAGTAATTCTAACTCATTTATTATTGTACTAACCACTTCATGGGTGATGGGATTAATTGGTTATATCTGGTTGGCACTATTATTGAGTTCCTGGTTCGTCGCAGGTCCGTCAGTCCTCGTTCGCGCTGCTCGGAGACTTGACTAAGGCTTGTTTCCAACACGTGCACCCATACATACCGGAATTCCTGCCCATACTTGGAATGAATCTTAATCCTGAACTTATATCTGTGTGCAATAATGCTACATGGGCCATCGGTGAAATTAGTATCAAATTAGGTAAGTAATCATGTTTCAGATGTATATTTATTTTGCTTTAAAAAGCTCTCAAGTTTTGTTTTAAAAAAACATTTTGTTGATTTACTAATGTTCTCCAACGTGTTACAGGAGCGGAAACATCAAAATATATTCCACTTGTACTAAACCATTTAGTTGACATTATCAATAGGCCTAACACACCAAAAACACTCTTGGAGAATACAGGTGAGTAACGTTTTACCGTTCACGCTATTTGTATTAAATAATGTAAAATTTTAAGTTGAACACTAAACTAGAAGTCAATGATTTTGACTAACATATTTTGCAGTTTGAGACATTATATGGTGGCAGATATGCTATGCTGTGAATATTTGGACTGTGTATTTCGCGTCACTGCTTTATATTGATTTCCCATAACGTTCATGAAATCATCTTCCTTTCTTGTTCATGTTATTGATATTGTGGTAGTGGTTTCTGCCAACACTTGAGAATGTCGCTTATTTGAAATTTGTTTGGCAGGACACACTGTACCGACTATATTGAATGCTCCCTAACTGTTTACTAAAGTGTTATGTTTGCAATTTACCCAGTTTTATTTAAATCGTATGTTACATATACATATACATATACATATTATATTATATTAATCAAAATGAATATATTGTGAATAACTTTCAACAATTTTATACTTAAGAATATACATATTATTTTTACAAATTATTGGCTAGCGGTGAAAAAGTGACGCATGAATTGTACTCTGTATAGCCTCAAATTTAATAATCTGGGCCCTTCGCTTATTACTTTTGGTTGGGGGGTGATGTAAATAGCGTGTATCACAGAAGTAGTGCCAAACACTAAAGTGTGCGCCTGGCTTGGAAAGATGGCCTGGCATTGAGAAGGCAGACCGGTACCTACTTCCAAATAAATTATTCAATTGAAACCTATCGCAGCTAAGTTTACTGGGCCATCTTTTAACTGAAAAGCAAATAGGTATTTAATTTATAGATTTACTAGTATAAAATTGTTTCACGTTTTTTCTATTTGTGACACTGATTTGTTGCTGTTGGATTATGTAATTTAAGTATGTTTTGGATGGTTTGTTGATTTGTTTTCTTGGTTTTGTTCTCGGTATGTCGTGTCGTGACTCGTGGCGCGTGTAGCGATTACTATCGGTCGGCTAGGTTATGTGTGCCCACACGACGTCGCACCCGTATTACATCAATTTGTACGCCAGTGGTCTGTAGTATTTTTTTTATTATTACTTTATATTATTATTACGATTACGTTAAATATCAAATAAGTTATTAATCCCATATTATTTCGATTGTGGATGGTGTTTGTTCATAGCTTGTTACTGTTATTCTTTTACACGATTTTTAACTTTAACAATGTGTTGTTCTGATTTATGTTGAAGCAGGCATGATACTAACGAACTTACGGGTTGTAAGGCCACACTTGAGATCTCACTGAGTTTGGGGTGGTATTTGTTTCTTATTTTCAGTGCTGTACTTTATATGTGTTGAACACCATCCGCTTTCTAAAATATATAAACAGCTAATATTCTATCGCCCAATACTGCAAGACAAACAACATTCCAGACCTAATATAAAAATTTATAGGCATCTTGCGACTGACGGCAGATTAATTGCACATTGCTTCTCTTGTGTTGTACATTAATTAAGTTAATGCTTGTCTTGCAGTATGGAATTTTCATAAACCAGTTTCATAATGATATTGTTTTGTGTGCAAGTCACTTCCATTATTATTATTATACTTCACTTCAAAATTAAAAGCATTATAGAATCTTAGTACAACGTTCCTTTATTACTGGTCGCTTTCCTGATTCCTGCCATACACACAATTAGCGGTTTGGTTGATATTTCGAACTGTGTACAGTCACGTACAATTTAAAAGTGTGTTCATTGTTGTTTGAATACATCTAAAGAATATAATGTTTATTTGATACCCAAAGAACTGCTGTAGGTTGATTCACATTATACGATGCTGAAGCCGGGCCGGGCCACCAACGGGGCGTATGAACTGACACGTGTTTCACTGAATTAGTTCATACAAAAGTTTACAATATTATGAATCTTTGTTTTGAGTGTGGCATGGCCCTGGTACAGTATAATGTGATTCAATCTTTGGTGTTCGTGATTGTACTGCTCCTTTTTTTAATATATTAGGTTATGGTCCTTCGTTGTACGTTATTCGTAGCGTCTAAAGTTAGCGTAAACGTTTCTGCTTATGTTTTGCCATACGAACGATTGTAAAACAGCCATCATGAGTCCATGAGAGTGAGGACGACCGCGGGGAGCTCTCCGTGAGGGCGGGTAGTGAGCCAAACGCCCGCACCTCTCTCGTCCCCCGCGGTCGTCCCTCCCCGCGCCCCTGCACCGCGCGGGCGAGGACTCCTTTAAGCGGTCGGTCTATAGGACATCGGAAAGTTAGTATAACAAAATATTCCTGACGTAGGACGTCGCGAATAGCGTTAACCGAATAACCATAGCCCGAACCACTCGTAATCAAATCGAAATATCGGCTAAGATCAAGTACTAGCTTGTCGAAATTTTGGTTGCAACGTAAATTTTCGCGCAGGTGTTCGTCGTTGCGAAATATCCGGGACAACGACGAGAAGGATTCAGCTTTCCGCGGCATCTGTCAGATGATCCAGGTGAACCCCGGCGGCGTGGTGCCAGACTTCATGTTTTTCTGCGACGCGGTGGCGTCATGGTCGAACCCTAAGGACGACCTGAAGGAGATGTTCACCAAGATCCTGCATGGGTTCAAGAACCAAGTGGGCGAGGATAACTGGCGCCGCTTCACCGACCAGTTCCCCGTGCAGCTCAGCGCGAGGCTCACCGCCATGTGCGGGATATAAACCAGCCGCCGACGCATATGGTGAGGCTTTCTTTTCATTGAACTAAACTCCTATATTTCTTGTACTATGATATAGTATGAATCTTATTAAAAATAATATCTAGAATATCAGTGACATTAAATTTGAACCTTAATACTATGACGATACCACACGTGCGTGGCACGTGCGTATCGGTAACTTGCGATTTTGCGGTAATAGAGAAAATGGCCTTTGTTTGAAAGATTAGGGCTTGAAGCGAAAAATTCACCTGGGAAGATTCATACTATAATTAAAACGAGAAATATTCAGTGCTCTTAAGTTTTTTTGTACTATCAATAAGCACATGGCTTCGCACGGGTGCAAGTGACTGAGTTTGTCCAATTCCCTTTCTCCCGATTATTTTTCCTAATAAAATTACCAGGATGGTACTAAAACTAAATACGGTAATTTTTTTTCTGAATTCAAAATTATATTTTTTTTACACCATGATAACCTGAAAAATTTGGACAGTCATGAATGTTTACAAAAATAAATGTTGTGGTTGTATATTTCGTATTTTCCCTCACGGTATCTATCTTTTTACATCCAAGGCTGCAAATCACGTGTGCAAATGCCAGTCCTAGGCATATGTGAAGATGTTTGCAAGTATATTTATGAACGTGTATAGGAGGACAATGAGCGAATTATTTAAGAAACATTTAGTATACTTCTTATCGTGTCGAGGGGATAAGCGAATACTGCCCTTAATCTTGTAGGCTTATTGTCTAACTCGCTCGCAATCGCCATCGTGTTCATTTTGACAGTTCATGTATGAGCTGACAATTGACATCGGAATCAGCTAGCCGTCACATTCATACAAGAACTGTCAAAATGAACACGATGGCGACTGCGGGCGAGTTAGGCCTCTTGTAGACGTCCGGTATTTTCACCGGACAACGGACCGTTTTATTTGCCACACAATGTATGTGTGTACACGCACCGGATACTTGTCCGGCGAACAATTTTCGCCGGATGCATCTCCGCTTTCCCTCGGCGCGACGGACACCGGTCCGGTGTAAGAAAAGCGGTCATCCATGCCAGTGTATTGGTGTATGTAGACGCTGACGGACGTATCGCCCGTTTTTTGTTAATAGCCGCCGTCTCATTGCGCTTTTAATTCAAAATGGATTTCGACATGGAATTGTTGATAACTATAAATTAAAAAAAATCATTTCGTCTTCTTCCAACTCCTCAAAAAGAGTATGAAATGTACCGTAATTATCCCTTTCCAATAATATAGGATGCACCCACAATGACCTTTTACGTTTTTCTGTAATTTTTTGCTGCTTCTTGTACGTATAGTACGCCAATATGAGCTTTTTCTTTTTATTGTTCGACATTATCACACGCGTGCAACCCAATTCACAATCTGTTCAGAACTGACGCATGGAGACGGCATTCGAAACTGACATCAATCCGGTAAAAAATTTACATGTCTACAAGGATATCCGTTTATAGACGGACCGTTGTCCGGTGAAAATACCGGACGTCTACAAGAGGCCTTAGACAATAAGCCTACTGCAGTGGCAACTGGCTCAGCTGGTAATAAAATGTAAAGTAAGTTGTGTGGTTTGCAGGGGAACCAATGTCAACACGGGTCGGGACGACATTGCGGGTGGCTGCGCACGCGCCCCCGGAGCATAGGGACGCGCCACGCACCTCGCCGCCGCCGCCAACTGACCGCAACACTACGACACTACACGATAATGCCGCCATGTCTGTCGCATGAATCTGACTTCATTTATCTCGTTGTACCTGAATAACTCCTTGGTTACACAGTTTCGTTGGCGTTGTCGGGGCGCGCTCAGCGGTGGGTGGGTGGAGAGGTGGGTGTATATGGGGTGCTAGGCTTACTGTTTTCGTACCGTGTAATAGTAAATGTCGCACGTTGCATGCTTACGTGCCATTACGTTAACGGGAAATGTTCACTCATCGGCAGATCCGTAGTATTTACTCGCCAGATTGTCTCATCTAGATAGATGTGGTTTGAAATATAGCATGAACATTAGTAGTAGTTTATAGCCTCTAATTCTAAAGATGATGGGATAATTATTGTGATTTCTATGGTTTGATGATTTGTTTCAAGTCTCCATTTGAAATTGGTTACTAATTATTTGCAAGCTATTGCGGAATGACAGTATTTGACGATTCAAAGAGTAAAATTAATTTTGAGATATATTTTTAGAGTCTGTACATCGAATCTATGTCATCGTGTAATCGTTGCCAGAGATTGATTATTATGTTTGGGCGGTTTGTAATATACTGTCTGTAAAACAATCACCTCTGTTTTGTACAATTCAACGAGGATCGTGGCATGGGCAAGCGACAAGCTTGTCCTCTCGTCTCTCGCCTAGGTTCAGTTTCGGATAGTCTTTGTCATATTATGATTGATTGATCGATTTGAGGTTAGGTCGACTGAAGCCATACACTGCTCAAGAAAACTGATTGCACTAATTGTGTTTAAAAACTTACTAACAATATAAAAATAATGCTTGTTTGAATCGGTTCACGAAAAATAAATACACAATTCCGTCGTTTATTTTTCTTACTTTTGTCGTATAACTTTATTTTTGAAATATTTGTCTGTTTTCGGTATAACATTCAATATCATGTGGTAGTGTTAAAATTGATGTGTTAACATTAGCTATTTTAATACATATTATAAATTACAAGACTTAGTGAAATCGAGAATTTATGTCAACTGTGATTTGTGACTGGTTTATTTTGACTAATATTTGTGTACGATTATATGTCTGTGTCAATGTATGTAGATATGATATACGGCTTTGATAGAGTTTATGACTGCTAGATTTCTGCTATATAGTATACCAAATAGTATTTTTACGTTGTATATTGTTTTAATGGATTTGCTTGTTCGAGTTGCCCTGGCTGGTCGCGGCGCACGCGCGCGCGCGCCGCCCCTAACCCCGGACCGTAACCGTTACGCATCCGTCGCGCGTCCGACACGCGTCCGACCCGCGAACAACTAGGGCACACTCAAACGACTTGATGCATGATACAAATTACTATTTATGTGTATATGAAATGAAAAATATTATTATGTATATGTAAATACACGATACGATGTATTATTATTATTGTATGCAAGTAAAATTGTTATTTTTGTTTTTTAAAAGCTGAAAAGTCTGACTTTAAAACACTCGTTATATTATCCATTAGTTTTTGTTTTCAGATGTATCGGGATCTGAAATCTGATAGTTGTAATAATTATTAGTATATTCATTATTGTCGCGATCGAAGCGGTAAATGCGCAAAGAATTATATACTAAGGGTATTTCGGGGGTAGAGGAAATTGTCACATTCCGAAGGAATTAAAATTGTATTATTTTGGGCATCGCCACAAATTATCTTTGGAATTCACTTTTTCAGTGTCGTATACTATTTTTGTTGCATGTACTAAATTATATATTTAAGTATCCTCCAGCGAGTCCCTGGGTCCCGCCCCCTCGCCAGTTCCTATCCCTCGTCCCGTCTAGTCCCAGAGTCCCAGTCCCGTGATCCCGTCTGTGCCAACGAAGCCCGGCGCGCGAGCGTCGCGGGTGTGAATCGCCACTAGGAGTAGCAAATCGGTAGCTTCATTCACATCTCGGTACCCGTAGGAACATAAATTACAGTAGGAACCGCTGCCTCACACTTCAATTTGAGGAACATTGTTTATTTTTAAGTGGAATACATTTCTATCAATGTTACGGGTGACCTCGTAATTTATTATTAAGGTTAGTAGATTGTTTTATTTTCTAAAAAGAAACCGTGATAATAGTTGGTAAAGTGTTTGTATGCATGTGTGTGTGAGCGAGCGGCATTCGTAAGGCACTCCTTTCCTCGGGGCATAGGTATTATAATACATAGTCGTATCGTACGGACGAACGTTTGTGATGCATTGTCGATAGATATATTTTATAAGTTGTTTGCGACGCATATAGTTACATATTACGTTGTGCATTGTATCATGTGTATGTAACGTATTATATTATGTAATATGTATGTGTATTTTATAATGTTATTTATTGAAAGCAATAGGTAATCGTCTTGTCGGAATTCATTCATCAACACAAAATATAATTTACAAAAAAGTATATTATCTATTTAATTTCACTTAACGCATCTCGGATCATTTTATTTTTCAAATTTTGAGAATAAATTCCAATTATTTTTGCTTCCTACGATGGTTGTATTTCGTCGACTTGATTATATTCCTTATAAATATGTGTATTGTATATGAACACTGGCATTATGTTCTTGGTCATTTTGGAACATTTTTATATTTATTTTATTTCTTCATTGTTGGATTATAACTATTTAGTAAAGTCTTACCACAAAGCATTGTTCATTCGATACTAATCATTGTAATAGAAAGTTTATAGATCAACTGTATGATATAAATGCAATATTGTACCGGTAAATTATTACATTACTTAATCATCAAATATAAAATTTTGAATTGCAGTATAACCCCCTTATTCATAAACGCTATGTAGGCTTCTGCTAACTTAGCAATCGTTTGTCCTTATCTGTCACTTAGACATTTACCTTTCACAGATAAGGACTTACGGACAAACGATTGCTAAGTTAACAGAAGCCTATAGAGCGTTTATGAATAAGGGGATAAATGTTTACAATTTTTGCAATTCTATTTACATCGATTTGTTGTATGTCTTGTAAGTGAAGTGAGTACAGAAATATAATTATATTGTAACAGTTAATAGTATAGTCTGGGAGGCCTAAATATAGGCACCTATTTGTTTAATAAAATAAAGACAAAATCATAAAATTTCATGTATAATTAATTGCCACATTTATCTGTACTCGCTTTACCTCCTCGTTGTAATTTTTGTGTCAGCAACAGTGCAGTTTACCTTTTAAGTTCAGGTTGTAAAACAAAGACCTCAGTATAGACAGACATATTTTACCATAAAATTCGTTAAATAAAGCACTCATTGTTCGGAAAAGTAACACATTTTTTATTTATGTTATCATATTTTATTTATATGTTCTTTTGAAACCCATAATAATAGTCCTTAGTGTCTAACCCCCTTATTCATAAACGCAATATAGGCCTCTGTTAACTTAGTAATCGTTTGTCCTTATCTGTCACTTTGACATTTACCTTTCACAGACAAGGACAAACGATTACTAACTTAGCAGAGGCCTATAGTGCGTTTATGAATAAGGGGGTAAGTAACCAATTGGCATAAGCAAGAATTGGTTACCATAGGTAATGTTTGCTTCATGACATGATATCATATTTGAGATTCGAGCAGTTACTATAGCCTAAACTAACAATAGATACAATATAACTCCTCCGTAGGAGTATGGTCAGCGTCATAGGGTAGTATATCATAGCGGCGAAAATGTCGAAGACTTGAGAACGTCTACCGATAGTTAAGTTAATTAAATCACGATGTATGGAAAAGGCAAATTTAATCCGACAAATTTCAACAAATGGGTCAATGCATTACACCTACTGTCCAGCACATTCATGCATGATACTGATTTCGTAGGTATCACGTATACGTTTCAACTTTATAATAATTTAATAATAACGTAGGTACAAATTAACAAATTACTTGTTATTTAAAAGACAAAACTAATAAAAATATAGTTTTATTATATTAGTTACATTGCATGCATTTTTTTTTATCAAAAACAATAAAAATGAACCTAAAAGTGACGGCATGTTTCGTTAATAGTATGCTAGCGATAAAAAGTGCTAAATTCTGATTGTGGACCGATAATTAGATACCTAGGTATAGAAACTTCAATAATCCCTAACAATTGAAAAGAACAATGTTAAAATTCAGTTGTGATTAACCCGCACGACTGTCTAAGCTTTGTTTGAAAGTGATGTCTTGATGATCCCTAAAATATTTTTAATGTAACTAGGTAAAAATACGACTATACGGAATAGATATCAAACATAAAATGTACGTAACCGTCATATTTTACGTACAATGTTTGATTACAGTCTGACAAAAATGAGTTGAAATTAAAAAGTGGCAATACTGTAGTGTCGTCCCTTACTAACCTATAGGTTACCTTTCTAACCTTTTTTGCCAGACTGTAAGGCAACGTTTTACTTACTTCTACTCCTTGTTACGAGATGAACAAATAAGTCGCGTGCGTGAGGTTATCAGTGGCCCCAAAAAGGGGTTACGAATAAATCCACTTTTATTGGACACCAATAATAGATTCGATGGAGAAAGAGATTTTCGGTCGCTGCGGCTGCGTCGGTAACGGCGCGTAGTTGGTGAGCAGCGCGGCCAGCAGGTGCCGGCACAAGATGGCGGCGGGCGGCGGGGGCGCCGGCGCGCCGCGCTCCAGCTCCGCGTCGGCGAAGGCGCGCCGGCGCCGCACGCGCTCGCTCCACGCCGGGTCGCTGTCCGGCTGGAGATCTGTTTGTGGTACAATTGGTAATCTTTAGCCAGGGCACCCGGAGAGACTAGAATTATCATTATCAACCTAGTGCTGCAGTAAGAAAGACAAAAGTTATAGGTACTTGTTATAAATTTTGTTCGGATCGACGACGCCAAAGCGACATGCTAGGGGGTTTTACGATATTATGTGCCCTGAAAAATCAAAGATATCAATCAAATTAACGCCGCATTAGGTAAGTACTAGATATGAACTGGAGAGAACCAGCATCGTTTGCGTCCGAATTTCAATTAGGTTGCAACTTGGCTCTACCATGTGTTGAAATTTTATGCAACAGAAGCAGAGTGGCGACTTTGAAACAAATAACTCATTCAAAAATATATGTTTTTGGCACCCGCGGAGCTATCATTCAGCGAAACGGAAAGACATGTTTACCATCAACACACGTAACCCGACACCCCGACAAAGAGCCGCCTCCGCACTCACTTGTAAAACAATCTTCACATTTTTTTAAAGCCCATAAAAATAGTTGAAAGAGATTTTAGGTTTTTTCTAATAGACAGTGAAATGTTACCGAGTGTTGGATGACAGCTTTTGTTCTGTAATGAAGCGGGGACATTTCACGCGTCGTTCAAGTTTTTATTGAGCTACGGTGCTCTATTTTTAATTGTTGAAGAGTATCTTTTTACATCTTAACACGAGCAACTTTTAGTAGACAATAAAATGTTTGAACACATCACACTTGTTTAATACTTAGGAGCCGATTGCGCACAAGGGCGCCGCCAGAATGGATACTTTCATGTTGGATCTTCGTGGTGCCATTTCAGCCATCTTCTATTACCTACAAGATTATACCCGAAGCAACCACGTGAGACATGTTTAAAGACAAAAAATATTTGTCACAACTCACCAAAGTATTTATTTCGTAAGAAATAGGCAGAAAAAACCTACGCCGGGTGTTGTATTTTTTCACTATCGGTGTCCATTTTGTTAAACGCGCCACCGGCCCTATGCGCTACGCCTTTCAAAATATACAATTTTAACTCTCTCCATCTTCCAACGTAAATATTTGTTCAGCTAATTCGCATTTAGCGTTTCACGGGTGAGAAACGAAACACTCGACAGTGTCGAGTCGATTACAACAATAACAATGGGAGAGTGGTCCATGCGAGTCACCCCGCTTCTAAATATGCACTAACATTTAATTTTATATATTTAGGTGGCCATCGTGTTCGAGCTTAGGTACACGAAGGTATTCTTCACAAAAATTACTTCAACAAACTTAGGAATTAATAGTTAGGTACACTTGGCAAACAAATAAAAATTTAGAAAGGTGGTTGATATGATCGCTAACCTACACTTATCGAGTGCTCCGGAACCGAACCAATCCTGCAACCTGCACCTTGTAGCTATAACGTTAATAAAGGTCCAGTAATGTTTAGTTTAAACATACTTTTGCAGGTGTAGGTACAGTCAGCAGCAGAAGTAATTGAGCGGTTGTAGTGCCCAAAATGATCTAAATTCGTCAATACTGCCAAAGTATAAAAAAGTGCGTAGTTAGATCATTTTGAGCTCCACGTAAGTAAGTACCTACACCCACTTATACTCTGGGGTCGACGGAGGGTAAACTGATGCAGCTTATTGTGTGGCAAGCGGTCGATTTGCTCGGTTAGCCATGAGCGGAACTGCTAGGGGTACAGTAAGGGATGTGTATTCCAGTGGCGTGGCGTCAAGTATATCAGAAGGCAAGCCGAAGGGAATTTAACCAGCCTTTTCCTCTAATTCTGCACAATAAATTGCCCAACTGCCATAAAATAGGCAAGCCAGTGGGAATCGAGTTCTATGGACGCCACGCCATTGGTGTATTCACGTACCACTGTGGAAACCTATTGCAATAAGGTCACCCAAGTTTGAGCGAAGGCGGCCTGTCAATGCGACAGGGTTCTAAGGTGCTAATTCCCTTACTGTACATGTATACAGCTGATGTCATTAATTTAGTTGAGGGTGAAACTGACCATATTGCGGCAGTGGCAGCGCCCGCGACATCTGCATACAGCGCAGGCGCGCGCGATAGGCGCGCTTGCGGGCAGCCAATGCGGCCGCCTCGCCCCCTCGAGCCTCGCCGCTACCCGCACCTTGCTGCCGCCGAAGGGCCACCTACAAACACCATCGCAACGTTCAACTGGAAAGCGCTAACTGTATGCTTTGTTGTTGGTCGAAAGAGTACCTAAAGTTAAAAAGTGAGTAAGTAATGTAAAAGAAAGAGTAAGAAAAGTAAGAGTAGTAAGAGTTTAAAGTCCAGTTTACACCTATGCATAGAATTGCAAAAAACCTGGAAGTTGCATTAGTTATTGCGGCACTGAGCGGCTTCTAACCCGTTCACATCATGACCTAGCTTTGGCCAAGAGCTAGTAGACATATTTAGTAGGTATTTGAGGCAACGTAATATACATACACATACATGCATAAATACCGTCACGCCTCTGCCCCATAGGACTGGACAGAGACTAAATACTTTGTTCCATTTGATACGATCCTGATCTTTCGTTGCATAAATCTCTTCATGCATGCTCGTCGAGTACTTTTAACCTTAAACGTACTATCTTAGCAAACAACGTATATAAACTTGTATAATACTTCAAAAAATCTACATATAAAATCATAGTAGATCTAGATGCAAGATACCTACTCTAAAAGTGTCTGCCAGGCTCTCAGAATACTTCCGTATAGAGCTAAGGCGAAATAGGCGATAGGTACAGAGCGACAAATTGAGACGCAGTTGTACTAATCATTTAGATGAGCTGGCATGTTTCCTTTCGTCTTTTATTTATCTTTAATTAAAGGATATAAGTTTCAGTTAAGTAAATAGGTATGTCAATCAATATCTCTGGCGTTTGTGAACCGCTGTCGATGATTGTTTTTTTGTTTGTTAGGGTGTCCCTTGTCACCAAGTCATGATGTGATGATGGGATCTCGGGGAAATCGATATCTTCTATAAGCATATTTAGTACACATATAAATTTGACCGTGTGGGTCAGGGTTCGCCTGAGTTTAGCCGAGTTTATTGTCTTTTCTAGACTTTTTTGAATTCAGTAGGTATGCCTGTTTTTTTTTTAAATATAGTTAATAAGTACGAATTTAATATAAATTACTTGGAATGCGTACCTCCATTCCTTCATTTTCAAGAAACGGGAAGGTGCTCAATACCCAATCTATTAACTGAGGCTAAGCTATTCTCAAACTTCAAGTGCTCTACATTTTTACTTTCGACTGTAAGTAAATATATAATTTAATTAAGTACCTATCTTACAATTCATTCTATAGTCTGGCAGATATACGACGCGGCTTCTACGGGATTATTTAAAAAGTTAAAGCAGTGGATGCTTCAATATCACTTACCTGAGCAGCCATAACCCTTTGACGCTCCAGCACCAGCAGACAGCCAGGGCAGCGACAGTCCCGCCAGCGACACAGCCGCTTGTGTCCCTTCAGACACGAAATCACACCGTGGTTCCTGCATCGCGCGCACTTCGGCGTACGCAGAGCTTTCCTACCACTATCAACTTCATCACTCATTCTTAATACGCACAAATTAAAACACTGAAAACCATACACAAGTCATCGCACTGAAATATCTTTTCAGGGATTGACGGCGGTAAAGCCGGTTTCAAGTTTAAAACGCGCGGCCACCGAGTTCGCCCCGCCTTCGAACGGCCGCTATTGGTCGAGCCGAGTGGGCGGTAACGATACGCAACCTTCGCTATTGCACTTTTTTCTTAGTCATTGATACATTTCATGGAAAAAATATTTATTTTGTAACTAGAAAAAATGGCGAAATTTACCGATCAGTCAGTTACTTTTTTGATCAATTGCGAGACATGCTATAAGGCACCCCTAATGTGTATTTTGAGATACCTACTTGTCTTTACGCCTTTTGTTAGGGTCCGTAATATTACGTAAGTACCTATGTTATATGTATTGTTAATATACGTGGAGTACTTGTGGAAGTTAGGTACGTAGAAAAGGCAATAATGTAAACGATACTCAATCTCGGCCTTCGATTGCCAATTATCTCTCTGATTTCACTCACCGCTGTCCACTGCTACTATCGATTACCATAGAGATAAGGTTTCATTTTTCTTTATAAAAGTTGCTATTTCGTTGTTTTCGTTGTTTCGTTGTTAATTGGTCATATCTCGTATGATGGACGTAGAAAATTACTCGTGATCAGCTGGTCATCCAGCATTCTGAAGGGATTCTCTCTCGGTAGTCATTTGACGCTACACTTTTGACAAAATGGCCATTGTCTTCGTTGAATCTTTATGACTTTCTTGTGAAAATAGTGTGGTGGTATTATCCCCCTTGTCCTCCATACCACAGTGCTGCAGTCAGGAGTTCGCAGTTGGAAATAGAGAGCCCTGCTTCCCATTCCCACATCAGGTTTCTTTTAATGGTATTTTATGACTCCAACAGAAAATTCTAAAATTCCAAAGTTCCAAAACTGTTTAAGGCACGCCGCACGTTACTACAGTCACTTTATATTATAGATTTTTTTCCTTTCATCTCTTTATTTTAACCCGGAACACATTATAAATTACGTGTGAAAAAAAACCTAATTGCAGTTATCGCTACAGAGCAGCAGTATCATCACCATCTGCATAACATTGGTCTTATAGCATGATTGTTGCACCCCTTATTTGCACCTACCAGTAGGTAATAGGTAGGTATACCTCTAAGTATTCAAAACCCGTAGCCCCATTCTTTCATAGAAGGCAAATTCACTTTATTTCACCCGCTTATGTTTCAAAATGCAACACTAACAACTGTTAAAAACACTTACTCGCATCATAAGTCCCTTATAAGATGTAGAAGACAGTCATTCCTGTGTTTTCAGTGAGACACGGTTGCTTTGCGTTAATTTCGCGGATGAATGGGCACTTGTGACGAGCAAGCCGCGTTTAGTTTGATGACTCGATGCAACGGATCGACTTTCAGGCACAGAAGCTGTTGTTTTCATGAACAATGGCAGCAGTTAAAGTTATAATCAAGGCAGTACAAAACCTAATATAGTTAGGTAAGTATGTAGTATTTGTTTTTGATCACTTGTGTTAAGTTACACTTTATTCAGTTTTAATTATTTATCGCTACATATTAAAGAACAAAGTCCTCCGCCGCTTGTCTGTTTGCGATCAATTCAAAACTACTGAACGGATTTTCATGCGGTTTTTACCAATTAGAAAGTGATTCACCGGGAAAGTTTAGATATATGTATAATTTACAAAGGTTTTGTGTACCTAAGTACATTGGATGAAATATAATGATATTGATAATTGTTTGAAGTATCGGAAATAACCAAATTGAGCGGACGAAATCGCGGGCAACAGCTAGCACCCAATATCACTACATAGTATAAGTAAATAATAAAATAATTCATTGATGGTTAGGTAGGTACCTATTAGAAAGTCTAATTCTTTTAAAAACCTCAATAATAAAACAAGGCAAGTCAGTCATGCTATCTAGGTACAGGAGTAGTGAATAAAGTTTAACCGTCATACAAAAATTAAACCTGTGAAATTTGAATTTCATGTTAAATTTGTGTTGTTGAACTCTATCCGGTTTTCAACTTTAACAACATATTATTAAAGTTGTATATGTATACAATGCAGCTGTCAGATTAAATTGATTTATAGATAATAACCTTATTTATATCTTGTTAAAGTTGAAAACGGCATGGGATTTAACGAAATGTCATGGGAAAATTTTGTTCACTACATATGTACACTTGTAGATGCATACGGCGTAAGTTGCTGTGGTTTAATTAAACAAAACAGTACCAAAGTGATTTTACAAACATTATATTAAGATTTGAATTACAAAATTAAATTACAATAGAAACTCCTTTTCGGAAACATACCGTTTCTTTTCAAAGCATTCGTGCAACCATTTCTCAGAGACAACCAATCCTCTAAACAATCTTTTCGCGTCTATAATGTCATCGGCCTTCGCGTCCTCCGGTAACACTATATGGGACAAATTGGGGGAGCTTTTTTCGCATAAACTAGCTCCGTACATCTTCGTCTGAACGGACCGTATGGTGTTCTTACTCGTAAAATGTATGAAACAACTCCGAAGGAATGAGTACGGGTTGTTATCACCGAACAGTTTCATGTCTAGGTTTAGCATCTCCTGTGTAGTTAGAAATATTTGTGGCTCCTGTAAAAATTAACACATGACAATAGTAGAACAGATAGGTGTATTTTTATAGTTTACAGTCTGGAGGTGAGAACCATAATAGCGGCTAGGAACATTACTACTGTAGCTTTCGCACTATTGCTTTAAATAAATAAAAAAAAAAAGAAATGGCAAAGAATTTACTTGGTGGACTATCCAAAGCTAATCACACTTACGTTCACTTCGTCCATTTTGGCAAAACAAGCCCTCAACAGTTCTTCGTTAGTGAAATTTTGGTAGCTATCGCCGAAACGATCGTAGTGCCTGCTGAGAGCCAACTTGGTTTTCTTATTGGTCGAGATCATGTCTATCGGGGAGAGAGAACAGAGCGTGTCGGAGGGCGGTAGCGAGCGGAGCCAGGCGGTCGAGACTATGTTGACTTCTTGAGCGCTGATGTAGCTGCTCACTCGAAAGTTGGGGCGGCCGGCGATACAGCACCAGGTTTCCGCACCTGCAATATTACTCTAGTTGAGCCCGGCTCACGAGTAATTCGTCCAGTGCGGTGGTCCTAAATGACCACCGTGCCTTAGTGACAGGACGCCGTATCGTTCAGCTGTCAGTGTGTCAGAGAAAATGCCCAATTGCGCAGTAAGCGAATTGTTCGGACAGGCGTATCTTGACATTGATTGCGCTTCAAGCTGGCTCAAAGAGTAGCACTTCGATGAGTCTACATAAATTATGATTGTGGACAACGTAAACAAAATATAAAATATGGAACCCTAAAAAGTTCAAGACTGCATTGAATTTCCGTCAGTAGACTTTTTCAAACCAGTGCATTCCTTGAATGTCGGGCGGTAGTATAAAGCGGAAAAAGAGTTTTGAATTAAGAACGCATTTGTAAATTTGTAATCTACCAACGAAGGGCCGACAACGCACTGGCATCGCGTAAAGCGCTGCGGGTGTCTAATGGACAGTGGTGATCATTTAACATCAGGTGACCCACTAGTTCGTTTGTCTGGCCTCTCTAACATAAAAAAGTTATCATTGTATGTTTTTTATCACTATTATTTCTGGGCCTGCGTGGGAACTATAGCCTTCTGAGAGATTGTGCCCAGTAGTGGGACGTATATAGGCTGGAAGCTAAAGTATTGTTGTAAATTAATTTTATTCTGAAAAAATGTTTTTCTGCCAAGTTTCTTGCGGCGTGCTTGCGGCGCATTCTTCTTGGCAATGATGGTCTTTCCGAATGCGCTGGTAGTTTCAAAAAAAGACATGTAAAAAAGCCCTTGGCGACTTAGTTGTAAAATAAACTTTTTAAATTTGTTTTTTTTTTAGATGAGATGAGATATAATTATTTCCGAACCCAAACTTCTTTAGCGGCGCTGGGCACTTTTTTGGATGGGTAAAAATTGTAAAAAATGTTAAACTCGCGTCAGACGTATGACGGAGGGAGAGTTAAGTACCAGGATATCAGGATCCTCTAAGAGCTTATTTTGAAATACGAATGAAGCTAGAGTCGCGTTCGATTTTTGAAGTGTACGTTGATGTCGCTTTAAGAGGCTGACAACACCTAATTTTGTTGAAATTGATGTTATTTAAACACTTTTTTAAGAAAAACTGCACACAAAAAAAATACAAAATAAATATAATGTAAATTTTCATCATATTTCAATTACGCTAGACGGGCTCGATACATAATTGAACAAAATCGGCTCGATAGAAAATAATTGCAAAGATTGGTCTTAAAATCATAATTAAACGGTTCTATGTCTTTATTTTTTCGACGTATGGGTCTGCAATTAAAAACATAAAGTCAACATATTCATACCTAAACGGCTAACGAGTCATATTTCACAAATAATCCATACTTTTGTTTATTTCTTATGATTTGTGTCTTATTTGCAAGATTTTAGAGGCGCGCCAAGCTGCCGGAATAGTTTTTTCTCTTTCACTAACAGGCACGTGAACCGTATGTGTGAAGAGTGGCGCTGCTCCAGGTCATTTGCTGTTGACAGCGCCTTAACGTATGTGCGTTTGGCCTAGTGGTATAAGGTGTGGAATAACAGTGCGTAATCTCAAGTGACCGCATTTTGAATTTCGTGTAGAAAAGTTTTTGTTTCATTTTGCGCGATTGTGCGTGTGTGTAGTTTTCACTTCTGCCGGCACTCCCGGTGTGCTGCCCGGAGTTTTTTTAACTCACCAACGTTCTCAACATGCTTCCCGCCATGCGACTCCACTATGGCGATCAGGTCAGCTTTCTTGCAGTCGTCGACATCAGACAGGACGCATATCTCGCGCCCCAGCAACGCTTTGGACACAATCTCGACTCCACCGGCCGGCTTCGTACGGAACTGGTCCGCGACCTTGAGAACCTTGGCTGTTCGCTTCCTGCGCACTCTCACTTCGCATTCTACTTGGCTTTGGTCGACTGTGGTCGTGCTCAGTTTTACGACTGGGCCTTTGTCCTGAGAATTAAGATTTATGGTGAACCCGGTGTGGGATGGCGCAGCGGAAGACTGATGAGCTTTTTGCGCCAGTTTATAATATATAGCGTGTGATTAGATACATTGAAAAAAATATTTAACCAAACTACTTCGGCTATTTCATCAATAACCATAATTCGGTAAAAATGAACACAAAATATTTACCTTACTACTCCGCTACTTACGTGCAAGATAACCAAGCTTGTGCGAAATATATACGTGTTAGGATTAATTAAGTTTGTGGGATTTGTGTGCGTTTTGTGTGGCAGTAGTGGAGGGAGGACTTGCATGCAAAACGTATACAGGGTGTTTGGTAGCCAGGTGCAAAGCCTTAATGGGGTGATAGCCGAGGTATTTTTGAGCATTTTGATCCATACATGTCTTAGCCGAAATTTGTTTTTTTTTTTAAATTGAAAATTTTAAAAATTCATGAAAATACCCAGAATTTGATAGAAACGTGTCAATATTGCACCAATGGGCGTTAATTTGTAAAAAAATCTTTTATTTCGGATAGTTTAATGTGTATTGGACCAAATGTAATAATTTTTAAGTGTCTGTCTTGCCGCAGAAACAAAATGGAAGCATTCGAAATTACTAAAAATGTCTTATTTTAGAACAGTCATTTTTCAGTGCCATAAAAAAAATATATATATATTTGTGACAATTTATTTTATCTGATGTTTATTGTGTTTATTTATTTAATGTTGTGATTGTCATAAATAAACTTTTTTTTTCTTTCTTTTTTCTTTCTTAAAAATGTATTTTTGCGGTAATCTTAACCTTCCATAAAAACGAAAAAAACAAACGACCAACTAACTTGATTTTTAATTCCATTGCAGAAGGATTTATTTCGAGTAACTTAAATGTCGGTTATGTATAGATAACGTTGACGTGTGAGCCCTGTCATTGATTATCATTGTCACGAGACTGAATGACTAGGTCGGTCAAGATTAACAGCCTTATTCATAAAAAAAACCTTAATTGATGTTTGATCAGTCTATTAGTTAACAGACTGATTAAGCTTATTTGACAGTTGTTAAAAAGTATGATTCATAAACGCTTGCTAGCAGTCTGTTAGCTAATGAGCTGCTGATGGATGGATTAGACGCGTTATGTTGTCACCTTGACAAATCATAGACCAAAAATGGCCTTTTAGTGAATTAAAAAAAAAATACAGCAGTGGCAGCGAATTAACATGACAGACTAGGCAGCGTGGAACTAGTTTCCTTTACCTTTCCCGGAGGGAATAAAAACTTAAAACAAAAAAAACTGTCTTGCGTATGGTTTTGCTCTTGCCAAAATCAGCTGTTCACATTTGTGGCGGCCATTTTGTGAGTTAGCAAAGAGATAAAGTAGGGTCTACGGTCCGCTAACTTTCGGAAGACTTAACAGGCCCTTAATGGACTGATTAGCGCTAATTGACGTTGAAGAATCATGTTTTTTTGCATCGGCCCTATAGCGAGCTTATAGCGAGCCTCTAACTTTTTATGAATAAGGCTTTAACACTGGAGTTCAAAGTGACGTAGGCAGGCATAAGTATGACGGAAACTGAGCCCTATTTTATAAAGCTACAAGTCACAATTTACAAGCGGAAGTCTCTATATAACACATAGGGTCAGAAAGAGACTTCCGCTTGTAAATTGTAACTTGTAGCTTTATGAAATAGGGCCCTGGTTGTGTATCATATTAGTAAGTTAGCTACTTACAGCGACAAGGTCCTGGAAGTCTCTCAGCGTCATGACGTCATCGGCGGGCTTGTCGCGGCGGATCCGAGTGACGCGCGCGAACCTCAGCGTGTAAGCCGTTCCGAAGTCTGTACTGCGGATTAACTCTGTCGCTCGGACCTAAAGCAATACACGATGACGTGATAAGAGAAGATGACGGACGAGACGAATATGTACGAAGATGTATCACTAGGATTGCCAGATATGCGTTGCCTCCGAATACCTCATGTGCCAATACTTTCACCGGCTATCTTACTCTCCACGTCGGAACACAGCAGCGAAGGGACTGGTGCTTTACGGCAGGATTAGTAAGTAGGTAACACAAAGATAGCGATCCGGACGCATGTCCGTTTTAAAAGAAAAAATCATCAATTTCAGTATATTGTACAAATATTATAAAAGCGAAGCTTTTGTGAGGATGGCTGTTTGTTACTCTTTCACGCCAGAACGGCTTAACGGATCTGGATGAAATTTGGAACAAAGATAGATTATTGTCTGGAATAACACATAGGCTACTTTTTATCCCGGAAAATTGCGTAGTTCCCGCGGGATAGCGATAAACGAATTCTTTGCAGACGAAGTCGCGGGCAACAGCTAATCTATGTATAATCTAAAAGCAAGCTCACCTGTAACACTATGGAATGTTCTGGAAGCACCCAGAAGTCCGGCAGGTCCTTGTTGAAGCAGAGGCAGGCGGGGGGCGGGGCGCGCCGCCGCGGCACCCAGTGCTGCTCCAGCGTCTCGCACACGCCGGCGCGCTCGTCGTCGCTCAGACCATTCGCCACCCGACCAATCGACACCCAGCGGTGGGGCTTCAGACCTGTTGGATACCATTTTACTATAGACTTACCATATTGCCCCTAGGCATCTTACGAGAAAGCATCCAGATTTCCACTCCTTCTAAGGTATTTTCATTCTAACCTCAAAACGTCTAATTTTTGTTATTTTTTAACTATTTCATCGTAAATAATGGAACTGGAGATAAAATATCAGCAAAATTATGCACGAAATATTGCCTCAGGTTTATTTGATACACCTTATTCTTTACAAAAATTTGCACATTGAGGTTAGAATTTTGTTTACCAAATAGAACAGATAAGAATGAAAATACCATAAGTATCTACAGGTTGTTATAAAAGTATCCCGGATCACGGAATATTTTGACATCTCGATCTTGTCTTGCAAAAGATATTGATCGTCGGCCATTGTACATACCTTAATTGTCACCCGCTAAAATATCCCGACTATTTATTGTGTCAACGAATACACAAAAAAAAAGCGACGGGTAGCACTCCGGGAGTGCCAGCAAGAGTGAAAACAGCAGCTTAGATTATATTTTAATGCTGTGACCTCCACTATGCTCAAAAAGCATACCATACTGGCCGCTTACAAAAAAAACGTACGTATTATCTATATTGACAGACCTCTAACAATATGTTGATGCCCTAGTACTTTTGCTCCACGACTCAACAAAAAACACTTCAAAAATCGAACGCGATTCATTCGTACCTATTTCAAAATAAGCTCTTAAAGGATCCTGATATCCTGGTACTTACACTCTCCCTCCGTCTTACGTCTGTCGCGAAATTATGATTTTTTACCCACCCCAAAAAGTGCTCAGCGCCGCTAAAAAAGTGTTCACTTCAAAATGGTGACACAAAAGATACTTGGAAATCGCTATAACTCACCCGGCGCGGCGGCCTCTGCGCAGGCAACGAGGAAGCTCTTGGCGCGCCCGTGCCTCTTGTCCTCAGCCTCATCCGCCCCTATTATCACCAGATCCAGGTCGCTCATAGTGCTGTCTGTATACTGTTCACAAAAAAATATCAACTGACTTCCCCGCGTCTACTGTGGCCGCGAAAAGAAAACTGTACCATCGATTGCTAAAATTCGTCCAAGTACGTAGTAAACGACACAAAATTTGAACATCATCATCTTCCTAGCGTTTTTCGCGGCATTTGCCGGTGGGCTTAGTGAGCCTGGGGTCCGCTTTGACAACCTAATCCCAAGATTTGGCATAGGCACTAGTTTTACAGAAGCGACTGCCGTCTGACCATAGTATAGGTAACTGAGCCACTGGGATTGGTCCAGTTTCCTCATGATATTTTCCTTCATCGAAAAGCTCATGGTCAATTTCAAATGTAATTTCGCACATAAATTCCGAAAAACTCAGAGGTGCGAGCCCGGGATTCGAACCCGCGACCCTTTGCTTGAGAGGCCACAGTTCAAACCACTAGGCTACCACGGTTTTTTTCGACACAAAATTTGAGCAGCCTGTAGTAAATAAGCAGTGAAGAGATACCTATGTTCCATACAGCTTTGCGTTTTTCACTTCACTATAGAGTAAAAGTTAAAATACGAGGTTCCAAATACTGTGCTCGTACAGAAAATCAAGCAAATCCTTCAAAAAGTTGTATAACTCTTGGGTGTAAATACACAAGGTACACATAGGTAGGTACATTAGAAACAAATAATTCCTCCATTCAAGCTTTTTTTATAACTGAATACGACATTATCTGTCATCGCAGTATCTTGGTCCATAAAACAATAACGAAAATAATATAAAATTTATATGAGAAGTAACAGGTTCTTGGCATCAGCTACACAATAAAATGTTGTCACTTTTGTATTATTTACGACTTACGACTAGGTGTCTTGAAAATTTTAACACAAACAGTTGAAATATAATTAGGTTCCATCGTATCGCATTAAAAAGATCACAAAATTATTTAAGTTTACGGGTCAACAACTTTTTAGATCGAGTCTGTAATTAATGACCAAAAGCTGGTAATAAATAAAACTACTTGTCGTAGAGGTACGGTCGCCCAAATAAGTGGTCTACCACTTTTCATCCAACTTCCTCAAATGAAAATGTCGCTAAAGTCGAACTTTCAAGTTGACAGCCTGTCTTATCGACGTTATATATTGTGACGTGCAAAGGATTTTTAACCTTAGGGTGGTAGACCACATATTTGGCTGATGGTACCTACCGTGAGTGGACGACGTAGAGACAGAACAAAAGACTAATGTTCAGTTCAGGGGCCTTACCATGACGTCTTAATGCGATTCAGTTTAGGTTCGCTCGCTGTCAGATGCATACTAAAAGTGACAGCTAAAACTTGAACTAACTCGAAACTGGGACGTCATGGCCCCCGACCGCAAAATACCTACGTATATCTATTATAAAACATTTTTACTCAAGTGGCCGGTCGCTGGAGGAAATAATTTTAAGACAGTGATTTCTGACTCACTGAGGAACCCTTTCACAGTAAATGTCATTTTTGACGTTACATTGAATCGACAAGGAAAATTATGTGATGTTTACCGTGAGAACGTTCTATGGTGGGTCAGGTATCAAGTTATTTGATAGTACATTAAAAGGTCATGAAGTTCTCTTACCTCGCCTTTAATTTTGTACCAGCCAGCGTTCCGTTCATTGGGAATGTATGGAGATTCAGCAGCCTTCACGACGATACCTTCCTCTTCATTCTCAATGGACTTGTTTAGTGCTTGTAAAATATCGGAACTGAAAATTTAAAAAGTAATTAAAACAATCTTGTTGCCTGCTTAAAACCATCTTGTCACCTACTTGTCACAATCTTGTTACCTACTTAAAACCATCATGTGCGGTGTGGAATTTTCCGAACTTTCACAATTGACAACATTTCATTTTTATAACACCTGAAAATGTATATATGGTTCGAAAGCATTTTGCCTCCTGATCACTGCAATATGTTTATATAATTTTAATATCGCTTATTATAAAAAATAAAAATTAATTAAAAATATGTCCTAATTTTACCAAAACTACCACAGGATAGGTGAAACACCTTTGCCTTTTTCACGAGAAAAAATAAGCGACCATAATTTTGGATATGACAACTTCAAAGTACAAGGGGGGCAACTCTGTAATTCTATTTTTGAAGTTCGTTGCATAACTTCTCTCTCACTCTCAAGTTAATGACTATATTAGTATGAGCGGAACAGCACGAAGCGAATATCGAAAATCGAATATCGGAGAATAAGGCCTGACATTGTCAATTTGAAATTGACGTCGGTTTTTTTTCTATACAGAAAAGACAAAAGGATAAGTGTCTATTCTGTGATAGTTTCGGAGTTACGCCCTTTTAGAATAAGCAAAAATTAATAAATTAATTATAAATTAAATACAAACCCTAGCAAAAAAATTAAACTTCCAGCATGTTCATCTTTTCAAACAAAATACAGAGAACCATTAAAATTATAGGCTCAGAAATATGAAATGTTGTCAATTAGGTTTAAGAAAAGAAGTTTATTTTCCTGCCTACTTAATACCTTCCATTTACATATGTAGGTATCTTGTATTTCATTTATTGTTACTAGCCGCGTATTCACTGAGCGAGCCGCCTCGCGAGGTAGCCTCGTGAGGCAAATCCTAGGTCAGTCAGGACGTGCCTCGCCCCAGGCAAACGCATGCCCTGGTGGATATAGACGATAGTGAATATTGACGATTATGGGATGCGCAATGTCCCGATTATACTAATAGAGGACTAAGAGAAGATGCGTGGAGAAATATTAGCGCGCAATGCTGCCTCAACCTCATCGTGGCTCGGCTTTGCCGCGCGAGGCATCCTCAATCAGTAGGATTTCTTGCACGAGGCTGCCTCGCGCGGCAATCGTTGCGCGGCAAACGTCCGAGGCTGCCTCGCGAGGCGACTCGCTCAGTCAATACGCGGCTACTAAAGCATGGCTTCATGGCTAGCTACTTGTCTGTAAGTTCTGTAACATACATCACAGATACACATAATTCGAAGTAGGTTACGTAGGCAAGCATGGAATAAAATCATTCAACGATCCGACTCACCTATTTTTGACAACGCTTCGTTTGCTCCTCATTATAACCCCGGGAACATCAGTGACGATGGAGTCCAGCAGCTTGAGCCGCTCGCTCAGCGGCGCGCCGCCCGCGTCCGCCGGGCCCGCCAGCACAACGCCGTTGTGGTACAGCACGTCGAACACGCAGTAACACGGCCGGAAGTGCGAGTTGGACGTTATCTTTTTAACGTCAAATGCCACGCCTTAGAAAAAATAAAAATAAATTGTTACAATAACCTAAGGTCAAAATCTATAATAAATGAGAGCCACTGCTCTCATTTATCATCATAGCACGCATGATAAAAACAACGTTTTTTTTTAAGGCGAAGGGATAGGCAAATGACCTTGCCCGTTTGTGACGTGGCAAGCAGTCCGATCAATGCGACATCTGTTAAATAATCGACGCGTGAACTCGATGCGAATGGGCGCGGGCTGATGGATTGAAATATTGCACTGTGATGTTAGTAGATGGCGCTTGTTTCAGTTTTCCGATTGCCTTACACAGACACAGCATAATGTTCAAATCAGATTTCGCAAAAATAATAAAAATTGAATCATTTCGGCATTCGTAACGTGGCCTTAAAGTCTTGTTACCTTGGGCTCTGTCTGCTCCGCAAGGAATAGAGACGTTATTTATGTATGTATGTATGTGATATTATACATGAGAAAGTTTGTGACGATGTGAGTGAGTGTGTAATGTTTGTTTCTTCTTTTTTTTATGTGAATAGGAAGGTAAACGAGCAAGTGGGTCACCTGATGGTAAGCGATCACCACTGCCCATAGACACCCGCAACCCCGGAGGGATTGCAGATGCGTTGCCATGCCAACCTAGAGGACTTAGATGAAATACCTCTGCATGAAATTTGGAACGAAGACAGTTGGTACCCTAGATTAAAACAGGCTACTTTTTATCACAGAAAATTGCAGTTTCCGCGGGATAGTGATGAACGTGACGTCAAAGGTGTCCAGAGTCTGTCTGGAGTCGCAACGTAAATTATTATTGCAGAATAAAGTAAAACTTGAACGTGTGCGGGAAAGGTACAGAAAAAGGTGTAGTTTTTCCAATGATTATTTTCAAAACCGATATCTGAGGGTCCGAGAGGTCCCCAAACATAAATCCGTTATCAAAAATGAAAAAGATGGCCGCCATTTTGAATTCTTTAAGTTTTGAAACGATTATTTTCAAAATCGATATCTGAGGGTCCGAGTGGTCGTCAAACACAAATCTGCTATCGAAAATAAAAAAACTGACCGCCATTTTGAATTCTTTACTTTTTGAACCGATTGTTTTCAAATTCGATATCTGAGGATCCGAGTGGTCTCCAAACATGAATCAGTTTTTAAAAATGAAAAAAGTGGCCGCCATTTTAAAAACTTTTGTTTTTGGACCGATTGATTTCAAAATCGATATCTGACGATCCGAGTAATTCCCAAACACGTATCCGTTATATAAAATGGAAAAAGTGACCGCCATTTTGAAATCTCTAGTTTTTGAACCGATTGTTTTCAAAATCGATATCTGAGGGTCCGAGTGATTCCCAAACACGTATCCGTTATATAAAATGGAAAAAGTGACCGCCATTTTGAAATCTTTAGTTTTTGAACCGATTGTTTTCAAAATCGATATCTGAGGGTCCAAGTGGTCGTCAAACACAAATCTGCTATCGAAAATAAAAAAACTGACCGCCATTTTGAATTCTTTACTTTTTGAACCGATTGTTTTCAAATTCGATATCTGAGGATCCGAGTGGTCTCCAAACATGAATCCGTTATCAAAAACGAAAAAAGTGGCCGCCATTTTGAAATCTTTAGTTTTTGGACCGATTGCTTTTAAAATCGATATCTGACGATCCGAGTGGTTCCCAAACACGTATCCGTTATATAAAATGGAAAAAGTGACCGCCATTTTGAAATCTTTACTCTTTGAACCGATTGTTTTAAAATTCGATATCTGAGGATCCGAGTGGTCCCCAAACATGAATCCGTTTTTAAAAATGAAAAAAGTGGCCGCCATTTTGAAAACTTTTGTTTTTGGACCGATTGTTTTCAAAATCGATATCTGACGATCCGAGTGGTTCCCAAACACGTATCCGTTA
This sequence comes from Pandemis heparana, assembly GCA_963854515.1. Classification (NCBI taxonomy): domain Eukaryota; kingdom Metazoa; phylum Arthropoda; class Insecta; order Lepidoptera; family Tortricidae; genus Pandemis; species Pandemis heparana. The sequence goes on along the minus strand of OY978007.1, from coordinate 13,786,586 downwards.
TATAAAATGGAAAAAGTGACCGCCATTTTGAAATCTTTACTTTTTGAACCGATTGTTTTAAAACTCGATATCTGAGGATCCGAGTGGTCCCCAAACATGAATCCGTTTTTAAAAATGAAAAAAGTGGCCGCCATTTTGAAAACTTGTTTTTGGAACGATTGTTTTCAAAATCGATATCTGACGATCCGAGTGATTCCCAAACACGTATCCGTTATATAAAATGGAAAAAGTGACCGCCATTTTGAAATCCTTAGTTTTTGAACTGATTGTTTTCAAAATCGATATCTGAGGATTCGAGTGGTCCCCAAACATGAATCCGTTATCAAAATTGAAAAAAAGTGTCCGCCATTTTGAAATCTTTAGTTTTTAGATTGATAGCTTTCAAAATCGATATCTGAGGATCCGAGTGTTCCCCAAACATAAACCCGTTATCAAAAATGGAAAAAGTGGCCGCCAGCTCAGATATCGATTTTGAAAACAATCTGTTCAAAAACTAAACATTTCAAAATGGTGGTCACTTTTCTATTTTGTATAACGGATACGTGTTTGGGAACCACTCGGATCGTAAGATATCGATTTTGAAAACAATCGGTCCAAAAAGTAAAGAATTCAGAATGGCAGCCAGTTTTTTTTATTTTCGATAGCAGATTTGTGTTTGACGACCACTCGGACCCTCAGATATCGATTTTAAAAGTAATCGGTCCAAAACTTAAAGATTTCAAAATGGCGGCCACTTTTTTCATTTTTAAAAACGGATTCATGTTTGGGGACCACTCGGATCCTCAGATATCAATTTTGAAAACAATTAATCCAGAAAGTAAAGAATTCAAAATGGCGGCCAGTTTTTTTCATTTTCGGCAGCAGATTTGTGTTTGACAAGCACTCGGACCCTCAGATATCGATTTTGAAAATAATCGGCCCAAAACTTAAAGATTTCAAAATGGCGGCCACTTTTTTAGGTTTAAAGATCTTTATTCTCATTAAGGATTTACATTCACTTATAATGAGAACTTAATACTAAAATCGTAAATAGTACATTTCGATGCTAGTGCGGAAAGTATGCCATTACTTCACGAGTCTCGAGATATCTTGCCACGAGCCGAGAGGCGCGTGTATCGAACGACGATTTTCAATACAGTTGCGAAAAAAAAATACAACAGAATAATTTGAAATAACTAATTCACAACACTTTGTCAACAAATGTCACTAACACTAAGCTTAACTTTAACAAAATGCTGTTAATTGAGCAAACCGGTAGGTTCACTCCACAAATCTCGTCATTCGCGCTTTTCATTTCAAGTAAACAAAATAAAACTCACTTAACCTCAAAAATCTCTTTCCCGCCGCTCAGCCGCTCCAGTTCTACGGGCAGACTCTCTCCCAGTCTCTTACCTCGACTTCTTTAACCACCGAGCGCCACCGTGACAGTCTGCTTTACCGACTCTACCCAAGCGTATCGCCCGCGTTTACTCAACAACAGTTTGGAATTTAACAGATAGTATTAATTGTAATGTCAATACAATAAAATTATCTCAGCTTCAGTTAATCTCCATTAATCTCCAACATATATCTACTATCATTATATCTATCACTTTACTATTATTATCTTAGTATCATTATGTTCGATTATTTATTTATTGTTCAATATTTATTCAATCAATATACATATTTACAAGATTTAAAAACATATACCTATTTATAAAACCTTAAAGTACTTTAATCTAAACCTACCTAAACATATTTACCTATTTGAATTGTATAAACACAAAAACTACTGTTGCCTTTAGAACCTTAAAAACCATGGTTGCAGTTGGAAAAACACCTCCAATTTGACAGGCGTTTCGGCAGCTAAAATTCCGTTCCATTCAGACACCTTAATAAGAACTGTTTTTAGGAATTCAATATTTTATAATAATAATGATGAAAAGGCTAGTAATAAAATATAAAATCACAATATTTTGATATTTTTACATCAATAATAGGTTTTTATTTTTATTACGTCTTGGTAAGACTAGCATTATAATAACTCTTTGGCAAGTAGTCGTGAATTGGAACAAATAAAAATTAAAAAAAAATGGAAAAGTAAATCGCACTAGTGCGCAAAAACGAACTTTTCGCACGCAAAACCGCCAAAAAAGGGCACTTTTTGAGCAACTGTATTGTAAAATATATAACATGCAATGAGCGCTGCGCGCATTAACAAAACAGAAGCAGGTAGAATCTACATCACTATAGTTACTTGTTCGCTTGACAACATCAACAATATGTTCTTAGTGGGTAGAATTTTTGTACTGAGCATAACAAGACTTGAGTAAGATAAACTGGAAGTGGCTTTACATGGATGAGCGTAGTAGCATTTTAGTAAGAAGTTTAGGTTTTTTTTTAATACATATAATTGAATCCTGAATAAATTATTGTTATTTTTTTTTTTTTTTTTTTTTTTTAATTTATTTAGGCAACAAACAGTCACATAGTTGAACACACACACAACCGGTTTGTCAATATATTTGTATTATATTTATTGTATAATTATATTTTTCATTTTTGATAACGGATTTATGTTTGGGGACCTCTCGGACCTTCAGATATCGATTTTGAAATTAATTGTCCCAAAACATAAAGATTTCAAAATGGCGGCCACTTTTTCATTTTTGATAACGGATTTATGTTTGGGGACCTCTCAGACCCTCAGATATCGGTTTTGAAATCAATCGGTCGGAAAACTAAAGATTTCAAAATGGCGGCCATTTTTTTCATTTTCGATAGCAAATTTGTGTTTCACGACCACTCCGACCCTCACATATCGATTTTGAAAATATTCGGTCCAAAACTTAAAAATTTCAAAATGGCGGCCACTTTTTTCATTTTTGACAGCGGATTCATGTTTGGGGACCACTCGGATCTTCAGATATCGATTTTGAAAACAATTGGTCCAGAAAGTAAGGAATTCAAAATGGCGGCCAGTTTTTTCATTTTCTATAGCAAATTTGTGTTTCACGACCACTCGGACCCTCATATATCGATTTTGAAAATACTCGGTCCAAAACTTAAAGATTTCAAAATGGCGGCCACTTTTTTCATTTTTGACAACGGATTCATGTTTGGGGACCACTCGGATCTTCAGATATCGATTTTGAAAACAATTGGTCCAGAAAGTAAGGAATTCAAAATGGCGGCCAGTTTTTTCATTTTCGGTAGCAGATTTGTATGAACACAAAATATTTACCTTGCTACTCCGCTACTTACGTGCAAGTTAACCAAGCCTGTGCGAAATATGTACGTTTTGCATGCAAGCCCTCCCACCACTACTACCACACAAAACGCACACAAATCCCACAAACTTAATTAATCCTAACACCACACAAACACTGACGCGCGTTTCGATCCCTCTACGGGATCATTCTCAAAGTTAGAGCACAACCGATGCACATGCGAACCAACGTTGTACTAATTTGTAAAACTATAAATAAACTAAACTAAATGTACCCACATTCGTATATTACCAAACTACCCTCTTATTTATAATTTTAATTAGCCATCAACAACTACCTTCATAAATTTTTCCGACTACAACAAAAACAAAGAGGGTTATGTATTAAACAAAACAATTTTACTATTCATCAAAATGGACACGCAACAAAGGTGACGACAGCAAGTTCACCTGTTCGTTAATTATTGAAGCACTATTGTTGTACCTAATTATTTCCAACTGCTCTAAAACATCCAACCGTAAACCCTTTTCACAAAAATGCAAAACATCAAATGCTGCTGAATCTGACAATGAATGATTTGATTCTAATAAGTGTTTTGCAAAATTTGATCTATCTGGATGATTAAGCCTAAACGAGGCAACATGTTCCTTAAATCTTGTACTAAAACTACGACCCGTTTGCCCCACATACACACTATTGCAATCACTACATGTTAGCTTGTAGACCCCAGATCTACTTCCTTTATCTACCCTCTCTTTGTTATTACATAGCCTCGCACGCAAAGAATTATTTGTCTTAAAGGCAACATTAATGTTTTTTGACTTCATAACACTATAGATCTTATCTGACAAATAACCTACATAAGTAATACTAGATCTGTAATTGTCAGTAATCTGCGTGGGTTCTGCGGCGTAAAGCAAGCTATCCGCTATCCGCTTCCGCTTCTTTCTAACTAAACCGTTAACCATTGCTACACTGTAACCATTTGAAACTGCAATTTGATAAATAGTACTTAATTCCGAACTGTAATGTTCTTCAGAAAGAGGAACTGTTAATAATCTATGTACATAGCAATGGAAAGCAGCCAATTTATGCTGCCAAGGGTGAGTGGAAGCAGCCGGGATCACAGCATCTGTCTGCGTAGGCTTACGGTAAATTTGAAAAATATGCTTGTTATCTACTCTAGTTATTGTCAAATCCAAAAAAATTAATGAATTGTTCTCCTCTAATTCTCTCTTGAACTTTATCCTTTATCCTTGAGATTTGTGTTTGACAACCACTCGGACCCTCAGATATCGATTTTGAAAATAATCGGCCCAAAACTTAAAGATTTCAAAATGGCGGCCACTTTTTTCATTTTCGATAACGGATTTATGTTTGGGGACCTCTCGGACTCTCAGATATCGGTTTTGAAAATAATCGGTCCAAAAACTAAAGATTTCAAGATGGCGGCCACTTTTGTCATTTTTGACAACGGATTCATGTTTAGGGACCACTCGGATCCTCAGATATCGATTTTGAAAACAATTGGTTCAGAAAGTAAAGAATTCAAAATGGCGGCCAGTTTTTTCATTTTCGGTAGCAGATTTGTGATTGACAACCACTCGGACCCTCAGATATCGATTTTGAAAATAATCGGCCCAAAACTTAAAGATTTCAAAATGGCGGCCACTTTTTTCATTTTTGATAACGGATTTATGTTTGGGGACCTCTCGGACTCAGATATCGGTTTTGAAAATAATCAGTCCAATAACTAAAGATTTCAAAATGGCGGCCACTTTTGTCATTTTTGACAACGGATTCGTGTTTGGAGACAACTCGGATTCTCAGATATCGATTTTGAAATCAATCGGTCGGAAAACTAAAGATTTCAAAATGGCGGCCAGTTTTTTCATTTTCTATAGCAAATTTGTGTTTCACGACCACTCGGACCCTCATATATCGATTTTGAAAATACTCGGTCCAAAACTTAAAGATTTCAAAATGGCGGCCACTTTTTTCATTTTTAAAAACGGATTCATGTTTGGGGACCTCTCGAACTCTCAGATATCGGTTTTGAAAATAATCGGTCCAAAAACTAAAGATTTCAAAATAGCGGCCACTTTTGTCATTTTTGACAACGGATACGTGTTTGGAGACAACTCGGATTCTCAGATATCAATTTTGAAATTAATCGGTCGGAAAACTAAATATTTCAAAATGGCGGCCATTTTTTTCATTTTCGATAACGGATTTATGTTTGGGGACCTCTCGGACTCTCAGATATCGGTTTTGAAAATAATCGGTCCAAAAACTAAAGATTTCAAAATGGCGGCCACTTTTGTCATTTTTGACAACGGATTCGTGTTTGGAGACAACTCGGATTCTCAGATATCGATTTTGAAATCAATCGGTCGGAAAACTAAAGATTTCAAAATGGCGGCCAGTTTTTTCATTTTCTATAGCAAATTTGTGTTTCACGACCACTCGGACCCTCATATATCGATTTTGAAAATACTCGGTCCAAAACTTAAAGATTTCAAAATGGCGGCCACTTTTTTCATTTTTAAAAACGGATTCATGTTTGGGGACCTCTCGAACTCTCAGATATCGGTTTTGAAAATAATCGGTCCAAAAACTAAAGATTTCAAAATAGCGGCCACTTTTGTCATTTTTGACAACGGATACGTGTTTGGAGACAACTCGGATTCTCAGATATCAATTTTGAAATTAATCGGTCGGAAAACTAAATATTTCAAAATGGCGGCCATTTTTTTCATTTTCGATAACGGATTTATGTTTGGGGACCTCTCGGACTCTCAGATATCGGTTTTGAAAATAATCGGTCCAAAAACTAAAGATTTCAAAATGGCGGCCACTTTTGTCATTTTTGACAACGGATTCATGTTTGGGGACCACTCGGATCCTCAGATATCGATTTTGAAAACAATTGGTCTAGAAAGTAAAGAATTCAAAATGGCGGCCAGTTTTTTCATTTTCGGTAGCAGATTTGTGATTGACAACCACTCGGACCCTCAGATATCGATTTTGAAAATAATCGGCCTAAAACTTAAAGATTTCAAAATGGCGGCCACTTTTTTCATTTTTGATAACGGATTTATGTTTGGGGACCTCTCGGACTCTCAGATATCGGTCTTGAAAATAATCAGTCCAAAAACTAAAGATTTCAAAATGGCGGCCACTTTTGTCATTTTTGACAACGGATTCGTGTTTGGAGACAACTCGGATTCTCAGATATCGATTTTGAAATCAATCGGTCGGAAAACTAAAGATTTCAAAATGGCGGCCAGTTTTTTCATTTTCTATAGCAAATTTGTGTTTCACGACCACTCGGGCCCTCATATATCGATTTTGAAAATACTCGGTCCAAACCTTAAAGATTTCAAAATGGCGGCCACTTTTTTCATTTTTAAAAACAGATTCATGTTTGGGGACCTCTCGGACTCTCAGATATCGGTTTTGAAAATAATCGGTCCAAAAACTAAAGATTTCAAAATGGCGGCCACTTTTGTCATTTTTGACAACGGATACATGTTTGGAGACAACTCGGATTCTCAGATATCAATTTTGAAAACAATTGGTCCAAAAAGTAAAGAATTCAAAATGGCGGCCAGGTTTTTCATTTTCAGTAGCAGATTTATTTTTGACGACCACTCGGACCCTCAGATATCGATTTTGAAAATAATCGGCCCAAAAACAAAGATTTCAAAATGGCGGCCACTTTAATTTGACATTTTTGATAACGGATACGACACATGTTTGGAGACAACTCAGATCCTCAGATATTGATTTTGAAATTAATCGGTCGAAAAACTAAAGATTTCAATATGGCGGTCTTTTTTATTTTGATAACGGATCCATGTTTGGGGACCACTTGGACCTTCAGATATCTTTTTTTTTCTTACTAATGATAGACATATACATACATTGGAGTACTACTTGCCTAAATATCAAAAAATTTCATGCAGTAATTCCAACCAAAATCCTATTTCCCATGCTTGTTCGCTAAACAGCAAGTAAGTATCAAACCAACCTGCCACTAAGTTCCCAAAAAACGGATTGAAAATAATCACTTTTAACTTAATATAGGTATTATACGTGCGAAGCGAACGAGTACGACTTTTTGAAGCACTGTTTCGCGCCTATTCTGTGACTCAAACAACATGCTTAGCCAAACCAATATGAAAAAACGCGAAGCGAATGTTGGCAACGTCGCACTGCCGCCACTGAGCGAACATGCAACGTTGCTTTTTCCTTATTTTTTTCATACGTCTTATCCAAATTATTTTTTTATTTATTTATCTATTATTTTTTTATTTTTTTTTTATGAACATTTTTGGTTTTATCTTAATAATTTATTTCACTGTATTATCTTTTTAACATTTTTTTGGTTTACGATTTTTTTTGTACATTGAAAAGCGCCTGATTGAATGTGCGGGCAAATATTGCGTTCGCCCTTTTCACAAGCTCAGGGCAGTACTACTCTCTAAAGCCTTATTTGTTGGCTAATTGAAGCAAACGCACCGTGGAATTTTAATTATGAGTTACTAGAGTAACCTCGTCGAGATTGGTAGCAAACAGATTTGTTTCACCCGAGCAAAAGTTGTACAAAATATTGTCGAGACTCTTAGAGCAAACGAATTTTTGTACTAACTACGACATTAAGGAATATGTTTTCACCGGTGAATTCTAATTCAAGACATGTTTTATAGAATGTGCAGTTTTCAAAACTCCAAATTGTGTATTATCGCCATAAAACATGCACAAAAACAACCAATTTATGAGCTTTTGCCTATCCCTTCGCCTTAAGAGGGGTCAAACGAACAGACAGGTCACCTGATAGAAAGTGATCACCATCGCCCAGGGACACCTGCAAGACGTGGAGAATCACAGGTGCGTTGCCGGCCCTTTCAAGAACAGGAAGGCTCGCTTTTTAAAGATCCCTAAGTTATACCGCTCGGGGAATGTTGCAGCAGGAAGTTGGCAAAGTACGTACGTACGTTGCCAAGAGGTCGCTCCAAATTATACACAATGATACAGAAAAGCTTTTAGAAGACAGCAAAAATTTGCTCAATAAGATGATATAATACAATGATATGATATAAAAGCAAGCATAGATGAATGGCAGTTCAACAAGGCTAAGAAACCGGCGTGTCGAAAGAGTGAGGGCTCAACTTGTGCGTCGCGTTGCGTTGGGTCGCGTCGTCTCAGCAGATCAACGTGTACGCATCTTCAGAGCATTAAAGGCAAATATTACCGTAGAAGATGCTCTGAACATGCATACAATGCGTTGGTCTGTTGAGACGACGCGATGCAACGCAACGCAAAGCGCCAGTGGGGCCTCACTCGAACTCTAACGAATCATAATAGCAAAATAGTAAAGGCAAGTATCACCTTTGCTGCTAAACTTCAGCTTCTGCTTGTGCCAGCCCATCATTTCTCCGTCCAGAATCACGTTTTCGACGGTCGGACTGAAGCAATCCTTCAGGAAAGGAGTCAGCAGGCCAGATGCATACGTTTTACCGTAATTATCCGAGTATGGATGACCTTTTCTAGAAAAGTACTCGAACACTCCATTTTCCATATGCATCTGAAAAATTATTTCGTGTTTAGTAATGGTGTATGGTGGCTCAATTATAGAATACTAGCTGTTGCCCGCAACTCCGTCTGCGAAGAATTCGCTTATCGGCATCCCGCGGAAACTATACTATTTTTCGGGATAAAAACCCTACCCTATGGTCCTCCCTGAGACTCAAACTATCTTTGTACCAAATTTCATCAAAATCGGATCAGTGGTTTAGGCGTGGAAGCGTAACTGACAGACAGACAGGCAGACAGAGTTACTTTCGTATTTGAAAATACGGATGTTTGTTCTCAAGTCTTGGATGTTTAATATGTATTTAAGTACGTATTTATCTATATAATTATGTTTATCCGTTGTCTAGTGCCCATATTACAAGCTATGCTTAGTTTGGGGCTAGGTCAATTTGGTGTCAATTGTCCCAAGATATTTATTTATTATTTATATTATAACTTTATGGTTTTCTTTCTATTGTGTGTATATGTTTTCGTACGGTTTTGTATCCGTTTCTGTGTGTTGCGTGTGTGTTTTTTGAACGAATTTGTTTGAACGAAATTTTAAACAAAGGAAATACCGGTATTATATCGTTTTTTCATAACGTTTTAAAGGTCTGGCTACAACCGACATTTTAATGTAAGTTTGTACCTGGAACCTCTCGCCATCGAACTTCTCCTCGATGTAATAGCTCTGGCCGGCGGGCAGCAGCGGAGCGCGCGTGACCTCGAGCCGCGCGGACAGCATGGGTCGCACCATGCGGAACAAGCGCACGAGCAGTTGCGGACGCGTGTTGCGATCCTTCAGCTCTTTGCACATCTTGGAAAATTCAGTCATTTATCACAAGCGTTTGTTGTTCTGGTCAAATGTCTAGCAATTAGTCAAAGAGCCACTTTTGGTGGTCGGATTGACTTGAAACTTGGTATACATTTGTAGAAGGAAGGAATGACAATGAAAGTAGGTAAGTAGGTCCTAGGTAGGTAAGGTACAGTAGATCAAAAGTACTTAATGAACAAAAAAGGATGTAATTACAGAAACGGATAACTCACGTATAAAAGTCGAGTAATGCTCGACATGTTTCGGGCTAGTTCGTAGTCCTACCCTACTTTTGACAATAATAAAAATGACGATGAAAACGAGGGTAGTTGTGCGCCGCTGTCAGTTGCGTCGAGTAGCCGCGGGAGCAGAGCGCTGGCGCGCAGTGTTCGTTTCGTTTCGCTGCCGCCGGGGCGAGCGCTCCAAGAGGAAGGACTACGAACTAGTCTGAAACATGTCGAGCATTACTCGACTTTTATACGTGAGTTATCCGCTTTTGTAATTATAATTGAGTCTCACTGTAGTTTCATGTTGAAAAAAGGATATACTAAAATTTATAGACGGTTTCTACTATTTTATCCATGTTGATGAAGAGATTGAGGATACTATTTACAATTACAACTCTTCAACAACGACTCTGTATTGAACACAACAAACATAATAGTTAAACAGAAAAAGTACTACTGACCAGTATTGTTGAGAATATTTATAAGTTTAACCTCATAGTCTGAGAAGTATTTTTTTTTAACTTCGTCAACAATAAGAATATTAACGCTATTGCAAAACTGTCAAACTTTACGTTGCATATTGACAATCACTTCTCCGCAGAATCTGAAATTGTTACCTCGGCTAGATTGCTGCAGCTATCGTAGTATTCGGGAGCTTGAGGATGGAACGCCGCCAATATGCGGTGCATGCTCATGCCTAGCTTCAGATCCTTTAGTATTATCCTGAGAAACCACTTCATGTGCTCGGCGGTCACGTTCCGCATCATGTGGCTGAAGGCGTCATCTAAAATGGCTAAAAAGGGACTTCAGGTTTGACTAAAGTCCTGTGAAAGGCTTTCTGTCTTCCTAATTTTTGAAGTGAAAACTTCTTTAGAGGCGTTAGGCACTTTTTAGAATGGGTAAAAAATGTTAAACTCGCATCAGGCGTAAGACGGAGGGAGAGTTTAATAAAGGGATCCTGATATCCTGGTATATTAGGATCCCCTAAGAGCTTATTTTGAAATACGAATGAAGCTAGAGTCGCGTTCGATTTTTGAAGTGTACGCGCGTTGATTTCTATAATTCGTCGGTTTAACGTAAGTATGTGCGTTTGGCCTAGTGGTAGAAGGTGTGGAATAACCTCAGATCATAGAAAGGAATAACAGTGTGTTTTCTCAGGTGACCGCAGTTCAAATCTCGTGTATTTTTTCTTTTTGCGCGAGTGTGCGTGTGTGTAGTTTTCACTTCTGCCGGCACTCCCGGAATGCTACTCATCGCTTTTTTTATTTCTTTTCTAGACTGGGAGCAAAGAAAAAGCATAGAATGTACCAGCTGCTTCTCTCCCCACGCAGATCGTAAAAGCCCGTCGAGGGAATTGATTCCCCTTTCCATCTACTTATTACGCCCACGATCGCGTTGTTGGTCTTTATCTTGTCATCCCACTACTACTTTACCACTACCTCTGCACGTCTAGCACGACAGCGCACAAGAGTCGCGTCGCACGCGTGGTAGATTGCCTGTCTTTTTCTTACTGTTTGTTCTAGAAAGGGACGGGTAATCTATCTCCCGCGCGACGCGACTCTTGTGCGCTGTCGTGCTAGCCGGGCTGTCTCCCCCGGCAGCGATAAAGACGTATGATTTACTAATAAACGATAGGGAAAATACATGATATACAAATACTCACGTCCTTTTTCACCATGCGCTGTAGCAATTTTATCTAAAACATCATTGACATCCTGAATGGTAAAGGAACTAGACTTCTGCGACATTCTGTTCTTTATCTCGTAATAAGCTACGCCAGCGAAATCGCTTTCCTGTGTATTCACTGATCTGTATTCAGTCAACCTCTTAGCAGCAGAGGTACTCGGATTTAGAGCCAATACCTTTACTAATAGAGCACCTAGTTTAGGCGCTTTCATATTATAAGGGCCTCTCTCGCGGTCGTATTCTGGCAAGAGTAGCCTCATGATAGGGAATAAGCTGCAGTCCTGAAAACAAGCTACTGTAAGGACGCAGCCTCAATGCAGTGCTCGCTACATTTGCAGTCTCAGAACAAATAAAACTAAAGGTAGAATTCTGTGTGCAACTATAGACCGATCGCTTAACTGAGTCCTCGCCCGCGCGGCACAGGGGCGCAGGGTTGGCGACAAAGGAGGCCGAGAGGTGCGGGCGGCAGTCCAGTGTTGCCGTTAGCGTACATTTTACACATTTGACGTACCTTTTTAGCCTCCAATGTGTTATGTGTAATGGGGTCCAGTTTACGTACCTTTTGTTCTCATCCAAAACTATGTGTAACATTTTATGAACCGCAGCCAAACAGTTGTGGCAAAACTGTGAGCGTTAGAAGCTGTGTTAAGAGTTGAGTAAAAAAAATGCTTATGTACCTTTTTATCCCAAAATGTACCTTTTCAACGCTGTATATGTACCTTTTGGGAACTCAGTTGTGGCAACACTGCGGCAGTCGCACTACCCGCCCGCACCGCTCTCGGTTCCCTTTGTCGTCCTACCCTGCGCCCCTGTATCCGCACTCCATGGTTCGCACCACAGTGGTACCTACAGTGAACTAAGTAGTTAGGTAGGCTCAGGCTTATTTTTTAGTGTCCAGAGTGCGAACAGATAGATAGATGCCTAGGAAAATAAATTCTTACTTATATTTAGTGTAGTATTTTGAAAAAACCGGCCAAGTGCGAGTCGGACTCGCGCATCGAGGGTTCACTGTTAGCAGAGTCCACTTCTAAGCAAAATGTGCCTAGGCAGCATGAGGTCATTTTATATTGATTGCTACACAGCAGGCAGACGTAAAAAAATAGAATTTCAGACCCATTTCGTTAGTTGTGCTATAAGAGCTACTCTCATATCAAATTTCAAATTTCTAGGAAGTGACTGGAAGTACTCTTTATTTTTTGAGAGCACCGCAACTAGTAGGTAGGTACATACGGAAACACCTTTCCTGATGACTGTATCTTTTGATTGCATTAACTTAGAAAGTGGACTTTTTTTACAGCTCTAAAAGGCCGCCGACCTACGTATTTGATATTAATTTCAACTTTATACCTCCACGCGATTCTGAGAAAAAGCCTCTTGACAGTCAGACGGACGGGCGGATGGACGGACAACAAAATGATCCTATAAGTGTTCCGTTTTTCCTTTTAAGGCACGGAACCCTAAAAATGATCACCGACTGCTGTTTTTCTTCCAAAGGAAATTCTGTTTCCTCCGTTGCCGAAGTTTCAGGGTTTGTTTTTATCCTTTTCAGGTAAATGTTTTGCAGTCTGTTTTTTTTTTAGTTCATTATGTTATGAGATGTATGTGCCACATAAAGTTTAGGCTCGACGCGTTTCAGACGAAGCCGTAGCGGTTCTGCAAGCATGTAAGTGATCTATTCATTGTCAAAAAGGTATTGTGCAGTTTACCTTAGTCCCGTCAACTTTTCCAGCATTCAATCTGCAGTCGTCAATGAATCGTGTTAGTATCTTGTCTTGCTCCGTTCTGTCCTTTTTCTTTTTGAATATACAGTCCAAAACTTCACAGAGATCCCCAAACAGAACCGAGTTAGCCGGGACAACCTCATTTGTTGCCATTTTTGTTGGTGTATTTGGTCCCACTCCTTAATGTCCTACCCTACAATCAATATTATTTACTTAGTCATTTGCATAACTTTTTTTAACGCTATTAAAAACAAAATGACATTGGCAGAATTGTGCAAAGTTGCACGGTAGCCACAAGCAAAAGAGTGGACTTTCGTAAATATACTCGGGGGCACAGAAACCGGATCACTTCCTGTAGAAAGTTGTATGAAAAGTGACCCGGTTTCTTTGCTCCTGAGTATTATAAAAAAGGAGATCGTTTATACAGTTAAATAAATAAAACCCTTAAATTTTGTAATGTAACCTTGGTGCAAGAAAATTCTTCTACCATTAGTATTATGCACTTCATTCATCATACGTCTAATGTGGTATTAGTGGTTATTGTTAAAATAAAAATGCTATATTAAAATTAACTCCATTTATTCATTTTATACAACAATATATTTATACAAGTACTTCTTTGCAATAAGTGGAGAATGATCTTTATACAATATATACAAATTAAAGGCAGTTTCCCTTGTCAAATCCATGACGCCATGTTTCTCGCAGTTTTTAACAGGTGGGCACTTCAGTGCCCTTTCATAATATTCAATTGCTAAATTGTTTATGCTTAACATGTGGTATGCTCTACCGATATTGTAATAAGCTTCCTGATCAAACTTTCTCATGTGCTGGTAGGTGATCAAATAGGAAATCCCTTGTAGTATTAAATTGTGATGTTTATCCATCGTCCTCTGTGCTGCCATTATTATCAAGGTAATTCCTATCAGAAAAGCAGACAAAGGCTCTCGACACTGATCATGGTACTCTATAAAATATTTCAGTGCCACAATGTACCTGCCTGAAGTAAGAAAATTATTACCTAGGAACAAATTCTTTACAATGTTAGGTTCTCTTTGGAAAAGTCGCGACAAAAATTTCACATGTGTATTTTCATCAATTGAATTTATCACTAGATCTAATATGTTCCAACATTTGTTGCTGGGGTACTTCATACTGAAGTCCCTGATGAAACTGAAGGCATTCTGATGGTCATTATTCAGCAGGCAAGCCTGTAAACAATAAAACTCTATATCTAATCTCTTTGGTGCCAGACTTTTAGACATGAGAGAGCCAAATGTCAGTCTTTGCATGGCACAATATTGTTTGTGTTCGCAGGCTATCCCTAGTAATTCTTGAAAAAGACTCCATTCTTCTGTTGGAGTGAGTTTAAATGTCTCTTCTTCATCAAAATGTAGATCATCCTCATTGTATGGGCTCTCTCCTCGCATATTTCTAAATTCATGAATAAGATCAACTCCTCCCTTAGTTTTACGAGCAATCTTCAATTCTTCACTATGCCTATACCTCACAAACGATTTAGATAGCAAAGCTTCTCCTACTTCCAAATACTTCAGTATTTTGTTATATTTCTTCAGAGCACAGCATTGCTCAAACAGAAGACTGGCACTGACTACAAATTTATAATCTTGTTGTAAAATGTCAAGAGCTTCATCAATACTTCCTTTGGCCTCTAGAATCCTAAACATCTTTCTGCGGGCCTCTGCATGCTGCGGTGCATGTTTTAAAACTTTGTAATAAGAATCAATGGCCTCATTTTCTCTGCCTAAATTGAAAAGGCACTCGGCATGTTTGAGCCAGACAGCACCGAGATCAAAGCTAGCGTTCTTTACAAGCGGTTCCAGGAGTTGCAGAGCCAACTTGTGTTGCCCAACTGAGGATAGAGCTTCCTCTATATCCATATACAGATCACCTGCTTTCTCTACATCATTGGCCATGAATTCTTTTAGTAGCGTTTCAACTAAGCTAGTAGCTCCCAAGTGAATAAAACATACCAGCAGCTTGCTCTTTAAATCTATAGGCAAATTATTTGGCAGTGCGCAATTTACATAATTTGTTTGCTCCTCTAATAAGTTATCAGAATTTTGAACTGTTTGAATTTCTGCTTCTATTTCAACTCCAGCATTGGCCACAAAGACATCTATGCAGGTTTGATATTGTTTCTGGGAAATGAGCAATTCCAAAAAAATATTAGTGTCTTCTATAGTGAACAAAGTTGGGCACTTCTTGTACGCTGTTGCCAACACATCCAAGGCATGCTCTAGTTCACTGCTGTTGTGATATAGAGTTGCAGCCATTTTAGCATATTTCATGATAGTTTCCCCTTCATTAGGAGGTAATGAAGCAGCTATCTTGTGGTAGCATTTTACACGGCTAATGCTCAAAGTATGTATAGGATACTTTGACTCTTCAAGTGTAGTGAGAAGTTCTAGCCTTTTCATGTGTGTATCAAGATTGTGAGGCTCAGCTTTTATAGCCTGGGTAAAACAAATCATTTCCTGTCTCAAATCATTCCTTTGTTTAGAAAGAGCTGCAAGTCGGAGCCACTCATTGGCATCAGAAGGACTCAAATGAGCAGCCAACAGTGAAAACTGCATAGACTTTTCAGGGTCATTTTCATATATCTGTGCTAATGTTTGATAAGGCTCTGGAGCAGTAGGCACTTGTTTTATAATTTCATGACACATTTTTTCAGCTGTTTCCTTGTCGCCTCTAACAAATCGTAAATTGGCTTCTCCCATTAGTCCTAGGAGAGCCGTTGAGAGCCGCGTATATTTTCTGCGCCTCGTTAGTCCTTTCTCCGCAAGTTTCACGGATTGCCGAGGCTCGTTGTCACTCTTTTTCAAGTCTACATCTTCTTCATCATCGTGCTCGTACCACTCGCTAGAATACTCGGCGAATGACAATTCACCGCTCAAGAATTTGTTTGTTAATTCCTTCTCTAAATCCATTTTTTCAATAGAAGGTCCAGGCCTAAGGTTAGCCATTTTAAATAACCATAAAATTGAGACTAAAATTACACATAAAACGATAAATCACTTACTTAATTTAAGCTTCGATTGGAAGCGCTCGTCGAATCGGACAGAGCGATACACATATCATGGAGTGTATAAAATTAACAAAGACAAAAGTAATACTCAGATGGAATAAGTTAAATCAAGTAATTAAAATTAACATGCGTCGACAAGCTGCGTTTTGCAATCCACGGTGCAACACAACACAACAGCAACACAATAAAATAAATACTCTGTCATTCATACGGTCATGAGTTTGACATTGACAGATAATAATGACCGTTCCGTTCACGCTGCGTTTCGTTTACTTTCATACCATACCCGATTAAAGAAAAAAAACACAAGTTATTGTAGTAATATTAGGGCTTTATTAGGGGCATACTATGAATTTCGAAGTTTGATATCATGCCATTTCTCTCTCTCCGATTAATGAGCTAATGTTAGTGAAACAGCACGAAATGAATTTCGAATTCCGAATTTCAAAGTATCAAGCTCGTCAACTTTGATAAACAATAACTGCTCGTCAAGAAAACTTCCACATCCGAACTATTAGAGGCTTATTAAAAACAGTTAAAATGAATAAAAAATAATGAAGAAAACTGAATGAGAATCTATATTAATAATTTCGTGACCGGTTACGGTAGACTCGATCGAAACGTTGCCTAAATGATAGAACGTGAAAAAATAAAAATTTCGAGTCGACAACATGTATCCGCAAAATTCGGATTGTCGAGTATTTTGTAAAATTCTAACGGTGCTGATGGACAAATCGCAGTCGCCATATTGGACACCACAGACTAGCGCGAAACTGACACCGGAGGACGACAAACGTTCCGTTTCATGCTAGCGCACATACGCCGTGCGATTTTTCTTAAACCTGAGATTGGCCAACATAACCATAGAAAAAATTGAATAATTGGGAATGGATGATTATTTTAAAAGTGCTTGGTGATTTTTCTTTTGGTAGGAATAACCATCCTCAGCTACGGAAAAAAGTTTCCGATTTTTTCCGTCGAGCCATATATTTTATAAAAATAAAAACATTTTATTCAGTCACTATCGCGGTAGTGATGTAATGAATGTCATATTTTCGACATTAGCGAATGCAAATGCGAATGCGAATATTCAGTTTTTGTTAAAATTTGGCACCATTTGTCTATGGCTTGGTGACTTTGGTGGCAGTCCCGTAAAAACGAAGTACGTTCCGTTTGTTTTTTGTTCCTAGAATAGCCGAGTTGAGACGAACGAACGCATCTGATTGAAATGTCATTCCACTCTATGTTGCCAGATGGGCTATTTAATTTAGCGCCAAGCCAATGGGGCTATCTCCCTTACCGGGCGGCGAAAATTATATAATTAAACAACTACTAGATACCCTCAATTTTTTTTTATATTCGCATAACATTCGCAGTAATTTTGCGAATGGGAATGCGAATATTCCAGAATATGCGAATATTCGCGAATGCGTATGCGAATGCGAATATAAGTTACATCACTACTCGGCCCTTATACGGCAGCTAAGCAGTACGCCAATGCATATCAAATTAAAAAAAAAACTGCTTGAATCTGTAGTAGAAATGTCATCACATTTCTAGCTAAAAGAAGCAACGGCTAAGTGGCGCCGTCTGTAGATTGTTCGTGTTACTAAACCACTATGGTAATTTTTATGGCATTGTTCATTTTTTTTAAGCTGTGCTTTTAACACCTTTATTTGATAGAATGGACTTTTTTAAGAAACTAACTTGAATATTATGCTTCTACGTATCTTTGTTTATTAATAATAAATATAAATATTTTTCGCTGTTTGATAATTTGTTAATTTTGGCAGGATCCTAATCGCCTTCGTACAGAAATATAAAAAAAGGTTTTGTCTATATGTCAACGTCATAGATCTGTAGATGTGTGTGCATTTAACGGCAAACTCACGTTTAATGTCAACAATGTTCGCGTGTTCGAAATTATTTCCGTTCGTTGGCGTTGTTATTGTTTTCCGTGCTGTTTTTGCTTTTTCGTTTCACCCCTGCACATCTTTCCTGACTTCTACTTACATTAAAATGGTCTTCGCAACAATGCATCGTGTAAACTTTGAAATATTCCACATTAGCTTGCGTACACCATTTCTTCTGCAAACCTTCTCTGATTTTCACAATGATTTTGTTGGGGCTATAGTTCGAGTCATTGTTGCATCCCGGCAGAAAACATTTTTATATAAATATCCATTGTTTGTTACAGTTTTATACTTTGAATTTGCTTTTATTTCAAATGTTTGTAGGTTAAGTCAGAATGTAATGTTATGATGTAGATGTGACAGTGATAGCGTGACAGATACCGTAGCTAAACTTTTTTTTTTCATTTTTGTGGCAAACATTTAATGCCCGATTCTTACATAAAACCCGGTCGTTAGATCAAACAAAGGTCAAAACTTACTACGTACTTTTACAAAAACATCTGCAATCGTAAAGTATTTTTGAAATCGGACAAGATAAATCGGTTATTTGATGGTTTTCCTCCAAATGGTTTTCGAATTGGAGCATACTAAAAAAAATGAACAATGTCAATTCCCCATGTATGGTAGTAACACAAACAATCTACAGGCGGCGCCACTTAGCCGTTGCTTCTTTTAGCTACAGATGTCATCGTTTACCACAGATTCAAGCAGGATTTTTTTTTTTAAATTGATATGTCATTGGCGTAGTGCTTATCAGCCGTACAGAGGCCGCTGAGTGACTGGGTAAAATGTTTTTATTTTTATAAAATATATGGCTCGACGGAAAAATAAAGGGTGCCGTTCAATCGTCATACAAACTTTTAGCATAATTTCATTTCACTACGCTCAAAAATCATAATACTCATTTAGCATAACAACGGATTTCAGATTTTTACCGAGCATAAGCTTTAAATAATATAACATTCATTAGTCATAACAACAATTGCAGTAATGCTTATATTTAATAATTTCATTTTAATATTCGGTTATTCAATATAATGATTAAAATTCATAACAACATTTAGAATAATGATAAGAGGGTTTAAACATAATTATATGTAATAAGTAAGCGTACAATTTTTTTTCGTATATTTACACTTGGCTGGTGCCAAATGCAAAAAACATTTGATTTGTGCGAGCGAGCGAAGCGAGCGAGCTAGATGGTTCGGAGCAGAAGCGAGTCGGATAGGTTAGGTTCAGAAGGCTAAGGCGGGAGCAAAGCGAAGCGTAGCTTCCGCCTTAGCCTTCGATGTTAGGTATTTTTTTTATAGCAGCCCGGATAATATTGCTGTTGCAGTTTTGCCAACAAAAACGAACTGCTATATTCAATAATTATATTAGTATTGCTGTTGGATTTTTGCCAGGCGTTTATACTTTTCGATCATTATCCTCGGTGTTGGTATAAACATTGTTTATTATGAACTTTGATTATGCTGCATGATTATTATGCAGTACCTTAATTATGCGTAAGACAATTATGCAAATTGATATTATGATTTCAGAAATTCGGCATTTTGTTTGTATGCATATTGTTTTTATACGATCTCAATACTTCGACAAATTGAAATTATGATATTCGTGTTATGAGAAATGAAAATTCGCTAATCGTTGTTATGACGAACATTACACACCCAAAAATAAATAATAATAAACAAATAAATATCATGGGACAAATTACACCAACTGACCCAGTCCCCAACTAAGCAAAGCTTTGTGCTATGGGTGCCAAGCAACGGATAAACATACTTATATAATTTAGATAAATACATACTTAAATACATACAACATCCATGACTCGGGCACAAACATTCGTATTCATCATACAAATGTCTGCCCCTACCGGGATTCGAACCCGGGACCTCTAGCTTCATAGTCAGGGTCACTAACCACTAGACTATCCGGTCGTCAAATCTGAAACTTTTTTCCGTAGCTAAGGATGGTTATTCGTATCAAAAGAAAAATCACCAAACACACTTTTAAAATAATCATGCATTCCAAATTCAAAATAAAAACGGATTTCGGAAAAAAAATCAAACTTTAAAATGGCCGCCCTGTAAAATTGCCATTTTGGATTTGGACTTATCAAGTTGTTCACGCCATGCACGGATATATTCTTGCAGATAATTTCAGTTATTGTGAATGCTATCACTTACCTACCTATTTTTGTATTAAAATAATAATCAGTGATTCGACATAATGGCTACACATTCTACCTACATTTTGTACCTACAAGTGTATTATGATTCAAATTTCACCCGAGCGAAGCCGGGTTTTCATCTAGTAAAAATAAAAATCCCGTGATACTGAAATCCACTGAAATCTGTGGCATAGTCTGTGGTTTGGTTTGTGTGAGTGTGACACTTGACAGTGACAAAACGTAAGTGATTATATTCTCTTTGACAGTGACAACTAGCTTTCTGGCATAAAATTTTATTTTCATTCAGTCCATTTTGTTTATTTACTAAATAAATCGGTATTGACATAACACTTCAATTTTGAACTGTTTTCTATAATATCGTAAGTTCTTTCTCTATACATTCACATTTTTGTCTTGTGAATCTTGGTCTTTGTTAAATATATAAAATATCTTAAACAGCTGTGAGAAAAAACATTTGCGATTTAACTATCATTCATTAACATGAAACAATGGAGATGCAATGCAACTGCTTTGTTCTTCATGCAATTTATGAGACTTATATTGCAAGCTTAACGTAGGTAACAAAGACGTAACTATATGTTAATTTATAATCCTTGAATGCTGCTTGAACCGACCACTTCCATAAAAAGACATTCACCTAGAAAGTGAAAAGCCAGTCATTCTGGTCATTATTTTTAAACGAGCGACTAATTAGTGTAACTTACGTTACAGGTGAGGTGAGAAGTACAAATTTAAAATGTGTGATACCCTGGAATACCTGAAGGAACAATTGACAGACATTGAAAATGAGTGCCTCAGCCCATGTACAGAGTTCAATATTGCTTATGAACCAGCAAAACCCGAGTTGGAGAATTTGCCTGTTGAGGTAATTGATACACTTAGGGAAGATAAACTGATGCATCAACTGTCATAATTTCATCTAAGAACTTTAAAAAAAAACTGTTTATATGGTTGCATGGCCTAAAACCGTTTTGTTTTGCAGGTATTTTTAAGAATTTGCTCGTACCTTGAAGCAGATTATTTGATACAAACTGTAGCCAAAGTTTGTACAAGGTTCGAATCAATATTAGCTGATGTTCACATGTGGAAAAGTTGGATTTATAGTAAATTAGATGGTGGCTGCTATCCCCCTTTGCCTAATTTAAAAGTATATGATGAGCTTGATGTAGACTGGGTAGACTTGTCACTGGAAGTGGCTAAGGAGAAGAGAAAATGGGACAATGCAGAAAAAAGCATGAGGCACATTGTTGTGAAGGATGTTCATTATGCATCAGTGGACACGGTGCTGTTGGTTAATGTAAGTATGGTGCTTGCATGTGGCCATGTCTTGGTACAGTGTTAAGGTTCATTCAAATATAAAGAATATGCAGTTTAATTTCTACTGCACAAGTACTTCATTATCATATTGTATGCCCAAAATTGGCAAACCTTAAACTTCTTTAAGAGGGTGCATCCTGGATGAGATATAGTATATTATCCCTTTAATACGAAAATAAAAGTCCATCAGGATTACTCATACTCATACTAATTTATTCGTAATAATTATAACAATAATAACAACGACGCAACAACAACAACAACAACGACGACACAACAACAACATAATAACGTTATAATTATTGTTATTGTTGTAATTGTTGTTAATCATTGCATTGATAATTGACAGTTAAGGAGTGGTGAGACAGGCCATTAATGTTTCTTTTTTTATTGCTTGTTTACATTTTACATATATTTTTATTTCTAATTGTACTAAAATAAGCAAAGACTGTCATAGATATAATACAAGAAGCTTGTCACACTTAGATGAGACAGGCCCTAAATATAATATTGAAAACCTCTCCTTGATAAAACTTCATATTTTTCAGGGTGGTGAATACTGCATCTCTGGCGGCAGAGACCGTGGCATGGCGCTTTGGAATGTATTGGATATAAAACCCAACCACGATAGTAACAATCAGACAACATTTGCTGATATCAAGCCCAACCATATAAGGTCTGATGCCCATGCTGGCTGGGTGTGGGACCTGGCTGCGGACCGAGTGGACAATGCTTCAATAGTCTACTCTGCATCCTGGGATAACACGGTCAAGGCTTGGGATTTACAAACTGGATTCACCTGTGTAGAAACCTTTCAGTAAGTTTTTTTTTTATATAAGAGGTGGAAAACGAGCAGACGGGTCACCTGATGGAAAGTAATCACCACTGCCCAGGGACACCTGCAAGACTTGGGGAATCATAGGTGTGTTGCCGGCCCTTTCAAGAACGGGAAGGCTCGCTTTTTAAAGATCCCTAAATTGTACCGCTCAGTAGTTTGTTGTTAAGTCAATATAATTGATGCATTTGAACAAACCCTCAAAAAAGAAGTTACAAGAACAAGGTTATAAACTATAAAAAGATTTTGCTTATAATTTTAAAAAGTAAAACTAAACTATTACTAAACTTAAACAAATCACTACTCAGCATTTACCTAATTATAAAAATGCTTTCAACATGAAATGCAATTCTTCGGCTTTTATAGTGAGTTATCGTTGTGTTGTAATTATATAAAAATGCTCACAAAAGTCACTAATAATGATGAGAGGGGGTGAAATAATTTAGCACTTTTCTTCTTTACTAATGCAACATGTCTCTTTAATTTACAGGTGTAGAATATCTGCTCTCTCCGTGGTATCCTGTGACAATTTAGTCATGGCAGGATTGTACTCCAAAAAGATACTCTCATTTGATCTCCGCACGGGACCAGCCCCTATTAGTTCATATCAACCACATAGGGGCCCTGTGTTGGCCCTCGACTCATACAATAATAAGGTCGCATCTGTCAGTGAAGACAAAACTCTGGCTGTGTGGGACAGAGTGGCTGGAAAAACATTAGTGACTGACGTGAAAATGCCGACTGAGAAAGCGTTCCCTGTTTGTGTCAGTTGGAGCCAAGCTGCCTTGTACATTGGGGACTCCAAAGGGGCTCTCCACCTTATCCATCCAGAAGAACATAAATACCTGAAGACTCATAGGATGTGGTCGGAACCTTTTAATGACCCTCCCTGCAAAATTACTGGCTGTTTGCAAACCAATGGGAGTTTAGTGTTGTGTTCGGACAGAGGCGAAATTAAGTTTATGTACAATAGTTACCCTCCGCGAAAATATGCCTCGGTGAATTCGACGACGTTTGATGTAACACAGGTATTATTTACTGTTACAGTGTAATAAAGAAATTATTATAGATTTTTTCAATGAGTGAGCTTATACGAATTTTATTATGTTTCAGTTGCGGTACCTAAACGGCATTTTATGTATCGGGACGTGTGACTCAGCGTTGGAGTTTTGGGTGCCTAACGAACAATATCCTGACGCGGTATGCTGAGCGAAATTGCTTGTTCAAATGGATCATTTGCTTTAATGGTAAACAGATCACAAATTTTAAGACTTTTTTTTAAACTACAAATTAAACGATTAAACTTATGATTATTTGTCGCAATGATCAGACTCATTTCGATCTTTTTGGAAGATCTTCAAGGGTGAGTTCGTTCTCGACGGATTTGGAGTTTTTATGATTCATGTCTCACGAGATTTAAAATACTAAAATGCTATGACAATTTTAATAAGAATCAATACCAATGTTAACTATTTTATGAATTACTAATACAATGTTGATTGTTTTTTTTACTATTAAGGGCATTTTTACCGAATGAAATCTTATTGCATTTTAATTTTGACCTTATAAACGTGGTGACGTTTATTGTTGCGATTCAATCTGTTGCGCAGATTTATCGAACTTATGTATTCCAAATCATTCAGATAGTCTATTATGCAATGTTCAATAACCGGCACGAAACATGCTGCATAGAGACTAGGCAAGACTGTTAAGGGTTGTTTACCTCTCTCTGTTAAGTTCTTGATACTTTGTGTCAGATATCTGTGATGCCATCTCGCTTTATTCCTTCAAAACACGTCACGTCAAAAATGTGCCAATTTTTTTTACGATTCAGTTGAAATTTATGCGAATACCTACAACAACAAATAACAGTATAATGCAGAGGCGTCTTTACCTATGGTGCAGGGTGTGCGGCGCACTCGGGCGCCGGGTCTAAGGGGGCGCCGAGCTTCCTCTAATGCGACACCTCCAAAGATGCGTCGCTCACGGCGCCGGCGCTCTCAAAGACCCTGCGCCCGTGTTTTGGCGCCAGGGTACTGGTTGCACACGGGCGCCACAAAGGCTAGAGACGCCTCTGATAATGTAATGTATAATGCTACCAACCTTATCATTATCGTAAATTTAATGGCAATGGCAACTAATTAAAGTTAAAATAATACACAAGTTACCAGTGTTACCAGTCTTATTTGGTAACCCTTTATTGCAATACCTACAATCACGACAACTTGTATTTGATTCCGAAGAAGATACTGGAATTGCAAAGCGAGGGGTAATGCCATCCTAATCCAAGTGAACTGAATGATTTGTTAACCTCGAATCTGTATTAAAAGTTTCATTTACTTGATTCGTAGTATGAAGGGTTGTGTGTGAAGTGTTGAAAGTATGTACAATTTACATAATTTCTGGCCAATCATGTAAACTCGAGGACTTTAATTGTTGAACATAGATTCATGTAATGCTGCCATAGTAAAACAACTGCTTTCTAGTGATTACAAAAATTAAAACAAGTTATAAAGGATTGGCAATGTCGGTACGGCAGCGTTCCACATTTGCTCAAAAAAATAATGAAGTCCTTGAGTGTACTATACGTGCTGCTTTATTATTTACATGGAATTATAAATTATTTTGTACCAGTTGGTGAGTTGATGATTTTTTTTTATCGAGAAAAACACTCACTAGTTAGGTACCATAAAATACTGGTCATAAATCGATGATGCCAGTAAATAGTGCAATAACAGTGCGGCTGCTGAAGATGTTTTTTTTTTATGTGTATACATATGGTAATATTTAATTCGAATCTTCATTTCGTTGTTACTATGCGCATTCTACTTGTTTTCTGTAATTGTCACATACAAAGACTTCATTATACTATAGCACTTTATTACAAGGTGCAAAAATGTATCCAAACATCCTTGTACTCGACTGTAATTGCGTATATCTGAAACTCCACGTGTATTAAGTACCCCGGTCACTCACACGTGCACATATAATATATGTGCATGTGTTAGTATATAATTGAAGTAGGTACAACCATAGAGAGAAGAAATTGAATGAAGGTGACTATGTAATTAATTATGCGTGATTAAATAATGCCACTATTTTGTTTGATTTGAACGTTTTTGGGTCATCTTTCGTCCGTTTTATAGTCTTTGATATTGGACTTTAATTTATTATGTGTAACCTTTGTTTAATAGTTTCTAAAGTTGTTATAAAGTATGAGCCACAAATGGAGTGAATGGTTATTTCATTTCTTATGCCACGTCGGTACGGACTCTTAAATGTAACTAAGTAATCGGTCTGTTTTTGTCAAAATTATGATCTGTAACCTATGTGGTTATACTAAACAAGTTCACTTTTTATGATTAAACTGAAAAAAGTTAGTTAGAATTAGAACCCTGTAATGAAACACTAACTTCGTGTACTTGTTAGGTGCAATCAAGAAACGACGCAGAATGCACTATCAGACGACCTGATTTTGTACGGAATCAAATGGGGGACACAAATTATCAGATCGTGCTATAAAAGTTGGTCGTAAATTCTAGGCCTAGGCCGTGCATTCCGAGTCGTACATTGACTGCACCCGAAATTCCTGGAAGAAATCCAAAATTGTTTTTTATGGAAACAAAATTTTGCTATTTTTTTTGGGCATGAACATCTCTCCGGGATCTAAAGAGGTACCTATATAAGGTTCCAAAGTTCGTATTTATGGTTCGTTAACACAATTAATGTTAAGTTTCACATTAATAATTGAGATATATTTATAAGTTGTTTTTATTGCGTGTTCTCGAACTTGCTGCGTATAATCTTTGAGCAATGAAATAAAAATATTATTTAAAGTCCTATTTTATGCTCATTGCCTGATCTCTATTTAATAAAGACTTCTGTGGCCCTAGCACACTATGCATTTATTTCTATTATAAAGCAAATATCACTTTCACACATGTATGTTAATTAGAAAGGGATAGTTGCTTAGTGACCGCAACAAAATCTAGCCTGCTAGGGCCACTGTTATTATTTTGAAAATAAAATTATGCATGCATGTATGTAGATAGTGACTATTAATTTTTCAGTAGCATCTTCTGAAGATTACAAATAGATCTTGTCGTCGTGATATCAAAAATAGGGTAGGTACTTGAACAATCTTTGAATTTTAATGGTAATTACTAAAACATTAAAACTGTATAACTTTATTTTAAAATAATAAAACCCTCCATGTTTGTTTATAGCTTTTATAATGCATTTAAATAAAAGCCGAATTATCAGCTTGTATTTTATTTCGACGAAAGAGGCTTCCGTCCACTGTAGTCTGCTTTGCTCGAACCTGGTGATGGTGAATACGACCAGAGAAAAGTCAATAGACTGGTTAGCGGTGGATTTACCAGTAAGCTGGAGCCCAGAGCGGCAGCTTTTGAAGACTGGCAAATTTGACCCAAAAATACTTTTGTCTAACAGAATTAAAAAAATGCACTATCTAAGAAAATTTGATAGGATGTTGGCGGAAAATGTGTAAGATTAACCATTTTAATAACATAACGACTGCTGAACCCTCATCGTTACGTAGGTGCCTATGCGTAATCAAACACACTTGGCCAATTTTTCAAATATGCATGCCACTTAGAAAAACTGCCCATAAACATGTTTTTTCTGCTAAATATTGTTAAATTGTAAATGGAGGGCCTTTATCAGGGGCATAAGTAGCTGTTCTACCGCCGTATCAGCTGTATCAATGATTACGTGGCTTTTGATTAATAGGGGCCCAACTTGTGTGTGTGTACCTAAGCAAAATAGACTATCTACCCCAGGCATTAACCCAGGGTATAAAAAATGTTTGGGAGAAGGGCGCCCTCAATAAATTTTGTAGTAACATCGTAGGTATGTTTTGTGATATTATGATTTGGCAAACAACTTTAGTTTGGGCTTAAGCCTTCTTTTGGAACCTCTAAATTTGCGGGTGGTAGGGCCTTGTGCAAGGTCCGTCCGGATCGCTACCACCATCTTACTCGCTAATCCTGCCGCTAAGCTGCAGTGCTTGCGCTGCTGTGTTCCGGTGCGGAGAGTAAGACAGCCGGGGAAATTACGGGCACAAGAGGCATTTCCTCTAAGTCCTCTAGGTTGGCAACGCATCTGCAATCCCTCCGGGGTTGCGGGTGTCTATGGGCAGTGGTGGTCGCTTACCAGCAGGTGAGCCACTTGCTCGTTCGCCTTCCTATTCACATAAAAAAATAAAATAAAAAAATATTTTGCGAAACCCTTCGATCATCGATCAAAGGCGAAACCAGGCGAAACCTTAACGTCAGTAAAATTATTAATTTAACGTAAAATATCTTTGTAGTTTTTATAATAGTTTTCTATAATGTGCAAGAATGAAACATTTCACCTTATACATATAACTGCTTAATTAAAGCATTTAATTTCAATAAGAAAACATTGAGGTGTAATGTACTAACGTAAACGCCTTTTTTACATTGAAATTTATTGAACCCTGAACAAACAATTATTTCAATTTATTTAACTCTATTTGGCTTGAATAAATACTCTTCCTAATTTTACTTTAAAATTATAAAAATGGAATTATAATTAAATTTCTTCATGACAACATTTATTTGAAAAAATCACATAACAAAAATATTTTTGTAAGGGCAACACCAGTATCCCGTCATGGCTGAAATGGATTAAAATGTTTTCTTTGGCGGGAATTTGAATGAAGCGGGTGTTTTAAAGTTGACTGTGAATTGTAATTTTATTTTTTTTTCCCAAAAGTTGTAAATAGGTGCAATTTTGCAGATAAATTTGTAAATATGGCTGGGGATGACGACCCCGGAGGGGTCGTCGAGGGACCCCCTAGGAAAAGGACTTTCAATCAAAGCGGCGGTGGAAGTGATCCAGTAAGCGATGACAAACTTTATGCGGCTTTTATTAAGCCTGGATATAAAAGACTTTACCCGGAACATTGTGCTCATTCAGAGTTCAAAGTTTTTGTTGAGAGTACTAACAAGGAAAGACTGGGCAACAAGAGTCCGATTTATCTCAACCACATCTTTTCCAATGAAGTGAAAGGCGTGCTGTCCGTACATCGTGTCAATGCTAATAAGCTGGCCGTTGTGTTCAAGCAATTCAATACTGCCAACAATTTCCTCCTAAATGAGACCTTCCTTTCCAAATACAATTTGAAAGCATACATCCCTGCGAAGGAAATCGAGAAGACAGGAATAATAAGGTTTGTTCCAACAAACATATCCAACAAGGAACTGTATACGAAGTTATCTTCGTATTATGACATTATCGCCGTGAGGCGATTTACAAAGCGGGTCGGAGAAGAGCGTGTGCCACTTCAGACAGTGAGCATAACGTTTTTGTCCCACTCGCTCCCTGACTGTGTACAGTACGATTTATTTTCGTACAGAGTGTTTGCGTATGTACCTCCTTTGTTGCAATGCTTCAAGTGTTTTAAATTTAATCACTCAGCAAACATCTGTAATGGCAAGCAGCGTTGCTCCATATGCTCAGGTGAACACCATTACAAAGACTGTGAGAATAACGATAAGCTTTGTTGTGCTAATTGCGGTGGCCCTCACTTGGCTATCTCTAAATCATGCCCTATAAAAATGAAAAAGATTTTGGAAAAGAAGTCCAACATTACGTATGCTAAAGCTCTCGATACTAAGTCTAAGTGTGAATTCCCAGACCTGCCTCCCAAAAAAACTCAAAATACACTCAATTTTGAAACCACAGCAAAAAAAGTTGACCTTAAGTCTGAACTAGCAAATAACTCTGAACTTCTAAATGCTCTAGTTCGCACTTTAGTCGAACTAGGTAATCAAAAAGACGACAACCCAATTACTACTTCATTTATTAAAGACACGCTAATTAAAAATATACACAATGGTTAATACATTGCTAAATAGAGATTCTTCGCTGATGGGAGGAGGTGTTGCGGCGGCGCCGCAGCGGCTTCCCCTGCCGGTGGAGCACTCATCATTACGCATCGCTCAATATAATATTCAGTCTATTAAGTCTAAATTACCATTATTAACATCCTTTTTAATAAAAGAAAATATAGATATATGTCTCCTTAATGAGACTTGGCTAAAAGACATGCATAGTATTAAAATCCCGAATTACTATGCATACTGTAAACATTCTAATAATGGATACGGTGGTGTAGCTATACTTGTGAAACATACTTTAAAACACAATAGTTTAGAAACTCTTTTTTATCAAGAAATTCAAACCATAGCTGTATCTATCTTTACAAATGGGCGTCCTTTATCTATTTTATGTGTATACTGCCCTCCTGCAAGTAGCCGAATAAGATTAAATAGACTTCAAAATATCATTCAAAATTTACCAAAACCAGTCATTGTATCAGGTGATTTCAATGCGCATCATGTTGCGTTTGGCTGTTTTTCTACTAAGTCTCGTGGTCAGAGCTTGTATGATATCATAGATGATTTAGACTTATGTATATTGAATGATGGGCATCCAACTACGGTTACCTATCCAAATAGAAATCCATCAGCAATAGATGTTAGCTTCAGTAGTGCAAGTATATCAGCTTTATGTGAGTGGCGTGTACACGACGACCCAATGGGTAGTTACCACTATCCCACCATTATTGATTTAAACTTGTCTCCCCAAAGGTATCAAAATAATGACCCTATTCAAAAGTTTATATATAGTAAAGCTGACTGGGATAAATATAGACAACTTTCGAGTTCTACATTTGCAAAATTTTTAATTGATGAAAATAAACCTATTGAAACATATGATAGATTTTGTAATGAGCTGAGTAAAATTAAACAGCAATGTATCCCCGTACTTCATAAAACTAATAATTATGTAACAAGATCACCAGCCCCTTGGTGGAATACAGTTTGTGAGGAGAGTGTTAAGAAAGCGTATGAGGCGTTAAAACATTATAGAGCCAATCCAACTATAGAAAATTTCATCAACTATAAAAGGTTAGATGCACTTAAAAAAAGGACTATTTCCAAAGAAAAAGTAACTGGTTGGCATGATTTATGTGCTTCTTTTAATAGAACTACTCCGATTTCCAAAATCTGGAACTATATTAAAAGGTTTAAGGGATCCAAATTACCTCAAATTAATAAATCTGATGACTTTATAGATCCATTTATGGCTAAATTAACTCAAGGTATAAACCTCAATAACTCATCTGACATAGAATATTTATTTCAAATTAATAATAATGAAAATGAAACTAAGTATCTCACCGAACCATTTACTTGGGAGGAATTTATAACAAGTATTCAGTCCCGGAAAAACACAACACCAGGTTTAGACGATATTCCATACATTCTTATCCGAAACTTAGATATTACAGCACAAAAAGTATTACTTCAAATTATGAATCTACTCTGGTTACATCAATCTATTCCTGTGTCCTGGAAAACACAGTGTGTGATTCCAATACTTAAACCTAATAAGTCACATAATGAAGCAAATTCATATAGACCCATTTCATTGTCTTCTTGTGTAGGTAAGATTTTTGAAAATATGTTAAAAACTAGGCTTGACTGGTATGTCGAGTCTAGTGGTATCGTGCCCCCTATTCAGAACGGCTTCCGTCGCGGCAGGAGCTGCGCAGATAGTTTTGTCTCTCTTTTATCGGATCTGAAACAAGCCAAAAATAGTAAGTCTCACGCTGCCTGTGCATTTTTAGATGTACAAGGGGCATTTGACAATGTTGACCCAACAATTCTTGTCAAAGTATTATCTGATTTAAAAATACCAGGTAAGATTTGCAAGTGGATCTTTAACTTTTTAAATGATAGGACATTGTACATAAGACACAACAATATTTTACATGGTCCAAAACAGGTTTCAAAGGGTACTATGCAGGGAGCAACGTTGTCACCATTGCTTTACAATTTGTACACTAGTCAGATAGTATCTTATGTAAATACTGCTAATGTAAATATTCTTCAATTTGCAGATGATATTGTTGTATATAGTGTAAATAAGAATTTAGATGTAGCTAAAAATAATTTAAATGCTGCATTACATGAAGTGTTTCTGTATTATAGTACTATTCTGAATTTAAATATAAATCCTACCAAAAGTAGTGCTTTGGTATTAAGTCAAGATGTCTCAGATGTAAATATTGTTTATAACAATGAAGTTATAAATGAAGTATCCTCCCACAAGTTTTTGGGGGTAACAATAGATAATAAGTTAAGTTTTGATGAGCATGTTAAAAGTGTTATTATCAACTCTCTTAAGGGTTTAAACATAATGAGGTGTCTTGCTGGTATATCTTGGGGTGCAGATCCTAAGATATTATCTGTTTTTTATAAGGCTTTGGTTAGAAGTCACTTTGACTACAGTTTTTTAGCTCATATGAACACAGCTCATACCCGTAAACTACAACTAATTCAAAATAAAGCTCTAAGAATAATATCAGGAGCTATGTGTTCTACTCCAATAAGAGCTATGGAGGTAGAAACTAAAATTATGCCTTTACCTGTGCGATGGGTTTTGTTAGCCCAAAGATACTTTATTAAGATACTTGCTAGCAAGAATCACAATGTTATCAAAAGTATAAGAACTCACCATTTCCAAGTTGGTCCTTCCATTATTATTAATAATGAAGTGATGAGCAGAGTGCCGCAATTGTCCGAGATCCTGTGTTATGTTGAGCAGAAGTATCCCAATGTTTACCAGCAAACTCTTTGGCCATGTTATTCCGATAATTTCCACTGTAAATTTGAAAACATTTATGTTAAAACAAAAGCCATTAATAATAACACTGACTTTTTAAACTTTCTCTCAGAAATCCCAAATTACTACAAGCTGTATACAGATGGTAGTAAATCAAATTCACATGTACGCAGTGCTGTGTATGACCCTCAGATTAAATTTGTACAGAGTTTTAGACTTGACAGTATATGTACTATTTTCACAGCAGAAGCGTATGCTGTACTAGAAGCTCTGAAGTGTATTAAAAGAGTTTCGAACTTTAAAGAGTTCATAATATTTACAGATTCTCTTAGTTTAATAACTAGTTTAGAGAACAAACAACTACATTATAAGAACAATTACATTTTGTATAAGATAAGAGACCTTTTAACTTACTTTAGAATAAGCAATGTAAATATTCATTTCATGTGGATTCCCTCTCATTCTGGTATTACTGGCAATGAGATAGTTGATAAGGCTGCTTTTTTGGGCATTAATGAAATTGATTTAAGAGTAATATTTAAAGTTCCAATGACTGACTGTCAATCGGCAGCAAAAGAGGTAGCCATGAAGATCTGGGAGGACGTTTGGAGAAGAGACACTGAAACTAAAGGACGATGGTACGCGAGTATTCAAGATAGCTTTCCAGCGAAACCATGGTATGATAGAATTAAGGAAGGTTCTCGAGAATTCATCACTACCATCAATAGATTGAGATTTGGACATAACACTGCCCCGGCACACTTGGCCAGACTTTCCATTGTAACGGACAGCAAATGCCCTCATTGCCAGAATGGCAATGTATGCGATGTGGAACATATCGTGCTTCAATGCTCTGCGTTTGGTATTCAAAGATTAATATTAGCTAGTGAATTGAGTGATGAAGTGAATAATAGTGATTCCTCCCGCCGCTTAATTGACATTCTTAAAAACTATGACTGTTATCAAGCAATTTTTAAATTTATCAAAACTACAGTGGGAAAAATTTAGTGTGATGTGTCGTGAGCAAATTTAAGCTATATTACTTTTTCTCTTCTAAATCAAGTGTTCTCAAAATATATAGACTTGGCTTAAAGGACCTAGCATCCAGGCCATAAAATCTTCAAAAAAAAAAAAAAAAAATGGCTGAAATGTTGACGAACTGTCAAATTTAGTGAAATTTTCTTATTTTCGCCATGACCAGTAATTTGTGAGTTGTGGTTTTCTAATGGATAGTGTTGATTATTTTTTTATACATAAATAATTGTAATTTTTCACGATGAACGGGTTAAGTTTCAGTGAACTCTGTTGCCTGTTTTGTTGTCCGCCATGCCCGGGGAAAATCGCTGCTAAGCTCGCATTCCTACCTCCAGAACCCACGTATGCATTCACACCCGATGAGACTGGATCCAAATTCGCGCTGACTCTGACTGAACGTGCAGAATGGCAATACACGGAGCGAGAAAAGGAGAACATCGAGGGCTTTTATTCGAGAACGTCTCGAGGCAACCGTATCGCTTGCCTCTTTGTTCGGTGCAGCTCTAACGCGCGCTTCACAATATTGTTCTCGCACGGGAACGCCGTAGATCTGGGACAAATGAGTAGTTTTTATTTAGGGTTAGGCACTAGGATAAATTGTAATATATTCAGTTACGACTACTCCGGGTACGGCGTCAGCGGCGGGAAGCCGTCAGAAAAGAATCTGTACGCGGACATCGACGCAGCGTGGCAAGCACTGCGTACGCGGTACGGGATCAGCCCCGAGAACATCATCCTGTATGGGCAGAGCATCGGCACTGTGCCCACCGTGGACCTGGCGGCGCGCTACGAGGTGGGCGCCGTGGTGCTGCACTCGCCGCTCATGTCCGGCATGCGCGTCGCCTTCCCCAACACCAAGCGCACCTGGTTCTTCGACGCCTTCCCCAGGTCAGTCCCCCAGCTACTAGCTAAGCCCCAGCCGGCCGCAGATCCTGGCCCACCTGTGCAGTACACCTGACCTACTTCAGCTCCCAAACAAACAAACTTATCATGTTATGAGTAAGCATCCAGTGTACTACTCTGATGTATGACTAATCCTTTATCTCACTCAAGTAATGAATAATAAATGAACATAGCATTCATATGAGAATAAGCAGACAGGTATTAAACTGTTTCTGCCATTGTTATTGTTGTGAGAAATATTTATTGTTCAAGCCACAAAAAAAAATCAGCTTATTCCACTCCCCATCATACCTATAGTTCAGGGGTGGCCAACAGGTCGGTCGCGATTGACCGGTCTATCGCGACTGTTAGTCCAGTCGGTCGTGGCAAGGCAAAAAATATTAATACGTAGACCAGACTGCGCAACATGTTTCATTTAAAGTTTCATGAAGTATGTAATTGGTCGATCGCGCAGGGTTTTGTTAATAAACAGGAGATCTTGGGTCTAATCAAGTTAGCCACCCCTGCTATAGTTTGAAATGTATGGTTATTTGTTTGAATGCAGGAAACAACATGATAATGATAAAACAATCACGGTATCCTTCCATATTGTCAGAGAACATTGACTTGAATCAGTTCAACATAATTACTATTTACCCATTCACAATGGAGCTTTAACCCAGTTCCTTCATTTAGAATGTACATAAATTTTCTAAATAGAAAGACAACTGAGTCATGCTCTGTCCGATATCAATATTATTGGTTCATTGTTCTTGAAACTACCATTTTGATTTTACCTCATTTGTTTTATTTAATGCTACTTGTATTAGGCCAGTAGGTGGGACACACAGTATTATGTAGAATTGTAGAACAATGTTAAAATGGAAGATAGGAGTGTCAACATTCCAAGGAGCCTTATCCCCTGATGTGTAATTGTGATTAAAAGATAACACTATCAGTGTTAATGTATGCTAGCGCTTTGTTATTTGCAAAGAAATTACATCTATTTACTATTAAGCAGATATTTGCAGAGTTAAAAGCTGTGGTTGTTTTTTCCAAATGGTGACTGTATCCTCTACGTTGCAAATGCTATCTGCAAACTAAATTTAAAACAAATGGTAAAGGATTTGATGTCAAGTACATAGGTCCTACACAAAATTTTGTTTGCATATTTGTTATGGACTTGAACAAAGCTAAAAGTTTACAGTAAATATATTTTTGAGCCTGGAAAACCAATTTTTGAAATCAAATCACACAATTGACATTTATGGGTTGTTAAAAAAATGTATGTAGTTAAGGGTTTAATTACAACAAAATGGATTATGGATCTTTCCGAAATAAATGATTTATTATTATTAAAAATAATTGATTCCTTTTTGTAACAATCTTTACACTTTATTCCATTGCAATAAGGGTGAAAAAGTTGTTACACAAAGGAATCAATTAACTTTTGTTTTAATTTAAGCCCTTAACTATGGTAATTTTTTTGAAAATGAATTAATAGTGGTGAAAAATCATGCTGAATTTGAAATACAGGTAGAGTAGAAGAAAATTACAGCTCTAATTAATGTTGTCAAGTTGTCCAAAATTTTTAATGAGGTGCCATTTTGTAGTAATACACATATTTCTTCCCCTTTTCAGGCCTTCTGGCCAATATTTAGTTCACTTGAGGAAAACATAAGCTTGATGACTATGCCATTAACTTTGTGTCCATAGGAAAGGAAACTTTGTTTCTTATTCAGTGTATGACGTGACTACCTACTTCTATATAATTCATGTAAATTCGGTCAGATATCTGCATCAAATGCAAAGGACAATGGCTACAAAAGGAACAAAAATTGGCCAGGCTCATTTATAATGGAAACATCAAATGATGTTGTCATGGTCATGCCCTATAAGCCTTAGAAATTGTGATTGTGAACATGTACTGCCTACATCATAAACATGTATTGTATACTTTCACTATGTAATTGCTTGAAGCCCTAGATAGTCATTGGGTCACATAAGTGTGTTGCTACTCCTACTTACTCTGCCCAGTTACATCACAAGCCTGTTTGTGCATTGAAAATTGAAAATATTGGAATAGTGTAGTGTATAATGTAGTTATCTGGTTAATATTCAAAATGTAATGTTATCAATAGGGTTTTGATTTTCCTCTATATTTATTGCCTAACAAGGCTTGGACAGCCTTTTACCCCAAAGGTGAATTGTATTATTAGAATTTAAACTCGTATACCTACTAGGTATTGGTTCAAACACTGTTGGTTAATTCATATTCAAATCCCACCCAATATACATAAATGCAAAAAGATAGGAGTTCTTCTGGCATAGGCAATTATTATTGTCAAAGATAGCTTAAGAATATGGGGGTTAGTGTAGCACATTATTTTTAATAAATATTGTAAGTATTAAGTTAAAATAATTGGGTCCCTCGTGTATCAAAGTCGAGTATGTTCGACATATTTTAGACTTTGATACCTAAATGAGTGATTTGTTTATTTCACTATGTTCGAATCTCACGGTACTTGTATTAAGTAGTTTCTGGATTCCAAATAATCCTTTTACATGCCACTGTGATAGACTTAGTCAAGATGAGATCTGTACAAGTACTTAGTATTGACCTTATATGGTTATATGTACTCTCAAAGTAAAATTTTGAAGTTTGAATCTTGTAGTATCTAGATTTCTTATTTCAACTGGTTTGCGACCCTTAGAGGAGTCGCAAAGCATTACTCAAAAAGTCTCAGATAAAAGAAATAAGGCTAGTGTTTCTAGGTTTAAAAATTTGTTTAAGACTATAGCCTAGGGCTACGGCCTAGACGGGAGTCGCTGAAATGTTATAATATAACTTTTAAAGGGGTTGAGTATTCTAAAATATTGAAAAACACGTCTAGCTCACACAACTAGTCAAACTAGTAACCGCATTGCATTCTTACTTGCCAGCAGCAACAATAGGGAATATTCATGATTTTTTCCATGGCTTTTTATAGAAGCTCATTTATGTGATTAACAATATAAAAAAAATATTTTTCAAATAACTATAAAAGTAACCGAGATATAGGCTATTAAAGATTTGTCTCCATCTCTTTCTAGAAAAACGGACTTTTAATATGGAGTTTGTATGGGCGTTATGACAAATGACGTCACATGTCATATCGGATCTCTCTCTCTGATCGCTGACTGATCGGTAGTTTAAACTCTTATATTTTCCGTGTTTCTTGACCGATTTTACTTTTAATTTCACTTTTGGTCATCTTTTTCACTATATTTTCATATTTTGTAAAGAAATGTTAAATATTTTTTTAATGCATATTCCCTATTCTTCACACTAAAAATGAGTATAAACGCATTTCTATTTATAATAACGGCAAGCCTATCTTGTTTCAGCATTGACAAAATTCCAAAAGTGACCTCTCCAGTTCTGGTCATCCACGGAACGGAGGATGAGGTGATCGACTTCTCCCACGGTCTGGCCATTTACGAGCGCTGCCCTCGTGCCGTCGAGCCTTTGTGGGTCGAGGTAATTGCCCTTATTTTAATAATGTAGTAAGTTTACAAACAAAACTTTATCGTGTGCGTGCAGATAAGACGCTATCTGTAGATCTACGCACGTATTGAAATACCTGAAAGAGCCGTTCATGAAAGATGCCTCAACAATTGGTGTAGGTGTGTAATTAGTATAGATAACACTGTTCCAAAATTTCTGTTGTATATACTTACGTGGGTTCGGCGGAACTCTATTGTTTTGTTGGCAAATTTTCAGCAGGTTCTGTAGATATATAACTGTTTTACGGTGCGTTAAACCGCGAAAGATCCCAATAGGTGGAACTGTAATCCCATAGATCTCAAAATAGGTATACTAAAATGCAATATGGGACCTATTTTTAATGAGACGACTATTCCAGTGGGATTACAGCAGCAAC
Organism: Pandemis heparana; assembly: GCA_963854515.1. Classification (NCBI taxonomy): domain Eukaryota; kingdom Metazoa; phylum Arthropoda; class Insecta; order Lepidoptera; family Tortricidae; genus Pandemis; species Pandemis heparana. The sequence continues at coordinate 13,748,517 of OY978007.1, read as the reverse complement.
TTTCAAGTTCAAACATAATATTAAGTTGTTCTGATTCTATGAATGTTCTATAATATTTGACAAGTGTCTTTTTTTATTTACAGGGTGCTGGCCATAATGATGTTGAACTCTTCAACCAATATTTGGAGAGACTGAAACGATTTGTTTCTGTAGAGTTGCTCAACTGACAAAGACTGCCGGCCTCGGGCCAGACAATTCAAGGTAGGTGAAGAACCATGCTTATAAGAGATCTACAATTCGTAATATTAGCACAGTACAGAACAGTGGTGTAAAAAAGTCGCAATACTAGATAACCCTCGTGGCGGTGCTTTTTTTAGACAAGACACAAAATAATGCTGTCTTAATTTTCTTTGCATAATGCTGCTCCCAGAATTGTCGTTTAAGCTTCATTTTTATGGGTGTTACAGGTGATGACCAAAATCCCGCTTCGACACTGAGCTCCGGCACAACGAGTTCCGCCACCGAGAGACTCCTCTAGCTAGTGGGGGCCGGGCCCAGCCGGGCCGGCCCCGCAAAAAATTCCGTGAACATTAATGGCTCCGCCAGCCCTCACCGGAGGGACACCGAAAAAACGATAGACAATAACGGCGACTCGGGCTCCGGCCGCCCGAAGAGCCCCAGGCCGGTCGCGCACAACATCAGCATCAACGTGACGGACACCGACTCGCCGGTGTGCGTGCGCCGGCGCATCCACCTGCGCTCGCTCAGCGACGTGACGCCCGCCAGCCGCGCCCTGCTGCCGCGCGCGCGCTCGCACTCGGAGCGGCCGCGCGCCTCCCCCGCGCCCTCCCCCGCGCACGCGCCCGCCCCCGCGCACGCGCCCGCCCCCGCGCACGCGCCCGCCCCCGCGCCGCCCTCCCCCGCGGCGCGCCCCTCCCCCGACGCGCCGCCCGAGCCGCGCGCCCCGCCGCCGCGCGCGCGCCGCGCCGCCGGCGTGCTCGGCGACCCGTGGCGCAAGATGAGCGAGCTCGAGCTCGACAAGGCCGGCAGGCGCGCGCGCGCCCTCGTCGCCGTCTCGTTCGACAGCGCCAGCCGCGCCGCCGACCCCTGGGTCAAGCACCCGTCGCCGCGGGCCGGCGGCGCCTCGCGGGCGGACCTCGCCGCGCAGGACGGGCCGGCCGAGCTCGAGCCCGAGCGGGACGCGCCGTTCCGGCGCGGTAAGCTGGAGAGGAGGTCCCCCGTCGTGTGCGAGTCGTGCGGCAACGAGAGCTGCGAGTGCTGGCGGCCGCGCAGCCCGGGCTGCCCGCGCACGCCGCGGCTGGCGCGCGGCGCGGCGTCGCTGGGCGCGGCGTGCACGTGCGAGGCGCGCTCGCCGCGGCCGTCGCCGGCGCGCCTGCCGCCGCAGCGGGCCGCGCCGCCGCCGGAGCCCGAGCGCCCGCGCCGCCTGTACGAGTCGGCGTCGCAGAAGGCGCTCGCGCCGGCGCCGGAGCCCGAGGCTCCCCAGGCGGCGGACCCGTTGCTGGAGACCACGTGCTGAGCCTCGGGGCCCGCGCGACGCCCGCGGACGGATGAGCATTTCGTGTTGTGTAACGGTATGTGTGTTGTCCCTTATTGATGTATGATTATTATTAGTACCGATTTTTGTATCCCCTTAGTTTTAAGGTTTCAAAATTATAATTGTATCATATTCGATTTGTACGAAGACGATAGTAGTATGTTTTCATAAATATTATTGTTATAGTGTACTTTGGGAGGTTGTGCGTAAATACGAAGCCGTGATTTAAATGAGGCGTCTTAAAATGTATAAGTTTTTGTTTGCAGCCATAAAATACTTAAGGAAGAATATCATCCAGTTTGTGTAGCAACTATAGTGATACCTTTTCATGTAGTTCCTATGATTTGTCACTATTACACTGTGCACTATCATTTTCAACAAACAGAACGCACAATGTAGTTGTTAACTTTTGTTTTCATATTATACCCTGGAAATTTGTACTCCGACTTAATTCTTCCAAATGTTGTATATAGCTCTAGATAATATGAAATAACTCAGTATTTAAAGTTGTTACCATGATCAATAATGCATTATAACGGAACCATATTGGGAAAATTGTAATTAATTATGCATGCTATGTAATTATTTGACCATCATATCCATACATTCCGTGGTTAAATTCTTTGGAGTAATTTATGGTCCGTTTACGATAACAATAATGCGGTAATGTCACATTCATAATCTCAATTAAACAAATATTTTATCTCATCTACTGTTTTATTGTTGAGTTTCCAACACATGCATTTAATTATTTATTCATCACTACAACAGCATTAATCATTAATCATATATTCTCACTAAGATGCCACATTATTTTATACCATGAAAACTGAAATAATCCTTGAACAAAATCATTAAGGCATGTCATGTAGGACATATTCAAGGTTTTTGTGTTTAGAAAAATCTAGCACTGAGGACCACCAAGACAAAAGTTTGCTATTTGTCATCCGACTATGACAGAGCCGAAAACAAAGGTTACGTTATGTTTCAATAATCTACACACAGGGACATATTTAGTGGGAACACAAAAATAAGTGTAGGTAACTATTTTATTTTATTTTTTCTGGTCAAGCATTAAGTAAGCGTTTTGCAAACTTTTTTGTGTTCCGCTAAATATGTCCCTGGGTGTATATATGTTCAGTTCTATGTTCCTGGTTACATCCTAAACAGTTTGGACGGTTTTGAAAAATTATGTATCTTTCTTTGGATCCGTCTACGCAGCAGCGAATGTCAAAGTCAACGTAGATAAACTTTAATGATAAAAACTTGGACTGACCGGACCTCGTGAGTAAATTATTATTAAGTTAGACGCATAATTACAACACAACGGATAACTCACGTATAAAAGCCGAAGAACCCCCCCTGCCGCCGGGGCGAGCGCTCCCTGATGAAGGGCTTCGAAATAGTCCGAAACAATTGTCGGAGCAATTCTTCGGCTTTTATACGTGAGTTATCCGTTGTGTTGTAATTATGTGTGAGTCTCACGGTAGTTTCATGTTGAAAGTTAGACGCACTCAACGGCTTCAAAATCATGCTTGCTAAAAATATACCTACTCGGCGGCATATTTAGCGGAACACGAAAAAAAGTTAGCAAAACGCATACTTACTTAATGCTTGACCAGAAAAAAATAAAAATAGTTCCCTATACTTTTTTTTGTGTTCCGCTAAATATGCCGCAGAGTGTAGGTGATGGGCCAGATGTGTCCTAATAGGTACAGTACTTAACTTACCTTTGAACTATGGGTAACAAGGAGCCCCCTTCAAGAGAATTCTAGAAACGAGAGCGAGCCTGAATTACCTACTATCAGAGATGCGGTGGTTTCATGGTCATGCAAACAAATAATTCATAATTCCGGCTTCTCTTGCCATGCCGCGATATAAACCTAGGAAGCAAAAAGCTGATTGGCTTTGACAAATGTAAATGCCGGGCGTTCTTATAAATTGCTAATATACCTACTTACCTAGTACCTAACATACTTCGATTTGTAATACATATTTTTAGCTTTTTCCACAAATGCCTTGAAAGACCAATACACTAAATAGGTAGCTGTACCTACTTAATAATTACACAAAAAATTGCTTTATGACAATAGATACACACACCTACCCAGACCTTACGTTTATACCCCTCCGTTTTACCCCTCTTTCAATATAACTATTGCCTTCAGATATGAGGATAGTGAGGATGCACCAATCTGAGTTAGATGCACTTTCTTACGAGACTGCCCAAAGGATTGTATTGTTGGCCCTGGAGCAGATTATAGCTGCGGCCTGCGACCGCGACTCGACAAAGACTACAAAGAGCTTAGAAATGTATGGTATCAACGTATCAACAGAAACTTATTATCAGTTAGTGTATAAATCTTTTGTGATTATTCTATGCCTTTGTTTCTGAAACGGGTTGATCGTAGTCACCTCCAAAGGCGTAAAGCTGTGTAACGTACTGTCAGCGTCATATAGTAGGTATGAAACATCCAAGGTGACCAAAACGATCGACATACTATTTCTATGGTGTACCGAACTATTTGGCGGATTTGGATGTTTCAAACTATATGACACTGACTGTACAAGGTAACGAGAAAGATGCCATCGGACATTGTGGAGTACAAACGCGATAGAATAGTCGCACTGCACTTGTTTTTAAGGTTTAAAATGTAAAAATGTAGAGGTAAATTCTAAAAAGAGATCACAATTCATTGCTGTAGGCCTTTGAATTGCACAGTACTGTCTTGGCTAAATATACAGTTTTGTTAGCGGTGAAAAGATAGTTACAGCTAAAGTCTCGAAAACATGCATATCTACATCTATTCTGTTGCAATAGAGTTAGGTATGGTATGGTTGAATGTCGGCAAAGGTAAAACATGATGCAGTCTACTGTTATAATTTACTTTTTAATTTTGTTACTCTGTGGTTACATTTTATTTCTTAGAAAATAAAACAATGCATTTAAAGCCACATTTTTATTAATAAAATGTAGTCTATTTACCCACTTCTAATGATTTTCCTAAAAAATTATAGAAGTATTTATAGAAATTAAAAGTTTCTTGTTAAATCCAATACTTAATCATACAAATGTGTAGACGAGCTTGTAAACTTTTAAATAACACAACAACAATTGGAATGATTATAATGTTCCTTTTACTGTAACAGAACAGGATTATACATACATTTACATTTTTAATAAATTAAAGTGCACATATATTTTACTATATTTTAATCTCCCTCAAAAATCCCTATCTATACCCATAATAGTACCTAATGTTTTAACTTTGGTGAATTATAGCCTGGACACCACTACAACCCTCAGCAACCCGTTGACATATTTTTTCCAGAAAACCTCCAACATTTTGAGAACTGCCTACATACTAAAGAAAGTTACCCTTTTAATACCACTTTGGGTTTAATAAAATCAGAAACCATTTCAGCAACTCTCTCTGACGACTTTAAAACGAATGTATGGTCAATACTGACTTGCTTCATTTTCATTTCTGGTTGGAATTGTTTTAAGTCATCCATGTAGACCAATGGCGCCCAACCATCTCTATCACTGTAAATAACATTGGTTAAATGCTTTATGTTTCCCAAAGCCTCCGTATTCAATGAAACCACCCGGTCCATTTCATCATAGGCCATATACAAGACTTTTTCTCCAACCTTTGGTCTGAGGTATTTTAGTATTCTCTCAGAATAATGAGGTGGCAATGAGTTAAATTTCAAATAAGCACTGACTAAAAATTGCTTCAAGAATTCAGGCAGACTATGAACCAGTGTAAATAGTAAGATGGCAATTACATGTAACCTTCTTACAATATTATTTAAATATTTGCCATTTTCTGTAACAGCCATCCTTTGAACTGTTGGGAACAATAGATTGATAGATGCAACTTTTTCCAATAATTCCTTTTGCTGATCTAGTGCTTCCACAATCAGCCATGCTCCTATAGAGTGACCAATTAAATGTATTTTGCTATTCTTATCAATTTTATTACTGATAAGGTCCAATTTATGTTTAACTTGACCTTCTAGGTTGAATAAATGCTCCTGTTTTTCCAGTGCATTTGATTTTTCCTCAGGTACTTCAATATGCCCAGCTTGTCCTAAAAATAATAAAAGTTTAAATATAAATGTTTTGTTGGCCCTGATCCACCATGACCCCAAATCTATACATTGTCATAAAAAACCTGTTTGTGAAAATGTACATGGTAAATAAACCTTGTAGCTAGTTACATTAAGTTCATGTAGCAGAGAATAAAATTAACAAGCAAACATGTTTTTTTATTTTATTAACGAGCTAGGTACTTCCAGATTACCAGGGATGAGTTTTCTGTCAAGTACTTAACTTACCTGTGACACAAATTGGTAGACCGGTACTTTTGTGTAATTCTTCTGCAAATTCCACATAAAAGTCTGGAATTCCCGGATTACCACTTATACAAATGATTACATCTGAACCTTTGGAATTAAATGGATTACCCCAAGTCAATAAATTAGTTTGAATATTATTGAGTATCATGTAAACACTTTCCATCTCGAATGTAAAGTTTTAGCACTTTGGAGCGGAGCAGGAACTTGGTAAGTTTCGGAGTAAAGTGCGAAAAGTTAGATCCTTTGGATAACAGGCTTAGATATCGTATCGCTTTAGTCACTTATTGGATTAGAAATAAACCAAACGTGAAAATTTGTTTAATTTTCTTTATACACCCGAAGTTATGATTATGATTAAAATCTTTGCTTTAAAATTACATTACATTACATACATGACAGATGCAAACAGCCAAACACGAGAGGGTGAACTAAACGCAAACGCAACTGAACTGAACTGACTTTACTGTTCACTGCACACTGGGGGGCTACTCCGAAATTCGATTTTCGAAGTTCGTATCACGCCGTCCCTCTCACTCTCTAATTAATAACTATTAGTGAGAACGGAAAGGCACGAAACGAACTTCGAAAATCGAATTTTGGAGTATAAGACCAGGGAGGGGGGCTACTACGAAATTCGATTTTCGAAGTTCGTGTCATACCGTCGCTCTCACTCTCAAATGAATATGTATTAGTATGAGCGGAACGGCAACAAACGAACTTCGAAAATCGATTTTCATAGTATAAGACCAGAACTGTGACACGAGTTTAGTTTAGATACTACGTCCATGGTTGGATCCAACCATACTCCGAAATTCGATTTTCGAAGGCCGTTTCGTGCCGTTTCGCTCACACCAATAGTCATTCATTTTAGTTAGAGTGAGAGGGGCGGCATTATTCTGTGGGGGCGGTATGATATGAACTTCGAAAATCGAATTTCGGAGTAGCCCCCCTGTTTGGATGTTTTTTTAAATTATTTTTGAGTCTCAAATAGGTACTTTTTTATAACATAATTTTAGATTATTTTATAAATCGGACTTGGCTGTATGGCCTTGGTTTTCTTGGCTCTTCCTTACTTCAAACAAAAAAATAAAAAATAAACAACACGCGTTGTGTCAATGTCAGAGGGGTTACTCCGAGATCCGATTTTCGAAGTTCGTATCACACCGTCCCTTTCACTCTCAAATTAATAACTATTAGTGAGAACGGAACGGAATGAAACGAACTTCGAAAATCGAATTTTGTCATAATTATTATTGTCATTTCGTTGTCAATGTTGTGTTGTCATTCTTATTCTTTGTCATTCTGTTTTCTGTCTGTCATTTTGTTTGTAGTGTAGTGTAGTCTAGTTCAGTTCAGTTCAGTTTCATTGTAATTTTATTAATCTCGGAGTACCTTTATATTAAAATATAATTATTAACCAGACAGTTGAGTCTCTTCAGTAATAACATTGTACAGGAGCTCGGTTTGACTTTGTTTATTTATCTTATCATATTAAAATTAAATTTGTTTCAAAATGAAGAAATACAATAATAAACGCACACGCAAAGAAATACAGGATTGTTTAGACAGTGATGATGAATTGCCAAGTAAGTGCTTCGCATTTAAAATAGAATAACAATGATTATACCTAAAAGCTATTCGTTTACGTAAAATAATTAACAATTGTTTACTACATGATTCACGTGTTATTTTTCTTGTTCCTTTCAAGAATGCTATTATATTACGCAGATCTGCACCGTTTCAAATGCAAATAGGATACCTAGATAAAAAACCACGGTCCTCACTTTATTAATTACATCACTTGGTTAAGATTTAATTTTAAAAGTTGATTTGATTGGTAAATTAGGGATCATCCATAAAGTACGTCACAATCTTTATTTGGGGGGGGGTGTGTTGTCTGGAAATTTGTGAGTTTTGTGACACATGAATAAAATAATAGCAGTATTTATAGTAAACCGTGTGAAAAGCACTAGAAATCATAAATTGGTGTGAGGTAGGTACTTTATGGACGACTCTTTAGTCAAACAAATTTATTTAAGTAATTTGTTTTAAATGACATTAGACAGGTACTTAATAATTAACTATGTCATTAATTATCAAAAATCTATTGTTTTACAATCAAAGGGGATTCTGAGATCTTTTTAACACACTTGGTGTATGCATGGTTATTTATAACGGGATCCACAGACCCTTTTAGAGCTAGTAATATTGTGTGCAAAGGCCCGTAGCAGCTCAATGAACTCCTGACGTATTTTTTAAAGTGTGTATTTATTTAATTGAAAAAAAAAACTAAATTGTATCTTTGCAGTGACTTACACGGACAAGGCAGAATTACCAGCTTACCTTGATGATGACAGATTTGATGAAATAGGAGATTTGATTGAATTTCCATGGCTTAATCTTAACACCGATCAACCCAATATAATATATCAACAAACACAGGATCAAGAATACAACACCACAGCATCAACTCAAACGGCTTCTGAGACTGATAAAGAGAAGATTGCACCATCAGTACTGACCACTGATACAGAACCTTTGCCAAAAAAAGGTATATTTGAAGAATGGAAAAGTACCACAAATCATACTGCTCTTCAGACCAACAAAACAGGAACTAAACACTTAACATTTCCACTCACAACACATGGACATATCATGATAAATAAAGGATTCTTGGATGAGCATGAGCAAGACATTACCTCAGAATCAAAACAAGCTGCTCAAGAAACTGGTAAAAGGGAAGATATACCCTTAGTATTTCCACCAAGCATTCATAAAAGAACCTTGATAAAACAGGGAATATTGAAAGAACAAGATATAATATGCATGAAAAGTTTTGCTGCACAAACCACAGATGAATCAGCCTTACTTTGGTTCACTGATTTCTTAATTAATAAGGATTTGCAGTCAGAATATAAGTTTCTGAAAAGTTGTCTAGTTGTGAGCCAAAATAATTCTGAAAATTCTATTCAAATGTACTCAGAAAGAGTTTCCAAGTATTCAAGTATTCAATTTGACTTAATTGTGATATAATTTTTAAGAAAAAGAATCAACTGATCTAAGATAAAAAGTGTTGAATTAACCCAATATAAATTTCAATCAATTTATTTATATAAAAGTATTTCTAATTTTATTTTATTTTTTGCTATGAAAATGTAATTAAGTAATTTTTTAAATCAAGTAAATAAAATATAAATATATTATACTTAACGATATTTTTTTTTGGTTACTACTATATTTGCATATATTCTGAGTCAAAAAAATGTTCGACAAGATTTCCCTCTCGGACAGGTATTAGCAGCGTTCGTTTTAATGAAATTTTACAGGTTTATTCTAACCCATAATGAGTCCGTCCCTGAGGTATGGGAGCGGTACGGCTTAGGTGACAAGTCACGTGATTTTGATTTGGCATGTCATAATCATAACTATCTCGCTATACACGATAAATTATAATGAAGATATCTCTTATCAGGATCATTATCTTATCAGGAACAGACTCAGTTATGCGTTAGGACTGCGCCCTATTTTATTAAGCTACAATTTACAAGTGGAAGTCTCTATCTAACACATAGGGTCAGAAAGAGACTTCCGCTTGGTAAATTGTAACTTGTAGCACACGGCGGCCACGACGTACAAAATCCGCGTTCTGAAATGAATACAGGCACGACGTCGTCTGTACACGCGTCAATGTGTGCGTAAGATACACAGAGCTGTCTATCGCAAAAACCTAGTACTATAAGTACTACCAATGACATAAATATACTAAAGATATGGCTTAGATGTGTGCAAATAAATGTAAGTACTTAATCGTTATCTATTTATTTAAACTTACTTAAAATGTGTCTGTCTGTGTATTTAAGCATTATTATTTTCAATTACAATAGATGTACGACAACAAACTTAAGCGAATGATTCTGTAGTAATTTCATGTATTAATCGCGATAATTTCAGAAAGCATTAATTTTCTTATGTTTTATAAAATGAAGTAGGTAGGATAGGTTCCCGAACTTGTGACGTGCGGCCGACATACATCGCGTCGCGAGCCCTACCCCTACTAGTTGCCAGCAGCTTTCCGGCAGACTGCGCTTGAGGGGTGGGGTAACTCGAATAGGTGCGGGGCGGAGCGTGGCCATTCTGTACGTTAGTACTATTATATATTCTGTGCTTGTAGCTTTAAAAATATAGTCTGGCAGCTAAACCACTGCAGCCAGATGACACTTCCAAATGTCATTTTACGAAATAATGATACCACATTTATTTCACTAGTGCTCGACTAAGGTCACGTAATGAATGATTTGATTATTGAACGAACGAAATATTTTATGAATATCATATTCGTAGTTTAGTATATTTCAAAATAAGCGCGATACTTTTGAGGCATTCAAGGTTCATATTAACATAGTAGATAAAATGTGCGGTGACTTTGTAATACACGTAAATAGTGACAGCAGCAGTGAAACTGATTCGGAATAATTTAAGTTTTTAAGTAAAAGTAGAAAGGTAGAAAAATTATTAATGTGATAATTGCTGTTTTATTTATGGCAAAATGGGGAATGAGTTGAAAACTGGTAACTGATTTGACATGCTTCCGCACATTTCATTACTAACTAGAAAACATCAAAAAAAACCTTATTGAACAAACCATTTTATTAGAATACGCTTTGAAAATTTTCATTTATGACGCAAATTAATTTCAATACATCGTTCATTCTTTCATTCACTCACTAAGTCACATCACTATTTAATATTTGCCAAAAACTGACAACACTGAAAGCAGCTTCGAAAGCAGGAGAATGATAAAACTAAAAAAGTATATGATGTACATTACCATGCAAACTTCTGCCGAAAATTGGTTTGAACGAGATCTAGTAATAGTTTTTGAAGTGAAAACTTCTTTAGCGGCGCTGAGCGCTTTTTGGGATGGGTAAAAAATGTTAAACTCGCGTCAGATGTAAGACGGAGGGAGAGTTTAAGTACCAGTATATCAGGATCTCGATTTCGTCACTTTAACGTATGCGCGTTTGGCCTAGTGGTATAAGGTGTTGAATAACAGTGTGTTCTCACAAGGACCGCAGTTCAAATCTCGTGTTTTTTTTTCTTATTCAATGATTATTTTTCTTAATTTTTGTAATTATTTTTAAGCGTGGATTAGTGCGTGCCTTTTTATTTAAAACCGTGCTTTTTTCGCCATTCGACCGTGCTTCTGGGTGCGAGTGCTCTGGCAACACTGCATCTGGCTGCAGTGGTTAAAGTGGTTTATCCGTTTATCTGCCAGACTTATAGTATTGGGGTTATGTTATGGTCATGTGGCATCTTTAATAAGGGCCAAATCAAATATGGATGAAATTATTGAAAGACTGGAAGTTGTATTTAAGGGTGTAGAAGATGTTTCCGATCCTAGTAGTATCGATAAAGTATTGATGGTTCTAGATGAGGCGCGCATGGCAGACGAATATTATATGGAGGTAACCGTAGTATACGTGCCGGCACGTAAGTCTAGCCATGACGAGTCACGTGGAGGGGATCTGCGCACCCACGGATATCGTATTTTATACTTCTGCGCATACAAGGTCATCGCTAGACTTACGTGCCGGCACTTATATCTGTTATATTATAATAAGAATAAGATAACTTCTTTTCAATTCTAGTTTTGTAAATATTTTTTTTATTTTAGCTCTTAGTGGATAAACTGAAGTCAGAAACCATAGACTGGCCACAACCCTGGTACCAGAAGTCCACCTGCTTAACAAGGAAACCAAAGATACCAGCAGATGACTCTGAGGCATATGATACGGGTTCCTTTACACAAGAAGAATATAAAAGAGTGGAAAAAAACTGGAATAAATTTGTAAAGGTAAATTTTATGGATGTATGATGAGGACATTTGCACTCAAAATTGTACGAATGAAAGTGTCCACTTTTAAACATTTATTTTTATAATTAGTTAGTGTAATATTTAATCAGTGAATTGAAATTTTGGACTACTGTTATTGATGTGTTAAAGTTTTACATGTTTGTTTATCTTTTAGAAATTTGAAGTGCCTAACACTCCAGTATGTTTGGCCCGTTGGAGGAACAGGAGTAAATCAAGAAATGCTATGAAAGCTGTAGAGGAATTTGTACGATGTTTTGTTATAGCATACTTGGCCCGGGGTCTGAAGAGGGACCTTTATCAAGTTAATAGACACTTTGTACAAACTTATGCTTACCCAATGAAACTCAAACATTACACTCCACTAGAAGTCAAAATCATGGAGATTTGTTTTTATCACAGCCCTGTAAATGCTGTTCAGCTTCTGTCTTCAGTACTTGGCCGGGAGCCTAGAGGCATATACAAAAGATTGTTTAGACATTATAATGGTGAGTATTTTGTGTACCACTGCTATACTTCATTTAATTTAGAATGAGAAACCACAATAACATTATATTGCGCCTGGTCAACTATTTCTTACCTAGCAAACAGTACAGTGCAATAGTTTGGCAGCCGCAAAATAAAATTGTTTTAGTGCCACTTTATTTAGTGCCGTCAATCGTTACTCTAGTACAAATCGTAAAGAGATTACAGTTCACGAGCCGCAATATAATGTTGTTGTGGTTTCTCATCCTAAATTAAATGAAGTATAAATATATACAATAATAAGTATAATAATATAATCAAAGGACACATAATATGTCCATTATGTCAGTAGAATAATACACCTACTGTATTAAAAGTTTGTTAAGTAAAACTTTTTAACTCTTAATTTGACTGCACTATTTATAGTGCACTATGTTTAAGAATATCTTTTTGTATTTTTTATTAACATAGAATTTTTACGACTAAAATGACAATGAGGCTTGAATCATGTTTTTTTTTTAATAACGTCAAAAGTGTTAACAAAAAAAAGAATTTTGAACATGTGACTTGTTAACAAAATTTTGTTAACACAATGACTTTTAATCGATAATCAGGTACCTATTTTTCTAATTCAGTAATTGATAGAGGTTACATTAAAATTGCTGTTACAATTGCTGTTGGGTTTGTGTTATATAATCATGTTGATTTATTATTATAATAATAATAATAATAAACCATTTATTTCCATTTATTTATTATAGGTGAACCGGAGAAAAAGAGACTGAAATGGACATTACATTTAGCAACACAATTTTTAAATGGTTTGATACGTCATTCTGGCTGTTCCTTACAAGAACTAAAGAACAATAAAATTGATAGGTCTGTTTGGATTAAACTTGAAGAGGAAATGGATCAGAAATATTGTTATTTGCGAGCGTTTTGGTATAGGAAGCTCCATGTTCAAATATTCACTCAATATGCTGTGAAGAGTAAAACACTGCGGAGTATTATTTGTAAGCAGTAAGTTTCAATTTTTTATTTTATTTTACTCAACATCAACCTTTTATTCAATTTCATCTCCTATCCTGTGTTGAACAGCATTAAAGCAGCAAAATAAACTATTATTTTTGACTGTCTTTCAGATTAAAAAAATCATCATACAAAATATGGAGTGATATTCGTTGGAGAGATCTGGTACAGAAGTTTCCCGATGGCATTACTGCTGAATTTGTGCATAAAATGTCAAGTTATTTATTTCGAAAAATTCCTGAATATTTAACAACTCCTTTGCCAGAACTTGTAGCTGAAGCCATAGAAACCAATAAGAAGATGAAAGTCAACAAACGTCTGAAATGCGTGGAGTTTGATGCTGAAGGAAATCTTCGATATGTACGACGTGAACAAAATTTGAAAGCTGTTATGTCAGACAAAAATAAATGTGAGGTGTGATCTATACTTATAGACTATCCTTTCCTTACCCATGAAATCTAAAGAAATAATATTAATTTAAACTCTCATTCCTTTCACGAGAAATTTACAAAGTGAAAAAGAATATTTATAACATTTTATCACTCATGAATCCAGGGTGGCCCGTAATTAAAACGACAAATTTATAAGGGAGAGATACATAGACGGGCAAGTCCTCTACCAATTTTTATTTTACTTATGTATCCTTAGAGTATATATTGCAGTACTATAGAGCGCGCGTATTACTCAAATTGCTTAGTGCACATCGTAGGCAGGTGAGCTATAGATAGTATATTGATGCGTGTATGACAAATAGCAACTAATTGTATACTCTAAGTATGTATCACTGGCCGTCTCACCTGATGGAAAGTTCAAAGACAAATACAGTAAAACGACTTTAGTAAAAGTCAAACAGAAAAGGAAAAATCAAAAGTAATCGAAATATATCTAATTTCTACATTTAATTTGGTAAAAGACCTGCCCATCTATTTAACCCAGCTTGTGCTTACTACTTACGGGATACGAACTTCCCTGGCCTGGTATACCGGCCGAGATTTTCGAAGGCTTCGAAGCTCACTCTGATAGTCATTAATTTGTAAGAGCTACGGTATAATTCCATCTTAGGAAATCGAATTTCGGAGTAGGTAGACCCCCTGGCCTTATACTCCGAAATCCGATTTTCGAAGTTCGTTTCGTGCCGTTCCGCTCTCACTAATAGTTATTAATTTGAGAGTGAGAGGGACGGTGTGATACGAACTTCGAAAATCGGATTTCGGAGTTGCCCCCCTGTATAGAGTTACATACGTGACGCGACTCTAAACTTAAAGCGACAAAGTACTAATGTGAAGTTTGATACGATTGTATGTACCATCAACTTTATTGCGCTAGGGTAGTCTAGCTAACGAAGGTAGAGTCTGGAATCACGCGGCAAAAAAAATGTGTGTTGTGAATGGATCCATAAAATATTTCAGTGCATACTTCTCACTCAATACTAATATCTTTGTCGTATCAATACAGTATTTGCCGATTCTCGTCTCATTTTTCCCTCCCGTCGTCCCTTTCTAATCTATAAGTATAAGAAAACGGGACGACACTACTGTATTGCCACTTTTTAATTTCTATTCTTTTTTTGTCAGACTAGTTATTGTCTTTTTTTTTTTTTTTTGAAGATTTTATGGCCTGGATGCTAGGTCCTTTAAGCCAAGTCTATATATTTTGAGAACACTTGATTTTTTTACTAGTTATTGTCACATCTGTGACAGCATTACCAATTTAAGGGCTATTCCCCAAGTTGTAGGAAATTTCAAGTCAGGTAGGGATTTTTTTAGTTTAAAATTAATTGCGGGGAAAATAGAAGGATTTTAGTATCCAACTATGTTTATTTAATCAAAATACATATTTACAAGATTTAAAAATTATATCAATACTTTGATAGTTTCGAGATATGGAGATTATAATTTACCGAACCAGGCATTATTTTTCGGAGGATATGAACATATATTATTAATGAACCATGAACAGAAAGTATGCAGTTTTAGGCCGTTAATTATTAAATACTTTTGAGATGTCCTCACTGCAGAAACTATCGCCATCAGTCCAATGAAAATTATGCATAATATTCGAAAATTTTCATTTCATAGAAACGAGAATGGTTAAAGGGACAACTGGGCGGAAGTCAAACATTTTTTTTTATTTTTTTCGGGAATCTGAAAAATTGGCGTTGGCAGCCCGAATTCGTAGTAGCTTTTGCTAGTATCTCTTTCTTTTAGTAGTCTGTGGCTTTTGCAAGCAAGAGTGCTGCAGTGCAGCCAATGCTTAATAAAAAAAAAAGAGTGCTTTATAATTTTGACATTCGTTCGTATTTATCAATACAAAAATATAAAAATATTTTAATTTTACCAAGATCATTCGTATCTAAGAGTATTTTTTAGTATAATGTTGCTAATAGTTTAGATTATGGTTTTAAGTCGACATTGTCGAAAGTAATTTATATCATGGGATGAATTTATGCTGTGAAAGTGCAATGTTTGAGGTTAGTTACCTAGTAAAACCTAGTCTTGGTTTTCATGCTTGTTTTTCTTCTTTTAATTTTATTTCAAATACCTTTCATTTCAAAGTCGATTTTGTTTTCTGCTTGTGTAGTATTCTCAACTAGTACCTTACATAATTTTTTTTGTTTTATTTATTTTTTAATTGAAAAAAGTGAATAAACAAAGACCATGTAAAACCATTTAAAACCTGAAAATACGTAAGCACATCGCGTCTTCTGTAGGAATCAAAGGTAACAAACTGGATGTAGACATTCCTTATTTACATAAGTAAAAAACTACTCTAGTTTTATTTGGTTGTGAGACCCGCAAAGGATTCTTTCAATTATGCTTTGAAAATACAAAAATCCTTTCATTATTTCAGATGGAATAAAAAAAACCATTAATAATGTTTGCATCCTGTGACCGCACTTCTTCAAAAAAGACTTTTCAAAAGCCAAACATTCTTAGGCGAAAGCCAAAATTGACATCAGTTAGAGCTGGCACATGCAAACCTTCAGGAGTGCAACCAGTACCTAACACAAGCACCGCCAGCATCAAGTGTCCAGAGCTGGAAAGAGATAAGACTGAGAAAAATATTGTTATAAGAAGGACACCCCAGAGGCTACAGTTAGATATCAATGTAGAACAGAATGTGGCTTCTACATTTAACACTATATCATTTGTGGAGGAGAGTAATATCGGTGGTAAGTTGGCCATGATATACTTAAACATGTTGTTTGAAATAGATGATTTGAGGCTGTGTGGCAAGCTACAATCAGTAATTACAATATTGGTTTACTTGATAAGAAATCAATGATTAAAAGTATTATTTTTTTCCTTACAGATTCAGAACATACCACTTGTCAGAATGCAGTTAATGTGGAAGCATTTTTAAATAATAGCCAATCATCTGAGGTATGTTTGAACAAACTTTTATAGCTGGCAGAAAATAAATGAACATCTGCGCCATACGGCTGTACAGCTGCAGTTGAAAAGCTGTGCCCCTTTGCAATATGGATGCTAGTGAAAATTGTGGTGTACAACTTTTAATGTTATCTCCTTGTTAATACAGTTTGATTTTGATTGCAGTTCAAAGCAGAAAATGAATCTACAAAAATAGCAAGTGATACTGAACAAAAATGGCACATTGATTTTATAAATGACACAGATAAAATGATTATTGAACCATGTAAGTTTAAAATCTCTTGATACATGTAATTGGTGGCTTTAGGCAACATTTCAATTAAATATTGGTGATTATATTTTGAAATTGCAACTTCGGATATTTCTAAAGCACAAGTATTCAAACTATTTGACTCTGCAGATACTTATAAAATTATATATTTGTGTATAATTTATAGTTTTTTTTTCAAATTGTTTAGATGCTTTTTTTATAGTAAACATAAATTTATGTTTGCTCTAGTTGAGGCGTCGCAACTGTCGCTGGAAGAGAAAGCTAATTCAGTAGCCAAACAACTGAGCTCATTTGTAACTTCAACATCTTGTCACCAAGAAACTGCAAATAATGCATCAGCAGTGGTTAGTCACGAGGAGGTCCCCATCGAACAGTACATAGCTAGAGCTGCCAAATTTAAGGTAATACACTGGAGCTAGAGTCCACTTGACCTTTAGTTATTAGAGTTTTCAATGATTCACAGTTAAGTTCATTCGAAATATTATAAACGGGATATACGGGATGCATGCAACTGCGTCGAAATATCAGGTGCTCAATAAAGGTAATTGCGGTTCACATCCCGTTTATAATATTCTTTAGTTATTAGCCAACACATTATTAGCATTCTTGGGTTTTACTTGGATCGAAGAATGACCTGGAAAGATCACATAAAACACAAACGGGGAGAAGTTAACAACAGATTCAGAAACCTACTATGGCTACTTGGAAGACAGTCCGCTCTATCTCTGAGCAACAAGTTAAGAGTGTACTGCTCAGTTATCAAACCAGTTTGGACTTATGGGATCCAAATATGGTCCTCAGCCAGCAAATCTAATATTCTCTGCCTTCAAAGAGCCCAAAATAATATTTTTAGGGTATTGTGCGCTGCTCCCTGGTTCACTCGCATTAGTGAAATCCACGAATACCTGGAAATGCCGACTGTCCTCGAGGAGGCAAAGCGATATAGTGACAGCTACAAGGAGCGCCTCACTATCCACCCAAATCCACTGATTAACCCACTACTCGAGCCTCACTATGCCAGGTGCCTTAAAAGAGCTGATGTGCTGGACATTAATGGAAGTTAGGGCAATGGCCCTCATATTCTGAAAGCGTCATCCACACTCCACAACTAATCTGATTATAGTCTTGTGACTGATTGCAGATATTATAAAGGAAAAAAAAAAAAAACAAAAATTAACAAGTACCATGATGTTAATTTGTTAATCTGAAGCGATGAATTACTTCATTGTTTTACCTTTTCTTTATTTTGTTAAAAACGTCTACAATAACAGTAAAGCTAAAATCAAGTTAGAGAGGGAAGGAAAGGAGTTTGAAATAGAAAGAGGAGTTCGTCAGGGAGATCCCATATTACCGAAACTTTTTACTGCGGTCTTGGAAGAAATCTTTCGACAACTACACTGGGAAGAATGTGGACCATCCATTAATGGTGAAAACCTATCACATCTGAGATTTGCGGACGACTTGATAATCCTATCGCGAACGAGTGAAGGACTGCAGGTAATGCTGAATGACCTAGATAGAGAAAGTCGAAGGGTAGGATTGGTTATGAACATGCAAAAGACAAAAGCTATGACAAATGGAAAGGAAGAACCTATTGTGATTTATCACAACCAACTATCCAATTGAAGGTGTGAATGAATACATCTATCTGGGCCAGAAAATCTCTCCTTCAGACTTGACATCAAAAGAAATGGATAGACGTATTGGGAATGCCTGGAAACAGTATTGGAGCCTAAAGGAAATAATGAAAAATAGAGAAACAAAAATGATTGTCAAAAGGAAACTATTTAATGCCTGCATATTGCCTGTATTGACTTATGGCTGTCAGACATGGGCACTTACTAAAGCACATATCAAAAAACTGGAATCTTGTCAAAACGCCATGGAAAGGAGCATGATGGGAAAAAGACGGTCTGATAAAGTTAGAACTACAACCATAAAGAAGTATACAAAGACGAAAGATGCCACAACAACAATTAAAAAATTAAAATGGAAGTGGTCTGGACATACAATCAGAGGGAAGGAAAAATGGTCAAGATTAGTTATGAACTGGTTCACAAGTCACATGAAAAGGAAGCGAGGCAGACCATGTAGAACAGTAGTTCCCAAAGTGGTCCAGGTGGACCCCCAGGGGTCCACGGAAGACTCGACGGGGGTCTACGTTGGGCGTGACCAAAAATGGGGGTCCACAATCGCAAGCGGGGGTGCATGAAAATTGAATAAAATTTGTGAGAATTGATTGGTTCTTGTGCTGTGAGTCATTGTAGATTTCAAGAAAGTAGGATGGAGTCACTCGCAGCACAAAAATATAATTTAATTGAAAATTTGTTTAGTCGACTTTATTTTCAAATAATTAACCCTATCAAGCAATCAATTCTAACCAATTTTTTCGAAAACTGTTAATTTATCGTTGAAACTCAGCAACAACGCAAGTTTCCATGGATTATAGAGCTAATCTTAGATTTTTTTTCGAGATTTAGTTTAGAAATTAGTGGTAATGTAGCTGCAGGGGGTCCACCGGATCCAGCAAAATTTTGAAAGTGGTCTATGGAACAAAAGATTTTGGGAACCTCTGATGTAGAAGGTGGATTGATGACATCAAGGCCATTGCGGGGAACTCTTGGACACAAGTAGCCAATGACAGAGAGAAGTGGAGACAGTTCGAGGAGGCCTTTGCCAAATGTGGCAAACAGACAGAGGAGACAACTTAATTAATTGATTAAATAAATATAAAAGTACCTAATTGATAATATTATGAATTGATTATATGTATTTTATTTTTTATTTTTTTTATTGTAATACTGTCTGATTAAAGGCTATTATTATTATTATTATTAATTATTATTATTTTGTAAACATTCTCAATGTACATTTCTTTTGTATTGTTTGCTGCATGGTGTTCAATAAGGACACATTTTATTGTATTGTAATAAAATAACATTACAGTGTGATGCCCCGGACTGCGACAAAAAGTTTCTGACTGAACAAAAACTGAAAAGGCACAAAAATATTCACAACAAAACACCGAGGCACACTACAGTGGAATGTCCTGTAAAAAAAACTAATGAAGATGGTGTGGAAAAATCATGTGGACGGATATTCCATGTGCGAGAGGAACTTGCAAAGCATTTGAATGAGGATCATACCTTGGATGATGCGCCACATAGGTACGTTTTAAGTTTCATAATAAATTAGCTCTCGTTGAGTAGTATCGTAACCAAGATTTTTGTGAAAATAAAGTTTTTGCTTGACTTGTATGCTAGCGTTGGAATTCAGAATTATGAATTCCACAAAAAAATGACTCGGCCCACTCTCGCATCTGCTCCCTTAGCCGCATTTTATACCCACAGAATAGTTGGATTTTTCCTATTTTAAACCACTTAAATGAGTAATCGAACGCGCTGCACAGAGGCGCGGGGTAGGACGACAAAGACCACACTCTACCATACCTACCATACCATACCATGCCATACCTGTACCATATTATTATTATTTTTACCATCTACTCTTTCTGTACCCGTTATCAAGCAATAAATGGATTATTAGAGGAGGGCGGGTAGTGTGCCTGCCGCTCGCACCTCTCGGCCCCCGCGGTCATCCCACCCCGCGCCCCTGCACCGCGCGGGCGAGGACTCATTTAAGAGGGTGCATCCGTGCTGAGCTCGCAACGTCGCATTTTTGGTGATTTTTTGCGATTATTTCACAGAAATGGAATGAATGTATCAAATATCCGTTTGTAGTGCACTTCGTTTTTAGCGTATTAATGTGTCCAATGCAATGATTAATGGTGATGGACTTTTATTTTCGTATTAAAGCGATAAAATACTATATCTCGTTTAATAAGAAAATTAAAGTCCATCACGATGAATGATTGCATTAGACACATTAATACACTAAAAACGAAGTGCACTACAGACGGATATTTAATACTTTCATTCAATTTCTGTGAAATAATCGCAAAAAATCACCAAAAATGCGACGTTGCGAGCTCAGCACGGATGCACCCTCTTAAGCGTTCGGTCTATCTATAGTTCTATGGGCGACATCGATCGCCTCTTTTGACTCGGCGCGCTGGCATCTCGCCGTGACCGATTCAGTCACCGGCTTTCGATTCAGCAGTCGGATAGTGTTTTGTTCATTTTTAGGGTTCCGTAACCAAAGGGTAAAACGGGACCCTATTACTAAGACTTCGCTGTCCGTCCGTCTGTCGCCAGGCTGTATCTCAAGCACCGTAATAGCTAGACAGTTGAAATTTTCACAGATTGTGTATTTCTGTTGCCGCTATAACAACAAATACTAAAAACAAAATAATAATAACAATTAAGGGGGCTCCCATACAACAGAGTAGTTGTTGGCGTTTTAACAGAGCAACGTTAACAGAGTAACGTTAACAGAGTAGTTGTTCGAGTCCGACTCTCACTTGGCCGGTTTGTTATTGATCGTTCGTATCGCGCAGATGCGAGGAGTGCGGGCGGCGGTTCTTCTGGGCGTCGGGGCTGCGGGCGCACGGGCGCGCGCACTGGTCGCGGCTGGCGCGCGCGCCGCTGGCCTGCGGCTGGCCGGGCTGCGGCCGCGCCTTCCGCCAGCCCTGCCGGCTGCGCGAGCACGCGCGCGCGCACACCGGCGACAAGCCCTACCCCTGCCGATACCCGGTCAGTGCTCGACGCCGTATCGCCGGCTGTGTCTGCGTCGGTCGCGGAATCCTACTAATCCTATTAATATTATAAATGCGAAAGTTTGTCAGTAACGATGCGAGTGAGTGTGTATTGTAGTTCCTTTTTCACGTTAAAACGACTGGACGGATTTGGTTAAAATTTGGAACGAAGATAGCTGGTACCCTAGATTAAAACATAGGCTACTTTATGTCCCGGAAAATTGCATAGTTCCCGCGGGATAGCGATAAATGTTTTTTTTTTGCAGACGAAGTCGCGGGCAACAGCTAGTCAAAGATGATGATGAAAAAATCTTTACAGAGGTGTTTGATCGACCTCGCTTTAATATTCTAAAATAATTTTCAGCCATCTCGTATACCTACTACTTATAATCAATGTACTGTGTCGTTCAGAACTGCGGCTGGTCGTTCCGCACGGCCAGCAAGCTGCTGCGGCACGCGCGGCGGCACACGGGCGAGCGGCGGCACGGCTGCGCGTGCGGGCGCGCGTTCCTGCGCCGCGAGCACCTGCGCGAGCACCAGGCGCGCCATGCGCCGCAGCCGCGCGAGCGCCACCACTGCGCGCACGCCGGTACCATAAGACACGAGATCACAGCGGTCACGATACTCCATTTTTGCGAGTGGCAGTCGTAAAAAATCGTTTCCGTTTCAGGATGCACGCAATCGTTCAACAACATGAGTTCGCTGTACCTCCACATGAAAAAAGTACACAAGACGGAGGAAGAAGAGGATGCACCGAAAACGGAAGTCGCGGAAGTGTCCACCATCGCTCTGACTGACCTAGAGAATAATATGTTTATGGTTAATATTTCTATTATAGTCTATTGATCCATGCTAGATACTAAATTGACAATTGCAAATGTCAAATTGTGAAATAATGATGCCAGCTTTTATTGTTTATTGGTGTACTCGAAACCATCGACGACGTCTGCGGTCTGAATACGAGAGGTTTGGTCATGTTATATTTTAAGAAAAAAATACGATCGTATCATAATCGAGCCAATTTAAAGGTTTATTAGTTTATTACGCTAGCTTATACGTACAAAAATCTATACTAAATTTAATTTATCGTTAAATTTCGATAGTGGGGGCACATCAGTATTTTCGAATTGCTAAAAAGAGGCAACACAGGTAATGTCATTTTAGTACCTATCTAGCTCGAATAAATAGACTTTAGTATTGGACACAGTACGAAACCGATTTCGGCCAAAAATCGCAATACAATTAGGGCATGCACCCGGTTCTGTCAAGTTCTGTTAAATACCCGGGTATACCCGGTTCTGTCAAGGTATGTGTAGAACCGGTTCTGTAAGGAGAATACCCGGTTCCCCCGGTTCTTAAAAAAATGTTTAATTTCAGATTTTAATGGCTAACAGGACTTGTGAACAAGGGCTTTAAGCAGGGTTTTAGTGGGAGACACGCCACCCAAACGGAGCAAACCTGCAAAGGACCTTCCTGATTGCCAACGGGACTTGTTAACAGGGGCTTTAAGCAGTGTTCTAGTGGGAGACACGCCACCCAAAGAAGGCAAACCTGCAAAGGACCTTCCTGATGGCCAACGGAACTCTTGAACCCTTGTTCAAAGCCCTTGCTTTAAGCAGAGTTTTAGTGGGAGACACGGCACCCAAAGGAGGCAAACCTGCAAAGGACCTTCCTGATGGCCAACGGAACTCTTGAACCCTTGTTCAAAGCCCTTGCTTTAAGCAGGGTTTTAGTGGGAGACACGCCACCCAAACGGAGCAAACATGCAAAGGATCTTCCTGATTGCCAACGGGACTTGTGAACAAGGGCTTTAAGCAAGGTTCTATTGGGAGACACGCCACTCACAGGAGGCAAACCTGCAACGGACCTTCCTGACGGCCAACGGAACTTGTGAACAAGGGCTTTAAGCAGGGTTTTAGTGGGAGACACGCCACCCAAAGGATGCAAACCTGAAAAGGACCTTCCTGGTGGCCAACGGGACTTGTGGACAAGGGCTTTAAGCAGGGTTTTAGTGGGAGACACGCCACCCAAAGGGGGAAAACCTGCAAAGGACCTTCCTGATGGCCAACGGGACTTGTCAACGAAGGCTTACAGCCATATTAATGATTAAATGAACTAAATCATTTTATTTTATATTTTTGGGATAATTATTCACCCCATCAAATTCTTTTCTATTCAAAAATCAAAAAAATCGGAATCAAAATAATTTATTTGCATTGAATGGGTATTTTTTCTGATAATCAATAAAAAAAATAACTGTATCAACTGGAACCGGGGGAACCGGTTCCCCCGGTTCTAATTACCTTCCAGAACCGGGTATCAAAAATCTGGAACCGGACCCGGTTCTGCATGCCCTAAATACAATACGGGATCGTTCGGCACGAATATAATTTAGAGTTGATTTATTTTTCCCAGGTAAGTTTCGTGCCGGAGGGTGAGCGCGCGGGCGCGGGCGGGCGCGAGGGCCGCGCGGCGCGCACGCACTGCACGTGGCCGCTGGCGCCGCGCGCCGCCGCCTGCGACCACGCCGCCGTGCTCGAGGTAAGTCTCGTGCCGGAGGGCGAGCGCGCGGGCGCGGGCGGGCGCGAGGGCCGCGCGGCGCGCACGCACTGCACGTGGCCGCTGGCGCCGCGCGCCGCCGCCTGCGACCACGCCGCCGTGCTCGAGGTAAGTCTCGTGCCGGAGGGCGAGCGCGCGGGCGCGGGCGGGCGCGAGGGCCGCGCGGCGCGCACGCACTGCACGTGGCCGCTGGCGCCGCGCGCCGCCGCCTGCGACCACGCCGCCGTGCTCGAGGTAAGTCTCGTGCCGGAGGGCGAGCGCGCGGGCGCGGGCGGGCGCGAGGGCCGCGCGGCGCGCACGCACTGCACGTGGCCGCTGGCGCCGCGCGCCGCCGCCTGCGACCACGCCGCCGTGCTCGAGGTAAGTCTCGTGCCGGAGGGCGAGCGCGCGGGCGCGGGCGGGCGCGAGGGCCGCGCGGCGCGCACGCACTGCACGTGGCCGCTGGCGCCGCGCGCCGCCGCCTGCGACCACGCCGCCGTGCTCGAGGTAAGTCTCGTGCCGGAGGGCGAGCGCGCGGGCGCGGGCGGGCGCGAGGGCCGCGCGGCGCGCACGCACTGCACGTGGCCGCTGGCGCCGCGCGCCGCCGCCTGCGACCACGCCGCCGTGCTCGACGACGCACATGTGAGTCCAGCGCTGACAATACTATGTAGTGATGGGACTCGACTGACATTCTTTCACTCGAGTCACTCGCTCGAAAAACCCGACTCACTCGAGTACCATCGGACTCGAGTGATTTTTTTTTCACTCGAGTTACTCGCTCGAAAAGTCGACTCGCTCGAGTACTACTGAATTAAGTTCGAGTGAAGTCACGACTGGAGTGTCAATTTTTTCACTCGAGTGATGATGATAAGCCCAAAGTCACTCGAGTGAAGACACGACTCGAGTGACAATTTTTTCACTCGAGTGAATTTGTGATACGAGCCACGATTTTTACTTTTTATGTTTATGAGCTGTCAAAACGGAATTTCCCCTTAAATTTTTTATTTGACAATAGCATAGAGGAACTGAGGAAAGCAAATCAGAAATCAGAATCAGAAAAGAAAATTGTCCCCACCTGATATAATTTTATTTTCTTTATTCTAATTGTGTATATTCAGGAAAAATCTATTGCAAAAGCTTAGGGACTTGATTTTCTTCTTTTCTTTTACGATATGGTATTTACTACATAAAATTTTGATGCAGGTGGAACAGTCGGAGAGTTCCGAGAGCAATATTTACACGGTGCGGAGCGACCTCTTCCTGCACGGAAATCTGTTGCACAACGAGGACAGCCAGTGAGTGTCTTTTAAACATCCTTATGTTAGCTGTACTTGTAGCTAATTAATAAACAATGATATCAAATCTACAAACACAAGTATGCTTAGTTGGTTTGGTCACGTAGAGAGGATGGATGAAAGAAGATTAACTAAACAGATTTATATGGGACGTGTGAATGGGTGCGTTGGGAGGGGAAGGCCTAGGCGGACGTTCCGTGGTCAAATTGGGGACGTTTTGGAAAAAGGCCAGGTCAAGAGTACCCGAAACCGACGAGCATGTATGAAGAGATTGTGCAAATGGATGAAGCGAAAGAGGCATGTCAGGATCGTAGCAAGTGGAACAAAGTAGTCTCTGCCTACCCCTGTGGGAAAGAGGCGTGACGATATGTATGTATGTATGTACGTATCAAATCATGAAAATTAATTACTTTCGTCCGTCATTCCGTGTGTTAGAGTACTTAGAGTATATTTAGTTCTTTCCACAAAAATTCATTAGCCTTTTACCCGCCAAGCAGCCCTATACTTCATTTAATTTAGAATGAGAAACCACTAACATTATATTGCGGCTGGTCAACTATTTCTTACCTAGCAAACAGTACAGTGCAATAGTTTGGCAGCCGCAAAATAAAATTGTTTTAATGCCACTTTATTTGCGTGGCGTCAATTGTTACTGTAGTACAAATCGTAAAGAGATTACAGTTCACGAGCCGCAATATAACATTATTGTGGTTTCTCATCCTAAATTAAATGAATTATAGTGTCACCTGGCAACTGTCAACGTTATCTTGTCAATTGAAGGTGTATTTTACACAGCATGAACTGACTTCATATCAAGTCAATGGCGGAGAAATGGTTAACGTTTGAATATTGTGGATATGCTTCTGATGTATTCTGAGTAGGTATAACAGCATTTTTTCCCTGTCTTCCTTTTTCAACCTGGGACCTTTAAAATATCACCTGCTTATTTATGTTGTTTTCCTGATATTTTTGGTTTGGATTACGTACGAAATGATTATTGATTTGATTACTTAGATAACGATTACTCGTTAGTTTTTTTTTGCGAACCCCTTTCTTACGAATATTTTTTTTTTCTATCAGTTCAATGGTTGTTTTTTTTTATGAGGTGGTAAAAGCAATGGAATAGTGCGAAGACACAATACATACATACATACATATCGTCACGCCTCTTTCCCACAGGGGTAGGCAGAGACTACTTTGTTCCACTTGCTACGATCCTGCCATACCTCTTTCGCTTCATCCACATTCATCAATCTCTCCATACATGCTCGTCGGTTTCGGGTACTCTTGACCTGGCCTTTTTCCAAAACGTCCCCAATTTTATCATGGAACGTCCGCCTAGGCCTTCCCCTCCCAACGCACCCATTCACACTCGCCGTATAAATCTGTTTAGTTAATCTTCTTTCATCCATCCTCTCTACGTGACCAAATCAACTAAGCATACTTTTTTCTATCCTAGTCACTATATCTTCTTTCACACCAGCACGTTCCCTTATCACACTATTCCTTATTCTATCTTTCAGTGATACACCTTCCATACTTCTTAACGCTCTAATTTCTACCGCATTTATTCTACTTTCATGCTTCTTTTGCCATACCCAACTTTCGCTACCGTACATTAGTGTTGGAACGAGCATCCCTCTGTGAACAGCCAGACGCGCCTTCTTTGACACCTTCTCACTGCTCACAAAGGCGCGCAGCGCTCCATTGACCATGTTTCCTGCATTCACTCTTCTTTCAATATCTCTTTCACACTTTCCATCTGTCGTAAAAGCCGAGCCCAGATACACAAACTCTTTTACCTGTTCTACTTTCTCACCCGCAATCATAATCTCACAGTCTGTCATGCTATCGTCTTTTTCGAATACCATAACTTTCGTCTTGCTTACATTAACCTTCATGCCTTTCCTTTCCTTGTCTAACACCTTTTTCGATGCTAAACCATTCAGTGTACGCCCCGTTTATCCTTACACAAGCACTAGAATCCTCATAGAGAGATTTTAGTGCTTGTATCAGATTACTGTTCACCCCATGCATGGCTAACGCTGACCACAACTCATTCCTCATCACCCTGTCATAAGCCTTCTCCAAGTCAACGAATAAGCAGTATATTTTCTGGCCTTTGGCCATATACTTTTCAGTTATACGCCGCAAGGAGAAGACTTGATCCGTGCATCCCATTCCCTTTCTAAAACCCGCTTGTACATCCCATATTTTCTCATCCGTCTCTTTTATAACTCTTTCAATCAATACCTTTGCATACAGTTTGCCGACGACGCTGAGAAGGCTTATTCCGCGGTAATTTTTGCAGTCTAGTTGTGACCCCTTTCCCTTGTACAGCGGCACAATCACGGCCTTGCACCAATCCTCCGGTACCCGACCGTACGTCCAACACAAGTCGAAAAGGTGGCACAACTGACTGACCACCACGCCTTCACCGGCTCTCAGCATTTCGACCGACACCCTATCATACCCCGCAGACTTTCCTAACTTCATTCTTTTCGTGGCGTTCACAATTTCATCCATACCTATCTCATTTTCCTGACTACTTTCACTCATCTCTCCGGCATGAGCCGGTACTTGCACTGCTTCTTCTGCTCTTTCAAACAAACTTTCAAAATATTCCTTCCATCTTTTTAGCACACACTCTTCTTCTTTTATAACACTCCCATCCTGGCTTCTGATTTCACTCAGCTCCGAGGCTGTGTTTTTGCCACGGGCTGTCTTTATAGACTTCCAGAACATCTTAATATTTGTCCGGAAGTCATCAGAAAGCCTCCTATCAAAACTATCCTTATATTCTTCCCTCTTTCTGTCCGTTTCTGAATAGTGCGAAGACACAAAAGATCCACAAACGGGTTGAAGTCTATCCATCCGTAGGGACCCCTAGTTTTTAAGAGAAGATAAGATAATGATTGGTTTTTACATTGTCAGGCAGATGGGGTCCGCAGGCACCCTGGCGGGGGCGACGGGCGCGCCGCCCGCGTCGCCGCCGCACGCCGACCTGCCGCTGCTGGACACGCACTCCACCATCGACCTGATGCAGGTACGGTTATACTATACCGCGTCGCCGCCGCACGCCGACCTGCCGCTGCTGGACACGCACTCCACCATCGACCTGATGCAGGTACGGTTATACTATACCGCGTCGCCGCCGCACGCCGACCTGCCGCTGCTGGACACGCACTCCACCATCGACCTGATGCAGGTACGGTTATACTATACCGCGTCGCCGCCGCACGCCGACCTGCCGCTGCTGGACACGCACTCCACCATCGACCTGATGCAGGTACGGTTATACTATACCGCGTCGCCGCCGCACGCCGACCTGCCGCTGCTGGACACGCACTCCACCATCGACCTGATGCAGGTACGGTTATACTATACCGCGTCGCCGCCGCACGCCGACCTGCCGCTGCTGGACACGCACTCCACCATCGACCTGATGCAGGTACGGTTATACTATACCGCGTCGCCGCCGCACGCCGACCTGCCGCTGCTGGACACGCACTCCACCATCGACCTCATGCAGGTACGGTTATACTATGAATCTTCCCGGGTGAATTTTTCGCTTCGAGCCCTAATCTTTCAAACAAAGGCCATTGTCTCTATGATCGCAAAGCTGCAAGCTACCGAGTTAGCACGTGCCACTACAACATTCATGTTGAAAAACAAACGGTATCGTCATAGTATTAAGGTTCAAATTAAAAATAATATCTAGAATATCAGTGACATTAAATTTGAACCTTAATGCTATGACGATACAATTTGTATTTCAATATGAATGTTGTAGTGGCACATGCTATTTTAATTCAAACTATACCCCAGAGGTTACATGTTTTCATGAAAACCCGGCCAAAAGTAGCATTCATACAGTTCCACTTGCTTTGTCCCTTAGGTGTTAGCGTGCCATAATTGGCCTTTGTGGTATCTGATGTGACCCTGAAGCTTGCTTATTTGATTAAAGTCGGTTCGTAGATCAAAAATATACTAAATGGTTTCTAGAATTTGTGACGTGGATAAGCCAATCACTACATAGTATAAAACAAAGTCGCTTTCCGCTGTCTGTCTGTCTCTATGTATGCTTAGATCTTTAAAAGTACGCAACGGATTTTGATGCGTTTTTTTAAATCGGAGAGTGGTTCAAAAGGAAGATGTATATGTATAATTCTACGCAGATGAAGTCGCGGGCAGAAGCTAGTTAAAGTATAAAACATTGGCTGTTCTGGTGTCTTATTACTCTTCCCCCGTAAAGCCTCCGCAAAAGGGGAACGTCCTCGGGAAATTTGAAATGAAATATCTGTCGAGTCATGAGATTCTTTCAGTTTGATTATCTTATATCTTTAGACGAGTCTTATTAACAGGAGGAGTTAATGTATACCGACGCGGCGGTCGACGAGTCATCCTTCCAGGTCCTTTTGCTGAGTGGTGAAGAACTTGCCTAATGAAAATAGAGCTTCGTAAATATTATTAGTTTGAGACGCTTAAAGCTTGTACAGTGTTTCTCAAATACAGTAACTGTATACAATATGAATAGATTATGCATGGATTATGCTGTAGCAATATTTGGTGGCGTATTTCAGAAGTTTGTATTCGTCTTTTGAACTAAATTTAAGCATTTTATGTCACTAGAAGTGATAGTGAGTTTCCTTTCTTATTGTAAATCTACGTCATTGATAAAAGACGCGTGTAACCAAAAAAACTATCGTTAGTGACTGTTTAGCAATGCTAGGGTGAGATGTCTTGCGTTAAGCCAATGTGTTAGCAGGGTTTTAATTAGTTCAACTTTATACTTTATAGTTTTAATAGTAGTTGTCTAAGGTTATTGAGCATTGTAACGACCGAACTTGTAACGTTGTAATCTTACCTTTAAGTGTTGATTGTTACTTGGACAAAATATTTGGAAGAGAATAACTAGCAAAATTTATACGAACACAGTACAAAGATTGTGCATATACCATGATATTTTGTGTGCAATACTTCAATATTATTATTTGTCAATATTTAATCAGTCAATTTGAAAAATAAGATAATTTAGTCGTGTATATACTAGGTACTTATTTACTAAGACTAGCTCGCGCCCGAGGTTCGACCCCGTTGCAGAATTGCCTATCCTGTGGGTATTTTGTAAAATCCGTCCTTATTCCTTGTCTACATCATAACTATGCAGGAAATCAGCTTTCTAGGTCCAAGGATTTGGGCTGGGCGTTGATGAGTCATTCAGTCAGCGAGGACTGTTCTTTTAAATAGATTTAAAAAAATCTCAATCTTAAACTAGTTTAAATTAAGTTTTTGCGGTTACTGAATCAGATACAATTTTTGTCAAATATCAATTGAGTCAGGGGCCGCATTTGTAGTGTATTCTATACCTAACCTACTGAAGTACTGATAAACTGCCAAGAGTACTGATGCAGTTTCTTTACCCCTGGATTATAGCATCTATTGTTTATTACTTTGAGTATTGGTATAATATAAATGTGTCAGCTTAAACTGGCGCTCGCGGATGGCAAGGGAAGTGGCTCAGGCCCTCAGAAACATTGAACAGATTAAATCTGCATGTTGTCAATGATTTAATTAATTTTGAAGCGATACGTTTTAATGTTAATTCAAGTCGAACTTGATCAGAACAAATTATTGTTCAGAGGAGAGAATATTATTAATAAGAATGAAATGATCTCTAGAAATGCCTTTTATGTATAGGTTTGTATGAATATGCCATTGTAGAATAATTGTGACTTGTGATACGACTCAGACGTGCCTACAATGGAAGGTTCGAGAAGAGAACGTAATACGACACTATGGTCATCACTTTTTGATAACTTTACGAAACGCTTGCGACGTCACACGGATTGCTTACAATTACAAGATAAAGTTTGTCCAAAAGTGTTGATACTTAGGGCACAGTACATCGCCGCTAGATTAAATGTTTGTTGCATGTAATTGATTATTGTGAGAGTTTTTATCTAGAGTATATTGTGATTTTGTGATAGAAAACTGTTAATAGATGTCACTGTTAGCATCACTTTAAATCTTGTGTTATGGCATGTGCTAGACCCGGGCGGTGGTTAGGTATGTTTATTTATCATGTAATGTATGCTGGCCACGTTACATCGTTTGTGGAAAAAGATGATAAAAAAGTGACGTCTGTTGATTTTTGACTTTCATAAATCCTTAATCTGGTCGTGACATCAGACTGTCTTCTTGTTGATGATGAAATGAAACAACTGCAGGGGGCCTTACCATGACCTCTTAATTCCGACTCAGTTCAGGTTTTAGCTGTCATTTTTAGTATGGATCTGACAGCGAGCGAACCTAAACTGAATCGCATTAAGACGTAATGGTAAGGCCCCTGTACGCTGCAACGTATGCGTACAGAAGTTCAGAGGTTCGCGAAGTATGGCTGAAGTTTAATTGTGAAAATGTAACTTTGAATCGGGTATTTTAACAAAAAATACCGAGTCACAATGTTTCTAATAGTTGTAATACTTTCAATTTGAAGGCGGTCTGGTCTGTCACGTCTCGGAAGTGGGACATCTCAAATCGTAAGCCCGGTGACGCGTAGACTGTACTAGAATAATATAGGTTTAATTATATTGCTATTAACTTACGTAATAACATCTAGCTATTATACATACAATGTTGTAAATAAGATAATATATTTTTGGATTAATTGAAAAACAATAAGAGTAAGAACGCTTATTTTTTGAGACTGTTGTCCAAATTATAATCATGATAGCATTTTTTTTTTGTTAAAATTATACTAGCTTTTGGCGTAGATGTATCGTATTACAAAATTGATTTTATTTCTTTATTTCGGTTGTTGCTGTTTTGTTTTGTTTGTAACACTTTGGTACTAATAAGTGAAAGTCGATAACGTCCGCACTGTACATACAAACTAAGTCACACCTAATTCATCACATATCAATTTTAGTTTGTTTTTTAATTGTACTTTATTTAGTTGCCTCGTGTTAAACATGAAGATTTTGCTATATTATAATAATAAATGTTTCCGATTTATGAACCATGTTTATTGATGCAAAAACGACCCTTCACGTAACTAAAATAAAATAGACTTAGTTAACACTTAACTCCTAGTTGAAAAATAAATAATAATTATTCTAAAAAATAGTCCGGCAATAATGTCCTAGCGATCACATTAATCAATTGTCATGATTAATTGGTGCGGGCGTACTGATCACAACCACATTACATTTTCACTGATCTACATCATATTACACTATCAATGTATCGTGATTTCAATACCTAGGTGCTAGAAATTGAGGATGTTCCTTTTTTCAATAGAAGACCATTAAGTAAACACGAAAAATCACTAAAGGACACCAGCATGGGTTTGGGTTTAGTAGCAGGTACCACCTGATCCGGTCAGGAAGAGGTATTTCGCTTCTTTTCTACTGAGGAGGCGGAATCACGATGCGTATTGATAGCGTAATGGTAATTCACGCCCTGTCGTGCGTATGGGGTAAGTCGTGGGTGTGTCTCTGGAACAAGATGGCGGAGAGTTTGTTGCGGCCAAGCGCGATCGCCCAAACTAGCGTGTGCACTAGGATGACGCCTAGTAAGGAGCCCCCTGCAACCACGCCTGCGACTGCTGGCTCGTTCCAGTTTAATACCGGGTAGATGTATGGCTCGCCGAATCTGGAATTAACATAATACTTGCTTAAAGCCGGTACTCATCTGCGACTTGCAACCGTAATTGATGCACGTGACAATAACCAAAATAGTATATTGTACAAGGTGGGCATAAAACAAGCCTTTTTACCACGAGACGTTATAACCACTATCGGCGTGCGTCATGGCATAGGCCTCCTCCATCTATTGGAGGGTTTGGGCTACAGTTCCCACGCGGGCCCAGTGCGAATTGGGAAATTCACACACACCATTGAATTGCTTCGCAGATGTGTGCAGGTTTCCTCACGATGTTTTTCCTTCACCGAAAAGCTCATGTAATTCCGCACATAAATTCCGAAAAACTCACGAGGTGCGAGCCCGGGATTCGCACCCACGACCCTTTGCTTGAGAGGTCACAGGTCAAACCACTAGGCTAATAAATAGATAATAAGATAATACAAAATATTAATTAAATAATTAACCAACCTTATCTCATAAAAAAACGTGTATATTAAATGAAGGTGTATTGTGTAGTGTATGTGGCTGTAAAGCCTAGTTGCCTGTGTCTTAAAAGAAAAAATAACTTTATGCACGAGAGGATAAAATGCATTTTATGCAGCATTCTCTCGACATAATGAACAACTTTATGAGAAGTGAAAATCCTATTTTGGACATGGCTCGCAAGCCTGCTGCGAACGGAACAGTTACGGTTACGGCTTTAATAAAAATGTCTTGGAGCAAAAATGCAACGCCTGTAAGAGGAAATGATTTTTTCATCTCTCATACTCTGAAAGTAGGTCATTGATTATCTGGATATAGGGTTGAAAGTGACTCATCGCGACCCTTGGGTTGAAAGTAAAATTTTTTTCTAGCTAATCCAAATGAGGTACATAGCAATGGAAATACGTATACAGCCATGTAATCTATGTTTAAAATAATAATCTATACTAATAATTCCATTTTAATTGTAAAAGGCAAAATAATCTAAAAATAACATTCCCGCTACATATAAGGTTATGCAAGCGTATACAACGAGAATTAGTAGAAATTATTACGTACGGTAATTTTTTTAGCTTGAAATATTTAAGTCGACAATTAATTGATAGCAACCTCCGTGTCTGCAAGTTTAAAAAAAAACTAGCCGGCCGCCATTGGTGCGCAGAAGAAATGCGCAATGCGCGCAAATCGCGCAATAGAAAAAAGAGCGGGAAGAGAATGACAAACGTAACAAATATTAAATGCGACCATGCGACGTTAGTGAAATTTTAATTTCCTCATATTCGAAATGAAAAGTAGAGTGTTCAACTCGGATGAAATTTCCCATTTCACCCTCGAACTATTGGCACCCTCACTTCGTTCGGGTGCCAGAAATATCTCAGGTGAAATGGGTATATTTCAACCCTAGTTTATCAATCTACTATTTCCTTGCGAAATTGTTGCCACTTGCCACATTCAAGAGATTAACGTCAAAAATGCGCCAATTGCGTATACGCTCGCCCGAATTGAGTATCCACTCTTTCAGGAGACTGCTGCAAATACTAATAGTGACTGACAAGAGCCAGTGTAACTCAACATATCGTCACTACTTTGAAAAAATCTCGTATCTTAAATGAATATTCAAACAAAACCGAACCTTGAATTACAGTAAATAAAGTTCACTTCGTAAGATTAGCGATTTCGAGATACAAGATTTTTTCAAAGTAGCGACGATATGTGGCTGGTGTGGCTACGAGAATTCAAGTTGATCAAAGATATTTGAAGACGAATCTAGCAAAGGAAGGCTGATGCTTCTGAGACTATTATTTCATTCTCAATTCTATAAGTAGGTACTGCTACGGCGACGAAACGGATTCTCTACGTTTATCTGTGGCTATCAAGAAATAGGTACGTACGGCAATAAATATGATTGTAAATAAGTACGAAATAATATCTACGCAAGTCATGTTAGTTATCAATGAGAATGTCCACGTTTACGATGGTATTTGAGTAAACGCGAATTAATTGAGTGAGCCGCGTTTCATGCATGTCCCAGCGCGACGGAGTGGGTACTGAAAATACAAATGAAATGAAACACGAACTCTATAACAGGGAGTAATTTACTGTTTACTGAGTACCTAGTACACACTGCAATTTACCAATTATTTACATAATCAGTATTTTTCACTATCATATTATTATTTCTGCACAAATATGTAGATGCATTTTACTTTTCTGTCTTGCCCCGATCGACTGGACCAATAACCGCGATCTACCCTTCCCGCGCAGATGGTAAAAACCCATCGAGGGAACGGGCAAAAATCTTAAGAATCATTTTATAGGTGATGTTACTCATCGCTATTTTTGATTCCCCTTTCCACTTATACGCCCACAATCATGCTAATCGTGGCCTTTAGGTCTGGTTGCCATGGGCTCTGTCTACCTCGTAAGGGATACAGTGATTTGTGTGCCTTTTATGTAGGTATGTGTATGTATAGATCGATCACATAACCTTACCCCGAGCGTGCCGTAACTTCTTATTCCAAGTCTAGTTACTTAGTTTAAAAAATAAAATACTGACGTACCTAGGTAAGTTGGTGTATATAGCTCCGTCCAGTATAGCGAACTTAAATTAAATGAAACTCTCAGGGCGTTTGTGCACTACAAGGAATTTTACTGTCCGGAGTCAGATTTTTTACGGAATAGGTACAAATTTATATGGCAGTTGTACCTATTCCGTAAAAAAACTGGACTCCGCACAGTAAAATTCCTTGTAGTGAACAAACGCCCTTAAATAGGTAGGTATAATTTCGAGTAGGTAATGTTTCCTACAATTTGGCGTTCTCAGCCCATAGGATTAAGAATTAATATCTCATTAGTTAGGAATTTCAGCGGATATATTGCTGTCCACACCGGATCACAGTTAGCGTGATACAAAACAGCAGCACAAGTAAAATGGTGGTAGCGATCCTAACCTTTTTGCAAGGTAAATAAATGCTTAGAGGTATCTATTGTTGACCTACCCATTGGTTCCGCCAGTCGCGTGGTAGATCCCGCTGAAGGAGACATACACAGCGGCCACCAGTAAGGGCTGATATACGTGCACCCAGCGTACCGGAGTGCGTGCGACGAGTAGCTCGCCCATGCTGATGACCGAGTTGAAGCCGTGAACCGCGACATCTAGCCAGAAGGCCGCTGTCGTGGCGTAGACCATCGTATCTGCGAAAGGCGGATACAGACGTTATCGACATTGATTCTTAATTGTAACTGCAACTAGCTATGTGAGTTGCGAAAAGTTTTCAAATAGCTGGAAAGTTTACGGCGATTTCTGGAAAATTTCACAAGAAATAAGGGACGAATTGGAAATGGAAAGTTTTAATTCCCGTGCAAAAACTTAAGAATTTTCTGAAGTTTGTCCCATGTTAACTTTAGCATTGAATTTCGAATTTAGAAGTAAATAAAGGCTAATATCTGCGACACGCCAAGGACCAATCTGAAAAGTTCTGACGG
Source organism: Pandemis heparana (assembly GCA_963854515.1). NCBI lineage: Eukaryota > Metazoa > Arthropoda > Insecta > Lepidoptera > Tortricidae > Pandemis > Pandemis heparana. Next base: position 13,712,026 of record OY978007.1, on the reverse strand, counting down.
GAACTTTAAATGATACTGGCACCTGGCACTAGCAAACGAGACCATAAAGTCGACAAAAAAGTGATTTAATTTATTTTTAATGGCGCATGATTTTTTTTCAGTGGTTTCAGCCAGTTGGCTGGTATCTATTTCAGGCGCAACCAGACTCTACCTGATTTCCTTAGGCGTAAATTTCCTGCCTAACAAAGTTTCTAGACAATACGTACCAGCATCGTAGAGTAGCGTCCAATATAGCACCGTGATAGCGATGGCGATGGTTTGTGTCACGTTGAATATTATCCAGAAAAGACCCACGTACCACGGAGTTTTCTCGTCGTCGGCTGAAATAACGTACGCGTTGATAAAGCAAACGTAGTTTTCAATATCATAATTAGAAAGTGGGCATGGTAATGTAAAGATTTTTGTTAATTAATATAAGCTTCCGCAAACTAATTAATCAACTATGTATTTTTATAAATTTGGGTAGGTACAGATTGGAGCTGAGAAAATATTTCATGACTACCTTCAGTTATCTTAGCGTGTTAGTTAGGTTATGATATCCGCTTTTTAGACCACACATGCAACTGCACTGTTCCCACACGTGCAAAAAATGATGACGATGTTGCGGGCAAAAGCTAGTCTTTTTATCTTTTTATAAAGCATATAAATATAAAAAAGGAAATATACTTAATTAGTTCTTTGTTTTGAGTGAATCGACATTGAAAATATTTGATGTTTGCGTGCATCGCGTTAGGAGTAGGTATAATGTACTAGTAATGTGCATGCGGTCATAAGTCATAATAATAGACAATGCAATTAAACCACTTGTCTTTAAGTGATTATTGTTTGTTTCTTATAATTATATCTTGATATGGCTTGTTGTGATAACGAAGTCCACTAAGTAAATGTTTTTGCCAATGTTCATCAAAATTCCGAACATTGCTAATCCTGGCTTAAGTCCCCCATTAGAGGATAAGATATTACCAATGTATCTACTAACCACACTTTTAATTTTACACGTGAATATTAAGTAAATCTAAATACCAACCCCTAGGCCCGCTTAACCGATCTAGGGTTAAAAGATTGAACCGTTAAGCCCGGGTTAAAGCTGTCATTCCCACACATTTTGACTCTACTTAATTCTGAGTTAGTAGTTAATTCGGAGTCATAATAATCTAGTCCGCAAAAACCAGCTTTAGGTAGTAATAGTATTCTTTTACTTATGATTGGAAAGGTCGCGTATAATTTATCTGCCGCGTTATGCCGCGGAGAGCAAAATAATAGTGTTAAATGCAGGATCATCAACAGAGGCGCAGATGAAGTACTTGATACACCCTTACTATGTAGGTATTATCTTCACTTGTAGCAAATAACAATGTAAATAATCAAATCCTGCGTCTCGATTCTTACCCACTAGACGGAAGTGGACAGACTGGAAGTGGACTAATTTAGCACAAGTTTAAAGCTTCGATTACCTACAATGATGATACTTTAATTAAACTATACGAAGCGCATCCCATCAATCTAAGTAAATATGTTGGTGTTTAATGAGTTGTATTTTTAGTGAAAGGTGTTATTTTCGGTACGATTTGTGGCTTGTCTATTTTCATAGTTTGAAAATGACTTGGTATTTTTGCAAGTCAATCCTACTATTATTATAAATGCGAAAGTTTGTGAGTGACGATGTGACAATGTGAGTGTCTTCACGCTAAAACAACTGGACGCAATTGGATAAAATTTGGGACGGAGATAGCTGGTACCCTAGATTGAAACATAGGCTACTTTTTATCCCGGAAAATTGCATATAGTTCCCGCGGGATAGCGATAAAATATCAATTGCCAATTTTACGCGGACGAAGTCGCGGGCAGAAGCTAGTAGTTTTATAAATATTTGGTAAATATTTAGCGATAAGTCATTTATAAGTATGTATCTCAAAAAATTTTAATTATGAGAATTTATATGACAAAAACCTTATAATTGTCAAAACTGCTCAAAAAATATCACAAGAATCTGTTAAGAATCATTGCAATGAAATGAAATGAAATGCGACTAGGGGCTTGATTTTTGAAAGCACAATTATGATAATATACCGTTCGAAAGTAGTAAAAAATTGTGCTGAATTTGATATACGAGTAGCTTAGAAGAAAAATAGAGTTCTAATTGATCTAATCAACTAGTCGAAAATTTAATGTCCGTTTCCCACTTTAGAGTGATGTGCTTTCAAAAATTGGGAACCTGTAGAGGTAAAAATACAGCTGCACAGACATACGAAAGCATTTTATAGCCCAAGCCGAAACGGATAGGTACACACAACTCGCGCTTCGCGGTTGCTCGGTCAAAATAATAGCGTAATTCTGTTAGTTTGATCTTCTTTGTTTACGTACCTACTATTTCTTTGTCTACTCTACTTACCAGGCATTTTATACGCAACCATTGCCGATACAAAGAGGCCGCTCACCGCCATCGCACTGACCATCACCAGACCCCAATTAGTGAGGTAGATCAGCCACAGCTCGCTGAGTCCGCTCTGGCCGCTGGTCAGCGACCACACCAGAAACCCCACCGATGCTGCCGCCAGCACTAGCCGGAAGAATAACAGCGGCAGCGGAGACCCCCCACGCTGCCATGCTGTCGTATAAAAATCGCTCAACCTTTCATGCGACAACACCCAAAAATCGGAACGGGAAATCCGCATTCGCTTAAACATTTTTACTTAACTTGCTAGTACAAGAAACTAGGATAGTAAGATACCGGTGGCTGTTATCGGTCTATTTCGCAACGATCTCGGCGGGAGAATGAGCGTCTCAAGAGCTTGTACCTGCTTATCGATGTCGGTATCATTATCATTTTAATAATCCCAGTTTTATTGCTATAAGCAGATCATAAACGTATAAAGGAAGACATGTAACGATTTTTCATAATTTTCATGGGGATTAAGAGTGTCAAATATTAGATAAAAGTAATTGATCTTCGGTCGTGGGGGTTTTTGAGTTCGGCGAGATCAAAAATTACGTTGTTTGAAGAAAGCGAAGCGGTGATGAAATACACATAATTAGCTATTTTCATGATTAGCCGAATTAACTAATGATCTCTAAACTTAATTTAAGTTTTATACCTACGTATTTCCAGATATTTTTTTATTAGACTAGTTTATTTGATTAGATATTATACTACTTGATGTACCTATTTATTTAATGTAATTTTGATAACATATTTTTATTGATAAAGAGGAATATTTTACACTATAGCGAGGCAGGTGGCGTCTTCACCCTTGCTGTTAGCATCCCTTAAATTAAGCTTAATAGTGTCGATGTCACTATTTTTTTTTGTCAAAAATCTACTAAATCGTTGCGGCAATTGCTGCACTTTAATTAGTGGACCCAAGGTTAAGCAGGGCACTAGAGTTGGACAAGCATATATTATCGATTCTGATAGTACATACCTAAATGTTTAGTTATAGCCATAGCGTGGCATAGTGAGAATAGCGATTACCTTTGCAAAAAGAAAACGTAAGTAACCTTAATTCTAGGAACTAAAAATTAAAAACTAATGCGAAATAACTATTGCAGTACGCAAGTGACAAATCAGTTGAGTTTCCGATTTTTTTAGTTCCTGTGTGATAATTTTATCATAAGCAACAATACAGGTACAGTCAAGAAATTTAATTGCAGACCCATCGAGCAACCTCTTCACATAAAACGTCATAGTGACATCGCATTACCTAACCATTACCTAACAAGGAAAATCGTTACACTTACTACAAAAAGGTTCCATGGTGCGGTGGTGGCCCTTTAAAAATATACTCGGGAGGAAAGAAACTGGGTCACTTTTCATACAATTTTCTACGGGAAGTGACCCGGTTTCTCCACTCCCGAGTAGATATAGTTATAAGTGTGGAAATAAATAAATAAATAGATATCGGTCAGAAATAAGTAGTTAGGGTAGGGTAGAGCAATTGAAACGATCAATGTGAAGTTATTATCCATCACAGCGTTTATTAAAAATAATATTTACAATGACTTAAATTACATTGGTGCCTTATAATTATTAGGTATATACATATTATATTTATCAATAATCAATAGTGCAATCATTACAGTATAAAATACAATATACGGAATGATACTTTTATGAAGCCTTTTCTCTGAATCTCAACGTGGCTTATAATGAGTTAAGCCAAACGTGAGATTGTTAAATTATCTCGCTTCCCATTTTTGTCATAGCAGAAGCTCTATCGCTTATATGCTCTTAAGAACATTTTATACAAGTACGTGGGTGGGTTAATATTGAGTGCTTAATATTGTTGAACTATTTTTGTTCGTATCAGTATGTCGGGGATCAGAATCTCGGTGCCATCTAGATCTATCTTAATTCCGCGATTCTATGGAACTTACGTCCAATTTTCCACAGAATCTCAGGACACAAATTTGATCCCGATAACAAGATGGTGTCCGTTCAAACGTATCTATCAAATAAGCCGTGGTGGTACATTAAAAAAAGTTGGTACCTAAGTATCTAAGTATGTTGTAAGTACCAGTATTATTTCTTAGATTGTATTTTTGTCAAATGCATAACTTTTTGCGTTAGGGCTGTAGACGAGATCAAGATCATCATTACCTTGATTGAAAAAGACAGATGTGATGGGAGATATACTCGTAGTAAGTCTTTAGGTACCAGTGGCGTGGCGTCCATAGAACTCGATTCCCACTAGCTTGCCTATTTTAAGGCAGCTGGGCAATTTATTGTGCAGAATTAGAGGGAAAGGCTAGTTAAGTTCCCTTCGGCTTGCCTTCTAATATATTTGACGCCACGCCACTGTTAGGTACTGAATATTTGAACAGAGCTTATCCCAATTATGAAATACAATGCCATTGTATGTATAGTATACAATATTATCTGCTTTGTTCTTATTATCGAAACCAAGTACTTAAAAATAATTGAATGTACATTGAATTATCGACTCTACCCATTGGACAGTAGATTGCAAAAGCGCTAATGAAATATTAGCGTTTATAGCTTCTACTGACGTCCGACACGCAAGAGAAACGTGATGCGTACAAAAAGGCTTTGCTCGGTGTATATTTATACTCAAGAGCAAAAATAACGGGTCACTTTTCATAGAACCTTGTATGCTTGTATTTTTGCTCGTCAGTGTAGTTGGTTTCAAAATCTTCAAAGTTTTGACACGAACAACGTCTCGCACCTTCGGGTAAACGTATCAATTACTATGGAAAAATTGACGGCGCCCCCAACACGGCACATGGCAGTAGCAAAATGATCACGCTAACGCGTTCGAGACGTTTATTGCGATTGAGACGAAAAACTTAAGCCGGCTACATACACACCTGCCGCACCGCAGGGGCAATACCGGTCGCACGGCGGTCGGGACAATTTCGGCTGTTCTAAAAATTGCTCCTGCTTGCCTAGGTATACACATCACAATTAAGGAGGCAATACTGGCCCTGCTTCCGATATTGCCCCTGCGGCTGGTGTGTGAGTAGTCGGCTTTACACTACGCACTAGGACCAAAAAAAAGTTCAACCCATTTTTTTCAAATACATACCTAAAGAAGTGATTATTGAACTATAAACTACCTTAAACTGTTCAAACGATTCTAGAGAGCATGTCGGTGTCTGGTGGCGTGTAGGGTAAGTCATGACTGGTGGTCCGGACGAGCGAGCCCGTCACCTTGTCCCGGCAGAGGGCCAGTCCCCAGAGAGCTGTGTAGATCACCAGCAGCCCAGCCGTGCTCGCCGCCACCAGCGCGGTCGTTTGTCCAGGTTGTTGCCAGTTGAGGACCTCGTAGATAAAAGGATTTCCATTTCTGAAAGCGAGAGTTAACACTGATGAAATAACAAAGAAGCATAGCTAATGATCTGTTTTGAATTTTGATTGCATAACGGTCTGTTCTGCTTTTGGCATAGGAGAGTACTATTGAATTGAACTATGTTGTAACGCGTCCGTTTACCTGATGTTTAAGTTTAATTACATCAACATGGTCACTATTCATTCGTAAACATATTATGCATCAAATTAAGTTGTTCCAGGATCCTCTCTCTGAGGTTGTAGTTTGTAGTTTTTTTAACGTCATGTCATGTCACACTACATAAAAATCTGTTTCGACCATGTTGAAAAGCCAGAAATTAGCTGCTAAAATAAGATCATGTATCCAAGGCTTAACGTACGGAAAATTTAAGAACAGTCAAAAAAAGCAATGCCACGGAATATGCCAACGAACGCATGTGCAACATCATCAGCTATGTTAGGAGTAGAGTTACTCACCCATCAGTGCCGCCGGAGGCGTAGTATATCCCGGTAAAGGCCGCGTACCAGAGGCCCAAGCCCATCGGCTGGTAGACGTGAAAGAAGCGCACCGGAGTCCGTGACACCATCAGTTCTACCAGCACTAGAGCTGAGTTGAAGCCGTGCGTGATCATGTCCAGCCAAAACGCACTATCTCGCGTTTCGTATGTACCTGGACAAATGCATTAATTTAGGTTATTGTTGAATATACCATGCCAATACCAATGCTAACAGAGAGATTATCCCATCATATGCGTTGTAAAGCTGCATTTTCGGTGGAAAACAGGACGGTGGATTCGTGATTGCGTTACGCTTGCGCATCGAATATCAGCCTAATTTACCTCTAGATAAGCGTACTAAAACCTGATTATGTGTAATGCTCATCAGGATCCAAAGTTTGAAGTAATAAACGCAAGTATAAAACATTTGTTTTATTGGTAAAGAGTAGGATTTTTTACATTAGGCATAGGCTATGCCAGCGCTGTAATCGTATAAGTAGGGCTAGACAGTTGAAAATAATGTAAGAATTAACAGTGCGGCTGGGAAACAAGAGTGCTTGGCATTGCTTGCTTAGATAAACTATTATTAGCAAATAGCTAGCTAGCAGTGATACCAAACAGCGAAACTACAGCATTTTGAAGACAGACAGAGTTCAAATTGGTGACAATAATCCGCGTAAAGCAGAATCGTTCTAACAGAGTTTAGCTATTGCTCTAGAGACTAAAACGCATATTTACTCGAGTCAAACAGCAGTATCCAATACAGCAAGGTGATGAGAAGAGCTATCGGGACCGCGATGTTGAATAACAGCCAGTACATGCTCACGTACCACGGCGGGACTCCCTCTTCTGTGAATTAAACAAAATGACATCAGTATTTGCAATCAATGACACGAATCGTAGAAATAAGTATGTTGCCATAGTTACTTGGAAACACTGACTTAGCGTTTAATCGCTCCAACTCGTAAGAGACTCTACCAGAAGACCCGACCAGCGTAAAATATCATCAATGTCATGTTTCAAGATCGCGAAAAAACCAATTTCATCGTCGTCGTTTAGCGTTAACGCTTAAGCGCGTACTGGGGCCTTACCATGACGTCTTAATGCGATTCAGTTTAGGTTCGCTTAGCTGTCAGATTCAAACTAAAAGTGACAGCTAAAACTTGAACTGAGTCGGAATTAGGACATCATGGTAAGGCCCCTGTCCGCGTGAAAGCAGAATTAAAGCCCATATTGTGCGTCCGTGTTGACCAGTGCTGGAGTATGGCACGAGTTTAAGACATTTGGAAGAAGGTCGATAACAACATTTCGATCGGTATCTGTCCCACTTTGGTATGTCGCGTCGATCAAGACACGACGTTACGTCACATTATTTACCCACAACATTGCAAATATGTCGGTCGTAGGTGCAATCCCTCACCTCGCCGCATAGTAAGTGGTATGAGAATTGTATGTGCATGTCAATAGCGTGTACAGTGGAGTGGATACGTACCTACCAGTGGCGTAGCGTGAAATATATCAGAAGGCAAGCCAAAGGGAACTTAACTAGCCTTTTCCTCTAATTCTGCACAATAAATTGCCCAACTGATTTAAAATAGGCAAGCCAGTGGGAATCGAGTTCTATGGACGCCACGCCACTGGTACCTACTGACGTGCGTGGCACTGTCTTTTCGTTGCGAAAGGTAACGTGTATAATGTACTCTGGGACGACTCATGCTAGCGTGATCAATGTTTCTCAGAGCCTCTAGTGTAAGTTTTCGCATATAAAAACGTCTCGAACGCGTTCACGTAACCGTCTCAATTACTATGGAATAATTGACAGCGCCACTTGCGGATCGAAACGGCAACAAAATGTTCTCATAGTATTTGACTTTATAGCTCAAACGCATTCGAGACGTATTTTGTGACCGAAAACTTACACTAAGCATACTGGTCTGGGTAACTACTAGTTACAACTGTCTATGGAAAGTGACCTGTCTTTTTTCTTGCGATACACATACATACACATACACAAACCACGTCTATATCCCTTACGGGGTAGACGGATCCTAAGGCAACAAGAACTAAAGGCCACGTCCCCACGTTTGTTGTGATACTTATAAGAAATTATAAATATTTACCATTCATAAAAAAATATGCCGAATAAAAATAAAATTTTATTTATTGGGAATACTTTGTCAGTTAACACGATAAGTAGGTATGTATGATTAAATAATTGAATTTTTACAAAAGTTTATGTATACAAGGAAAAACGACGGGGAAAACGAACTTAAAAATACCTATGTTTATTCAAAATGTGACATCATATAATAACAGAATAGCCGCAGTTAATCTTGCCGCCTTCGTAAAATATAAAATGGAACAATAAGGATCCGTTTGAGAAAAAAAAACGTAAATACGGCTGTCAGAGGTCTGTCTCATGGCTGTCAGCCAAAAAAAAAGAGAGTGAAGCTACAGCGTCGGCGAACTCGGACAAGGTCATCTGGTGAAGCCTGTCGGACCCCGGGTCGCTGTCGTAACCGTTAGATAATGTCTCGTTCATTAGTAAACATCGCAAAATTGGCTAATCTCTTTCTACCGAATTAAATGATGACTGAAGATGGTAATTGTCGCGTTTAACATACCTACCTAATATAGTTACGGTGCAACTATATCTTAAACTCGTATGACGGGTGCTAACTCAATATAATAAAGAATTTCTCCGATAAATATCAGTGATGGGTATCAATCAATTATAGGTATTTAATAGGTACACCAAATCTTAGAGTGCGAAAATCTTAGGTATTAAGTATTTAAAGTATTTAAACTGTAGAATAGATAAAGGGACTGATGAGTTAATAGAAGTAATTAATGACAGCCTGTAACTGGGTTTAATGCTACAATTATGAGACTATTACGGTCGGAAAATTTACAGTGCTACTTAGGTAGTTACGTATGTTAACCTTCGCAAAGGAAATTATGTGTGATTCGAGTTATAAGGAAGTTGATAATTTGAAATCCGTAGCAAAATGAGATGTGCGATAAACATGCGATTTCCAGATACTCGCGATATCCCATGGATCCACAAACTCTACATTTAAATATCTGCCTACAAGACTATTTTGATCATTCAATTTGTAAAATGTCATGTTTTATCACACAAAATAATTGTGCAATATCGTTTCGATATCGTTTCTAATACTAACAAGGTAAAGTCAACTAAGAACTAAACACAAAATTAACCTGAGTGATACCAAATATGTAATATTAAAAATTCCGAAGTAATGTGCTCACCAGGTATCTTTTTCCAGACAGCGCATAGCGACCCAATGGTACCGCTGATGGTCATGGCTGCGATCAGGAGCAGCCCCCAGTTGGTGAGGAAGAGCAGCCAGTAGGGGTTGGGCGCCTCCGTCACCGCCCACACCAGGATGGCCAGCGCCGTCGCGCACAGCGCCAGCCGCACCACCAGCAGCGGCAGCGGCGACTCCCCGCGCTGCCATGACGACGCGTAGAAGTCACTTAACTTGTCATGCGACGACACCCACAAATCCGACACGGAAAAGTTCTTCCTAAAATATTTCACCATTTTACCGACGTTTGTAAACGAATCGACGTTGGTTTAGGTACGAATCACTTCATTTTTAAACTAGATTTTTATACCACTAACAACTACACTCTAAATGAATCATTATGGCGCTGGACAGCCCGAGATCCAGAGAATATCAGATAAGGTATCCGAGATAGCAGAATTTCGCAACTCAAATAAACAAATCGAGAGGGTTTGCGTGAGAGCCGTTATCGATCTCTTGGTGTTTTATCACTCGCGCGCATTCCAGTTAAGTTTTGAACTCGCAGATTTCGTTGGTCAAATAACGACTATATAAGAAATACTGACTCTCCGGTGCGCGAAGTATGATTAGAATACAAGGATTGCGTGACAAAGGATGAGGTTTTTAAACAAATCGTTTTGTATATGAAAACGTCGGAAACAGATGTTTATAAGCGGTGGCGGCGGTGGCGCGGCGCGGCGCGGCGACGGGCGCGGGCGCAAGCGCGGACTGGCGCGGTGCGCGCGCCGCTGCTGCGTTGCACAAGCACCCTCAAACCTGACTTTTATGTAACCGTATCTACTCACAACACCTGGCTCTTTTAGGAATTAACTTTTTACGGGACCTCATTCATGTTATCCATTCTGTTTTAACTTAATTCATTAGGTACCTCTGGATTAGTGTCTTAATGTAGGTTATTTTGACATAGACGACATTTATGGATGCCGAAGGTATAACTTGTTACTAAATATAGTCGCAATTTATGTCCTTGGCCCGCTTACGTATGTTTTGTTTTGGTATTGAGAGTCGTCTACATTATTTTTCGGGAAATACGTACTAGGTTGCTAACTAGGAATTCGTTTCTAAATTTACCCACAAAGATATCAAATTATAGTATTGTCACATATTATTTACTATTATTAGTACTTAACCTGCACAAAAAGGCCTAATAGGCCATACACAAAAAGATACAATACATACAAAAAATTTAAATGTAAATGTCCTAAATACATGCATGCATGCATATCAACATCATTTCAATTGTTTCTAGAACAATTCTCTGTGAGTATCTTATCGCTATTGAATAAAAATTACTGCTAATGTCGATATAAATAGACTAAATTAAATAGGTAAGTGACTAATACAAACGACTTTCAATTCAACTTTATATTTTTATAGCTCTACCATAGAGAAAAAGTTGAGAAAGTTGGTTTTTACATAATATGTATGTATATTGTGTGGAAGGTAAATGGTAATAAGGTGATTGGTCATGGTGAGAAGGCTAAAAATAATGAGATTATAATTTAAACCCAGGTATAATTAAATACAGAAAAGAGAAGCCGTAATAATGGCATAATTATATTTCATTGTTTATTGTTTATTTATTGCATACATTAAATAGCGCTTGTTATTTTTTCCTTGATATCTTCGATATTATGTCATCCTTTCACGCAAGGGATACCAAATATCGTATCGGTATTTAACTCGATGCCACTATTAAATCATTGTTAAATGAAATCAGAAAATGAGAAAACTTTCTATATGGAGCCTTTTTAACGTCACACCGTACCTATTACCCAAAGCGATATCCTTATTATCAGATCTGATCCCTAAAAGCTTTTATAGACCGACGGCTTAAATGAGTCCTCGTCCGTGCGGCACAGGGGCGAGGACTCATTTACGCGGTCGGTCTATAGTTTGCTTGAATTTTTATACTATATTTGACAGATAAGCCCGTCCGCGGCGCCACATTACTATCGTAGATTTCATCTACCTCTACTATTTCCTTCATCAGGTTAGACCTGCGGTTGTACCGAAAGTAAGTTAAAACTGACCTTAACCGAATAGGGATGGTTATTTTTAAACAACTAAGGGTGCAACCAAACCGCCGCTTATACGCAGTGACGTGTCGTATCCGTCACGTTTTCTCACCGTTTCTTCATACATTTTGTTGCGATTCCGTAACGTCACCGTTTTTAAAGCGGCGGTGTGGGCGCACCCTAACTGCGGTGGGACGGTGGGCTTTTAAAGCTTTACCGGGTACACGGGACGAGCGGCCTAAGGCGAGGAACAAACGGAGCGTTGAGGTGCCGCCTGCCGCTGCGATGCTGTCCGTTTATTCATCATCATCATCACGTGTTTATTTCTTTGAAATAGACAGAGTCTAGGGTAACAAGACCCTTAGGCTACCTTTAACGTGATTGTGGGTGTATATGAGGTTTATAGATGGTTCGTTTGTCTCCGGTTGGTCGTTCGGAAATTACCTAATGTATAATTAAAATGTTCCAGGACGCACCTATCGAGTAGACTTTGAATTTGCGGCACGAATACGAAGACGTATAAGAATTGGCGCATTAAATTATGGAGTTTATGATATTGTAGAGGCGTTGCATAGAGTCGAGTTGAATACCTAGCTTACTACGGTAAGACAGTGGAATGTGTAGACTATTAGTGTTCTTGAACTTCAATAGGTAATGATAAATTCAATATGATTGGTTCTTACCACTTGTAATCGCTGAGACTCAGATACATGGTGCTAGCTTAAAAATACCAATGATTAATTAAATTAATATTGTAATAATATGTATTTTAGTATCTCTTAGTATTATTATAATACGGCTTTACTTCATCTCAGACTTTTGTCTGTCATTGTGGCATTTCATAGATTAACGTAGTTCTTAACAAAGAGGGTTCAGTTACATAGTTATTTAAAAACAGCATAAATGCGCTTACCGAATAAGCGCTCCCTTTTATTTTATTTTATAATTTCTGAGAATCATTAATTTTTATTTTTCCAGAGGAATATAGCTTCGTCAAATAAGCATGAAGTAAAAATATTTATTTATTATTTACTGTAAATCATTTACATGTATGTAAGTACTTAATACAACTGGGATGACTTGGTATTACTATTATTAATGCCTTAGTAGAGACATGCTATACATGTAGGGTGTTGCATTGCAATGTCTTAAAACCTAAAATGTATCATAAGAGATTCGTAACGCTTTTTTTAAATACGATGAATCCAACTGATCGTTAGAGATAATCTATATCTATATATTGTTTCAACTTTAATTAGAGCCTAAAAGTTGGACCTAAACACTTACACCAGTACCTACATTTTGTGACAGGAGTAAGGAAAATACAACCTTCGCTAAACAATTCATTTATTCCAAAAATAAAATAACGTATTACATGCAATTCACAAACACGTACAAAACAGCTTAATTTATTTAATTCTAATCACAACTACCAGCATTTAAAGCGTCTCTACATAAGGTCAAACTTGGCGAAAGTTAAATTAATTAATTATAAAGTTGAGGGTAGCGTTTGTATCCCATGCAAATTATTTTTTAAGGTCTCTATTTTAAGCACATTGACGTGTAACCGATCGTAAATTTAAGGTTGACACCAATCGCTGGTATGCCTTCGGTGAAATAGGTATTAAACTATTATGAGCAACCTACATAAACGCTCTAACATGTTTGCAAAAGCGTTTATAAAACGCCGTTTAACGTCTAGCTAGACGGCTGGCTACTTGTTTTACCAAAGCAAGAAACGCATCACTCCTTAGATTCGAAATTCGAAGAGCTTTGAAGCGTTCGTTTCGCGCAACAAGTACCCAATCGACTCACTGCACGCTAACGAAGTTACTTTTTGCTGAATTCGTAGCCAAAGATGGTCAGGCTACTGTCATGTGCTACCCCAACTAACTGGCCATTTTAACTTGTTAACTGCAACTGCCGCGTAGGCGTCACGGTCTGGGCCTCGCTGGGCCTCTGTCTGAGCGGGACCCCTTCTTCCACGTGAACTGTGACCGAGTCGTGGAAGAGTCGCGAAGCCAGACCGTTGCGGCCGACGGCCAGGCCCATCACCACGAAGTGTAGCACGACCAGCATGAGCCCCGTCAGCGCCACCACGCCGATCGTCGGCCCCGGCGATGACCAGTCCACCACAGGGTAGATGTACTTGTTGCCTTTGCTGTCAATGAAAGTTGTACACGTTTATTGGCATAGTGGTGTTTATCGACTCTAACAAAAGCGCCTCCAAAAAAGTAACGGCAAAAAGGTGTGAATGCAGATATTTGTGATTATTTTATTGAACTGAACTTGGGTAAAAAGTGTAAACGGGCAAAGTAACAGAACTCAGATAAAATGAAAAGTAAAGATGAAGTTTAACGAAAATTAAATTTTGGAGTGAGGCAGTTCATTAACTACGCCTTACTATATGCAGCGGTTGCATGTGCACAAGTAAAGTAAACGAGTAGAGTTACGCACACAGGTGAGGCTATAAACCGGAACCGGCCTCACATTTGCCTTTAACAGAACATCATTTTTACTTTATATTATTTGATCTGACATTTGAAAGTACGAATACCCATAAGATTACGTTAAGTTTTTTGTAAGTCTTAAGTGAGCCCTTCAATAAGGATCGTATTCCTATTTATCAATTGGCGTTCAAGAGAGAGTATTGCACGAAGCAGTAAACCAAACCAGTTATATTGTCTTTGGAGTATTGGTTAATAAGCAGTAAGGATTTAAAAGAAACTTACGCATCGGTACCGCCAGCTGCATAGTAAATAACCCCGAAGATAACATAGATGAAGGCGAACTGCAGGGGCTGGTAGATGTGCCACATCCGCGAAGGCTGGGAGGCGCTGATAAGCAGGCCGAACATCACCAATGAGTTCAGTCCGTGGACGGCTATGTCTAGAATGGGGTCCAACTCTTCTTCTACAGCCGCTATAAATTAAAACCTTATCAATATACATATAAGATACTAGCTGTTGCCAGCGACTTCGTCTGCAAAGAATTCGTTTATCGCGATCCCGCGGGAACAACGCAATTTTCCGGGATAAAAGTAGTCTATGTGCTATTCCAGACTTTTCTCTATCTATGTGCCGAATTTCATCCAGATCCGTTGGGCCGTTCTGACGTGATTGAGTAACAAACAAACATCCATCCATCCATCCATCCATCCATCCATACTTTCGCATTTATAATATTACTTAGATAAGGTTGCCTGGTAGAAATATATAAAATAAGGCCGCCTATTTCTTACCCGGAAACTGCATTTGTTTTCTGTATTGTTTAATAAAGATGTGATGTTCTATAACGAGTTGTACTATAATTGTAAAAATAATGGTGCCTGCAGCTTTTACTTGCGCAATGTTTATGAACACAATATTCAAGCAGCATTTAAAAAAAGTGCACACACTCATTTATTTAATTATCACAACCACGGTATTACAAAGATGGTAAGTAATGCTAAAGAAGTTTCACATAGACCCCGGTGGGCTATAGCAATACAATAGGTAGTAGTACAATAACAACACTTACGAGGATATTTATTAGATTTAGTTTAAAACATCGTTAAACCCTATAAACTTTCAGTTATACTTGAGAAATAATAATAATAAAAAAAAAACGGTGAAAGAAATAATTGAAAATTATGTACTCACATCCGTAAAGTACCGTCCAGTAGAAGATCGTGATGAGGAAAGCGACGGGAATGGAAGTGTTGTACAGTATCCAATAGGTCTTCACGTACCATGGTAGAAGGAACTCGCCGCCTGATAACACATTCAGCACTGTTTTACTTACAATTACAATCAAATATCGATAGTAGACTTAATAACTCGACATTGTGTGATTTTATGTGAACAAACTTTAGGACCATTACAGAGGGGACACCATGAGCATGACGTCTTAATGCGGTTCAATTCCGATTCAGTTTAGTTTCGCTCACAGTCAGATCCATACTAAAAATGACAGCTAAAACCTGGGGCCTTACCATGACGTCCTAATTCCGACTCAGTTCAAGTTTTAGCTGTCACTTTTAGTATGAATCTGACAGGAGCGAACCTAAACTGAATCGCATTAAGACGTCATGGTAAGGCCCCAGGATTTTGAAACTAACACAAAAAACTTTGGTTAAAAATATGAAGTAAACGTCACTTACTTATGGGTCCATAGAAATAACAGCGCACGGAAACAGCAAGCGCAAATCCTGTGGCGAAGGTGTTTATCGTAATACCCCAATGCGTGAGGTAAATGAACCAGTATCCCGCGTTAGTAGAGCCTATAATGTATAAGGTCAGTGACGAGATTACTATTGCGAGTGAGGCTAGAAAGAGAAATGCTCGCCAGATCAAAAGCGGCACCGCGGACCGAGTCGTTTGCCAAACGCTAAGGTAAAAGTCCGACGGCTTGGGATGCGCGAGCACCAGCATTTGCACCTTCGCCTCCTCTTTAAAGTACGTTTTTATGGCACTCATCGTGTCAAACTTTAAGGTTGCGCGATACTAACATTTGGTGTTAAATATGACACTCCCAAACCGACTTATCTTTTACTACGAATCGATATGATACCGCGATTACCGGTCTGTTATCGGGTAGACTCACTTCGAACAATCAGTGCCAAAGCAACACAATGCAGGTATCTCGGTCAGTATATATTCGTAAGTTGTCGATACGTTCCGTACCAATACCTACCAAGCCATATACAGGAATTTATTCGTACTTGTATGTCTAGGTTATCTAGGTGTAAGCGTTTATTTTGAGTATAATAGCTATGGAACAATTCGCGTATAACGTCATTGAATTGGAGGAGAATTTATACAGGCATTGAATGCGAATTGAAAATGATAATCGTATCTAAATACGAAAGAAAACAAAAACACATTTCTAACAAAATAACCTTTATAATTTTTTTATCAAAATTTAACCAAATTTTGGGACCATCTTGATAGTATTTTTCTATTCGATCAAAACTTGACTAATTTAGTATTATTCGCCGTCATAAGTTTTCAGAACAAGCTTTGGATTTTAAGAAGAATTACAATAAACAACTTATAGTATAAATAATACAACTGCGTAGGTACTTAATTAATAATTTATTATTAAATACTATGTAATTGGCATGTTTTGTACGTTTGAAACAATTCCTTACAATGTGTGTATAATAAATGCGATTCACATATAATTCCGACGTAACGACGAAAATCGTGAAGTTTGGATTATTTACATTGGCATTTAGTGTATCAGTCACAGCTTGCTTATATATAAATAATTAAGTCTGATTCTCTGCAACAAACTCCATTTACAATATTTTCAAGCATATCGAACACTTTTAAGTAAATGCTGCTAAATTAACAATAATTTTCATTCATCGTGAAACTGAGAATGAGCTATTCTCTTTCCGGTATCGTCGGCTAAAGTAGTTCCGACAGAGGACCATCAAGTCTACTAGCACGTGTAGTAAGATGATTCCGACAGCCACGAGCACCACCATGATGCTAGTGGGGCCGGGGTTGGACCAGTCCAACATCGGATAGATCCACACGTTTCCATTGCTGAAAACAGAAAAGCAAAATATCAAGCAAAGCATGTAAAATAAGAACAAAGCAGTTTGAGTATTGTGGTTGCCATCAGAAAGCTTAAAAGTTCTATAGAATGCATATTTGTTTTCAAACTCAAATGTCTATCTCACTCGCAAAATTAATGTGTATGAGAGCCTGATCAAAGCCATGGCTTTGTTCACATCATGATGTGGTACATCACGATCCTGGTAACGCATAGGTGTGCACAAGGATGGCATTTAAGTTTTGAGTCAACGGTTAACTTTCAGATCCCATTCATCCAAGAATTGACTTACGGATCAAGCCCTCCAGCAAAGTAGTAGATCAAGCAGAAGACCAGGTACAGTACTCCGAAGATGAGCGCATGGTAGAAGTGCAGAAGACGCGTGGGATGCCGCGTGGTGAGCACCAGACCCAGCATCACGACGGAGTTCACGGCGTGCAAGAACACGTCCAGCGTCGGGTCTAACCCCATGAACTCCTCTGGAGGAAATGTTGAATTTTTAATCACATTCATTGACACAATTAAATTTAATGAACAGAATGGCCGTTACGGATCCGAGGTAATACGACCCAATCAAATAAAAAGATGTTTTGATATTAAATTCTCAAATATTTAAGCTCTATTTTTATTAACTCTATCCACCTAATGCAACTTTTCATACATCGGTAACTCTACTATTCTTTACTTCTTCTTTTTTTTGACTGAATTGGATTGAAATCAGTACTACTAAATAGGGCATATGATTAGGTTGTAGTTATTGTGGTTATATAAATATTTTTAAACTTTCTAACATCATGTTATCAAATTAATCAGTTCTAAATTATTTGTTGCCATAGCCCCATTAAAGCAGACGTTACATTGATAACTTAATTAATAGTAGAGATATGCGTGACATTCTCTATGCATTTGGCCGTCAAAACCACTGCGCTTGAGTGCTGTTCTACAATTTTTGGTGATAACGACGCAGATGCTGATAGCATTGAATAACTTTCTTCTAAAAACAAAAATATTAACCGACATCTAACTAGAATAAAATTGACATTGTTGAACCGATTTTGATTAATTAAGTAGAAGCATAGGTAAGGTTTTTATTTGTAAGGAAGCATACCTTACAAATAAAAAAATAATATCAAATCGGTTAATAAATGACAGAGTAACTAGGTAACGAAAGTCATCATCAAAAAATTATAAAAGGGTGCCTACTACTCGGTACATGAAATATACTTTTAATTGTACTTTTAAGTATTATTATTAAATTATAATAGTCATTATTTTGCACATTAATAAAATTATTTCAGATCATAGGCACAAATCACGAAACTTTCCGAGTACCTATATAGCAGTAGGTAGTCAGAAATGATAAAGCGGCAAACACAATTTTGTGTTAGTCATCACCGAGGAAATTACGATAAAAAGAATTAAATGAATCATGTTCGCTTTACACATTGTCTTTTACATCAATAATATAATTTTTAAATCGTACATTGACTAATTACTTAATGGCTACTTATTGGGAAAAGAACTCGATTAGTGGTGTCAAAATTGGAACTTGTAAGCTTTAAACCAGGTTAAGCGAAGCGAGTGAATAGAGATGTATTTTTTTCTGCAAGGCGGCCATAGTATACCAACCTGAACCACTTATAAAGCTCCAGTAAAATATGGTGATCATTAACGCAACGGGCACTGACGCGTTGTACAAGGACCAGTAGACTTTGAAGTACCATGGCAGGCCGAAAGTAGAATCTGAAAGAGATATGCAGTCTGATGTTTTCATGGTCCTCTGTTTTTACAAGTTTATAACTCTTCTTAAAAAATAAACATTAGCTGGCTTAGAGTAACAATTACAGTACCACTGTAATATATACTCTAAGTTAGCTGGCTTTAAATATAAATCATCAGCATAGTCTTAAAACAAAGTAATTTTACGTCGACTATTGTATGTTAGTAAGCTTATATCTTTTAAACTACGCCACGGATTTTAATGCAATTTTCATGAATGAGTGGTGGAACTGTAAGAGTTCCTTATTAACCGACGTCAGGAGTGAGTTTGGCATCCATGACGGTTAATCGATGTATCTGAGTGTAGAGGACACCCAGAGGGCAACTCCCGGCGTTTGTGGTGTATTTAAAAAAAAGAAATGAAGAAAAGTTTAGTGATTGAAAGTTTATAGTTACTGGGGTTTCCTTGTCCTGTTGGGTTTTCCGTATCCCTTAATCCTTCTAAATGGTATGTGCCTACCTAAATTATTTCGGTACATTATGATCTCCACATACAATTCATAATCAAAGGAATGATGAATAAAAAACAGGTCTTTCATCACATAACTTTATCTACCTACTTTAAGTAGAGTTGTCAATTCTTACCTATAGGTCCTCGTAAGTAAACTCTCAGCGATATTCCAAAAGCAACTGCCGTGGTAAGAGTATTCACGACGACGCCCCAGTGCGTGAGGTAGATCCACCAGAAGCTAAAGCCGTTGAGCATGTCGGTCAGGATAATCATCGACGCTATTATGGTAGCCAAGCTGATTCCAAACAGGAGCCCTCGTACAAACAGGAGAGGCAAACACGATCTGTTCTTCTGCCAGCACGATAAATAAAAGTCCGGCGCACTATCATGTTCTAAATTAAACATGGACAGTTGCAGTTCGTTTTTGAAATACTTTTTCGCACCCATTTTGCACTTTTTTTTCTAATATAATTTATAATTAACAAAATTAGTCACAGACAGGCGGCGTCGCTTACAATTGATTAATTATTAAATTATCTGCGATTATATTTGCGTGTCTCCGATCGCATCGCGCCGGCTTTTGTTGCGGTTTCATAGCCAAGAGCGATATACTCGTAGCTCGAGTGCCCAGGTACGCACTGATAATCAGATAAGAACAGAGAAGTAAATAGTTCCTGTGATACGGATCGAACAGATTTTGATGTAGGTAGTTTTAAAGCACGTAATGAAGTTTTGCTTGTTGAATTTGGTGATGCGTGAATAAGAATAGATAAGTGGGTAGGTACCTGTCTATCGACAAACGAATGGCTAGCAAACTGATGGAGCGAATTTATGAATTAGCCATTATGGTAGTGGATGTACGAGTAATTAACGAATAATATACGTATCTACGTTAATATTACCTAGTTAAATCGCTTTTGTGTAGAGCCAATCGTGGGTAGCCCAATGTGCTTGTATGAACTAAAATTTAGATGTTGCAATATCACCTTATTTGTCAAACTCTAACTTAATTGAGTTTAGTAAGTATCTGTGTAAGTTAGTAGGAACCTGCGCAAAGGAATTTAATTCAATAGTCCAGTACCTAGGTAAGTCATATTTTCTCTTTCCTATCTTATCACTAAATTATATGCATCAATCATCATAGAAGACGTTTGCCGCAGGCATACTTAGTCATCCCATTCAATAGGCCAAACCCAACGATCTGTTAGATAAACACAACTTAAACTATACATTCTGAATAAGAAACACAATTTACTATAATGATTTAACGTGAAACCATAGTCTACAACAATTTGAATCGGTAGATACAAGTTAAATCATGACCGAATATTTTACACATTATTGTTTGAACCCACTATTTTATTGACTACCTAAATATAGACACACGGTTAGCGTCCATGTCTTCACACAGTTTCTTGTCCATTTGCACACATGTACAGTTTGTTATACATATACATACTGTTTACAAACACAATACTTTAGGGATAGAAAAATATAGGTAAAGGTGAAGGTAACTAGCCTACGCTAGAGCAGCGTGCCCCGCGGCGGCATGACAACTGACGCGGGCGCAGGGCCGGGGAAGCGGGGGGAGTCTGCCAGGCACGTTTTGTGATTAGGGGTCGCTGACTGAGGTTGAACTTGGGCCTTCTCTAAAAGGGTGATTTGGATGGTTTTTGAGGTTTATGGATTTTTATTGATTTCTATGGTAATTTACGCACTATATCCGACCTCCGTCATCCGATTTCTTTCTTTCCGCCATCGGATCTAGTGCGTAAATTACCATAGAAATAGTTCTACGGCTACGACGGACCGTTGACGGACCATATTTTCACGGGTTCGTAACGGAGTCGGACCGAATGTTTTTTTTATTTTTTTATGTTAATAGGAAGGCAAACGAGCAAGTGGGCAAGTGGGGTGGGTGTATTGCGAAACCGCTCTAACCCCTTTAAATTTTTAACTTTATTTTATTTACTTGTTATACACAGATACACACCGAAAATTTGCAAAATTAAAAATACTTATTATAGTAGCAGCCAGTTTTGTTTCTTAGACTTCTAAAATGTTGCCAAACTAATAACGAAATAGATAACCTTCGGTTAGAGTTGAGGGTTGAGCTTGAGACCTGTCATTACCTACCTACGATCTCACCGTCGTAAGAGAAGACGGCCCCGGCGTACCTACAGGCTACAGGCCTTCCCCTTCTTGGAGCATCCCTGGCGAAAGCTGGCGCTACCAGGGGCACGTTTGTGGCCTCCCGCACTGCGTCCTTTCCTTATTTCACCGTATCGAAGGCAACGCCGGGGAGGTTTTAGTTTGGGTATACCCCATTAGTCCCACATACCCATAAGCATCCCCATGCTTTGGGCATCCTTAAAGATTTCTTCTTATTCTCAATGGATTTCAAAATCGACCCACTGATTAATCACTTACATTTATTATTATTATTTTTGACATTATAACGGTTTTTTTTCGATGATTAACTATTTTACTGTCTTGTGCGTGATCAGACGAATGCTATTCCATACTTTACAAGGACATGTCTGTCTGTAAGATCTAATAAATAAGTCTGAGAATGTAAAACAAAAATTCATTGACGTTTTATGATTGAATCTATCAGGCCAAGCGTTACTTTGCCGAGGTCCGTATTAATGACAAATGAATCACTAATACGAGAGTGAGAGGGACGGCATAATACGAACTTCGGATTTCGAATTTCGGAGTAGCCCCATTGTCTTACACTGGGGGGCTACTCCGAAACTCGAAATCCGAAGTTCGTATTATGCCGTCCCTCTCGCTCCAAAATGAATGACTATTAGTGTGAGCGTAACGGCACGAAACGAACTTCGAAAATCGAATTTCGGAGTACAAGACCTGTGCCTGTGAAATGAAATGAAATGAAATGAAATGAAATGAAATGAAATGAAATGAAATGAAATTATTTATTTCGCAAGAACATACAGGTGTTACAGATATTATAATAAGTAAGTATACCTATTATGCTACAGGAATTTGATCCATGTCATGTATGCTCTGCCACAGTTTGGCATGCAAAAATCTAAAACTAATTTGTAAAATGAAAAATTTCACACGAACTTATTTAATTAAATTATTAACTATTAATACAATTTTAAACAATCCAACTCATAAATATTTCTGCATAATAATCCTATTCATATACTTTATCAAAATATTCAGTCAAAGTATAAAATGGTCTATTAATCAAGTAGGCCTTTAATTTTCTAGAAAATTCATTAATACTATTACATTGTTTTATGTCCTCATTTAAATTATTATAAATTTTAATACCATTATATTCCAGACTCCTTTTGAAATTCACATAATTGTTAGATCCTGGCAATTGGATGTCATAATTAAATTTACACAATCTACGTGGTCTATTGTTGCTATTGAATTTAAAACTTGATTTATTTTTATATACAAAAATGCACACCAAATATATGTAAAGTGAAATTACAGTCAGTATTTTATGTTTCACAAATAGTGGACGACAATGTTCGAGAGGTTTTGCCTTTTCAACATATCTAAGAGCTTTCTTTTGCAACAAAAGAACACGGTTGACATGAACACTGTTACCCCAGACTTCAAGGCCATACCTTATTATACTTTCAAAGTACGCAAAATAAACTGTTTTTAATACCGAAGAATCCAACATTTTTGATAAATTTTTTAAGGCGTAACAGGCACTGGCCAGTCTTTTCCTTAGAAGACTAATATGGCTTGACCAGCGCAGTTGTGTATCTAGCGCTACACCTAAAAACTTGACAGTCTCAGCTTTTGCTATGGGTAGAGGCAAATCGTAAACTATACTATTTGAATGTCTTAAGAAAGGGAAGTATAATGTTTTGTCCAGATTAATTTTAAGGCCATTACATTCAAACCAGTGTGTGAGTTCTTCCCAAGTCTTGGTCATTTGAACCTCAAATGCTGTATCATCTTTATTCTCAACTATAATACTTGTGTCGTCGGCATATAGGTAAGCAGTTCCGTGTGTTATATTAAATTGTAGATCATTAATAAAAATAATAAATAGTAAGGGTCCAAGAATAGATCCTTGGGGCACACCACAGTCGATTGCCTTTTTTGCAGAATTTACAAATTTATTGCACCCTGACCCATCTACATCAGATATTTGAACAAATTGAGATCTATCTGTTAGATAAGACGTAAGAAGTTTTAGTATCGATCCTCTTAGTCCGTAATATTCTAATTTATCCAAAAGTATTCTATGGTTCACACAATCAAAGGCCTTGCTAAGGTCGCAAAACAAACCAGCACATTTGAGGCTATCATTAAGATTGGTCATAACTTTCCTGACCAATTCGGTAATAGCTGTTACAGCATTTCGATTTTCTCT
The DNA here is from genome assembly GCA_963854515.1 of Pandemis heparana. Classification (NCBI taxonomy): domain Eukaryota; kingdom Metazoa; phylum Arthropoda; class Insecta; order Lepidoptera; family Tortricidae; genus Pandemis; species Pandemis heparana. Next base: position 13,688,245 of record OY978007.1, on the reverse strand, counting down.
GAAGCCAAATTGTTGAGAACAGAAATAACTATTTTTTTCAAAATGTTTAACAATTCTTGTTGCTATTGCCTTTTCAAAAATCTTTGAGAGAACCGTTAACAGTGAAATGGGGCGGTAATTATTTATGTCAGTTTTCGAACTCTTTTTATGTAGAGGAACTACTTTCGCTGTTTTAAGTTGGACAGGGAAAATCCCATCACATATACAAGCATTAAATATATGACACAACGGTATGCACAAAACGTCAATGCAATCTTTGATTAAAACAGTGCTTATGTCGTCTGGTCCACATGTACTCGTATTTTTTAGACATTTTACTATATTTATTATTTCTGTCTCATCAATAGGCGACACAAACATGGATTTTGTATTATTAATGCGATAATTTTGCAAAAGAGTTAGATGCTCACCACTATGTCCTCCGTTAACTTCAGCGACTTTGCCCGCTTTAATAAAGTAATCGTTAAAAATATTGCTTATTCTTTCGGGATCATCAATTACTTCATTATTATCAAGTAGTTTGATCGTGCTATTGTATGACGTTATATTTTTGCCTGTATTTTCTTTCACAATCTTCCATATTGCTTTACTTTTTGATTTTGCTTTTTGTATTGTATTTTTTATATGTATGTTTTTTGCTGCGAATACCAAGTTTTTTAGTATGGTATTGTAGGTTTTATAATATTTTTTAAGATCTTTATCGTGTTTTAATTTACGAGTTTTTAGTAACAAGAGTCTTTTTTTCTTACATGATATTCTAATTCCGCGTGTTATCCATGTCTTAAGATGGTTTCGTAATGTCACTTTTTTCAAAGGCATGTGTTTATCCATAGTTACATATAAAACATTATAAAACAATTGTAACTTTCCCTCGCAGGTTTTTTCTCCAAATACCTCATTCCAGTTATTTTTTTTTATTTCATTCTTAAAGTTTTTTAAAGCTGTTCGGGAATATTTCCTTTTGAATTGTGTTTTGGTTTGTTTTACTGGCACTATTAATTGATCGTGAAAAAATACTAATTGAGCATCGTGATCCGAGAAGCTACAGGGAATGACATGTCCACTATAGTATTCGTACATATTTGAAAATATATTATCTAATAAGGTTTGGGAAGTTTCTGTTGTCCGAGTACAGTCTTTTATTGTAGGCCTCATGTCATGCTCCTCAAGTATCTGTAAAAAATCGTCAGCAACAGCTGTTTTGCCCTTTAAATCAATGTTGAAATCTCCACAAATTATGGAACCATGACTCTTATTATTATTTAAAAATAGGTCAAGCTGCGTCAAAAAAGTCCTAGTGTCACTACTTGTTACCTGTAGCAAGGTAACTAATTGTTTTTTTTTGTTGTCTTAAATTTTACGAGTAAATATCGTAGTAGATTAACCACGAAGGTTGTAGAGCTGTGGGTAGATTCAGATGACGTACTTGACGTATTTACATTTATTGTATGTCAAGTTAAATTGGTTATTTCTATTCACGATGCGCCGATTTCTTGTGGTTTACCTGTTCGACGTAATACCAACCCGTTGTTTTCTTCAACTGTATGTTTAGTGTAAGTTTCCGGTGACAAATTACGTCTCGAACGCGTTTGCGTTAAAATATCAAATACTATGAGATCAGTTTGTTTTGCTGCCGTTTCAATCCGCAAGTGGCGCTCCTAATATTTTCATAGTAATTGAAACATTTACATGAACGCAAAAAAGACGTATTTTTGTGTCAAAAACGTGCACTAGAGGCACAACTTACTGCTTCGTATGGCTTCTTAAGTGTGCCCATGCATGTTGATCACGGAAATGATTAAGGTAGCGTGTGTAGCGTGTTGATAAAAAAAGTATCAGAATGGAATAGAATACGTCACGTGATGTCATATGTAAATGGAAATAATTAGATAAATAATCATTTTTTATTTCAAGTAGTTGATAAACAAAACAACCGTACTACAGATAAAGGTAGTTAAGACGTATGTAACAATAGATAGAATTCCTAACATTAAATACATAATCAAAGTCCAATTTACAAGAATTCAATTCACTAATTATAATCAACTCGTAATCCCTACTTATAATTAGTGAATTCAGTTTGATCACATTTTCATGTAAGGTATAATAAAGTAACACGTCCCTTTGCCTCTTTATTTAATAAGTTACCCATCTTAAGGTGTCCATTAAACTAACTCTTAATAAAAGTATTTTAGTGTTTCAGATCTTATAAAACAAGATATAGCCACATGTTTTAGTCACAGCACACAGAAGAGCAAATTTCTATGTTACGTTGCTATCAGCTTAAGAAATCATTATTTATCGAAATACTAAAATCACAGTGGGCTTTCTTACTCTATCACAGTCTTCAATGCATAGGTTTAAATTAATCTTATACTAAGTATTCGTGCCGCTGTCGTTTAGGTTCTTTACAAAAGCCATCCTCAAGGTCGTAAACTCGCAATTGTTTCTTAAATCATCCAACTTTCCATTTTATATGCTTCATTCAACAGGAGTTGAAATATTTCGTCACGAAATAGACTCTTCTAAACATTAATTTTCGTCGATTAATTATAAAAGGTCTTAAGTGTTGTCCCGTGAACGGGCACGTTTAGCTTAGGTATACAAAGAAGAACGTTAGTGTCTTAAAATACAAGTCATGGATGATCATGGCAGGGGGGTCAAACAATACTATCATATATCATATCTCGGTTAAACAGAGTTAAAAGATAACTAAAGACAACAAGACCATGACACATTGGAAGCCCTAAGGCTTATTCAGGTTTAAATATTGTACTAAGTATAAGTAAAGCACATATTAGCACGACAAGCATTTAAATCATATTTGGTTTCGCTTATTTGATTTGCGAATGTACACTATGGTTTAACCACATAAGTCACTCATGGAATCTCGTACGCGTTGTTATAACTTATCACTGTTTCGGAAATATTCATTCTCAAGCCTTGAATCCATCATTGTAGACACCGGTAGAGTCTCTGAAATATTTTCGAGCGATCATATCGCGCACTGTGGCGATTCCCACTGTCAGGAGGTGCATCAGGGCGAGGAACAGCGCCGTCAGCGTTACCACCACCATAGTCTGCTGCGGCTTGGACCAGTCTATCACCGGGTAAATGAACGGGTTACCCCATCTGAAAAAGAACACCATTGTAGAGCGAAATGTCCATCTTGAAAACATATCTGAGTTAAGGTAAATTAGTGCCAACAACCGCATACTGTTTTATTTTATTTTTTATTTTGTAATCACTGACATTGAATTTGACATTTATTTTTTGATTGTAATTATTATTGGATTTCTGATTTCTATTTTTTTATTTTTTATTTTATTGTTTTTATTTTATTTACAATTGACGATCTTTTTGTGACTTTCTTATGTTTTGACATAAAAATATAATGTAATTTACAAATCGAAATAAATGAATCTAATCTAATCTAATCATATGATGCTTACGCCACAATTCAACTTGACACATTTAAATATTTTTTAAACGAAATACATCACGTCTGCGGTTAATTGCCAACATTTTATTGTATGATAATTATATTTAATAATACATTATCCTTGGTAGCGACGCGTTTGATCTTCAAAGACATTGAATATTTCAAAATATTCATGTGATGCATCAGGTCATTGTTAGAACTTCCATAAAAAGTGTGAAGATCCATATGTGGATAAGCCGCATCGGCCATTTACTTGGCATTTACATTTTGTCAATGGTCATTATTAATAATGATGCCAAATTTAATGAACCTCGACAAAGCCCTCCGATGAGTGGCTGTTGCGAAAGATATTCGTTAACGCATCTGAGACCTTAACGTGAAGGTAGATATACGTGATTTAAGCGTGCGCAAATATAGTCAAGGTTCATTTTGCCGGTTACCTATTCAGTTAGATTATGCTTCATATTGAAAGGTAAATAAATATTTCGTCAGATATACCTAAGTATAAGTATAAGTGGGTAATCTGATATTGTTTGTATACTTATTAGAACGAGATAAGTGTAAATATATCGGAAGATGAATTCAAACCTGGTGACGCCAATGTACGGCAATGAGCATGGTTAAATATGATGATCACTTGAACAGTGTCATTGCCATATTTTAGTCGACAGATACCGCAATCATAATAATCATATTTTCACTATGATCTGAAAACTTCAGAGCCTCTAGTGTAAGTTTTAGGCACGACAAATGTCTCGAACAAGTTCGCGTTAACGTTTCAATTACTATGGGAAAATGAACAGCGCCACAAGCAGAACGAAACGACAACTCAAATTTCTCATAGTATTTGACACTTTAACGCAAACGCGGTCGAGACGTATTTTGTGACTGACCATCACTTAAAAAAAAATATTGTTACAAATTTACTACCTGCTGAACGGATTTACGGCATTGTTGCAATGTGGTGCTGTATCATCTACCTAGGTAAGCTAACGTAGCCACTACATGATGTGCAGTAGTCGGCAGTAAGTTGAGGCCGTGCATGGTCAGGACTGATGTTAAAGCGTTCACCACCCTGTCTGTTGTTGGTGTCGTGTCACTTACGGATCCAGTCCACCGACGCTGTAGTATCCCACCGAGAAGAGCAGGTAAGCCAGCGCAAAGTACAGCGGCTGCATGATGTGCAGCAGCCGCGAGGGGTGCGCGGACGCCAGCAGCTCCGTCAGCATCACCAGCGAGTTGACCCCGTGCAGCATCACGTCCAGGACTGGGTTCGGCGCGTAGTTCACTACTCTGTCAGTTGCTGTAAGTTCAACGTAGGTCATTGGATTTATTGCGCATATTTATTATTTTAGTTTTTTATCATGTGTTCGGTGAAGGAAAACATCGTGAGGAAACCGGACCAATCCCAATAAGGCTTAGTTACCCTTCTGGGTTGGAAGGTCAGATGGCAGTCGCTTCTGTAAAAACTAGCGCCTACGCCAAATCTTGGGATTAGGTTGTCAAAGCGGACCCCAGGCTCACCGAGCCGAGCAAATGCCGGGAAAAACGGTAGGAAGATGATGATGAGTTTTTTTATCATGTGTTAAAAGTAGGACTCACTGGTTCGGTAACACAGCCATACATACATACCGTCACGCCTCTTTCCCACAAGGGTAGGCAGAGACTACTTTGTTCCACTTGCTACGATCCTGACATATCTCTTTCGCTTCGTTGACATTCAGCAGTTTCTAATTTTCTGTTAGTTGTTCAAAGATTAACTGGAAGAGATTCCTTTGAGAGATTTGTACTTTAACAGCCAATTCTCTCTTATTATTGTAACTAGCTTTTGCCCGCGACTTCGTCCGCGTAGACTTCATTTATTGACAAAAGTCACATATTGCTATGCATATTTGAACAGGCACTTAACTAACACCTCTATTCTGACATTTAATTGGTAATCTCTTTTTTTTTATAATAAGCGATATTAAATCCCGTGGGAATTTTGAACATCACTCCTTAGCGCATCTCTATGATACTGAAGCAATATTTATATACGTTGCGACTCTAGGCAGCTGCGATTTTCGACATATTCATCGCTATCCCGCGGGAACTATGCAATTTTCCGGGATAAAAAGTAGCCTGTAACCTGGCCGGTAATTTTCTCAACAGATTAGTAAAGTTTTCAACAAAATCCGTTCAGCCGTTTACACGTGATGCGCGCACAAATATACAGACAAACAGATGAACACAAGTTCTAAAAACTGTTGCAACGTGTTCTGTTATCGATTCTAAGTATCCCCAGCCTATTTTTTTTTAATATCTTCCATGTGCGGACTTTCGACCCTCCTCAGCTTTATTATATGTATAGATTATTTCTTTGTAATGATAATTTGCGATAATCTTTTGTAATTGCAATTGTAAGTTTAGTTTCTCAGTTCTAGTACCTCTTTAAGTCAGTGTTCGTGAATAAGGAAATACTTTAGGACGACATAAACTAGAAACTAGAGTGTATCGAATGTGTGTAAATAAATGTTTCTCTCTCTCTCTCTCTCTCTCTCTCTCTCTCTCTCTCTCTCTCTCAAATAAAATTATATATTCCATGACTTGAGTTAGTGTTGTTACTTACATGTCTTTAATATTCCCCAGTAGAAAACGGTGATCAGAAAGGCGACGGGGATGGTGATGTTGTACAACACCCAGTAAGTCTTCACGTACCAGGGTAGACCGAATGTTGCGTCTGGAAGTTTACAGGGTCTTTTATTGGGGACCCTGGGCGTTTTAAGATAATGGGGCCTCAAAGATTGTGACTCACAAATACAGTGGATAAAGTAAAGTTTATATGTTCAACTGTTATTTTTTTACAAGCGTGCGACACATTTATTTACAAATATGAAAAAGCTCTTCTCAGCTTCCTCATATTAATAAATCAACATCTTTTAAACTCTCTACGAGTAAACCAAGTAAAGCAACGATATAAGCTAACGCCATTTACGTATTAAATACAATCATTTATTTATTTATTTATTTTATTTTATTAACATAGGTACAATAACATAATGCATGCTGATAAAATTGCACAGTAGATTTCCCAATACAATAATTACGGAGCATACATCACAATAATAATTGTACACAGCATTCAAAACAACAAAAAAAAGAGGGAGAAAAATATAAAACAAAAAAAATTACACAACTTGCTCACATGCTCATCATGATTAGGTATTCCTATTTACTTTTTTTTTTAAATAAAATCAAACTTGTTTTATCACTATGACACGCAATGATTTTACTATGGATGTCGAGCATAATATACCTACCTATGCCATTAAAGTTTCCATAAATCTGAAGGCATGTTTAAGTGTAGTATTAAATTAAAATAATCGTTCATTAATCGCTATATGTACATACATAATAATGATTTAATATTTACTCGAACGATTTACTTAAGGAATAAGAGAGTTACAACAACGAATGATTACTAAGTATAACATTAAGGAAAAACGAGAGTCATCTTCATTAATGTGTATAAGGGCATACATTATGCAAGGCATACTAACAATAATCAAATTATCATATCACTATTTCAAAACAAAAAATCTAGCACACGTCATAGTTACGGCCAGCAGAGTTAAGGCTGTCACAACCGTGACATTCGTGACAGTACATACAAAGGTCTCTGTGTCAGATAGATTAATCATTTAAGGCAGGGAAGCCTCCGCGGAGGCAATGAGAGCTCTGGCCCAAGTGGCACAAGGCTGAAAGACCACGGGACGTGATCCGAAGACGTGCCTCGCTCCTTACATCATTTATGTTATGGCTGTCGGTAAACAATAAAACAAAATAACAGCCGCAGATGGTATCAAGTGAAGAGTTTATGGTGTTTGCGGAGTATTTTGCGAATTACGTAAACCATTTTTATACATGAATGAATGTAATGTCATAAACCCTAGTTTCCATGCAAAGCATGAAATCGAAGTGAGTCTACTTTTCCATTGTAACAATAATAAATATTTATTATCTTTGTACGATCGGTATCGTACAGAATTCTGCTAGCTCAGCGACCTACTTTAACGCATGAAAATACAATATAATTAGTTGACGATTAGCACTGAGCGCGACAGGCCACAGTTGAGCATTTTTAACTAAACTTGTGACTTTATAATAAACTTATTATGTACTTTACGTGGAACTGTGGTTTTGTGGTCAACTCCAACTACTACTATTAACTTTCCTCAACCTTTCGGCCATACATTTTGGTCCTTCGAACCTACAACTAGTGCGTTTTTTTTTTTTGGGACGTCAGCGATTCGGTTTGACTGGCTTCCCACAAGCGGGTTCCACCAGTTAAATTGAAAAGGCGCGGTTATCGTAACGGAGAAACGTACCAAGTGATACCAGGATTCCTGCACACTACAGGACTTTGGAGAACTGGTGCCAACGGCAATACATCCAACTTAACAACCTACGAGCAATAATCAAGGTAACTAAACTAACTAACTATGGATCAGAGAGTTGAGGAACTTATCGCTCGTCAAGAAGCAACGTTTCTTGAGATCAAACAACTGTGCGTGAACTACAAGAAAGATGGCTCCGATCGGAAGACTTTGGAGTACTTGGAAAAACGACTTACGTTACTTAACGCTACCTGGGAGCAATTTACTCAGAATCATGTTATCTTGGAAGCATGTGGAGAAACTGATCATCAATACTTTACTGAAGATGTCTTCAATAAAACGAAGCTTATGTGCGAAGAGGTTATGACGGACATAACCAACAGGAAATACCAATTGTTGTCCGCAGCTAAAGCAACATCGGCAGAGACAGAGACACCAACGCGAACGTCAGCAACTGCTGGGAAGAGCGGCTCGTCTAAAATCAGCTTCGACTTCGCGGGTGTTATGTTTCATGTACCACCACCGAAAACTAAGGATAATAATGATAAGCAACAAGAGTTACTGAGGCAGCAATTCTGTAACTTCAGAGCCTTTGAACGTACGGTGAATAAGATGGATTTGGAGTCTGTCGCTGAGAAATGGGAGCTAGAAGATAACTTGAACATTTTAAAGAACAAGTGGGAGCACATCGAAAAAATACACTGGGAACTAGACTGCATTCTACAAGATGATGAGAATAACTATAAGCAGAAGTACTTGGCCATGGAAAACATTTATGACAACTTACGGAAGCAACTTAACCACAAAATTTGGAATAACTCACACTATGAGAAGGCAACGCCGAAAATTGTAATTCCCGACTTCTATGGAAATTACAATCAATGGACTACTTTCAAAGACCTCTATACAGAGAGCGTTCATAACAACCCTTTACTTTCAAGTGCCCAGAAAATGCAACATCTCAAGACGAAACTCAAGGGAGAAGCTGAAAAACTGGTACAGCACCTTGGCATCAGCGCTGAAAATTATAATTCCTGCTGGAAGATACTCACGCATCGCTACGATAACAAGCGACTACTTTTTACTTCATACATGAACACCCTACTTAACCAACCTGCAATACAGCAAGCAAATGGGGCAACAATCAAAAAACTACATGATGTCATGCTGGAGTGTCTAAACGGTCTTAACAACATTGGACTCGACGTTACGACTTGGGATCCAATTATTGTTTATCTTTTAGTGCAGAAGCTCGACAGTGAGACTTACAATGAATATATGAAAGATCTGAAGGAGCCAAGAGACCTACCTAATCTGGACGAATTTACTACATTTTTGGAAAACAAGTTTATGGCACTTGAAACTCTACAAACCAACAACAACCAAAAAACTACCTCATCTTACAAACAACCCGAGAACAAACAGACAAACGCAAACAACATTCAATCGTCACGGAATAATTACAATCATAAAAACTATAATGCACCGAGGTCATCGTACTTTAACAAGCCTCAAACGATGCCTAACGCCTTCGTAATGACGACACGAAAATGCCCTCTCTGCAAAACGGATCACGTGTTAATGCAATGCAACAAATTTTTGCATATGAACACAACTGGACGTCATGACGTAGTTCGGAATTTACGACTGTGCAAAAACTGTTTGTACAGTCATGGAGAAAAGCAATGTACGTCTGTAAAAAGATGTAAGGTGTGCAACAAAAATCATCATACACTTATGCATGACACAGAGAACCAACGTCAAGCAAACACCCAAGTTTCAACATCAACTTCACATGCCGTCAACAACGTAACTAACGAGGAAAAGGAAGTTTTGTTGACAACTGTACTACTGAAAGTGAAGACAGTGGATGGAGATTTTATTAAACTACGAGGACTACTAGATCAGGGCTCACAAGTAAGCCTGATAACGGAAGACGCGGCTCAACGTCTTAGACTACCGAGACGAAGAGAAAACGCAGTAGTGTCTGGAGTGGGAGCTCTGTCAGGAAGCTGCAAGGGATCACTGCGTTTGGAATGCAAATCAATACACTCGGATTATCAATTCCAGATGGAAGCATTGATAATGAAGAAACTTATAGGCAACTTACCAACAACTACATTCTCCAAGGATAACTGGCACTACTTAGAAAATTTGAAACTGGCTGATCCACAATACAACATCTCAGGACCTGTGGACCTACTTCTGGGTGCCGACATGTACTCAGAACTTATTCTTAACGGAATCATGAAAAGCGACCAAACCAACTACCCCGTTGCTCAACAAACTAAAATCGGTTGGATCCTATGTGGAAAAGTCAAGACGTTCAACTGCTTCGTCACGCTTAATGATCTAGAGAACTTATCTCGCTTCTGGGACACGGAAGAAATAACTGAAAGTCAAAATTACCCAAACGAAAGAGAATTTTGTGAAGAATATTTTACAGAAACTACAACTAGACTTCAAGACGGAAAGTACGTGGTTCAGATGCCTATGAAACCTAACTATGAAGCTAACTTAGGCGACACGAAGAAACAAGCACTAGCTCAATTTCTTCAACTGGAAAGAAAAATGAACAAAAACGAAAACTTCGAGAGAAGATACAAAGACTTCATTAACGAATACATAACTATGGGACACATGAAACTTGTACCAACAGGAACTTCAACTGAAAAACGATTATATCTAACACATCACGGCGTTATGAGAGCACAATCCACTACGACACCGCTAAGAGTAGTCTTCAACGCTTCCGGCAAAAATGCATCAGGCTACAGCCTCAACGATCTTATGTATACCGGTCCTAACCTTCAAAAGGACATGCTTACGTTGATAATCAACTGGAGAGTATATAAATACGTCTTCACGGCAGATGTAGAGAAGATGTACCGACAAATTTGGCTGCATGAAGATCAGCAACAACTTCAAACAATAATCTGGAGAGACTCTCCCAAGCAACCGCTACAGGAGTGGCAGTTGTGCACCGTCACGTACGGTACGAAGTCCGCACCATACCTCGCAATGCGTACCCTTCACCAATTGGCGCAAGATGAGAGCAACCAGCATCCAGAAACTGCAGAGGTACTTCGAAACAACTTTTATATGGATGACCTGGTCTACGGACAAGATACGGTTGCCTCCGCGAAGAAATTAGTAGAAAAATTAATCGAACTTCTGAAAAAAGGTGGATTCAACTTGAGGAAGTGGAAAAGTAACGAGCCTACTATTTTAGAAGACTTAGAGGCTGAACAAAAATGCAAGTCAAATGCTAACTTTAGCTCCGAGCAAGCTACGAACCAAAAAACCTTAGGCATAAGCTGGAACCCAGCTGCAGACACATTCATGTACAACTGGAACCTAACTGAGAAGACGAACTTAACTAAAAGAACTCTCCTAGCTGAAATAAGCAAACTATACGACCCACTGGGTTGGCTTTCACCAGTAACAATCAAAGCAAAACTACTCTTCCAAAAAGTTTGGCTGAGTAAAACTGAGTGGGATGACAATTTGCCGATTGACATTACAAAGGAGTGGGAAACAATACGCAAAGACTTACCTAACATAAACAAACTAAACATACCTAGATGGATTAAATCCACGGAAAAACAAATCGAAATTCACGGCTTTAGCGACGCTAGTGAAAAAGCCTATTCTTGTGTTATTTATAGCAGAGTGACTCATAACAATAACAGCGTGACGACATTGATTGCAGCGAAAACTAAAGTCGCGCCTCTAAACAAGAAACTAACATTACCTAAGATGGAGTTATGCGGAGCCCTACTACTGGCCAAACTGGTCGAAAAACTGAAAAACACCCTCAAACACAAAGAGTTACACATACACTGCTGGAGCGATTCGAAAGTGGTCTTAGCTTGGCTACAAGGAGACGTCAATAGATGGGAAAGATTTGTTGCCAACCGGGTAACACTAATAAACGAAATAATACCAGCCACGCATTGGCGTTACGTGAAGTCGGAAGAAAACGCAGCAGACTGTGCAACTAGAGGTCTCTCACCCACTAATCTTTTGACTTTCAACTTGTGGTGGGAAGGTCCGATTTGGTTGAAAACGTATACTTCAGAGATACCTAGAGCGAATTTACAAACATACACAACTAAAGACGGGCTAAAAACATATTGTTACGCAACAAAGAATGACAACGCTTGCGAAACTGCAAATATGCTATTAAATAAATTTAGCAATTTGAAACGAGTAATACGAGTGCTTGCATGGATACTACGAATCAAGCGAGTTTTCTGCAATAAAACTAACATAACTAACACAAATAATAACTTAACCGACGGCGACAAAAAAGGAGTTATGACTTTATCGCCGCAAGAACTTACTGAGGCTACTCAACTTATAATCAAGAAAGTGCAAAGACAGCATTACACCGATGAGATAGAACATCTGAAGAAAACTGGAGCAGTATCAGCCCGAAGCAGCCTACTTAAGCTGACACAATTTCTTGATGAGAACAATCTCCTACGAGTTAGGGGACGCTTGGCTAACTCAATGTTGTCACCGGGAAGCAAGCACCCAATTATCCTTCCGGCTACAGGGAGATTGACAGAGCTCCTTGTGCGTGTCCTTGGCGAGCATAAATTTACAACTTTACTGACACAAATTGAGGCGTGCTTAAACTCACGTCCATTGTGCCCTCTCACGGAGGACGTCGATGATCTTGAATACCTAACTCCAGGACATTTTCTAGTAGGAGGTCCACTACTATCACTGCCCCAGGAAGAAGAAGAATTTAATCACTTTGACTTAAGGAACAGATGGAGACTTATTGAACAAATGAACTTACACATCTGGAAACGCTGGTCGACAGAGTATCTGCACCAACTACAGCAACGCTGCAAGTGGCAAAAGGAGAAGAAGAGCCTGCAAGAAGGAAACTTAGTACTAATAAAAGAGGAGAACTTACCTCCAGGCAAGTGGGCGCTTGGCAAGATCATTGAAGTACATCCGGGCAACGACGGCAATGTTCGGGCTGTAACATTAAAAACCAAAAATGGACAGCTGAAACGACCTATTACGAAGCTAGCTCCACTACCCCTGGAAGAAAACTTACAAACTACTGACTCCACAGAAGAAGAGAAGAAAGAATCATCTAAACACAAACAAAGCACTCCGCCACGCAAGAACAAGACACTGTGCAGTCTACTTACTATTCTACTCGTTATGTTGATAGCGCCCGTGGGAACTGCAAACTCGGCGCAACTCAACAACTACAAAATAAGTCCAATTGAAAAAAATCACCCAATTTACTTCGACGAAGCAGGAAAACTACAGCTCATACACGACGAATGGACATTGGTGGTATATTATAACTTAACATCATACTGGCAAGCAACAAACAAAATGAATAACTACGTTAACCAAATCGACAGAATATGCCAACAAATCACATACCAGCCCTGCACGACAATCGTCAGTCATTTACGTCACGAGCTACGTCATGTGACCGAGTATAACACGCTGCTACGCTCTCAACCTCTCGCCAGACAGAAAAGAGGCTACTTCGACGGAGTTGGGAAGCTAGCGAGAACACTTTTCGGCGTACTAGACGAAGACTTCGCCAACCAATATGAAAATGACATCGACGCGCTGCAAGGAAACGATAAATACCTACTACAGCTCATGAAAAACCAAACTTCGATAATAGAAGCCGAAAATAACATTATAAAGAAAAGCGAAACATTCATGAACGAGCAGTTCAGAACTATAGATACCTATATGAATGAGACACGTACCGAAGTTACCAAGATTGAAACCAGGGTCCAAACTTTATTCGCTGCCAACGACATCAACTCCGCTGCTATTACATCAACGCTCATACTAAACAATTTACAACGTATACAAGAAATCCTGTTGGATGCCCTGGGAGACATTTACAAAGGACATCTAGATACGCACTTATTTCCCGCTTCTCAACTGATAGAACAACTCAACATCATATCTGGAAAACTACCACAAGGGTTATCTCTCCCAATCAAGGATGTACAAGAAAACATCAGAGACATTTACGAACTACTTTACGTCAAGGCCCGAATTACAAATAACTACCTAATGTTCGAGTTGCATATTCCTTTACTCAGCGTGGAAGAATATACGATATATCGAGTTATACCTATTCCCTTTATGAGACAAGGCCAACTAAAGTTAGTCGAACCTTCATCTAAATACATCGCCATTAATTTCGTGAAGAAAACATATATCGGTATAACTGAAACTGATATAAAACAATGCACCACATATGCGGAAGATAGATTCAGCTGCGTCGCCAAACAACCTGTTTACAACTTGTACGATAAGAATGCACCTTGCGAAGCTAATGTATTTAGTCAGCACAACTCACTGTCATGTGTGATCAAGGACGCGCAGTGCAAAGAACGCTGGATGACGTTACATAGCCCGAACGTATGGTTGTTTACGTTATGTGAGAAACACTTAATTCGTATCATATGTGACGATCAAGTTTCACCGACAACTATAGACGGTACAGGTGTCATTACAATGCGACCCAGATGTATTTTACAAAAGAGAGATGCTACAATTTACACTTACAACCATTTAGGAAGTAAAATTAACGTTGAGACAGACATTGATGTACCAACCATCGACTCTACAATCAACAACATGTTCGACTTAAGCTGGAGCAACACAAAGCTAAACATAACAGAGATGAAAACATCAAACTCTGTAGATCTGAATCAAGTCGAAGAGCGATTACGTCTGCAGAAAGCACATGAAGAACTACCTAAAACTTTAACCACCAACATGTCGGTCCATGATATTCATCACTACACTGTGACAACCCTGCTGCTGGGAGGAATACTGGTTGTTATTCTTGGGATATTCATAAGGAAGAGGTGTTGCGTGCAAACCACACCTACAACCGCAACGACCACTGACACTACAACCAAAAATCGCAGAGATGTGGAGATTGAAATGCAAGTGGTCCGGAGCGCGACGCGACCGCGGGAGCCGGTCTACAGCCAACCAGAACCGACAGGAACGAGATTCAATTTTGAAGATTAGTTTATTTAAGTTTTATTTTAATATAACATTTACTTTCTATGTACAAAATGCTCTTCTGTACTGTTTACCATTTTCACTTTTTCCCTCGGGAGCATGTACGATCGGTATCGTACAGAATTCTGCTAGCTCAGCGACCTACTTTAACGCATGAAAATACAATATAATTAGTTGACGATTAGCACTGAGCGCGACAGGCCACAGTTGAGCATTTTTAACTAAACTTGTGACTTTATAATAAACTTATGTACTTTACGTGGAACTGTGGTTTTGTGGTCAACTCCAACTACTACTATTAACTTTCCTCAACCTTTCGGCCATACAATCTTGGCAATTCAAAAAATGAATTGTTCTTGCCACTAAGATATTAATTCTTATCTATCGATATTAATAATGCATTATTCAGGATACAGTCCTTTGATTTCATGCGAATTGAGATTTAGTGTAAGTCGTGATTTCATGTAGGGAAAGAATACTGCATACCAATACCAATAGGTTCATCAAAGTAAACGGAGGCTGAAACGGCGACCGACGAACCGGTGGTCAGGACGATTAGGAGTAACGCCCAGTGTGTTAAATATATGAACCAGAAGCCGACCGACATTTCCAATGTCATGGGCGTCACGACCATGGAAGTGACTAACGTGGCCAAGGAATAGAGGAAGAGGAAGCAGCGTAGAGAGAGCAGCGGGACAGCCGACCGACTGCTTTGCCAACAGCTCACGTAGAAGTCAGACGGCGACGTGTGTCCTAAACCAAACATTCGCCAATGACATTGACTTTTAAAACATTCCGAGCTCGACATTGTCCTGCTAGGCGGCACTAACACACGTTCAGTCCATATCACGATCGAATTTATCACTTTAATTAGCTTAGTACTCAATAATCTCTTAAGCCACGACGAGTCTCAAGATAATAGCAATAGCAATGATCTAGAACTTTGTTACACTGCTACCATTTTAATCGAGACACATGACTGATTTCCGTTGCCATCAGGTTAGCACTGAAGACATTGAGTGTTGAGTGCACTGAGGCGTGAACTACCTAAAATTTGAGATAGTAGGTACTGAACTAGTTTCTTGTTAATCAAGGTCTTGCGACACTAACTTTACCCGTTGCTGGGCAAATAGGTGTTAAGCTGGCTGTTTGGTTCAACGGACTTAAAAAAACAATTGTTGTTTGTAATCACAAGTAACATAGCTTACCTACTCTTGCTTAAACCTTAGGGTTATTCCTACTCGTAAATTTAGCTGAATGCTAGTGCATATCATAAGTAATGTGTCAATATTTATTTTCCAAGATTACCTTTTGTACAGGGAAAACTTCTAAAAAACTGAGAAAAAATAACACCATAAGTTGACGTCATTAACTCATAGTCGTACATGGTAGTTTCTGCAAGTCTTGTGATTAACTCGTTGAACAGGTCTTAACTAAGATAACCAGTATCAAATATCCTTCAAATTTATATACCTAGACATTTACTCCGCCATAATTAAAGGGCTATATCGGACACACGGTTGATTAAAATAAATACTGTTTGACATTCGCGCTTGGAGTGCTGACTTTATACGGCAATTCTTAGGTTGAGCTAAACATTTGCCCAAAGTAGTTATATGGCAAAAACGTGCTTCTAAAATGTGCCAGTATTCGCAACGCTGCGATTTACGGCCCTTTAAATAAAACATGAAAATGCAAATAACGTCAGAAATTCTTGACCTAAAATAATAAATATCTTGATGTTCTAACTCGACAGGTGTGCTGGGTTTTTAAATTATACCATGTAAATTTAGCAATCTCAGTTTGGGAATTTTCTGTACGTGACGAACTCGGAGAAGCTCATGGCTAAACGAATTTTCGTAAATACGATAAAAAATTGAACATATTTCTTTTTTATTTATCCTCAAAAAGTAAGATTTAGCTTGGTAAAAATACAGTAGATTCATCTCTACTCCTTTTAATATTCTCGAATGATTCAATACAAAATTAGGTATTGGAAAAGTGCTTTTGCAGCCGAGATCAGGCACGTCTATTTGTGTATATGAATAATGTGACTGTAGCCAGATGCGTGTTGTGCACACATGATTTCGCATATATCATGTTCATGTAGTTGCCTATCAATACATCGTATTGCGAAGAGTGCAGAAAAACGTAAGCGAGTAAATGTTGAAAGTTTGACGTCAATGAGAATTAACATATTTACGTTAATTCTAGTGTGCACAAGAGGCGGCTGACAGATAAAAACTTTAATCTGTTTCTGCTTGATTTAGTTCTATAACTATAGTTAGGAACCTAATCAATACAGAAAAAGAATTGAAACTTACCCGGTAGTCCTCCATTATGTTTTCTGATGGTTACAATGACACCAAATAACGACTCTACCATGATCAAAAGTAATCCCCAGTGCGTCATATACAAGAAAAACATCTCAGGTGGGCCCCAGAAGCCAGCTCCAGACCAGCTTATAATGAGGAGAGACCAGAGAAGTATCGGTATTCTCCAGTATAGTGGCGACGCTCGCCCTCGCCATGGCTTTGCGAACAGTTCCGAAGTCTCGTCGCCCTTCCTCAACGCTCCCATGCAGCAGGCCGCGTTATGTTTCCAGGTCCATTGAGTCATTTTGTCTGTGGTTGGTACTTGCTGTTTTAATGACAGTTATTAGCAGCAACCTCGGCCAGCCTGCAAACACGTGTTAATAGTTAATTGAGCTCTTAGAAAACAAACAATCCAAGGCAACTCTTTGTACTTTTTAATTACAAATTCATTAGGATTTTGCCCTTATTTGAAATAAAATGAAATGAAATAATTTATTTTGCTTTAGACATGGTAAAAAAGCGATCTAGTATTTAGTGTTGCTGTCCAGCGACACTTCTAACCAAATAAATTGACATGCAAACATTAGCTTATTTTCTAAAGTGGAATTAGCACATCTTACAGAGTTATCACTATTATAGAACAATAAATTGAAATATTAATGGTTGAAAAAGTTTTCTCGTTTGAAACAAAATTAAGTAAGCGACCGGCGCGACTAAATAGTTTGGCTAATCATACCCTTTCATTAGCCAAGTAGGTTGCATCTTGCATTGCTCATCGGTCACTGACTGTCAAATGACTTAGACAAAGCAGTTCATTGAATGACCGCGAGTAGAATTAGCGAGTTCATATTCGACCCTCACATGCGCCTGCACCGGTCAAGTACAAACAAACGAGTGCCTTCTGTTTACCTTAGCGATTCTGATGAATGATACGGTGAGTATGAACTTGCGGTTGCCCAAAAAAATTACCATTAAATATTCGGTAAGCCCATTGACCAATGGGAAATCATTAGCATAATGTTATATCAGTAAAATAGTTATGTGCGGTGTGGGTAATTGTACGCCAAGCGAAGGTCAAGGTTTCGTTACGCACATAACTGTAGGTAGTTAAATATTTACATTGTGCAAATAGAGTGACTGTGTGTGATTTTTAACATTTATCCAAGGTGTGAAACAGATAAATTTCTCATAATCAGACAAGCTTTAGCTTTAGCTTATGGCTTTAGCCATAAATAGATATTATGTAAGTATTTAATCGTACTTATAGGTAGTCATGTTTAAAAAAGACTAGTATTATGTTAAACGTTGCTTAAAATAGTCTACAAGCAGATAGAAACCTTGTGTTCATTATTAGATGATATTTGATATATACGTTTGTTTATTATTCATAGAAACCATCCGACTCCAGTAAAACCTGTTTTTGTATGCCATTGTATGATCTGATGCATAGAAGTGGGAAAATCGGAATTATAATCGTTCAGTTAATTAGCACACGTATCTAATCCAATACATCTATTACTCTACTGGCTGTGCAGCTGATAACCATCATCGTACTAGTCTATAGCCAAAGGGTGATCTTTGTTTGTTGCACAAACAAACCAAAGCCGCCACCAGAACTCCATAAAGGTCATACATTTTTGATGATGTCATTGAAGACCATATTGATAGAGAAAATCAATCGAGATTAGATTAATTTATCAAAAGTTGACGATTGAGTTACTAGATCTTAATGATACCGAGAATTAAGCCTTTGGTCCTACGGTCTAATCTGGTCAAGTCAAAATCTTGAAGTTCGTTGCAAATAATGAGATATTTTCTGGCGACATTTTATAATCGTTTCGACTTGACTTACTTACTTACATGAAAATAACTGAACCTTGTTTAAAAGTATTTTATCAATACGCCGTATCGGACGCTTGCGACAGCCTCTGTTGCCCTTACTAAGTTATTCCCACGTGTGTTTTTTGTTGCTGTTGTAATTGCCATAGCATGTGCGGTGTACCGCGAACAATAAAAGTTACACAAAATGTGCACAATCATTAATTGGCTCCATTACTAGGGCCGTGCCTAATCTGATGGGCATTTCGTGTCTATTTGTACTTAAAGTACATCTACTGCTACACCAGTAGACCAAAGCAGTATTCTTTAAATATAAGGTTGGTATATTTCAAGGTTTGTGTAGAAACTGAGGAAAACGTTCTATCTTAAGGTCGGTAGGATGTGGCTGCAAAACGTTTCACATCCGCTCCTTTTCAGGGTCCCGTTAAATAATACTACTTAACTTACCATATTGTTACAAGTGTAATTACATAAGCAGAACTGTAATTTTAGTTCAGTTCGCAAAAAGAAGCGCGATTATGATTCTAAGTATAGTTAAGAGGCCATGGTTAAAAACTCCGTCCGTCGTGAGTAATAAGATAATAAGATAATAAGTAATAAGATAGACAGTTTGGTTTTAAGTAGAGCATTTCAAGTTTAAAGGTGAAAAAATGCAGGTGATAAATAGTTAAAAGTCGAACTTTTTTTCATAAGTAAGATAAGATATTTGTGGGCAATAAATTCATAGAGTCACTGTAAAGCTATTGTATATTAGAGGTCGGTCGCAGCCTGTGAGGAATCCTGTCCTATCCAACCCTACCTAAATCATGAATGAGAAGAGTGCGGTGGACTTTTTCAAAGCTTCAGTAGGAGATAAATACTGCTCTAAAGAAAATAGAGGTCACTTGAGTTTCATCAGTAAAATAAAAATATGTACTACTGAGCATTTTTAACTGAACCCTCAATGCGTGCTATTACGTATTATCTAAAGAGTATTTGCATTATTTATATTGCATATTATTAAACCCTAATTTAAATAACAAAGATTCAGATAAGAATAGAGACAAATAAGGTGTTGACGACGGAATTTAAACTAGCGCTTGGCTTTGGATAACAGGGTTTAATAACGTAATCTATACACACTAACATACAAAGGAAATAACTAGGAGCCTAAATAAACAATAATCAGCTGTGTTCAGCTACGATCTGACAGAGCAACTGATTGAAGAGTTCATGTCATTACAAAGGAAGGTGTTTTTAAAAATATAACAACTTAAGAATGAAAAATATTATACATACTAAAAGGAGGCTCTAACCCAGTCAATCGCCAACATAAGGCAAGTGTATTTTTATGTTTTTGAAATGTCATTTTTTTAATTTCGCATTATTTTCTTTGAAGTATATTTAATTTAAGTAGTGTTGAAAACATGTTTTTCTTTCAGAGAGAAAAATATCACACCTTTTTTTTTTAATGAATACGTTAAATTTTCATTTTAACTAACTAGTTATCGTAAACAATAAAACATTCTTTGTTGTGTTTATTAATATTTGAGTTAATTTGAGTAGTATAAATTAAGTAAACGACTTACGCAGGTATCCACACAAAGTCAAAGTAACTGGTTTTGGGAACAGGATTCCAAATAAATTATTCAGAAAAACTAGTAAGTAAACACAATAAAAAAACTGTAAGCATGTTTGACGTCATACGGAATCTTTATGTACTTAAGTATTTATTGTGAAAGCTATTGAACAGTATTTTTTTGTATTTTCATACATCTTATTTCGTACAATTTTTCTCAGACTGTTATGGAGTCAGTAAGCATATTTTACAAGACTTTGTCTCAAGTTTTCAGTAAAAAATTGAATGGTAGGTAAGTAAATCTTTTTTTATTGTGCCAGTGCATATTTTACAAAAACCCATCCCCATCAGCTTGTTTAAGCTTACCTACACACACACATCAAAAAAGCCTTGGGATAATAATTATCCCTGGGCAAATTTGATGTTTTGACTCGGTAGTAATATGCCTATATTGTGAAATGTTCAAAACTGTCTAAGGATAAAAAATATCCCTAAACATTTTTGATGAGTGTATTTATGTCTTCAAGTTTCCGTATGATAATCATTTTGGTGCTAAGTAAATAATACGGAAATGATTGATCCATCTATCTTCTGTGTTACTATTCCGGTATCATTTTAATCGCACCTATGAATAAAACGAGGTTCTTCTATTTAAAGCCCGCTATAGGTCAACACAGTACAATCATACTTTGTAAGCGGACAGACAAATTAATTACAATGATTGATAGTTTATGTAATGTTATTTGGTTTTCCACGTCGTTACAATATTCATGATGTTTATGTCAGGATCTTAGCAAGTGGAACAAAATAGTCTCTGCCTACCCCTGTGGGAAAGAGGCGTGACGGTATGTATGTATGTATGTATTATAATAGCATTTTTCTCCGCTAGGAAAAATCTAGCCCTGTCTTTCCAATGAAATGAAAATGACACATTTCTAATGCTTTAATAATTCACAATTATAATTACGGGTTTCGTTATTGTAAAAATTTAAATGTCGAGAGTGAAAATGAAAATTTAAGTTATGTTTAAGTCAAATTAATCGAGAAAATACCAAAGATATCAAAGCCGGGATTAATTTGATTGCTCGCCCCGGATTAGAATATTGTTAAGCTTGCACGCGTCACGGTATATTGAAGATCTGGGTTCGACCCCCAGCCCCCGCTTTATTGTTCTGCTGTTTGCTTAATCTCGTCTTAGTGCAAATAAAAAAAAAACTTTTAATTAAAATATCTCAAATAAAAACAAATTAAACTATACCTTTATCGATTTCGCAATTTTCTTTTTTTTCGTAGGTGCACAAATCACTTAAATTATCCTGTGCACTGAACTGTCATTTTCGCGCAAGCGTACTTTTGTTATTGTGGCGCGCAGCACGCATGCGCGTAGGGCGGCGCGCAACTGAGCGCGGATGATTTGATTTGTGCGCGGATGCTGCGCGCGCGCCGCGAACTCAAGGTGATACTGATACCGTAAGACCGCTTCACGCGTCGCCTATGCTTGCGATGCCATTTTTTTGCGTAAAAATCAAAAGCATAACCGCTAAACTCATTACTATTGCTCGGTAATCGTTATGAAGTGGGTTAGTAGTAATTGTTTAGATTATCTCCGAGTTGGGTTGCGTTGAGATGAGTGACGGCTCTGTTGCGTCTTCTAGGGGCTTAGAAATGGTTAAGGTTTCGATTGTTTAGTAAGTTTTTCTTGAGTAATAAAAATATGTTAAGCACCTAGACAATTTTTAACTTTTTCAATCTTAATCATAACTAAAATCTCACGTTTTTGCATTTAACAGATGGTTTTGCGCAAGAAGTCACTATTTTGCTACCTGTGTATTTAGTATTTTCGGCTATGGTATTATTTTAACGATTAAGTGTACTAACCAGTCAATTAGGAACTAGGTAGGTACTTTCGTGCACTAGTTAAATCGACAGAACAATGTAATGAAAAGGAATAACACGATTAAATCACCCTTTAACATAGTTCTATAAACTTTACAGCGTTACCTAAATCCAACAATACTCGTAGAGTAAAAAGTAAAAAAAAACCTCATTGGAGCACTTAAACTATTTTCAATGTTGCGGAATTATTTAATACTGATTAAAATCATGTCGGAAACAGAATTGGCATTACCAATTGGAAGAAGATAAACCGACCGGTTTTATTTTACGCAGATAAACACCTGCGCGATCAAACGACAAACAACAGAGTGAATAAATCATTGTTAGGTATTTAAAAATTTAAAAATACATTTTTGGTAACCTGTTTGATCACGTGTACATTTTTATTGACACGCTTTTGTCCGCGACTTCGCCTGTGGAGAATTCGTTTTTATTGTTCGTGTAACTATTACTAACTGTGTACCTACGCTTCGTTTATATAATTGTACTAAATAAAAAAAAACACGAATGTCCATCTTCAACATGCTAATGTTACATAACCTTTGTTAATAAAAATTTATAGAAACAAAAAGAATGCACAAAAAACTGTTACCTTGTTACTCCGCTACCATAAACTAACTTGAGGTAACTAAGGTAACTGTTTTTTGCTTATTGAAATGGACCTCCACAAAGTAACGCCTGAGCCTGATCAATAAATTTATCAACCATTCGAAAATCGCAAATAATATCCTAAAAACAGCTTGTAATGAAGTAAGTAATCTTGAAGAGAATAGTGTTAGATTGGAGTATTATACAACATGAAGCAACATGTTAATGTCTGATTACAATAACACGATTAATTACTTATTAATTAAGTAAGTAGGTAAATAGGTACTAGTATAGGTTTGATACGTGATATGGTACCCATACTATAGCGATACTAAGTTTGGTTTATACCTATGCATGGTGGCAAGCATGTACCATTGAATAAAGAAAAGTTGATTAAAAAATGGTTCTAGCAATGATTGTATAGCAAGCACTAAATGTAGTCTGGAAATTAATGTTCTCAAACTAGAAAAGTGACTAGAGGTGAGACGTATTTACTGGAGCTGGTTTTTGGAACTGGTTTTGCCGTGGACGCGTACGTACGCGTTCCTGCTTGGGCGTCTTTTAGCGTACGAGTATTTAGGAGTACGGCGCGACTAGGCGACTTAATACCATACGCGTACGCGCAACCCGAACTCGATACGCGATATTCGCAAGACTCGTAACCGTCCTTGTACTCGTAGGCACTTCATTCAACGTACGAGCGTTCGGTTTTATTCGGATTCATTCGGAAGGGCTCGGGTCACTTAACGTACGGCAACGATCTAGCTGCAGTGAGTGGGTGAAACACCAATATATTCTTTGAATAATGATCCTAATGCTTGAGAAATAAGGGTTGATTTTCTTTGATAAAATGTTTGTTTGGATGTGATGCCTGTTTTGACTTTGTACAATTTGAATTTTTGATTCCCTCCGGGGTTGCGGGTGTCTATGGGCAGTGGTGATCGCTTACCATCAGGTGACCCACTTCCTCGTTTGCCTTCCTATTTACATAAAAAAAATAAGATGTTTGTTCCTTGCCAAACATTTAAGACTGTGTTGTGTATTAATTATGTACTGTTGGTGTTGGAGGTAGGTTCCTGTACTTTAATTGCAACGTCAAATCAAAACTCCCTTACTTGCAAGATGCCCGTACCGTACTCGCAAGGTGCCCGTACTCGCAAGACGCCCATACTCGCAAGACGAATACGTACGGAAAGTCCGTAATTTACTCATTGAGACGCGTACTCGTAAATACTCGTGGAGCTAGTCTTTGGATCTGGTCTTTTTGAGGACGCGTACTCGAAAGACTTGGTACGCATTTTGCCTAGTACGTCTCACCTCTAAAAGTGACTCACTCGAGGGGGTAATATGGGGGTGGGCGAGGCAACCATCGCTGTAGACTTCATGGGGGGAAGGCGGGGTTCAATACCCTCCAAAATCGAACAACGGGGTGCTGTCTGAAAGCTTTCCAGTTCATCTACTAGATCCTACTTATAACATCAGAATATTTACTCATGGTGAGTAATGTATTACATATATTTTGTAAGTTATAAAAAATATTACGTGAAAAATTTTGACTGTGTACATGGTATGTCTGTCTGCCTGTACTTATGTTTCTAACTTTTAAACGCTAACGGATATATTATGATGAATGAAAATGAGATGAATTTTGGTATACAGGTAACACATAAAGCCATGTACAACGTGTTCTTCATGCGACGTAAATTAAATTACTAAGTATATAACTTTAAGGAAGTAAATTCCCATGGGAATACACTAATATTCCGAAATTAAAACTGCTAGATCTAATCTACATCTAATAATAAATAATCATGGTAAAAAAATAAATCGAATTAATTATATAAGTATGTTTATCCGTTGTCTAGTGCCCATATCACAAACTTTGCTTAGTTTGGGACTAGGTCAATTGGTGTCAATTGTCCCAAAATATTTATTTATTTTTATCTTATGAACATTTTGGGACTCCAATCCCAAAAATGGCCCCTCTGGCTACGTCAATGACATGGAGCACCTGCCTTACAAAATTTAAAGCGCCTAAAACAAACATATCGCAAACAATTTTCTAAAATCACAATTGCGAATAATTCACTACAAGCAATTTAGGACCACCGTACAATTAATATAGGGTGGTTTGCTTTCCTGTCTCATTTAATTCTAGATATCAAAAAACTAGTTTTAATAATCACGATTCTACGGCACGATAACCTTAAAAAGTTATTCACACACGTGACGCAAGGCACCGGCCCGCCTTACCGCACACTACGTACGCTACTACTTCGGTGAATAAAACTAAGGATGAAGGAAACTAAGCTAGACTACAGACTAGGCATATACAGTCGAATCATTTGATTCCTGGCCAATCGCCGAGTGTTTTTTTTTTGTCAGGCAATGTGATGGTGATGAGTCACGATTCAGTCTGTTCGATTGTACAGTCAACAACTTTAATGGTTGAGCATGGAACGTTGTCATAATGATATGATTGCTTAACCACCAATTAACCACCTTAAAAAATCACGTTGCTAAAGTTTGGCAATGTCAATATGACAGCGTTCCATAGTGGCTTAACAATTAAAGTTGTTGACCGTACAGTTATCTGATCCGGATCAAAACTGGAACTACGAAAACATTGATAGCGGCAACATTAACTTTACCTACGAGCATCCAACAGGCAGCGCCGCCGTTACTGGGTCATGAAAGTTTGTGGTACTGAAGGCCTACTCACGCTAATAGTCGTTATATGAGTGTGAGAAGGGCGGTATCATTCGAATTTAGAATTTCGGCGTAGGTAGGCAACCCCCACGGCCCTATACTCTGAAGTTAGAAATTCGAAGTTTGTGTCATGCCGATCCGCTCACAGTAGGTAATATTCAATAATTGGAGAGCGAGAAGGATGGTATGAATATGAATCCAAGCTTCGAATTTGGGAGTAGTCCTACCCATTTAATGTCAGAGCGTGTGTTAAACTGTCTATGAATGAAACTGACAGGTCCTGTAGGCACATATTCACGTTCCGAGGTCACCTTGGTTGAAGCCAAGTAGAAACTTGGCTGGAGATTTAGTATAATTTTGTAGGATTCCCTTAGTAATTTTGATAGTAACGGATAGTTCGGTGGTATTGAGCCTATTTATTGTCAATACAACATCAAGATGTCAAGATAATGTCGATAATAGTATACCTACTAGGTGCTGCAAGGAGACCTTTATCAAGACGTTGGAACAACAGTGTGGCAGACGTTTATTCAACCATAGTTCAGCGCTATCGAGCTGTCGGAGTCGTGAGTAAAACAATTCGTCTAACAGTGTCTTGAATTGATTGTTGTTGCCTATTGTAGTGAAATCTATTGGTGTAGGTACTATGCATAATGCAGATGAACTTGGGGCATTCAGTAAAAAATTCAGGGTGGTGGTGACCTGATTTTGGCTCCCGGGAGAGTCTGTATAGGAATCGACACTTTCGATATGACTGTGCATGTAAGGTGCATGTAGATTATATGACCTCTTATTTGCCAAGTCAATGGGGTACTCAGGGTTAAAATAAAATTCAAACACTAGTTTGCTAAATTATATTTATTAATTTCTTGATCACCATGATAATTAGGTAATTAACAATAATAGGACACATCGATCATTTACATACTTAGACGACAACAAATGAGCATTTCATTATAATTTAATGTGTTAAATACAAACAGTTCCTTTTACACATTACTACCTCCCCATTTACAGTCAGCATCGTATAGTTTGTAGCATCCAAATTAGCCATAAATATCGTTACACATCATTATTTCCGTAGTAACGAGCTCGTGTAAACAACTATTAGGCTAGGTGTGGATGCTACAAACTATAATATGACGCCGACTGTACCAACTCTGAGATTCACCGATACGGTCAAAAAATATTGTTTTGCGTCATTGCTTATCGTTATTTTCACAGCAGTGCCTACAGCTTTCTAAGGGTAGGAACATTTAATTCATATAAAACTAAATATTCTATACCGTAATAAATAATTAAATAAGACCTTTTATTTATTATTATCCGGCTTATGGCATCAGAAGCTTATGCTAAGTTTCATAACTAACAATGCGTAACTAATACCATTGTACTATCAGTAGGTACCTACCTATAGATTCTAATAACCTATTCGAGAGTTGATCTTGTTTAATTTCAGGAATACGTTAAAGATTTATTTAAAAGTTTCAACAATTAAGTTATTCCATACTTATTTTATTACCAACAGAAATAGCTTCTTTCATTTTTGCGCGTTGCATGTGAATGTGAGAACGAGTTTTACTGATTTAAAAACTATACGGAGTTTAGGTGTATTTTCGGCAATCCAACATAAGATCAGCTCTTAATCACAATATTTATCACAAATCGATTACATTTTATGAATAACAAGATAATTATTATATACCACGAGTAAATGCATGCACAGCATTGTATAAATCCACAACGGTTTATTGCTATTAGTTCTTTCTCAAGTTCGTATTTCAATCTTATGTACTCAATTGATTGAATTTATTAGTACAACGATCAGTAGAAACAATGTGAAACTGTGAAGCTATAAGTAATTAAAATACGAACTTGAAAAATAAGTGCAATAGTCAACTGGCGTTAGAGTGTATCTGCTAATAATTTGACAATTGAAATTTGCAGTTTTAATACACATAATAACTTAGGAACTACACATTATTATTATTATGTCTTTCATAAGGATATTGAAGTTCAAATAATCTAACAATTAAATACGGTATTTATTAAATCACTGGATAGGTATTTAATTTTTTTTGACTTATATTAAAAGTAAAAGTCATTTCAAATGCTATAATTGAATACGGTACGGGTAACCTACAATTTACTTAACTTATATACTTATTACTAATAATTGCCTTTGGTCAGCTTTTTGGGAATAGTATTTTTAGTAGGTACGAGGAATTTGGCCGATGATGTTGGTAAAACAGAGAAATTCCAGGTTTCATATTTAAATTTGGAAATGAAGTACACCTTTTAACTGTACATCTTCAAATCATTCCGCAAGTTTAAAAAAAAAACGAGAAAAGAAGCTACGGCGGTTGCTGGCATAGAGTTGTATTAGCATATATGGAGTACCACCCACCGGAATAGGGATATTTTATTTTCATCTCTCATACTCTGAAAGTAGGTCATTGATTATCTGGATAACGGGTTGAAAGTGACTCATCGCGACCCTTGGATTGAAAGTATTTTTTTTTTCTAGATAATCCAAATGACGTACATAGCAATGGAAATACGTATACAGCCATGTAATCTATGTTTTATATAATCATCTATACTAATAGTTCCTTTTTAATTGTAAAAGGCAAAATAATCTTAAAATAACATTCCCGCTATATATAAGCTTATGCAAGCGTATACAACGAGAATTAGTAGAAATTATTACGTTCGGTAATTTTTTTAGCTTGAAATATTTAAGTCGACAATTAATTGATAGCGACCTCCGTGTCTGCAAGTTTAAAAAAAAACTAGCCCGCAGCCATTGCTGCGCAAAAGAAATGCGCAATGCGCGTAAATCGCGTAATAGAAAAAAGAGCGGGAAGAGAATGACAAACGTAAGAAATATTATGTGCGACTGTGCGACGACGTTAGTGAAAATTATCATAATACCTTCTTTTAATTTCCTCATATTCGAAATGAAAAGTAGAGTGTTCAACTCGGATGAAAGTACCCATTTCACCCTCGAACTATTGGTGCCCTCACTTCGTTCGGGCGCCAGAAATATTTTAGGTGAAATGGGTATATTTCAACCCTTGTTTATCAATCTACTATTTCAAATCAAAATCTGCTGCGAACGAATGTCAATCCCGATCCCAACCAAATGTCATTTGATCATAGAGTCGCCAAAAATGTTGGCGTTATCCACTAAAGCAGCGGCTCTTAACCTTTTTCTTTACATATAAATTTATCTTCCAGTGATAATAAAATAATTGGGTCAACTAAAACGCTGTGTTTGCTAAAAAGCGTACTTAGCAGCTTAACATTATAAAATATTAAATTTGTAGAATTCCTTCGACCCATCCCAATACCGTCCGCGACCCGAGGTTAAGGAACACTGCACTAAAGGGTCGATATCGTGCTACAAAGCATCCCTGTATAACACTGCGCGAGGAACGTGCTAGTCTAGCTTGGTGCGCCCTCAGTGGTGGGGCAGCGCGACGCGGTCGTGCGGCGCGCGGCGCATGCGCGAGGCGAGGCGCGCGCGCAGCCCCGCCAGGCACGTCACCAGCGCGTGCGCGAACACCATCACCACCGCGCACAGCGCTACGAAACCGAACGCTGACGCTGCAATATAAGATGGTTGCTTTCATTTTAGTCTTATATCCCTACTTAATTAGACACGGCTTCAAAAATATCTAAGCGTCGTCTTTATAGCCCTGCAAGAGAATCTTGACATGAACTATTATTTGTATTTCATAAGTACTTAACTATAAGCGACTTGTAACTTCGTTTGCGAAGAATACATTTATCGCTAGCCTGCGGAAACTAAGCAATTTTCTGGGACAAAATGTAATCTACCTATGTCCTTCCCAGAATCTAGAACCTTCTGCATACCATATTTTACTATCGGTTCAGCGGTTTAAGAGTGGAAGTGGTAACAGACATAATACAGACAGACAACTTTCGCATTTATGTATAATATTAAATGTCTGGAATGTCTGTGTTTGGAAACAGCTTTTTTCATTTTTACATTAATAGGGATACGTCTGCATCTAACTGCCTGCGCGAGAGTGTGCCATACCACTATTGCCACTTATCAGATCAGTTTCGTGTCGCAGGTATGTCAGGCATTTCCTTAAAACGGCGTCGGGTAGATGTGACCATATAAAATGTTGAGCCACTACAGGGGCCTTACCATGACGTCTTAATGCGATTCAGTTTAGGATCGCTCGCTGTCAGATTCATACTAAATGTGACAGCTAAAACTTGAACTGAGTCGGAATTAGGACGGCATGGTAAGGACCCAGCACTCAATATGAAGAAGGGAGTCGTTTGGATTAGCGGCAATTTTAGTCATAGTATGAATCTTCCCAGGTGAATTTATCGCTTCGAGCCCGTTTGTTTTTCAATATGAATGTTGAAGTGGCACGTGCGTACGGTAGCTTGCGGTTTTGGGTTAATAGAGACACTGGCCTTTGTTTGAAAGATTAGGTCTCGAAGCGAAAAATTCACCTGGGAAGATTTCATTTCATTTCATTTCATTTCATTTCATTTCATTTCATACTATAGCTGCATTTACCAGGCTTATTCCAGTCCAGCGCGGGGTAGATGGCGGCGAGCCCGAGCCGGTCGGTGCCGCCGCCGGCCCAGTACAGCGCGCTGAACAGCCCGTAAGCCAGCCCTGCGCTGGCGCCGTACAGCGCGTGCGCCGCCCGCACCGGGTGTGACGTCACCGCCAGCTCCACCGCCATCACCAGCGAGTTGCCGCCGTGCACTAGCAAATTCAACGCGTTGATCTCGTGGAGCTCTGGTGAAACAAGATTTTTTTTATACAAGGAAGGCAAACAAGCGGGTCACCTGATGGTGAGCGAGCACCACCGTCTACGGGCAGCCGCGATACCAGAGGATAGCAGATGAGCCAGCCTAGAGGGCCATGGTAGAACACCTCATGTGTCAGTAATTTCACCAGCTATGTTATCCTCCACCGGCAGCGGTAACGGTAACGAGGTGCTACCACCCGTAGGAGTAACTTTACAAAGGAATAAAAATATAATTTTTATTTTTGTAAGGCTTCGAACGTCAAAATTGAAAATTATCGTTTATAATTCATTTTCTTCCTCCTCCGGCGCTACCCAAAAAGGTTTGCAACCGTATTTAGCTTTATCAGATGTAGTAAGTGTTGTTCCATAAATTGAAAAGCGTTTTACGCAAGTTAAGGTAACATTTCAATGTATTTAATAATTGAAGTCCTATTAAAATCGTTCCAACTTTTGTAAGATATAGGCATCCTTACTCGGGTCATAGACCAGCGTCCAGTAGACGAGCGTGATGACGAGCGCGAGGTCCGTGGCGACGGTGTGCGCGAGCCAGTAGGCGCGGCACAGCAGCGGGGTGCGCGGGCGCCGGCCGCTCGCCGCGTTCTCCCACGCTTCAACGAAGTAATGTTACCAGTTAAAAAAAAGGAAAATATCAGTGTAGAGTTGCATCAAGTGTTTCAGTCAATCAATCATTTAATTATTTAACAACAACAAATAACAATTAACAATAACAATTGCCATAACCATAACCAAAGGTTTTGACACAATATTTCATAGAGCACATGTACATAATAGCACGTAGATTCGACGACCGTATATTATAGTGGTGCATGTCTCTGACTATGAATCTATAGAGATCCCGGATTCGAATCCCTGTATGTTGAATACAAATGTCTGTACCCAACCCAAATCATAAATGTTGATCCGTTGCCTAAATCCATAGTAGGTAGGTACAAGTTTGTTTAAGTAGTTTAGGATTGGGAAAGTTTGGACGTGCCGAGAGGCAATACAGCTATACTGCGAAGTGAGATGTGTATGTTGTTATTTCCAAGTAAAATCTCATGATTCAATGGATAGTCAATCACAACAGGTATGAGATCGGATCTGGCAGAAATCAAAGCTTTGATTTCACATAGAAGACAAGAACGATCAGTCCGAAAGAAAAAAATTGCCGAGAAAAGCCAACACAGAAACTGTCATGCATAATAAATTTAATTGAACAACGACCATGAACGAACAACCGTATGGCCATCTGATCAGAAATGTTCCACTCAAATCTATATTCCATAAATATCTGTCACAATGTCAATTGAGTTTAGTGGCTACGATCTGCCAAATATCGAACGGTTAGGCTAGAAACAGATGGGAATGGAGGCGGGAATGAGGAACCAATAAGGATAATTAAAACCGCAGCCCGGCTTCATTCGCTTCATTGACGCGAAATTGTATCAATCAGCCTCGACTAGGGTTACCATAAGTCAGTTAGACATATCAGGATATTTAAGATTCTAGTCAGACTATTTTGGAACTGTCAGTATTTTTTTTCTATTTTTGAAAAACAACGTGATTTTTGCGGACCCTCTCTCAATTTAAATAAAACTAATCGGTGATTCCATTCGCATTTCAAAAATAACACAGCTCTCCAGTTT
Organism: Pandemis heparana; assembly: GCA_963854515.1. NCBI lineage: Eukaryota > Metazoa > Arthropoda > Insecta > Lepidoptera > Tortricidae > Pandemis > Pandemis heparana. The sequence continues at coordinate 13,656,030 of OY978007.1, read as the reverse complement.
CGAAAGGTATTTACAGATATAATATTTTTTTTTTATACAAGCTCTTTTGCTGACCGTACTTTTACAGCCATAATATCCACCAAACCACCAAATTTCAAGTCAATCCGACCATTAAAAATTAATAAAATTTGACTTGCAAGATTTGACCAAAAATCCTCACATTGCAAGCTACACGATTGCTTGTAAAGTAGGGCGCCTGGTAGCCCTAGCCTAGCCGCTACGCGCGGTCCCGGTCCCCTAGCGGCAAAGAGCGGTCGCGGCGCCCGCGGCTCCCGACCTCCCGCACGACGGATGCCAACGGAAATAGCAATCGATACGTCCTCGCAACAATTAACTTACCGGGCTTGTTTGACTACGAGTATGATATCCGATACCGATGTAACAAAACAATGTATTTAAAGCAAAAGAAAGATCCTGGTAAAGATTAGTTACAGTGAAATTCTCTGAAGCAGCAGTTCGAAATTTATTTGAAAACAACTTATTCATCGTCAATTATTTAATCAATTAATTAAGTATCTGCGGACATCAAAGGCTAAATAACCATCAATTTATGAAGGCTGAAGGCAAAAATAACCTATCCTATTTATTGCGTTTGGGGCTGCAAAAGAAGAAAGAGCCGTTCCTGCTAGAAACAATTTAGATACACCAATTTTGACTAACTTAGAGACTAAGCCAAGCCTTACTCTGAGTAGGGTGCGTATTTGGCTAAACAGATACACATAAATTAAGTAGGTATATTTAAATAATTAGGACGTAAAAACAAATAGTGTTTAGAAATATTTTAATTGCCTGTGCTTACTCCAAACATTGTATTAATCTACTCTGATTAAAGGCGGTTGCGTTAGTCATTCTTAATAGCGCAAAACAAAACGCAACGGCATTTTCAACAATTAATTGAAGCTGGAATACTAAAATATCACAACAAGCGACGAATTATGTGACATTAGTTTTAAAACACGTGTCACAATGTTCACGTGTAGCGAAATTAGAGGCGCGCTGTCCGTTTGATTTTACGACTCGCCAGCCTTATGATTCAGTCGCACTAATTTTTATTCGCATGAGATGTATCCGCGGGAAGCGTTTAGTGCTCTAATAGGTAACCCACGCGAGTCTTGACATTGCCTCGGCCATAAAGTGCGATTAACGTTCCTAGAGCGTATTATTCACTTGTCGAGCGTACGATTATTCACTTGTCACGCTATACTAGTTTATACAAATATGCCAATGAATGAGTGTTCTGACCTTAAGCTGCAATTTTGTGGCGTTATGGTTTATGATCAGGATAATCTGTCGTTATGTTATCAATTACAATGAAAATTCTAACCAAATACGGCAGTTATTCGTGTGATCAGTTAGACTGTGAAATGGGATTACTTTGACGTAGTATTTAAAATGATTATTTATTTTATTTATTTAGTTATTTTTACACAATAATTGTCACATGTAACAAACTTATAGGCTACAGATAACAAAAGGGAAAAATAATGTATTTAAATACCCTGAAGTAGGAAATATGTCTTCCTGTGTCTCAGGTGTAAGTAAAGCCCCACCAGGAAAATAAATAAAGGAAAATAAGAACCCGCAGTAGAATGCGACGCGAAATTGTATCAATCAGCCGCGACTAGGGTTACCATAAGTCAGGCAGGACATGTTCAGTCAGACATTATCAGGATATTTAAGATTCTAGGCAGACTATTTTGGAACTGTCAGTATTTTTTTCTATTTTTGAAAAACAACGTGATTTTTGCGGATCCTCTCTCAATTTAAATAAAACTAATCGGTGATTCCATTCGCATTTCAAAAATAACACAGTTCTCCAGTTTCGAATGGTATTTACAGATATAATAATTATTTTTTAATATACAAGCTCTTTTGCTGACCGTACTTTTACAGCCATAATATCCACCAAACCACCAAATTTCAAGTCAATCCGACCATTAAGTAAAATGTGACTTGCAAGATTTGACCCAAAAACCTCACATTGCAAGCTACACGATTGCTTGTAAAGTAGGGCGCGTGGTAGCCCTAGCCTAGCCGCTACGCGCGGTCCCGGTCCCCTAGCGGCAAAGAGCGGTCGCGGCGCCCGCGGCTCCCGACCTCCCGCACGACGGATGCCAACGGAAATAACAATCGATACGTCCTCGCAACAATTAACTTACCGGGCTTGTTTGACTACGAGTATGATATCCGATACCGATGTAACAAAACAATGTATTTAAAGCAAAAGAAAGATCCTGGTAAAGATTAGTTACAGTGAAATTCTCTGAAGCAGCAGTTCGAAATTTATTTGAAAACAACTTATTCATCGTCAATTATTTAATCAATTAATTAAGTATCTGCTGACATCAAAGGCTAAAACTGTCAATTTATGAAGGCTGAAGCCAAAATAACCTATTCTATTTGACGTTTGGGGCTGCAAAATAAGAAAGAGCCGTTCCTGCTAGAAACAATTTAGATACACCAATTTTGACTAACTTAGAGACTAAGCTAAGCCTTACTCTGAGTAGGGTGCGTATTTGGATTGGATAAACAGATACACATAAATTAAGTAGGTATATTTAAATAATTAGGACGCAAAAACAAATAGTGTTTAGAAATATTTTAATTGCCTGTGCTTACTCCAAACATGTATTAATCTACTCTGATTAAAGGCGGTTGCGTTAGTCATTCTTGATAGCGCAAAACAAAACGCAACGGCATTTTCAACAATTATTTGAAGCTGGAATACTAAAATATCACAACAAGCGACGAATTACGTGACATTAGTTTTAAAACACGTGTCACAATACAATGTTCACGTGTAGCGAAATTAGAGGCGCGCTGTCCGTTTGATTTTACGACTCGCCGGCCTTATGATTCAGTCGCACTAATTTTTATTCGCATGAGATGTATCCGCGGGAAGCGTTTAGTGCTCTAATAGGTAACCCACGCGAGTCTTGACATTGCCTCGGCCATAAAGTGCGATTAACGTTCGTAGAGCGTATTATTCACTTGTCACGCTATACTAGTTTATACAAATACGCATGGTATGTTCACACACAGCCAATGAATGAGTGTTCTGACCTTAAGCTGCAATTTTGCGGCGTTATGGTTTATGGTCAGGATAATCTGTCGTTATGTTATCATTCACTATGAAAATTCTAACCAAATACGGCAGTTATTCGTGTGATCAGTTAGACTGTGAAATGGGATTACTTTGACGTAAGTATTTAAAATGATTATTTATTTTATTTATTTAGTTATTTTTACACAATAATTGTCACATGTAACAAACTTATAGGCTACAGATAACAAAAGGGAAAAATAATGTATTTAAATACCCTGAAGTAGGAAATATGTCTTCCTGTGTCTCAGGTGTAAGTAAAGCCCCACCAGGTTCTTATTTTCCTGGTCAGGCTTTATAAGGATTAAGGACTTACAAAACGAATTATAAATTAATCACATGCAAAAAATAAGTAAATTATAAAATCGATATCCTCCATACTATTTGTATTTGTATATTTGTATTTGTATTTGTAACAAGTTTTTATTTAAAAGAAAGTTATTTCCTACATGGCTGAGCTCTACGCACAGCTTCCATTAACTTCACGACTTTGTGAACTCAGGCTCTCATAGTCACTGTTCTTTGATAAAATCCAGTAGATAGTACTTACGCAGGTTGAATAGCCTTTCTGCTCTGTAGCGGTGCACCACGGCCAGCGCCAAGCCGCATTGCAGCGCGATCACCATGAAGCCCCAATTGGTGAAGTATATAAACCATTTCATATGGTTCAGCTCCACGGGCGGACCTTCGTGTTTTGGTAGCCGCTGGCACGCAAAGCTTGCTATACCAACTGACACTACGCCGATGAAAAGGAGCCACCTGTAAATACAAAAAAGACGGTTTGAAACGGGTACGGCTATTTTTAATACGAAATGAGGCGGTAAATGAGCAGATGGGTCACTAGATGGTATGTGAGCTCGCACCAGCACCCATAGATATCAGCACGCCCCAGAGTAGTGCATTTATTGCAGGTTATTTCTGTTAATACGTAGGGTAATCAAACGTGGAAATGCTTAATTCTCCTATGGTTTAGTTTCAGATCAAATAAAAAGTACCTAATGACGGAATTTTGTGAACGGTAAAGTAAGGTCAATTTAGGGTGTGACCACACCGCCACTTAAAAAACCGGGGACGTTACGGAATCGCACCAAAATGTATGAAGAAACGGTGAGAAAACGTGACGCATACGACACGTCTCTGCGTATACGCGGCGGTTTGGTCGCACCCTTAAACGGTGTGCAACCAATCTTCGCTAAGCAAGTTAGTTGAGTAACCTATACGCGCACTAGGTAAGGCGTATTTTAAACCTTTTACCTTTTCTTCGGCTTGCTTAGTTTGGACCGATGTCTCTTACTGTCCCAGTCTCAGTTAAAGGAAACAGACTATGAATGTTTTACACATCGTGCATTATTTTGCACCTAGGTACGCTAATCTCCATATTTGCATGTACCAATACCACCACATGTGTTACCACCTCCTAACCACAGTATAACACGTAGTAACTATTAAGTAGTCTGTGGTAGGTATAACTACCATGCCTAGCTGTGTCCTAAGTACAGCCATAAAAATCTACTTATGTAGGTATTGTAGGTAGGAAAGGTACTGAAAATTTTAAGCCGAAAACGTCAAGTTGACAAAGAAATATGCCGCGTGTCGTGTGCCGTGGGGACAAACTGCGGCATAATTTATAGCACACAATGGTGACATGATACTCGGCTTGGGTAAGCTCGTATCTTTAAGCAAAAACAACTTGACTCTGAGCCGAGAAAATAGTATTTCATAATAATAATTATTATGTAGGTACTCGAAGACTTTTTTCTCGGTTTTATAAAACCCATGGCGAACAGTTAAAATTTAATGCTTGTCACATGGTTTCACTATAATTAGGTAAGTCTTGGTTTATCTACACGATGGTAAATAAATATGTATTAGAAGTGGGCACTGAGCAGTATTTCTGGTTTTCGGTTTTCACGGGTGAAGCCACATTTTCTGTCAGCAGTTATATTTAAAAAGCAGAAAAAGGCTGTTCAACAAAATGAAATAAGCGCTTAGCTAATGCCTGCCCATTAATTTAGAGATATACCGACACAGATAGGTAGCCTTGTAGAGCCTTTGTTCCTGAGTTGGTAGAAAGAACATACCATACCTATACAGCAATTCAATACAGGGATCAAGGGTCTTCAAAAGATATCGCAACTAACAAAGAACTCCATCGTTTGTACTTAGCTGTGATATGTTTGGTTACTTTCCGTTGACGGTAGCATTCCTTTGATAGAGACGGTAAAACAGGGCACGAACTTTATTAACGGCTGGAGGCTACTAAAACAAAGCTGCTGCAAATAAGTAAACACACTTATGTCTACCTAATCCCAACTGAAATTGCCTCAATGAAAGCGCGTATAAATTCCACTAAAGCCGCTTGTGTAGCGTGAGGTATATAAAAATGTGAATTCCGTAGGTAAACAAGTAAAAGTTGCACTTATTGGCTTTATATTATTTTTCATTTCACTTAGGGTTGCCTACCGTCTTGATTTCCCAGGACATGTCCTACTTTTTGGGGAATCCTGAATGGTTTTAAGAAGAGTCGCGGGTAGGATCTCGTGCAGTCCGTCCGGATCGGTAACACCAATCGTCTTACTCGCTCATCCCGGCGTGGAGAGTAAGACAGCCGGTGAAATTACTAGCACATGAAGTACTTATTTATCTTAGTCCTCTAGGATGGTAACTGGTAAGGTTACGGTACTAGCTGGTAACGTACGTATCTGAAATTCACAAGTCCATGGGTGGTGGTGTTTACTTACCATCAGATGACCTAGGTACTAGCTCATTTTCCTTCCATGTCGTATAAAATAAAACCGGCCAAGTGCGAGTCGGACTCGCGCACGAAGGGTTCCGTACCAGAATATATAACCTTAATAATTTGTAATTATGTCTAGCGTCTACGTGTAGCCATTATTAATATCGAGCAAGAAACGGTAAAAAAAATACTTTTGTTGTATGGAAGCCCCCCTTAAATATTATTTTTATTTTATTTTTACTGTTTGTTATTATTGTGGCAATAAAAATACAACATCTGTGAAAACTTTAACCTTGCTATTACGGTTCATGAGATACAGCAAAAAACGCCAACAACTACTCTCGTGTATTAGCCCCCCTTAATAATAATAATTATTATTATTTTGATTTTAGTATTTGTTGTTGTAGCCACAATAAAAATACATAATCTGTGCAAATTTCAACTGTCTAGCTATTACGGTTCTTGAGATCTAGCTTGGCGAGTGGTAGCCATGAAAAAGGGCTGAAATATCACGTTTTTTGTATGGGAGCCCCCCTTGATTATTATTATTATTTTGTTTTTAGTATTTGTTGTTATAGCGGCAACAGAAATACACAATCTGTGAAAATTTCAACTGTCTAGCTAATACGGTTCTTGAGATACAGCCTGGTGACAGACGGACGAATGGACGGACAGCGAAGTCTTAGTAATAGGGTCCCGTTTTTACCCTTTGGGTACGGAACCCTAAAAATGGGTACCTATGTACCTTATGGTTGCCAACCGCCTTGTTTCTTGTTTTGACGAAGAGTCGTGGGTTTCCAAAGCGCACTGATAAGGTCATGTGCATTACCTGTATATGAGGTAGGCGACGGGCGGCCGCTGCTGCGCCTGCCACTGGCAGCACCCGAACTGGTGCGCGGGCGCATGCTCGAGGCTGAGCGCGCGCCGGCTCGCCGCCCACACGCGGCCCAGCATCGCCGGCTTGCATGTCTTCTTCTGCATCGCTATCGCAAAACATACTGGTGTTACGTTACAAGTGTATCCATAACGTGTCCTACAATTATTTCTGGTATATTTCAACAGGTGGTTAAATTGGCAGTTGAATTGGACACTTGTGTAAATGTTTTGACGCCATACACTTTGAACAGCGACCAATGTATGGACACATTAGCAAAGTCTAAAAAACTTTTTTACCTAGTAGTGACATTTCAGATATTGTTTGTTATTATTATTATCCTTGTTAACATACATGCATACTAGCGGGGTAGACAGCACCTAGGGTAACAACAAGACCGACGAAAGAAGGTAACGACAAGACCCAAAGGCTTAGCATGATTGTGGGCGTATAGGTGTAAAAGCGAATCAAAATAGTGATGGGTTGCTAGACGCATCGCCAATAACATGATTCCTAATATTTTCGCCCATCCATGATTTACATTTACACCCATGTCAATCTAGCTAGAAACCCACCAAGCAGGGTGATCAGCAAATACCAGAAGAAATACATCAATATTGTGTCGTAAACGCTCAACCCTGACCCTCCCATTAACTAGTTTAAAATGACATGAAGAAATTAGCTTTAATAATGTCCAATTAGAGTTCTCATTTCATTTGAAGTACATTCGGCGCAGTGGTATCGATTTACTAAGTACCATTAAGTTCAAATGTCAACGGTACCAATTAACTGATCAATACTCTTCAATCGGGATGCATCGAAATGGCTTTTTATGGCGTCAGTTTATTAAAATTTATGCTTCACCAGAATTCTTACTGTATCTTATTCTATCTTAGCTCTATTATCGCTTCTTTTTTTCAACGTGGGGAGTTAACCTCCTGCGGCCCAAAGTCAAATTTTGGTTGCTGGATTTCAAATCTAGTGGCATTCATGTAAAATTCAAATTATTCTTTTATAGTTTTCCTTTATTTAAGACATTGGGTGGCAGGAGGTACAACCGTTGAAATTACTGGCACATGAGGTATTATATCTTAGCCTTCTAGACTGACAATGTTTGCGTGTGTCCATTTAAGTATTTCTGTAAAGTATGCGTAGATAGCTGGATCTCGGGAATAATACATAGGCTAAGAGTTTTTAATGATTCACGGTTAAGTTTATTCGAAATATTATAAACGGGATGTGAACCGCAATCGGGTCTACCCGTGATCATGATGCATGCAACTGTATCGAAATATCGGGAGCTCAATAAAGGTAATCGCGGTTCACATCCCGTTTATAATATTTCGAATACATAGGCTACTTTTTGTCTCGTAAGTGTAAAGCTAGAGTTAGATAAACTAATTCTTCACCACTGACGAAGTTATGGGAAACAGCTAGTAATAACTATAAATGAAAAGGTTTCCGTGTGTGTTTGTTTGTCACTGCTCTTTTACGCAAATATATTTCAAAGGACTTCAATGAAATTTGGCACAAGATGGCTTATAATCCGGATTAACACAGAAGATACTTTTAATACTTCTACTCGCTCCAAGTTGTATGGAACAGCCAGAGAAAGTTCATAGAATTATAACTATAATCAAGCTAAACGTGACCTAAGGTCTTGTTACCTTAGGCTCTGTCTACGCCGTAAGGGATACAGGCGTGATTTATGTATGTATGTAAGTATGTATAAGTTAGGATTAAATTAGGTACTTCGCCTTACAACTAAAAAAATATGTCCATCTATAATAAAATAACAATTGAGTAGAGTAGATACGAGTAGGAACAAGGACTACCTCTATAAAATTGTCCAGGGAATACGTATCGTGAAATCGCACAAGGAAAATCAAATAAACCTACCATTTTCCGCAGTATTCGATGGAATTGGTAAAGTGGAATTCAATGCGATGAAAATAAAACAAATTATATTGTAACGACAAAAGGAGCTATAAATATGTATTGGAACCTGTTGTTCAAGTGAACAACGGAGGATAAAATAACAAATAAACTTAACATAAAGATACCTTAATCTTACTCTATGAAGAATTTGAATTGCATCTATAAATATTATTATGTACTATACTGTATTGTAAAGTTTAGTAATTATAATTACCTACCTAAAAAAACCTTTCTACAAAGAAAATAGAGACGTTATAGTACTTTTCGATGCTAGTGCGGAAAGTATGTCATTACTTCACGAGTCTCGAGATATACTCGCCTTTCGGCTCGTGGCAATACTCGAGACGAGTGAAGAATGACATTTCCGCGCGTGTATCGAACGAAGATTTTCAATACAGTTGCGAAAAAAAAATACGACACAGAATAAAGTAATTTGAAATGGGTAACTAATTCACAACACTTTGTCAACAAATGTCACTAACACTAAGCTTAACTTTAACAAAATGCTGTTAATTGAGCAAACCGGTATGTTCAGTCCACAAATATCGTCATTCGCGCTTTTTATTTCAAGTAAACAAAATAAAACTCACTTAACCTCAAAAATCTCTTTCCCGCCGGTCAGCCGCTCCAGTTCTACGGGCAGAATCCCTCCCATCCCAGTCTCTTACCTCGACTGCTTTAACCATCGAACGCCGCCATGACAGTCTGCTTTACCGACTCTACCCAAGCGTATCGCCTGCGTTTACTCAACATCAGTTTGGAATTTCTCCGACAGATGGCGTTTAAGCTACAACTCATTTAACAGGGCCCCGTTTCTCTCAAGCTTATTAGTAGGGCTTCCAATTCGAATATTTGGCTAATTTTCATATTTGAATATTTGGGGGCATGGTATTCGAATATTCGATATTCGATTTTATGTTAGTAAAATGTTAAACGGGGAGGGATGTGATTTACGTATTGCAGTATTATCGTGTAAATTGTCGGTACGTAAGGTAGTAGTTAATAGTACTGTTCTTCTTTAATTTTAGGTGATTTTAGAAGACTGAAAATGTGATACTTACATACATACATACCGTCACGCCTCTTTCCCACAGGGATAGGCAGAGACTACTTTGTTCCAGTTTGCTACGATCCTGACATACCTCTTTCGCTTCATCCACATTCATCAATCTCTTCATTCATGCTTGTCGGATACCCCGCAGACTTTCCTAACTTCATTCTTTTCATGGCGTTCACAATTTCATCCATACCTACCTCATTTTCCTGACTACTTTCATTCCTCTGTCCGGCATGAGCCGGTACTTGCACTGATTCTTCTGCTCTTTCAAACAAACTTTCAAAATATTCCTTCCATCTTTTTAGCACACATCTTCTCCTTTTATAACACTCCCATCCAGGCTTCTGATTTCACTCAGCTCAGAAAATGTGACGATGATAATACTTCGATTATTAGGTAATTGATCTCTTTGTCGATTTTTTTATGAAAATTATAATACCTAACTGTTTTGTTTTTTTATTGCTATGTGATTTTTTAAACTGATTGCGTAACTACACAGCTGATTCTGTAGTTTTATGTGTTTTATTAAACCTTTCTAAAATATTCGAATATTATTCGAATAATTCGAATACTTCAAAATTTACGAATCGAATATTCGAATAATTAAAATGGTCGAATATTGGAAGCCCTACTTATTAGACTAATAATATTAGTGTTTTGTTTCATTTTTTCGTTTAATTTACGAGACAAAACACTAATATTATTAGTCTAATAAGCTTCGAGAAACAGGGCCCTGATAGTATTAATTGTAATGTCAATACAATAAAATTATCTCTGCTTCAGTTAATCTCCGACATTTGTTTATTTAAATTGTATAAACACAAAAACTACTGTTGCCTTTAGAACCTTAAAATCCATGGTTGCAGTTGGAAAAACGCCTCCACTTGGCAGGCGTTTCGGCAGCTAAAATTCCGTTCCATTCAGACACCTTAATAAGAACTGTTTTTAGGAATTCAATAATTTATAGTAATAATGATGAAGAGGCTAGTAATAAAATATAAAATCTCAATATTTATTTTGATATTTTTACATCAATAATAGGTTTTTATTTTTATTACGTCTTGGTACAGACTAGCATTATAATAACTCTTCGGTAAGTAGTCGTGAATTGGAACAAGTACAAATCAAAAAAAAATGGAAAAGTAAATCGCACTAGTGCGCAAAAACGAACTTTTCGCACGCAAAACAGCCAAAAAAAGGGCACTTTTTGAGCAACTGTATTGAAAAATTCATTTCACCGCGTCCAAGGTTTATTATTGGAGACGTTTGTCTGTATTCGTTCCTGATATAGTTGAATAAGTTATATAGTAATCAAGAACTTAGCAATAACATATTTTACTCTTGCGTTTAAAAACCTCTGATTCATTTATTATTTAAATACGAGCGAAAGAAACTGGTTCATAACATAACAGTAGACACTACATTGCGTGAGTGCTTCATAATATAAAATTATGAATACTCTGTAATCAATCGGCGGAATTGCTATTATGGTATCGCTTATAAATGGTTTTTATTTTTTATCTCAGATGTAGCAAGCAATGTGAATGAGTGATGCCTTAAAAGAAAGAACAATAAACAGGCATGTTTTTAAAAATGTTTGAACATTTCCAGGTTTAAAAAAAAAAATTATGGCACTGAAAAATGACTCTGTTCCAAAATAAGACGTTTTTAGTAATTTTGAATGCCTCCATTTTGTTTCTGTGGCAAGACAGACACTTAAATATTGTTTCATTTGATCCAATACACATTAAACTATCCGACATAAAAGATATTGTTTACAAATTAACGCTCATCGGTGCAATATTGACTCTTTTCTATCAAATTCTGGGTATTTTCATAAAATTTCTAAATTTACAATTTTAAAAAAATATATCAAATTTCGGCTAAGACATGGCTCAAAATGTTCAAAAATACCTCGGCTATCACCACCTTAAAGCTTTGCACCTGGCCACCAAACACCCTGTTTATCCATATTTTGGTTAGAAAAAAACCTTATTTCGGTTTTCCAGTGATTGTGTGGCTCCATCATTATGTTAGAACATTGCGGGTGAGCGCATTGCACGCGATCAATAAAGGGGGTTCATAGTAATTAAGTGCCCATAACACCAGGGGCTGCCAAACTCAAGAGCATAACTTTATTGTGGAGACGTTCACACTCATTATTTAATACCGGCACGTGAGCATGAAAGGGATAGAGAATTAGTCTTCAATCTTTTTTCGAAAGTAAACCGATTTAAATACTGCTTTCTACTTATAAATAAGAAACATTACCTGTATAGTTTTTGGCTAAAAAACTAAATGCTTCAGTCATTTTAGATATTAGACCTGTTTTATTTAAGTACACAAGGATTTATTAAAATAGTATATAGTAGTAATATCCAGGTGACCAAAAAATTCGACACACCATTCTATTCCTATGGTGTAACGAACTATTTGGTCGTCTTGGGTGCTTCAAACTATATGACGCTAACTGTACCGTGATATAAGGTTATCGTAAAAAAATCCTCGCGGCACCCCCTTTGTCTCTATCCTTCGGGGGAGGAGGTCAAGATTCAACGATTCAAGATTGTTACGGTATTTTTTTCGCCATTACCCCCTCAGTAAATGTTGTTGCAAGAGATGATGTTGATGATGACGTTGTGTTGTTGATGTTGATTAACTTTTTCTAAAAATGAATGTAAACGTGTAATAATCGAAAGAGGATAATAAAATTAACGAATGACGTTTGACGCGAGCTATCAAAACATTGGAATTTTCAGTCACAAGGCTTCGCACAGCTTGAGCACTCAGCTTGAGCACCCCTGAGTTACGACTCGTCGTGCGATGCGATAACAGCGGACGTCTGTACCTCACGCCCACAATCGCTCGACAATGATCTTTTTCAGTGACGAGACGAGACGTATAAATCAAAATTGATGCCTTCCTCTTTACTGATAATAGAACCCCTTTGGAATAAACTGCTATTCAACATGAAAAAACGCGCGTTGAACTCCGACGTGGCCATTGGCCAATGTAGTCAGTTACAAATAGATACACGGGAAGTGGAAATATATTCACGAACAAAAATAACGTGTTTTGTATGGAAAGCGACTCGTTATTTTTGCTTGTAAGTATATTATAGTCCCTAATATTTAAGTTATAACAAAGTGGTATAAATTATGTGCTATTACGATATTGTATGTATGTAGGATGTATAACTCTTTATTGTACACTAGCGACTCGCCCCGGCTTCGCACGGTATATTTTGCATGTATTATACATATAAAACTTCGTCTTGATTCACTCTATCTATTAAAAAACCGCATCAAAATCCGTTGCGTAGTTTTAAAGATTTAAGCATACATAGGGACATAGGGACATGTCCATGGACATGCATGTGACAGAGAAAGCGACTTTGTTTTATACTATGTAGTGATAAAACAATGCATAAAGGCGAACTTATCCCTAAAAGGGATCTCTTCCAGTTAACCTTTGAACGATTGACAGGATATAAGTATTAAGCAAGAGTAGGTAGACAGTAGACACACAGAAAAAGATATGCACTTCGAGATGTTTTTATAAATAACGCATAATAATTATTAATTGCCATTAAGTAAATCATTACCTTTAAAAGCTTCGTTCATACGTCATAGAGATAACACTGCGCATTAAACGGTATATGGGGCAGTAAATGTAATGGGGTCAATGCCAGTAAAACATCACTTGTGCAAATTCAAAAACAGTTGACATAACATTGAGCCACTGCACACACCGGCTGTTTTGGTCTTATCGTGTTTTGCATAATAGTATACCTGAGATTAATCATTTGAAATTGTTATGGTTATGAATTCACTAACACGTGCTTACATATTTAAAATCAATTTTATGGGTTTAGGCTGTAGACGGAGCAATTTTTGGTGTTTAAAGGTCCGAACACACCGCACCGCCGCGTATACGCAGTGACGTGTCGTAGGCATCACGTTTTCTTACCGTTTCTTCATACATTTTGTTGCGTATACGCACCATCAACGTCTTTTACGCACCGGTGTAATCGGACCTTAATTGGCTAAGTAAAATTTTTGGAAGAGGTGCAAATTATATTTTTATTCGACAGTCCACGTCTTAATAATCGAGGAACTGCAGCTCTTTTATTTTTATTCCCTCTTGTTAATTAGAAATATTTTTTTAAGTGGTCGATTTGACATTTGTGAAATTTAATGGATGACCAGCTACGCGTGCCTAGAACTTGCTTGTAATAAAAAAAAAACTACGTCAACCGTACGTCAACTGTCACTTTTGAGTCAAAAGTGACAGTTGACGTACGGTTGACGTAGTTTTTTCAGTGAACATGGCTCGACAAATTGCTGCGTGTCTCCATACTAATATTATTATTATAAATGCGAAAGTTTGTGACGATGTGACGATATGACGATGTGATGATGTGACGATGTGAGTGAGTGAGTGTGTATGTTTGTTTCTTCTTCACGCTAAAACGACTGGACGGATTTGGATAAAATTTGGAACGAAGATAGCTGGTACCCTAGATTGAAACATAGGCTACTTTTTATCCCGGAAAATTGCGCAGTTCCCGAGGGATAGCGATAAACATGTCAATTGCTAATTCTACGCAGACGAAGTCGCGGACAGAAGCTAGTCATAAATAAAAATGGTATCGTAAACACGCCGAAATATGATTTTTAGTGCGACAATGAAATTCAATCTCCGCAAGTAATTTGTATGCGAATTCCTCTGACAGGTGTCATATCATGCTGAGTAGAGTGATGGAGTGGTAAACAAAAGACGTTGAGCATTGTTGCCTTTTTGCATCAATTTTATTGTTTGCACCTTCGATGTAATCTGGGTATTTGGTAGGCAAGTGTAGCGATTTTCAGGGACGGTAGAGGGTTCAATAAAGCACATTGAGTACGAGTACAAAGGTTTCCATGGTCATAACTATTCGTTAGTAAATTTTTTTTTCAAAACTATTGAAATCGTTAATTATCCAGGAATGTCGGAAACGTCATCTCATCGCAATGCAGTAGATTGGTTAGGTTACTTTATTATCAAGTACCTGGATGACCAAGCTTTGCTCGGTATTTTTTTGGTAGGATGTTTTCTAAAATCTAGCTAGATTGATTTATCGCTCCCGAAGGGGGCGTTTCTGAGATTCAGATTATATATACACATATATATATATATATATATATATATATATATATACAAGAATTGCTTGTTTAAAGGTATTAGATTAAAGAAAGAAAGAAAGAAAGAATACATTTATTAATTTTGCAAGACACAAATATAAGAGCAATTTTATAAAAAATACTTAAACTGCTTAAGAAATAAAACGCTTCATGACTAACGATAATTATGTCAAACTTTACATTCGGAACTACAATTTTAAGTGACATAACATAGTCATAGATCCAAAGTCAAAATTACTCTAAAAACGCCAGACCTTCCTTTAAATCAATGCAGCGTCAAAATGGTCATACCTAATAGTTGTCCGCGTTGCCCAGACAGTCCACTTATCATCAATGCGGTTACCGCACTTGTGTAATTAACTTTATCCTTTGCCTAACCAGCTCTTTGCGGGTTGTATGGCCGTAAGAGGCATAATGTAACTTGTAAGCAAAGTCACGGAACTAAAAGTTGGTATGCAATAGCTAGAACTAAATGAATGCATCGCTGTCAGACAGAAGGTTCAAGTGGGGGTCAATGTTTAAATCAGCGATTAATTGACGCTTAGGCTAAGGACACAACGCAGACGTCACGCATAGAGACAACTATTAGTTTGCTTGTGGCATCAGATGAAAATATACTGTGGAGCAAGAAACCGGGTCACTTTTAATACAACTTTCTAGGGGAAGTGACCCAGTTTCTTTGCTTCTGAGTATAGATTGGTAACACGAGTTATCCAAACTGCATTAGTGATTTATCATTTACACCATACTAACATAAAAATATCGGGATTGTTTATCCCTTATCTGCTAAAATGCCAATTAAGTTAAATATTAGAATTATGATTACATATTCACTTTTTGTGTTGATTAAAATGAAGTGATTTCATTCACTACACTAACTATCCATATCATCATAACCTGCTTGGCCAACTGTAGTGACCTGCTTGACCTTTGGCCGGCCAATCAGAGTGCAGCAGTCGGCACACTGGTTTGGCGAATCACTTTTTTATACAAATTGTATGACATTGCCACACTATCAGTTATTGCCTCAATGCCTTGTGGTTTTCAAGACGTATCGCGTGCCACGGAGGCCCGCGGCTACTGAGATACGCGTCATCTGACCAGTTTCATCCATTATCGCGTATCTTGTAGAGTCGTGTGATTTCTACCCCCTTATTCATAAACGCTATATAGGCTTCTAGTTCTACTAACTTAGCTATCGTTTGTCCTTATCTGTGAAAGGTTAATGTCAAAGTGACAGATAAGGACAGACGATTACTAAGTTAGCAGAGCGTTTATGAATAAGGGGGCTAGTGTGGACTAAGCCTTACGTTCGAGACGAGCCCCCGACAGCTGACGACTCGACTAAAGCTGATCAATTGATACGTTTGCGGCCAAAAACAAAGTCAAGTTATCAATTGATAGCCACCTGCGTCGGTTACTCCGAGCCGACAAGAACAGTTATGATTGTTATGATCTTCTGCAACCTTTAAGGCAATTTATTGATTGTTGATGAAGAGTTTCTCTACTTTGCGCAGATATTGATAGTATTTAGTTGCCACTTTGGTAAGAAGAATATTCTTACGTAATTTTTATCTCAAGAACGATGATGAAAAAAGTTTACGAAATTTTCATACAATAATCAATCACTACATAGTATAAAATAAAGTCGCTTTCCGCTGTCAGTCTGTCTGTCCCTATGTATGCTTAGATCTTTAAAACTACGCAACGGATTTTGATGCGGTTTTTTTAATAGATAGAGTGATCCAAGAGGAAGGTACGCACACGCAGTCGCGGGCAGAAGCTAGTTATTTATAATTAATAACATATATTATTAGCATAATGCAACAATTAATAGCACAATGTGCCTATCTGGGAGAAAAGAAAAAACATTGAATGTACCCGCTGCTTTTCTTCCCGCGCAGTTGGTAAAAGCCCATCGAGGGAAAATGGGTGAAAATCTTAGGAATCATGTTATAGGCGATACGGCTAGCTAGCAACCCATCACTATTTGGATTCCCCTTTCCATCTATATCTCAAGGTCTTAGATCTCAAATTCTCTGAAAATTAAGTCGAGCTCTCGCATTTTGAGCATTTTGCTTTTTTAGCGCATTTACCGCATTTTGTATGCCACAAAACAAAGCATTTAATAGCGACATTTGAAAGTCTGCTGTACCATTTCCACCCATGTTTGTAAAAATAATCTCTTTGAATTTCATCGATCTTTTATGGGAAATTATTTTCGCAAATATTGTACGATGTCTCGATTCTCTCTAATCATTAGGTACATCAGTAATGTTAACTATGAAATGTAATTCATCCTTTTGTGAACTAGTTTTTCAATTCAAACTCTGACATTGAGGCTCGCTCTAGTGTGTTATGAGGTTATCAAGATCTCGTGGCAGTCAACAATTATTGTCATGTGAAACTGCACAATTTTTTATTGTGATGTCCATGGTAACAATGACAACAAACGATCGTGTGTTCAAGGGTACTAGCGATAGTGGCGATACGTAATGTGCACAAGGGGCTTTTATTCTAGTTTCCTGCAACAATGTTGTTGAAAAGCCGCGTGGTGATTACATAATACCGTCTGCTAGCTGTCTGGGTTAATAATTATGGGTTATAGTCATGTCTTTTATTAGACAATTTGTGCAGTTTTAAATTTTTTAAAATTACGTGCTCCGCTCATCTGTTCTAAAGGCTGTGCATAAGTACCTATACGTTCGAGTATGTACAGGACATACAGGTGTACCTAGTGCATAAAGTTTTTCCCATGGTATTTCGTTGAATTTTATCCGGTTTTCAACTTTAGTGACATGTTATTATAGTCGTGTATACAATGCGGCTGTCGAATTAAATTGTTTTATTAATAAGAATCTTATTCAAATGTAATTAAAGTTGAAAACCGCATGGGATCCAATGAAATGTCATGGCGAATCATATTGCACTACATCTGTATCTCAATGTTTGTGGACTGATTTTCATTGTACAATAAAGTGTTTATACAAGGTCTCGGGTTATACCGGAATATATCAGCAGATAGTTGGGTTAGTGTGACTCCTGTATACATTTTCCACTGTAGTCTTGGATGCAAAATTAAGTCACCCCACGCCATACACATTGAACATCGTCAAATGTATGAAAACATTTGTATAGCACTCGGAGGAATAAGACGTCAAGCATTATTGAAATATCGTGAAAGACATTTACAGGGGTGTTCGGTAAAACGAACACTAGCACTTGCTGAAATATCACGAAGTAACTCTGAGAGGCCTTGTACTACATACCATTTAACTAGTGAAGTTTTAACACTGCTATAAACACTTTCAGGAATTTGTAGAAGAAAAGACAAAACTAATAGTACATTACTGTCTTGGCCTGGAAGTAGGCAATTGCTGGCTGAGTATTGGTTTGAACGGACGAGCTTGCGAAGCCAGCAATGCTATTCTGGCCGAGGCAAGTATAGTTTTTTGCTCAAAAATCGAAAAATAAAACAACAACAAAAATAAATGAAAATGTAATTGACACAAATTATTAATTATTTTGCTTTACCGCCTTTTTCTATCAATGGCATTTGAGGAGAGTATTTTTCTACACAGAACACCTAAAGCTATTTCAGACACAGATAAACACGTTGTCGTACCTATTATCTTTTTTTTAATTTGGTGTTTTAGGTCTTGTGCCTTTATTTTATAATGGTGATTTGCATTTTTAAAAAGTTAATAACTAGACAGTGATGGAATTTGTATGCAACATTACTGGAGAGTTTAGCGCCACAGTAATGCTTTTTATTTTTTATTTTGGACTGACCAGCAACAATTCACTTCCTGTTCTGATATTTAGTTAAGAATGACGACTTTAACGGACATTTTAGAGAAAATATGTATATAATTTAAGCCATGAAATCTGTGTGAATTGAAGCCCTTCTAAAAACAAGCTGAACGTAGTAAAAAGAGACTTTGAAGTCATGGACTGTGGTGGATATTGTATTTATCGTAAAATGAACTCAATGAAATCCAGCTAATTATCGCCTTCAAGCTATTAAGCGCAATTTCAACGAAAACTTAAAGGTAATTATTTTTTTACTAAATACATTCGAGTTTCTTGAAACTTGCCTTTACTTCACTTGTGGCTGCGAGCTCGAAGCACGTGGCAAGTGGCAACAGACTCAAACACCGCCCTCAATCACAATTAGTACGTCGGACACAACTATGCACGACCGGCGGCGGGCAAATTTTACAGCTGTCTAATGAACGGCCAAAACGCTCACCGCACGGCGGGTAATTGACAAAACACGCAATGTATATTAGAAAATTGTGGCTAGGCCGTTGGTTGGCTGATTCGCCGCCACGCTTCGAACCGTCAGGGAGCATCGACATGCTTCATAATTATTTCAAGTACTTTTTGGCGACAGTTAATTGAACAATAGTTTTTTTTAAAGCGATTGGAGATAAAGTTTGCTGTGTGTGGTTCTATGAATTAACATTGACCGTGAAAATCGCTGCACTCAGCGAAAATCATAACTTGCTATAGTTGCTATATCGTGCTTCGAATAAAAAATATTATTGACAAACACGTGCACACGAAATATTCTACCGAGTGACCCTTGATTATGATATGTTATTTAACATTGGGTGTTTTTTTGGCCTACAAGAAGTTTTAATAAGCGTATAAATATAGATATGGTACTTATCGACAATAAATAAAATAACGTAAACAATGTGCCAAGTTGTTTACATTCAGGTGAACTACTTATTAGAAATATTAAAAATAACGCGAAAGTTTTAGGTAGGTACCCTATCTTTCATGTACTTATCTAGGTACTTTTAGACGAGAAAACAGGAGTCTGAGTTAAATATTATAAACATTCATTAATGTCCCATAAAATTGGTTAAGGAAAATTATTAGAAAAACTTACTCAAATCCAATATGGGTAGCTTCATGCCTCTGACAATATCCAAGCAGCAAAATTAGCAATTTTATAACATAAACAAGATCACAACTTTACTTTTCTGCCTATTTTATAACTGTAATCCTGGTAATCTTACATGTATGACTATTTTGTGGCTGTATTTCGTCCGTAATTCGCGTTTGTTGGGATGTTTTGACAGGAGGGAATGTGAACGAGCGATGTGCGCATGTCCGCGCGGCCTTCACACTGCGCTGCGGTTCGGGTCGGTGTCGGGGATACCATGGCGATCCGCAGATTCACGCATCTTACTAAACGCGGAAACACCATATTACCTATACATTCAATACACGGCAGATTTACAACAAGCCGGGGACGATTTATTACAGGATTTAATGTCTTGATATATTTAAAACTACATATTTAAAACAGCAAGATACATTTTTAAACCCCTGAAATAGTAGGTATTTCGTGATTTGTTTTCTTGTGGTTTTTTAAGTTTCAGTCACCGATTTAAAAAGTGTTTTTCAGTAAAAAGACATGACAAGATTGTTAACCTTTTTTAAAATGTCAAAAAACGAAGTGTACGTAGTGAAGTAATTTTTTATCTGGGTTTTGTTATGTTACGATTACAATACAATATCATTACCTGATAGTTAGTTCTTTGGAATATATGTAAATCTGACAGCAGTACCTAATCATTCTTTTTAAACGGTTTTCAATACCTAACATTTAAAGAAGAAACAATGCGTCTCGTCTGCATAATAATTTTTAAGTAGGTACCTACCTAACTTTTTGCATTTTAGTGTCCACGACCATTTTAATGACCAGCTTCAGTTAATTTAAAAAAAATTCTGCATAATAGTATTTTTGAATATTCTTTGAAAAAGGGATTCACAGTCACGTATCGTGATTAAACTACTATTAGTTACTACTACTACTATTAGTTAGGCTTGCCGATTGGTTTAAATAATGAACGTGATTGTAAGACCTATTTATGTAAGTACTTACCTAATTATTGTATACAATTTTTTCCACTACCAAAGCAGGTATTAGAATGATAGAAGAGGAAATTATGTTGGTGCACCTGATATGACATGATGATTACATAACAATAGAGATACTGTTTTTGCAGTGATTTTGTGCAGTTATATTAAACGTACACGAGTACCTAGCACCTGGCGAGTTGTGATGTGCACCAACGTTTAGTTTTTACATCTTTAAACTTACTTCCTTGCCATAAATGATTTGACTTTGACTTTGACTTTCTAGAAAATGAGATTTTTTAGCCTCATAATTATGACTCGTTTAAAAGAAATATTTCATCGGAATCTTATCAGTTATATTAGCGTTGATGCAGCAAAGCGGGCGAATCTGACTGAGTGTGGTCGTTACAATTACAAAGCCACTATTATACTTTCATGCCAGTTGACACTTTGATCGTTTTTCTGTTACATACATTATGATATGATACGACTGTCATAATCATAGCATAGTAATTAAAAGTAAAGCTCTGTGAGCTGTAGACTTCGCGAGTCTACCTTTTCAACGATTGACATGTCCCGGTTTTCCACAAAATTTTGAAAAAAATCCAAATACTGAAACTACTAAAATAATTCCAATGTCACCAACGAATCAGATCACAAAATTTGGTTGAGAAATTCTACTTGTAGGTATAGAGTAGAAAATGCAGCAGGAAATACGAAACCATTTTTACTCAAGCTGAAAGGGAGATGATTCGCTTACACTTCGCTCTCGCTCGATAAGTGAATAAAAAAAAAAATTGTTAAAGGATTGAAGCGTGCGCCCACAGATGTGCGATCAGCGTCAATATAATGGCTGCGTCCTCAAACCTTGATTAGAACTAATTCATACGTAAGTGGCTGTTCCGCGTTTGCCCGCCGCTCCCGGCAATCACAGCTGATCACTACACCCGTTTTTAGCCGTTTGTAGCACAATTAGAAGCCACTCGTCATACTTAAACACAAACAAATGGGATCCTAATTTAAAGCAATTGGCCGCTCCGCACCGAATCGACAGGCAATTTACTGAAGAGTCTCAATGAAAAAAAATGTCCGATGACATTGCGCTAAAGTCTCATGACTCTAATGCTAATAGGTAATAGGCGTAGCGCCGTAGTAATAGGTACACAAGCAGTGAAGAAAATGCATGTGTCTGTCTACCTAAATAGTTCAATATACATATTGATAAGGTCCTGAAAAATTGTTAGGTATTTAGTCAAATAGTAGTCAAAATAGTTGACATGTTTTTGTAGGAAAATCACATTTAAACAAACGAACTTTTTATGATTCTTTATTTAGTGTTCCGTATCCCAAAAGAATAAAGGAAAGAAAGAATCTTGACTGAAAAATAAGAATCGAATTAATCCTATACCTAAGGGTTTTCTTTTTGAGCATTCAAGGATGAAATTCAAACACTGTCCTACTTGACACCAAGCTTTATAACTTAAAATCTCAAGAGGAGCAATATGACCGTATGTATCAGCTAATAAACTTCTCTTATTCTTATTCTTTATTTTTATTCATATACCAATTTTTACTACGTATCAAATGAATTGCGAATTTTACTTCGCCATTTTTGTGTTTCTTTTTACGGTTAAACCTTTTTGAAATTAAGGATATTTCTAAACGATAGATAGATTTTCAAACCAGAAGAGACGGAAAAATCCGAAAAGTAAAGCCGGGAATCGAACTAGGGGCCTTATCATGACGTCCTAATTCCGACTCAGTTCAAGTTAAAACTTGAAAGCTAAAAAAAAGTTTTAGCTGTCACTTTTAGTATGAATCTGACAGCCAGCGAACCAAAACTGAATCACATTAAGACGTCATGGTAAGGTCTCTGGATCCTCATCAATCAGTGATGCGTGCTTTCACCCCTAACCCCACCCATAGCAATCATAGGGGCTAAAGAACACTATGGATTGATGAGGATCAGAGTTCGATTCCCGGCCTTAGCTTTACTTTTCGAATTTTCCATGTGTTCTGGTTTTTAGTGTCGTTTAGAAACATCTATATATTTCCAGAGGGCTAATAAGACAGAGTACCTTATGTGCCAGTCATTACATTACATTACACAGTGGTGTCGTGCGTATACTTTGCATGAACTAATTCATAGTCGGCCGGGTCCGGGACCGGCAAGCTTATTACGTAACTCTCTCGCAATCGCTATCGTCTTCATTTTGACAGTTCATGTATGGGCTGACAATTGGCATCGGAATCAGCTAGCTGTCACATTCATACAACAACTGTCAAAATGAACACGATGGCGATTGCGAGCGAGTTACGTAATAAGCTAGCTGGGTTAGTTTACGCAAACCGACCGTGACCGTGCCCCGCCGGAGCACGGCACGGCACGGCAGCGGTACCTACAGTGTGTAGTGTGTACCAACCTTTATGAGTTGAGAATAGCGTGCCTATCGCCCATGTGAATTTCTCATAATAAATAAATAGAATAAACAAAATAAATAAATATCTCGGGACAATTGACACCAATTGACCTAGTCCCAAACTATGCAAAACTTGTGTAATGGTCACTATAACAACGGATAAACATACTTATATAGATAAATACATACTTAAATACATAATAATGAAGGTTTAATCAGATTTAATAGTGTCTCATAGTTAATCTGTACTTTTTGTATAATGTTTTTAACTAGTTTCTACCCGTTTCTATTTTTTAAAAGGATCTGAAATTTAAATTCTTAACCGTTATGTTGACGGTGAGATTAAGTCGGGAACATTAAAAACAATAGCATATTTTTTTTTCTACTAAGTAGGCAAAGTTGAGGGGTCTCCCATGGTATTGCCATACAAAATTTTAAACGTAATCAGGGTTGAGCCAAATAAAAAATCGCTAAAAATAAACAATCATGAAAAATGATACATTGCGTGTGATATTTTAAATGTCAAATTTTAAGAAACTACTAAATAGATTAGATTCAACATATATTTGTATTAATAGTGCAAGAAATCATTTATTTGAGCAAAAAATAATGAGAAATTGGAAATCGAAATAAACAAAAGGCTCAATAAAAATAAATAGCTATCAACCTAAATGGATTTAAAATAAAATAAAAACTCATATGCATCAAGTAAACCAGCGAAATATAATTTATTTTTTTACTAAGTAAATGGTGACAACCCCAGCACCAGGCAAACTTGAGGAAAAAATGTTCGAAAAACCCTTTGCAACATTGCTTCCCATCGTTTTAGTCTTATACTAGCACATTTATATTACAAAACTACTTTTATAAATAAAAGAGCATATTTTCTTGTCATATAAATATTCAAAGGGCCACAGTCTTTGATATTGAACCCACAACAACAAAAGTTGCTAGCCTCCAAAAAATTTTGCACTTTTTTCGTTGACTTTGAAAGGGAATAATTCAAAAGTTATCAGTGCTACGGCAACAAAAAAAATAAAACATTTCTCCCATTATACGATGAAAAAAATAGGTAGTCGTTTGGTAAATAATCGTAGTTTTTCAAAACAGGCAAAATTGCATCATGTTGGCAATGTTGCAGCATTTTACGGTATTCTACATATAAACCTTCCTCTCGAATCACTATATATTAAAAAAACCGCATCAAATTGCGTAGTTTTAAAGTTCTAAGCATACATAGGGACAGAGAGACAGACAGCCAGATTGACAGCGGAAAGCGACTTTGTTTTATACTAGGTATGTATTTAGTGATGAGGAAATTAAAAGAAGTCAGTAAACTGTAATAATAATGCACCTGTCGCACTCAACTGGGTATTTCCAAAATCGGAAAAACGCGTTTTCCCGGAAATAAGACATCGCTAGATCGATTTCTCACACCAGAAATCCCTATATAGCTTTCATAGAAATCGTTGGGATCGTTTCCGAGATCTCATACAAATATTGCTCACTTGATACGAGTACCTACGCTTACCAGCCAAAATAACGGGGTACTTTCCATACGAATTTGTATGAAACGCGGCCTGTTATTTTTGCTCGTGTGTATAATACAAGATAGGATGCTCAACAGTAAGTTTTCATCATTTCGTAAGTGAAGATTCTACGAAGATTGAATCATCAACTTTTGTTCGATTTAAGCTGGACGAAATTTACATATATTTTTACATATTGTGCGTGCAAAAATAAACATTGAATTTTTATTTAGTTCTAGCAAAACGCTCAGACAATATATTTTGTACCTACATACTTAAGTTGCAAACCTAAAAACGACAGAAACAAAAGTACAAGTTTACCTGTTTACTTACGATACCTACTTGAATTAAAAACGCCGGTAAATTGAACTAGGTTTTCGTTCATGCAATTAAGACTCAGCTCAAGTAGTAAAGTGTCTGATTAAAACGATAAAAAAATCGCGTTAATGTTACGTACTTACTCACGTTTCACCAAAATCATTGCATAAACGGTGAAGCAGGAGACCAGGTAAAACAACACTGCACACAATGCCATAGTTATGAACACATCGATCTGACTGCCGACACCCGTCCACCATTCGATACTGATTGGCATGTGCCTCAATACTCAACTAAACATTGCGTATAAGATATTGTTCCTATAAATTTAATAATAAACAGTGCAATCGTATTGGCTACGTACCTGAGTCCACTGTCATCATAGGAACTAGTACCACATGTTTGCACATTGCTGCGTTTTTTTATTTCGCGCTCCTGTCGTTTCGGAGTGAGCGATCAGGTGTCGCGCGGCCGAGTGGCTCGTATTGGCGCGGTGCGGCCTGGTAGTGGGTAGTGGTGGCCTGGTAGCGGCTGCGGGCTCACTGGCCGTCGCCGCGCCGCCTCACGCCATCGCCATAGCCTGCTGACGAATCGCCGGTGCCCACGAGCCGCTAGCTTCCCGCCATCTGCTACGAGAAACGATCGATGTAATAAGCGGCAGTGCTACGACTTGATACGACATTATTATTGAATTCCGATTTTAATTCCACCGTGTAGCGTCAAAGAGATACTTAGAATTATTATTTAAAAAAATGCATAAATTGGAGTAAAGATTGGTTAGGTGGTAAGTTACAAAGAAGGAAATTAGGTTAAGTTTAATAAAACTTAATTTGCACTTATTCACATTCAATTGCAGTATAAAGTTCTAATAAATTAATAAGCGTGATTAAGTATTGTACTGAATTCAGTAGGTAATTAAAAGAAAGCTAATTTCTGATGTAGTAAAACTTTGATGTATCAATCTGCAGAACACCATAATTTTTTTAGTCCCTATAAGTACTAAAAATACCACACATACTTAACCACGCTTAATATTAGAACTTTATACTGCAGCCTGAAGATGATCCATCTAGAATAAATCGCTTCTATAAATTGATTCTAGAGTACAAACAGAATTGTGAGACTTCATTGAGTGCTGTTTAAATACTTCACATCATTTATGTTCCCACTCAATCCTTTAAGCAACAATAAGTCACATTCGATATTATACATATACACAATTGAATTTGAATTTGAATTTGATAAATGTGTACAATTGGCTAAGTAAAGTTTTTGGAAGAGGTGCAAATTATATTTTTATTCGACAGTCCACGTCTTAATAACCGAGGACCTGCAGCTCTTTTATTTTTATTCCCTCTTGTTAATTAGAAATATTTTTTTAAGTGGTCGATTTGACATTTGTGAAATTTAATGGATGACCAGCTACGCGTGCCTAGAACTAGCTTGTAATAAAAAAAAAACTACGTCAACCGTACGTCAACTGTCACTTTTGAGTCAAAAGACAACAAGAGGGAATAAAAATAAAAGAGCTGCAGTTCCTCGATTATTAAGACGTGGACTGTCGAATAAAAATATAATTTGCACCTCTTCCAAAAACTTTACTTAGCCAACAACAGAGGGTTGAAGACGTGATTTTCGCAAAACTGACATTGTACAAAACACGATGTTCCTTTTTTAAAAAAAAAAATTGGTTGCCTGTAAAGTCGGTATACGGGCGAAAGTTTTACGTGAAAACGACTTTGAGTGGTAAAATAATTTTAATGTGAATATTCATTCGTATAGTAGGAAGAAGGATGAAATAATAGTAACAATTTAAAACATTTATTTATACAAAGAATTATATTTAAAACATTAATTTATACAAAGAATCTAAATCGAAATAGAAGCGCAAGACATGAACCGGTGTGTATGCCTATCTCTCTCACTCTCTCTTTCTCGCTCTGTCTCTCTCGCTCTTAGGCGGGCTAACTGTGCTCGAGTGGAAGGGACGCGTGCCTTTCACTTTTTATGTCTGTCTCTCTCGCTCTTAGGCGGGCTAACCATGCCCGCGTGCCTCTCACTCGCTCTCATTGTGAGCGCATAACGTGAGCGGAGCGTAACGCAGTTTCTTGAAGTGTCACCCGGCAAACCAATTTATAAGACGTTGTCACGTCAAAATTACAAGGTGGTGTTCAAATGTTCATTAAGGCCGCGCTAACATGCTGGGTCGGTATTTTAAATTGCGGTGTGGATTGGAGAGAGCCGACCGTCAGCTGTCTCGCACCCCTGCCCTAATCACCATTATTACGCCACATTCTACCTGGGAGTTTGAATTTATCAATGGCGTTGCTACGTACATGATTCATGACAATAGATATTGGATACCGCGTCAGCCTCAGCCGGCAATGGGACTTTAAACGCCCTACTTAGGTACAATCGATTGGCGAAGTTGCCGATATAAGAAGTATTTTTAGGATTCCGTGTGAAAAATGGGAAAACAGAATCGTTCTTAGTTTCGCTGTGTCCGTTCGTAGGTAAGTAAGTAAGTAATGCTTTATTGTACAAAATATAAAGAAACAGATACAATTCACAAAAAAATAAAAACAACAATAATATATGCACAAAGGCGAACGTATCCCTATAAGGGATCTCTACCAGTTAACCTTTGATGAGAGGAGCATTAAACGAGGGAGCGACAAAGAGCGAGTTTAAAATTCGTAGGTAGTTACATCTGTCTGTCTGCGGTTTAGCTCAGTAACTCGTGGTGCTAAATATAAGCTGTAATTCTGCATGGGTGTAATGATACGGATACGTTAAGGAGGACATGGTGATGAATGCTAATAAGGACGACCAAGTGGTAGAATAAAATGAAAAAAAAATCTGTAGCTTACACGTAAAGACGAGATTCATTTGTTTTCTTATCTGTCTAATGGTTGAGGGTGTGCTTGGAAAGGTCTCACAAAAATATTGCGGGTTTGCGAAAACCATTTGTTTAAAACTGCTTTTTTTGCTGTCCCACCCCTTTGCCAGCCAAATAGTTGTTCTTCAGTATGTGGAAAAACTCACGAATAATATTATATTTACAACGAATTTAAAAGGAAAAATATCACAGTTATTTAGGCTTTACAAATAATAACCAACCAAACGTAAATGTATTGAACATTTGACGCATATTAGTACCGTACCACAGAGAGAATATAATCACTACCGTTTCCGTACCAGCCCTCCGCCGCGCGTATCCGGAGACGCACTTGGGCGGTCTTTTGCACGAGTAGATTGCAAAAGGTAAAAATTTACGGTAGCAAAGGTATAGGTAAACCAAAAGAAATAGGCGCTACGTGGATTGAGAACAGACGACGTTCCGAACGTCTGTACCCACCTATTTTTATGTTTGTTTGGCTCTCTTTTTAAAGCTTAGTAAATTTATTGGATTGGTGACCGCAACTAGAGAATTATATTTAGCTGGTGAAAATTAAACGACATCGGTACACAAATGCATTCTACTAATATTATAAATGCGAAAGTTTGTGAGTGACGATGTGACGATGTGAGGGAGTGTGTATGTTTGTTCCTTCTTCACGCTAAAACGACTGGACGGATTTGGATAAAATTGGGAACGAAGATAGCTGGTACCCTAGATTAAAACATAGGCTACTTTTTATCCCGGAAAATTGTATAGTTTCCGCGGGATAACGATAGGCATGTCAACTGCTAATTCTACGCGAACGAAGTCGCGGGCAGAAGCTAGTAGTTTATATTAAAAAGCCCATTCGAACGCTGTAGCTTCCCTATTCAGTAACGCGGAGATTTTTATTTTTCTAACATAGGTACACATATTTTATTATGTTCAAAAGGTCACAGATGACCGGACAGACGGACCAACGAACTGACAGCGGAGCTTTTATAATAGATACCCGTTGGCACCCTTTGGGCACTGAAACCTAATTAGGATGTGCCCAAAATACCTACTTATCCACGGTTTTCCTCTTCACCTTTATCGACCTCTTGGACATTCGTAAATATATCCAAAACACACAAAAGTAGAAATTTTGAATTGAGCAAGAGAGCCAGGCATACGGAAAATTTCTCATAATTATGAATGTCTTCAAGAACGTTTATTCCTCTGTGTCTCGACAAAGTCACATTCTATTGTCGATAGCGACAACGCTACGAGGACAGAATGAAATGGTATTGGATGGGATTGACAGAGGATTGATATACGCCAACGAAATAACACGTGATCTAGCGTAACATGTTCATATCATTTTTTGACTTAAGTAACTATCTACATATAATTGTTGTGTGTGTAAAGTGCATTACAGAGAAGTATTGCAACTTATTAAAATTGTAAATGTTGTATTTAATTTTTAGATTTGTAATACTTACGTTATATTTAGGCTTTGGTCGTCGTTAGGTTACGTAAATATAACATTAAGTATAACACTTTTAATTTAGCCGTGAAAATTATTTCAGGCAAATTTTTTTTCCATGAAGATAGAACATAATTTGTATCTGAGCTATAAAAGATCTTACGATGCAATATTAAACTGAACGGGGACATCAAAACGTTGAATTCGATCTCATAAACTTATAATTCATGAGCGTCAGGGAAGTTTTAAGTGTCTGTCGAAGATGTTAGGACTCCATAAAAGTCGCCTTTATATCCGACTTTCAGTAGACGCCTTGTTAGGAAAGAAGCTGGTAGTTTTTACTCTGTTTAAAAGTTCCACCTGCATTTACTTGAAAATGGACGGCCAAAGAGACATGTAACATATAACAAGCAATTAGTTAAGGTTACATAGGTAGGGTAGCTAGCTAGGAGTTATAGACTTTGTACGACATCATAGAGAATAGAACGCATTTCAACAAGGATAAAAGAAAGGAAGGATTTTCTCAGAATGTTTTATTAATTTTATTATACATATGACGAATATCTTTCCATACCAAAAATATAATAAAATTTTAGAAATTAAAACTTAGGAACTGACTCTATGTTACCTAACATATTTAATTTTCGTTTTAACAAAAACACGGTAACAGTTAAAACTCTAAATTATAGTAGAACAATATAATACAACATGTTCTACTGTGGAAGTGTAGGTATGATGTGAAATTAATGAACGAAAACGTATCGTAGAAAGAACCATCAGGAAATACAATGAGGTGTAATTTTCACAAAACAAAACCTTAGATATTCTTTTGTTTCCATTTATTCAAAAATAACTCCTCTGTTTCATCGTCTGCCCATTCCCCACCCTTTAACCTGAAGGCCTTAGGGGGGGAGGAGGCAACCCTTCCCCGGGATTCAGTTACAGCTCCAAGAATCTTTCATATCTGCACCCAACTTTTACGGGGCCGAGGGAAGTAATTTGATTGAATGCTTCTTTGTGTTACTTATTGGGTTATTGTACTCCATAATCAAGATCAAAGGAAACGTGAGTCGTACAATAAACGAAAGTATAACGTTTTCACGAAAGCCAAATGGTGAGCCTGCATTACAAATTACCACCGTGCACAATTTTTTTGTGGCGTTACGTAATATGAGTGGTGAATCTAAACCTACATGCACGGGGAATAAAGATTCCGCGAAATTGTTATTAAAATAAGATATACGGGTCACTCACGTATTTGTAGCATTTAATGAATCCGTGGCTTTTTCGGTTGGCTTTCCGTTCGAGCTTACCTTCATGAAGAACCACGGATTAGCACAACCACTAGACTTTGCTTTCTTTGGATAGTTTGTCAATTTCTTAATTGATGTTACTAAAAAAATCGGACTCGCGTACTAAGAGTTTCGTATCACCGCACCAATTAAAAAAACATTGCTTGTGTGGGGACGCCCCTACTGCGTTTATTTTTACTTTATTTCGAGTAATTAATAATGGTTTGACCCGTAGCCTCTCAAGCAGAGGATCGTGGGTTCGAATACCGGTGAGTTTTTCGGAATTTATGTAAGGAATTACGTTTGAAATTTGCCATGAGCTTTTCGGTGAAGGAAAAACATCGTGAGGAAACCTGCACACATCTGCGAAGGAATTCAATGGTGTGTATGAAGGTCCCAATCTGCACTGGGCCCGCGTGGAATCTATATAGTCCAAAACATCCAATAAATGGAGGAGGCCTATGCCATGCATGAGGCACGCCGAATTACGCGAATTTATATAAGTAAAAAAAATCTACATTGTACTGAAATTATAGCTAATTCGGAATAAAAGGGCTATATGTATTATTATTGTTAATACACACAGTGAAAAAAAAATTCTGTCATTGTTATTATCGAGCAAAAATGCGAAAAATACAAATTTTATTTTATACTAGCTGTTGCCAGCGACTTCGTCTGCAAAGAATTCGTTTATCGCTATCCCACGGGAATTTTCCAGGGTAAAAAGTAGCCTATGTGCTATTCCAGACTTTTCTCTATCTATGTGCCGAATTTCATCCAGATTCATTGGGCCGTTCTGGCGTAATTGAGTAACAAACAAACATCCATCCATCCATACTTTCGCATTTATAATATTAGTTAGACTAGCTGTTGCCAGCGACTTCGTCTGCAAAGAATTCGTTTATCGCTATCCCGCGGGAACTACTCAATTTTCCGGGATAAAAAGTAGTCTATGTGCTATTCCAGACTTTTCTCTATCTATGTGCCGAATTTCATCCAGATCCGTTGGGCCGTTCTGGCGTGATTGAGTAACAAACAAACATCCATCCATCCATCCATCCATCCATCCATGCTTTCGCATTTATAATATTAGTTAGAAGTTAGATAGTTAGATAATGTATTATTTTTTGTCATTCATAGCAGCCACGGTGATTCACACTTAATGAACATTTTCTGATTATACAGTAGTACCTACAAGATTTAGAACCCTAAGCTATGATAGACGGAGGGACAGACGGACAGCGGAGGCTTAGCAATTGGGTCATGTAGCGCAGATTTTGGGCACGGAACCCTGAAAAAAAATAGGAATATAAATTAAGTTTCAATTTCACGCAGAATGTGCTCCATTTAAATTCATGAGATAAAAATTGTGAACGAAATAAAAACACATATCTCGAGAGACTGCGCAGTTGCGGTAACATAATATTATTATATGTTTACTGAGTAGGAGTATCAGGTGAAGTTCTTATAAGAATGAAACACGAACTTCGCATCTATGTATCCAAAGGCAAGTTTTGATACCCAATAAATATATATCATTCAAAATATACGTCGAGAATGCCAATCTCGCAGATCTTTGATTAAAAAGGTGACAAATACTAAAAATGGGCGTCAGCAAGTAGGTAAGTAATTTGGCGTAAGAAGTACAGTCAGCATCAAAAGTAGCTGGGCACTTTTGTACTTTTTTTTAATGTGAATAAGGAAACAAACGAGCAAGTGGGTCACCTGATGGTAAGCGATCACCACTGCCCATAAACACCCGCAACCACGGAGGGATTGCAGATGCGTTGCCAACCTAGAGGACTTAGATGTAATGCCTCTTGTGCCCGTAATTTCCCCGGCTGTCTTATTCTCCACACCGGAACACAGCAGTGCAAGCACTGCTGCTTAGCGGCAGGATTAGCGAGTAAGATAGTGGTAGCGATCCGGACGGACCTTGCACAAGGCCCTACCACCCGCACTTTGTCACATATTATTAACACAAATCACATATTAAATTTTGACAATATGACATGTGTATGTCAACATGTGATGTGTTAATGTGACAAAGTACAAAAGTGCCCAGCTACTTTTGATGCTCACCGTACAAACAAGCACGTTTTATTAGCAACAAGTATGTTATAAGAACTTTAGATCTTTAGATCGAATAGAAAGCCCCAAGAATACTTTGAGTTAACCCTTAATTTGACAAGACTTAAAAAATATGGTTTAAACCTTATCGTAATTTTAAAGTATTAAAAATTCCAAATATTATAAACGGGATATGAAGCGCGATTACCTTTATTGAGCTCCCTAAAGGTAATCGCGCTTCATATCCCGTTTATAATATTTCGAATGAACTTAACCGTGAATCATTGAAAACTCTTAGTAAAAATTCTATATTAATAAAGAATACAAAAATATATTCTTAGACCATAGTCCAAGTGCACTGTAGTGGACATTGTCAAATTGGTAGAAGCGGTCCCGATTTATCATCTCTAAGTTTTCATCAAATTCATCAAAAAACTAGATTGGACTCGCGACATTTGCGTTCGACAAGGCTTTATAAAATATCTATAAAAACCTTCCTGCCCGAGCCTCCTCAACGGGGACTGTAATTAACTAATTAACTTTGTATTCTATTAACTGACGTAACCACTTTGCCATCCACGGAAGGCGCTGGCAACGTTATTAAAGTCATTTTATTGAGCGACAAAATAGTTAATCTGCGCAAGCCGGGCGGGAAATGGATCTCTGACGCCTCTTTCTAAGCAAACAGCGATTGTTATTCCGAGCCCTTTAATCATCGAGGGCGTAATGCGCTAATTGAGAGATATTATTTTACAACGTTGTGCTCCTTTCGAAGCTTTTATAGA
Source organism: Pandemis heparana (assembly GCA_963854515.1). Classification (NCBI taxonomy): domain Eukaryota; kingdom Metazoa; phylum Arthropoda; class Insecta; order Lepidoptera; family Tortricidae; genus Pandemis; species Pandemis heparana. The sequence goes on along the minus strand of OY978007.1, from coordinate 13,622,498 downwards.
TAAAAGATAGAGTTATTTATTTTTCGAGTAAGTGGATTATAAAATCTCTGAGATAAATGGAATCATATGAGGACATAGTCGTTGGTTTAAATCTTTCGTTACTCGTAAAACCCACGGTGTATATGTGTGAAGAGCAAACATGCACGCATGGTTATACGAGTATACTGAAGTCACTATCAATGACTCAAAATATACAAATAACGTGCGTAGTAGATGCACTTAATTGTTATTAAATATTCGCATAGTTCAAGATGGTGGAGGGCGGCAATGTCTCGTCAGGGCGGCGCCGCGCCCGCCTTCACGGCCTTGTTAACCTCTCGTGGACATTCACGATGAAAGTACAGTGCGATTATATTTTCGGGTCTGTCTTGCTGTGACGTCTTAATGCGATTCAATTCCGATTCAGTTTAAGTTCGCCCGCTGTCAAATCCATAAGAAAAATATCAGCTAAAACCTGAACTGAGTCAGAGTAAGGCCCCTGAAACGAGTAATCAGATTCCCTAAAATAAAAACCTCTTATTTATCTACGCCGCTGGGTATAGGATCAAAGAGTTTCAGTAGCCACCCCTGAGGCCATATTGCCTGACGCACTCGGAATCACTAATCGCTTTCATCATTTTAGGTTACTGTACCTCAAATAGAAAGAACGGTACCCTTATTACATCACTTTTTTGTACGTCGGTCCGTCTGTCTGTCAAGACTTTTTTTTCTCAGAAACGCGTAGAGGTATGAAGTTGAAACTAATACCAATACTTAGGTATGCGCGCTCCAATATCTGTGAAAAATTAATCATCTAATCTAAATGAACTCAACTAAAAGATACAGCCATTAGAAAAGGCGATTCTATACAAATTGCGGTGCTGGATTTTATAGGTATTTATTACTTACTGAATTTGTACGGAACACTCGGTGCGCGAATCCGACTATCAGTCTCCTGACCGGTTTTTTTCGAATCCAATTTAGTATGAGGGTAGAAAGACATGGTGTGTGCGATGGCGTCATCACTTGTGTGATGGATAATACCTGTTGCCTCTGATCTGCATCATCAGTACGTACCGCTACACTACGTTAATTACCCTCTGGCCACGTGGTCCTACTGCCTTTGTCCTACCAATCGGACCACATGAACTTTTTTTTCCGGTTGGTTCGATTAACTAATCGGAGTATTGAATCTAGGTATAATTTTTTTAGACTACAAGGTCCCACCAAATGGGAAATGGGAATTAGGAAAGTTAACACCTGCGTTAACACAGTTCATTTTTAAATGCCATAACTTTACAGACCATGTAAGGTATACTTTTATGTAAATTTAGGTATATCACAAGGAAACCAATAATGTTATGTTCGCTATCTCGAGAGACGGCAGGCGTCATATTGAAATATAAAAACTGGCACACGTTGCTTAATGCTACGTGAGGCTGTCATCTTTAAAAGTTAGCGCCAAGCACTTTGGAGCCGTAAGTGACAGTAAGTGATTTAGACGGGAAACACCGCCATCAACGTTTTCCTCTGACTTACCTCGCCGTATTCCGGCACTCAACTCCGCCGAGCAATTTCACGTGGCAATTTTCTTTTGTGTCGTGAGTTTCGTAGGCGCGGAATTAGCAGCCTGTCTTTCCAATTATTTCGGTCAATAAATACTTTGTGTACTGTGTGTGTGTGTGTGTACTTTGTGTATTGTGTACTTTGATTTATGTGTGTCGATAGTCCGCGCACAGACATTCAATTTATTTCGTAGGATAAGGATACTCATTATTTGTTGTTACTAGCTTTTTTATATAAGTAAAATGAGGAATGATATTAAAAACCGCTGCGCTGGAGCCCGATTTTTAATAGCGTATATGTGTAAAAATAGCACTCGAAAGTTGTGAATAATCGTGCTGAATTTGAAATACAAGTAGCTTCGAAGAAAATTACAACTCTCATTAATGTAGCGAACTAGTAAAAAGTTTGATTCGAGCTGTAGTTTTGAAGATATAAACAGAATTTTACCACTTTCGAGTGATATGCTTTCAAAAATCGGGCCCCTGGATATGATTGCGATTTTGATTCCCGTAGCAAAAGTTGTTGAACTAGACAATAAAGTTCGGTTGTGAAAATTAACTAAGAAAACTAAATCGAATTTGCTTCTCGTCATAATTTGCATTTTCCTTAACAATCCCGTCGTATCCGGCTTCTGTTTAATTGTCTGATCGCATCAGCCGTCGGCGGGTAATCACATTTGCCAACAAGATTCAATTTTCCTATTATATTTTCCTGCTAAGTAATAGTTCAGATATTTTTGTAATCTTACCGCTTAGGTTACTGACTTAGAGGCAATCAAGTTAATTAATGATAATCAAAACAATACAATAAATGCTTAAAAGAAGTATCCACTGGATTATGGTGGATAAAATATTACGCACTAATTAAATACCTAATGAAATATACTTCGTCGATCGTCACTTACATAAATATAACTCACGAGCCGCTAGATCTGGAGAATAATGTTGAATGTTTAATAGAATTAGCAGTACGAAGTGACGGTACGCTAAGTCATGTATTATTTAAGCCCTGAAGCAAAGCTGCCAGCTCCACATCAACTGGCCCTGAAATAATAATGCGTCCGAAACAGCCGCAGGCAACTCTGCCATCACGATTACTGATTACGACTTAGGACCCCAAAGTTGAGAATGTATTACAAAGGGTCTTAGTTAACATTTTGAAGCCCGGGGTTGATAAAGCTCGAAGGATTTGCACAGTAGAGCCGAAAAGGACGCATTTATAAAGTCCGTAAAGACGTACACTGTAGGCAAGCGATCGTGTGATTGTACATTTAAATTGTAATTACTAATAAGTAGAAAAAAATAAGAAAATGAACTTCAGTCGAACGAAATGGACAGATGCAACAAGTACAATATGATAATTTTGCAACGATTGTAGACAACAAGCGGTTAAGTTAATAAATAGGTACCTTCGCCTTTGTGTATGGTATATCAAATAGGAAAGTGCATAGAGTCGATTGGATATTAATGGCAATCAGACCAGTATCTGTAAGAGTTGATCATCCGGCAACGAGAGAGCTTAAAGAAGAGAGGCGAGCGGACAGGCGGCGCGAGGTTGCCCGACCTAGTTCGTGGTCGCTCGATGCCGCCCGCCCGCGCGCCCGGACCAGAATAGACGCAGCACGTGCGTCCGCCGCGACACACGCGTCCCGGCCACCGGCCCAACCGGCGTCAATAACACCCGAAAACCTAGCAAACTAACACAAGCAACCGCGTTGTGATCCTTTGTGAAGCTAAACTACGACCAACCGTCGACAACTACGCCAGTGCAGGCTTCTTTCTAAGAGTCCCAAGTGTCGGCGACAAAGTTTTGTTGTAAACTATTAATAACCTCGTGTTGGGGGAAATATTCAGTGACTGTTTACCGCGCGTGTGTCGCTATTGTAATCGTGCTCGTTATCTCGTACCAGTGAAAGCTTTCAGCGTACGCATACGTAGTGGTTATATTTTCGTCGTACCTAAATGTTAAAAACTGTAAATAGAGTATTTTAGAGAGCTGAGTTGTGGAATAAATAATGTATGTTGTGATGGTAACCTTTAGCCTTATACGAAAGTAAAACAAAGTAGCGTAACGAAGTGCCTTATATCGAAATATCCCGCCACGAAAGGTGCGCAGGAGTGACTCACCATGCGACTGGTGTTGTGCGCGTTGCTGCTGATGCTGCCGCCGCCGGCGCCGGCCTGGCGATCCGACACGTAAGGAAGTGCACCACAAACTACTCACTCTTTACACTTTTTGTAATCACAACTAGGTTACCTATTTTAAACTCGTTCAGTCGGAGGTTAAGCCTAGAAATCTTTCAAGAATAGAACTTTTAGCCAGATGTTCCTTGACGAATCTGAAAACAAATTGCACCATGCATCATTTGCCTATTTCCTTCATAGTTAGGTAGACGTTGAACACGTTCTCTTTAATTTAATTCATATCGCGTGCAATGTTTATTTGCGCGCCCTTTCGAATAGTCCCAGGACTCCGCATATTTATCTTTTACTGCGAATACCAACCTACCCATATTTCTTATTCATTCCGAGTGGCGACCCCACGTCCTTGCTTACAGTACGCCGAATATTATAGTGGCTTTCGTGCCTATATTATTATCATGTGTCGTATGTGCTATCAATGTCCTCCTACCTACGTACTCACTGAAAATAATTGTTCCTTAATTAAACTGCAGAATCTTGGCAAATAACGCTTTGATTAAACAATGGAAATTTCGCGATTGATATTTAACCAATCAAACTGCTGCGTTTCTGTTTCGTACATGTTTCGATGTATCTTGGTTGTGTCCTCTATCTTTATTTGATTAAATCTATTTTACTTTTACCATTGTGTTGGTGTTAAAAAACTCATGCATTTAGACACAGTTATTAATATTTAATATGTATAAATAACCTCTTTATAACAGTAATATGTTATAATGATTATGAAATTAAATTATTACGAGCAAACATCGGAGTTTATTTAATGGCGAATACCTAATATTGTTTGTCTTTCTCTATGTACCAAATTTCCATGTTGTTTATTAAGTGGTGTTCAATATCGAGTCATTGTATTGTATTGTAAACAAAAGGCTAAAAAAAGAAAAATTTAATATTATAAAACGACTTTTAGAACTTTACGATCCATCATATTATAAGTAGGTACTTTAATGGTTTCTTTGAGAGGCACTTAATGCTGTCATAATTAATGATGTCTAAATAAGTGCGCACCCTCTAACAAGTGAGCAAATATAGGAATTATTACATTTAAAACTTTGCCTTATCGCTCTTAAATGCATGTGGATGTTACTTAACATACATAGACATATCGAAGCAGATAGACCATTTTTTCTGCTGCGTTTCAGATAAGGCATCCATAGACATGAGTTCAAGGGCAAGAGTCCAAAATATTGATGTTTCTTACCCAAATACATATTATTATACTACATGGCCCGAGCGCAGATTGGGAGATTCGTATATTTAGTTCTACATGGATTCTTGATTAATCCCATATTAACATTCACCCTTTCCTTGTTACCTAACCAAATAGGTATGTTCTTAATCGATGGAATAAGTTAAAACCGACATTACGTAACTTTGGGAAAGAGCAGCTGTTCTCGGTGTTGATGATATAGGAACTTACCGATTTTACAAAATGTTTTTTGTTGCTATTTTTAGCGGTCATTAACGAATAGAAATTAAGTGCTCTGAAAATGCATAGCGAATATCAAAATTTGACAAAATAAACAGTTATTCGAAGTTGCGATAAAAAGAAGAAAGATTCGGACGAACTGAAGGACCTTTTTATGATGCCGGTTAAAATATCGACTTTGGATTAGAAATTAAATGGGAATCTTAGAAGTATTTCATTTTGTTAGAAGTTATCGCTGAACAGAAGATAATATAGGAAATATTTAATATAAACTAATAAGAAGTATTTGGGGACAAAAAAGTTATTGTAATCTGTAGCAGCGCTTGACAAGTCCGTCTACTTGCTACGGCGTAGCGGCGCTACATCCGAGGTCACCAATACGCATAAACCACGAAATGTCAAAAATGTGTACACATGATGCATTGCTGCAGCAATAAGGTTGAGTAAACATGTTTTAACAATTTTCTTCGGATATTTTATTTATATTTTCTGTGACCCTGATTGTACATGACAATGTCTTGTAGCTACAGCCTGGTTTGCGCGTAGACATAGCATACTCGTATTATCTGAACAATAAAATTAGAAAATAAACTTAGAGATTTTTAACTTAACAAGATATGTTTTTTTAATTTAATTGAATACTTTTAAAAATAGACTAGAACAGCAAATTTAAATTTAAAGTCGGCCAATTTGACCAACGTTTTCAGATAGTGCGATTAATTCAACTTGCATTCACTTCAATTTCTAGCCTATGGAATCATGCCACAAATTGTACTAGGTATGTAAAAAAAAGTCTTTATTTATATGCAAAAGGTTACAAAGAGTATGTTCAGCAGCCTCCGCACTAGACTCAGGGCCTGTGTCGCGGAGACTAGAGTCAGTTAGGTTAGGGTGCGACGAAACCGCCGCGTATACGCAGTGACGTATCGTATGCTTCACGTTTTCTCACCGTTTCTTCATACATTTTGTTGCGATTCCGTAACGTCACCGTTTTTTAAGCGGCGGTGTGGTCGCACCCTTATTACACAAATTTAATATAACAATTCAAAAATTATGTGTGTGTGTGTGTGTTTGTACCTTATAATACGTGTACCTAATACCCGAGTTAAATAACGTTAAATTAAAAAAAAACGTAACCCTCCCACGCATTAATCGATCAATCATAATTACGTAAACAGAAAAATAATTCAATTTGATGCCAAAAATGCCTCGCATCATTTTGGAAAAAATCTGATAGTCTTCAAACTGCTAGACCGATTTTTACCAAATATGGCCAAGAACCACCGCAAGGAAACTGGCTTTGAAATGAAAAAAAAACCGCATCCAAGTCTGTCCAACCGCTTAAGGCCGTTTGTCCACCGCCGCCGTCACCGTCACGCCACCGAGAACGAGATGACGGCGCCGAAGTAGCGGTACATACATTTACTTAAGCCGCGTGTCCACCGCACATCCGTCACCCGAGCGCTGCGGTGGACACGCGGCTTAAGTAAATGTATGTACCGCTACTTCGGCGCCGTCATCTCGTTCTCGGTGACGTGACGGTGACGGCGGCGGTGGACAAACGGCCTAAGAGCTACGATCCCACAGACAGAGAGAAAGAAAGAGAGAGAAACATCGACATCAAACTTATACATCCCCTTGCAAAGAAATCGGGCACCTATGGTTTTTCAGATTATTAGGCATTAAAGTCTAGAAAGTAAGCTTTTATGCACATAGAATTCAAAAACCATGGGTGCCCGTTTTTTTTGCAAGGGAGTATAATTATAATAACAACTCTCTTTTTGCGTCGTGGATTAAAAAAGTAACTGGCTGTCAATTTTACTTGCAGAGTGAAAGCGTGGGGTCGAGCCCTGGGCGAGGAACTGTGGGGTCTCAAGGTGTCCCTCACGAAATCTGATCAAATAAAAGCCGTAAGTTCATAATTAACATAATAAATGCCATTATCTTATCTGTTGTACGTATCCTAAAATGACAAACTTTGTATAATTTGTTGTGCGATTCGATTCAGAGTCAGTTCAGGTTTTAGCTGTCATTTTTAGTATGGATCTGACAGCGAGCGAACCTAACTGAATTTGAATTGAATCGTATTAAGACTTCATGGTAAGGCCTTAACGTTGTCATTACTACCACAAAGCTGTGGTGTCTGATGTGTGGTAGCGTAGTAGTATAAATGTTTGTTTGTGCATCAAATTTCTTTAATTTTAAAACTTATTTTATACTACTTTACTAGGTAGGTAGGTACTACTATTTTGTAAACGTTATTCTATTTTATTTTATTCTATTCTATGAAAGGATGAATTTACTTTAGTGTCACAGTTTGAGATGTCATTTTTCGGCGAAGGAGGACATGATAAAACGTTTATTTTCCATCAGATTGCTTTTTTTTCGGTTGATTTTCTCTTTGATTTTCCGGGTCAGAGGGGAACCGGCGGGCAAGCCGCTGTAATTGCCTATTAACGATAGCAAATGGCCCTACTGAATTCGTCGACCTAATGCTTAGGTACTTTTCTATTTCTGGATTAGTCGTCGATAAATTTCACCACCAATGTTTGGCAAGGCAAATAACCTTATTTTAATTAATTACAAATAATGACTTTACACACGATAATGATTTATATACTACGTATTTTTAAAGTATTAAAATCATCAAACATTAAAACAATGAGAACGAAAAAAGAAAGAAGACATTTATTTATTTTGCAAGACACACAATTTTATAGAAAATAAATATGAGCGTAGCTCTGCTGTGCTGTTTATGATCTTAAATATCTAGACTAGAACAAATAAATTTAAGCACAAACTTCTTGTCCTAACCTTAAATTACAGGCATCCGCTTAATGATTTCAAACAGCAGCAAATCCCTTAACTTTATAATTTTTGAAATCAATTTACCTGATTTTTTAAAGTACGTCATTCCAAAATACTGCTCAAAGGTGGTAAAAAGTTGCGTTGAATTTAAAATAAGAGTAGTAGTTAGAAGAAAACTACAGCTGTCATTAATTTATTCATCTGCTCGAAAAGTTAATTTGAACTCTACTATCTATTGCAGTAATACACAGATGTTTACCAAATTCAAATGGTACCTATCTCCAAAAATCGGTCCCCGTTTAGTAAATAGTTTATGGTCGATTAGGTGAGGTTGTGGCGACGTTGAGTAAATACGTATCGAGTCTCTAGCGGATATTAATGAAGAGCTTGAAGAAGGTCTGGCAGGATGGTCGGCAAGTGAGATTGATCGGATTTTTGTTTCTAGTTCATTTATACATTTATTCATACACATTTTAAGTCATGTTCATTTTATTTTCGGTGTTACGTGATAGGGTGGTAGGTACATGACACCCTGTCAGGGAATACAATGTCTATACTAAAGCTATGAACTAAGCTACACTATCTGGAAACTAACCAAACTAACTGGAAGAAATCCCTTGTAGGGATAAGTTCGCCTTTGTACATTTGTGTTGTCCTGTATTCACCTTTTTCATGTGTTTTATGTACAATAAAGAGTTATACATACATACATACATACACTATTACAGCCATTAACTCGTTAATTAAGGATTACATGGAAGTCACTACGGGCAGTAAAAAGGTTGCATAGGACATTTTCGAGTAGGTATTAGTCTTATGCCTTGTACATACCACCTATTCTCTGTTGATTGTTGTAAGTACTATTAAATTGTTACGTGCAGTGAACAAGGGTCACCGACATAGCCAAGCGAATTAGCTCGTTGAAGTGGCAATGGGCAGGCCATACAGCACGGGGAATAGAGATGGTCGTTGTGGCCGAAAGGTTCTCGAGCAGAGGTGGACACATGACCTGGTTAAAGTATAGCAGGTTGACATAGGATGCAAGCCGCTTCCAACCGAGGCAATTGTCTATGGGGGAGGCCTATGTCCAACAGTGGACGTCCTATGGCTGATAATGATACTTACTTACAGTATATGCTTTTATACACCTCGACGCTCTGTAACTCAGTTATCAATGTTACGAATGAGGCTATAAAGTGATAACTTATGAGGTATACAAGTGTTAAATATGCTAAGGTACTCGTAGCTATAGCTTTGTAAAATACGCTGTATATATTAGTAAATTAGATAGTGTTTCTTTGCAACTTGAGAAAATATAACCCGTGTGCTCATTGCTCACGATTTTGCGAGTATGCGGTATTTTAGTACGTTCAATGTTCGAGTAGGTTCCCTATTTTGTAAAAAGTACTGTAAACAGTCAATATATTTACGCGGACAAGCAGCTGAAAAGTTTACCATGGATAAACTTGAGGAATATCGATTAGAGGTGTACCTATGCGTGACTGAGTACAATTTCGACGACTGTTTAATTTCCGAAACACGTTGTTTACCATGTTGCCTAGAACCAAATTCAACATAAATAGTTCAGCATACGGTTGTTTTTGTTACCACAACGCCAATACACTGACCAGGCGATTTGTTGCTTTCTGAAGCAAGAAAGTTTGCATAATTTATTCATATTCCAACCTGGTTCCTTCCAAGCTGTAGGCTTATTACGTAACTCGCTCACAATCGCCATCGTATTCATTTTGACAGTTCTTGTATGAATGTGACAGCTAGCTGATTCCGATGCCAATTGTCAGCCCATACATGAACTGTCAGAATGAAGATGATGGTGATCGCGAGTTCGCGAGCGAGTTACCTACATAGTAAGCTTGCTGGTCTGGGAGCAAAGAAAAAACGTAGAATGTACCACAGTTGCTTCTCTTTGCGCGCAGATGGTAAAAGCCCATCGAGGGAATAGGCGAAGGTCTTAGGAATCGTGTTATAGGCGATGCGTGGTATGATATACCTAGTATGGTGGAAGTAATGTGGAAGTATGTAACTAAGTATTACAGTCTACTATATTAATTAACGAGACACTTATGTATATGTATATATTACAACGATCTGTACTGTGTTGTTTCAGAAATACAAAGAAATGAATGCAGGCGTAAAAAAGAAAGATGGAAGACAAATATTGAATTCCTCATTGGAGTCAGTTGCGACGATGCTAACAAAAAAAATCAACGCAGTGAAGGTAATCAATCTTATTTTAACGCACCATATACAGTCAACAAAGTTTAAAAAAAGAACCGCCTTCAAATGCAGCCTATTTCCGCCTATACATTTCGTAATAAATTGTGTTTATTACGCTTCTACACAAATTTCGAATCAAATTACCTTTCGGTGAGCGCTACCTACCTACTTACTTATATGTTTGAAGTCGGTGCCTCAGCCTGCGCCACCACCCACGCTCCCATCATAACATCGTTATACCTATGTGGCATGGGTGGCAGAGGTAGACCTGGTCTATGTGCCTATACACAACACATAGTAGCTATTCGGCTTGGTACTATTTGAGCTGAGGCACCCACTACACATACATAAATAAGCAGGTAGCGCTCACTGAAAGCTATTTGAATTTAAAATTTCTGTAGTAGCGTACATCATCATCATCAGCCCGTTTCAGTCCACTGCTCGACATAGGACTCTCCCATAGCATGCCATTGGGCTCGATCTTCAGCGTAATTAATACAATTTATTACGAAATCTATAGGCGGATTTAGGCTACATTGAAGGTGGTTCCATTTTTTTTTATTCGGTTAAAAATGTAGGGCCATGAAGAACCTTGTCGCAATAACGCTGTGGTATTGCAGCTGTTTGCTTGGGTTGTTGTTGATGGTTATTTAATTGCAGTGTATCCACGCGAAGGCTAAGGAGTTAGTGCGGGAGTTCCATATGAACAATGAGACAGTGGAATCCAACTTCACATACTGCTCCGCCAAATATTCAAACTTTACATATGAAGACGGTACCAATTTGACGAGGACCCAAGATCCCGCCTTCGTGGAGAGAGAATACAAGCACTACCTTCCGAGCAACCTCGAGAGGGACTCTCACTTTTACAACATAAGCGTCAATACAAACATTAGCTGCGTACATGTCCCCACCAATATTTATTTTAAAGGCAAGTTGTATAATTCAAAACGTTTTATTTTCATGTACTCGATATGACCTGAAATATTTTAAAATCACAAAACATTTTTGTAGAAAACGACACAAGAGACGCTATAGTGTGGTCAAAAGGCCTTAATGACATCTTCATAAAGAATTACCAAGCCGATCCGTCTCTTTCGTGGCAATACTTCGGCAGCGCGCACGGCATCCTGCGCTTCTATCCCGGAATGCCGTGGAACATGAAGGAGACCGCCGACATCTATGATTGCCGCGTGCAGTCCTGGTACATTGAGGCCGCCACTTGCTCTAAAGACGTCATTGTCCTCTTCGACGTCTCCGGTTCAATGACCGGATTCAAAAACTACGTCGCTCGAACCACCCTGAAGTCACTATTGGCCACCTTATCTAACAATGATTACGTGAATGTGTTTGCCTTCAAAAAAGAAACCGAGAAAGTGGTGGAATGCTACGACAAACTAGTACAAGCGACCAAAGAAAATATTGAAACTATATTAAATGCCCTAACACCAACAAATGGTGGGAAAAAGCATAAAATTCCATTAGACGGCAACGCTAACCTTACTAAGGCTTACAAAAAAGCGTTTGAGACGCTGCAAAAGGTGAGCCGAGTTAATTTTTGATAATCACATAATTACGCATGTTGTCACAATAACGTCATTGCTAATTATCGTAAGATGTGGTTAAACAAACAATTGAAATTACAAGCAAAATTGGAAGGGATTGAGAGCGTTTGTCTCGCCCTAATGCATCAATCTTGCTCACACCTTACGTAGTACGTTACTATTCACCATAGAGAAATTAACGATTTGATATTTGTTTCTATGCTGTTTACTGTCGCTTTAGGTGGACCCTCACTAATCAATACCGCGAGTCTCAGGCTTATTGTTTTTGTACTGCAGAGAAGGGAGGAGACGAACTGCAACGTCGCCAGCACCGTCGGCTGCAACCAGTTGGTGATGCTGATTACAGACTACGTTCCAGGGAACCTTTCGGAAGTCTTCGAACAGCACAACCGCGAGGTGGTCGATGGCAAAACCTACACACCCGTCAGAGTGTTTACTTATCTTATAGGGAAGGAGGTGACCAATGTAGAAGAGATAACATCAATGGCTTGTAACAATAGAGGTAAGTAATTATACGAACGAATACATTCAACGAGCATTAAAATTGACGATTATCGCAGTAAAATGTTGCAAATACACAAACAATAGACAAACAATAAACAATAAACAAATCCTAGCCAGCAGAGCTTTGACTGTTGTATTCCAGGGTAAGAAAGCCGGATAAACGAAGGGTTTCGTAGATAAAAAGAAGTTGAAATGGTATCTGCAAAGGTCGATAACTCGTTTACATAAGATATTGTATCTATACAGGAAAATTGTGACAGTTATGTCCATTTGTGCAAGAACCGCAGTCGTCGATATCTCAGAAACTCAGAAAGAAAGGTTGTCGAGCTGTGAGTTCGCGAACTCACTCGCACATCTGCCACCCCTTTAAAATCTGCTATAAGTATTTAAATGAAATAAAACCTAGAAAAAAATCCATTCGGGCAGGTTACTTCGTGCACATTCACTCTGTGGAGGAGGTGCAGCAGCAGGTCTTGAAGTACATTAACGTGATTGCGCGCCCCATGATCCTGGACGGCAGCCCCCCACCACCGACATGGACCCACGCCAATATTGACGCAACGGTACGATAAACTAAAAAGACCATATTTTTTATTATTATTATAGCGAGTAGCGTAATGCATCGGCTCTACTCGTACTCCTGGGTCACTGGGCTCCTCGATGTTATTCACCGCGCTGTCGCAATATGCGATGTAGACGTCTCTCTTCAGGTCATAACGAGAGAGGAAGAGGGAGAAAGATGCTAAGCATGGCGAGTAGCATAACCTGAGACATTGCGAGTCTCTGCCTGTTTTCCTCGCCACTTTCCATGTCACTCTTCGGTTGTGTGGTGCTGGCATTAGAGAGACGAGATCAGAGTATCAAAAGCACGACCACCAAATTATATTAGTGTGCTCGTTGTAGGAGGATACTCAAATTTATAAGACACTTAAGGTTATTCTCTACTAAATCATTCATAAAACGTAGGGAATGTGCTCTGGAAAATGTAAAAAAAATATTAATAGTAAGTAGGTATGTATATTCGATATAATTATTTTAGTGATCGGATGTTTTGATCTTCCAGATATATTGAATTTATCTTTTGTAATAATATATGAAAAAGTAACCCAAGATGAACCCGTCAAATTATTTTTTTGTTTTTACAGAGAACCAAAAAATGGGGAGTCAGCTCAGACATCTCTAAGGTAAGATTAGAATTTTATTATTGTCAAAAAAATCCTCGTCATCCATTCAGGTTTCAAACATAGTCACCACACCAATAATCTTTTATTTCATCTGACACTGTCATCCACGCATTATTGGTTCATGCAATGTTAAATAGACACAGATCTCTCTACTCTAAACACTCTGTTGGCATCGTTGTGGCACCCCCCTAGTTATCGAATCGATTAACGACTAGCACTATGTTCTACATTGCGCATAAGTACTTACAACTTGCAACTGTCTTTCTTTCCTCAGAGCCTCAGACTAAGGTCGCCAGGCATCGTATCCTCTGGAGAGAGATCTCTTTAATACCCGCCCTCCCTACAATATAGCATAACTTTTCCACGCCACGTCAACGGCATTCGTTGCGGACAAAATACCACCACAAGTAGATACATAAGTAGGTACCGTGTAGTAGGACCCACGTCCAAACGAGACCAAAAACATGCCATAACATGGAACAGAATTTATTATATTTCATGTGCACAGTAGAAACCGGTTCGTTTTCAAGCTTTCGAAACTCATTTGTGCTTCCAAATCGTTTCAGCACGATGAGGACAAATTGGTGACGTCGGTGGCTATTCCCGCGTTCGACTCCACGTTCAACCAGGATGCCATCTTGATCGGCGTGGCGGGCACCGACGTGCCTATCGATAGCATCGCCAAGCTTGCGCAGCCACACCAGGTTAAGTATTTTATTGTACGAAAAAAACATCACCAACCCGCTCAAGTCTTTAACATTACGAGTACCTAGTAAATATTTTCTGGATGGTTTATCATTATTTGTACCTTTACGTTGAATTCGGGATAAATTTTGCTTTCTTTTCTGGTCACAGCTTGGCGTCAATGGTTATTCCTTCATCGTCAGTAATAACGGATACTTGCTACTACATCCACTTCTTAAAACATCCGTAAGTATTCCACTGGGAACTTGTACGTCAGGGACTTTAGGGATGAGCTCAATTTTGGTCACAAAAATGAAGTTTTAGAATTGTGTTTTACGTTGCATTTTGGGGCCCTGAATCCAAAGAGTTAATTGATCGAACCCTGCTATACATTTCATGCAATTCGAACTTTCCGCTTGCACTAGTAAACTGGGCTTTACTTTTAGGGATCAACTTCAGACTTAGATATAACTAATATATACGTATTATTCGTGTTCCAGATAAACGGGGAGCTTCAAGAGAACTACAACAGCGTTGATTTTGTGGAGGTGGAACAGGTAGACGATGGCAAGGGCGCGCGTGACCTCGGAGACAAGATCAAGTGGCTGCGGCAGAACCTGACTAACGGAGAGGATGGGAACATGACGGACGTCGAAGTGCTCTTTCACTACGACGAAATGAGGTACCATCACAAACCCTAGCCTTACATACTAGCAGCGTTTATCGTTATTATTAACATCCCATAAACATTCCATGTTTTCTTCCATGCTGGTCTTGGACTAAAGAAAAAACATAGAATGCACAGTTGCATCTCTTCCCGCGTAAGGTCTTTTCATTCTTAACTGTCCTATTTGGTAAACAAAATTCTAACCTAAAAACGTCTCATTTTTGTTATTTTATAACTATTTCATCGTAACGTAAACAAAAGGAACTGGAGTTAAAATATCAGTAAAATTATGTACATAATATTGCCTCAGGTTTATTTGATAACATAATACACCTTATTATTTACAAAAAAATGTACATTGAGGTTAGAATTTTGTTTACCAGATAGGACAGCTAAGAATGAAAAGACCTTAGATGGTAAAAGCCCATCAAGGGAATGGGCGAAAATCTTGGGAATCACGTTATAGGCGATGCGGCTAGCAACCCATAACTATTTTGATTCCCCTTTTCCACCTATATGCCTACAATCTTGCTAAACGCGGCCTTTAGTCTTGTTATCTTTAGCTCTGTCTGCCCCGTAAATTATTTGATTTATGTATGTACCTATGTATGCAGGCATAAACATTAGTATGGTAGCTGTATTAGTAACTGGTACATAAACAGAATATAAGTGCCTATTAGACATATACCTAACAGTTGCTACATTTCGAAAAAATGTTGTATGCGATCTGTTTTTTATAAACCTACGTACTTAAGCGTTTTATCAGAAACAGATAATTAATTAATATTTATTATACCTCCATCCGTAACAAAGCCAACAGGTGTATACTCAATATTTAGTAAAATATTCGAAGTTCGTTTCGTGCCGTTCTGTTCACGCTAATAGTCATTAAGAGAGAGTGTGTCACAAACATTAGAGTAGCGCTTCTGGTGCTAGGCTCACAGAAACTATTGATCAGTGAGGGCCAGGTATAAAAAATACAGTTCTAAAATTGAATCTTGACCCTAGATATTGATACCTAAAGATTCTCTTACCACTATTTTAATACGTAATCAATTAAGATATTTATATGTTCAAGATCGACCTTTTTTTCACAGGAGGATATCTCGCGTTAAGCACGACTATTATTTTCGTGGCTTGAACGAAACACCGTTCTCGATGGGAATCTCTTTGCCCAAGGGATACGGGGATACGGAGCTAATGCTTAATGACAACCCCCTTGAAGCGACGCAAGGAAAATCCCTCACGGGCATAAACGTGACAGATTATTTCAAATATAACTACAGGGTTCATCCCGATTGGTAAGTTAAATTTATGGCGTCACGAAAGCAAGAGTACCTTTCTTATTTAACTATCGAAATCAGTTTAATTCTGTAAGGTAGGCCTCGAAGGGCTGCGCTTTTGGAAGGACCACCATTTTGTTAGAAGAATGCGCCACAAGAAACAACGATATAATGTTGAAATGAATGTTTACTCTTTCTAGGGTTTACTGCAAGTACCATTACCTGGAGGGGCACGAGTCAGGAGATCCTGAAATAGAAATTTGGAAGTTCCTGGTCAATATATCGAAAAACCAAACAGATATTTCAAAGAAACAGTATTTGAAGGAAGCATCAGAAACATTTTCAGAAGAAAGTAAGTATTTCATTACTTCTGTGGAAAATATGGGTGTTGCTTTGGTCTGATAATGTGTGTAACGGAATCGTATAACTTAATAATAATGTAGTAACATTAACACTGTATCAGCCATTTCTAAGGTGCCGACCTAATTCATTTGTTAAACTTTGGAAGTATAGGCTCTTTTTTGTTTAAGTGTTGGCAGTTTTAAGATCCCATCACGATCTACAGCTCTGGTGCAGTTTTAACTGTAGTGAAGGTAATCATACTGTATTATTCCAGCACATTGCGGAGACGCTAAAAAGAAGCTTGGCAAAGACGATTACTACTGCAACGAGGATCTTGTGAAGCAGCTAGTGTTTGATGCTAAACTGTCAGCGCCTTACTTCCAAGAGTGGACAGATCACACAGCGTACGAAGAGGAACTGGCGAAGAAATACGACGTCAGTGTTCGATTTATTATGACCTCTAGCGGACTCACGAGGTGGCATTACCTGTACGATGATGACAAGAATGAGCAGGTCAACCAGACTGGTTCGCGACTGAAAAATTATGATGGCAAGTGAGTTACAAAGAAAATGAAATTTTGTTAAAACAATGGCAGAATAAGTAGAAGTATTATAAGCTAGCTAGGTGATTACCAGTAGGCTTATTGTCTAACTCGCTCGCGATCACCATCGTGTTCGTTTTGACAGTTCTTGTATGAATGTGACAGCTAGCTGATTCCGATGCCAATTGTCGGCCCATACGTGAACTGTCAAAATGAACGCGATGGTGATTGCGAGCGAGTTAGACAATAAGCCTACTGGTAGGTTACGTAGGCTTAGGAAAAATTCCGAACTTTTCTCGGAGTAAGTAGTTGAAGTATCAAAAAATGTAGTTTTAGTGGACTATATATCATCATCATATCAGCTGGTAAAGTCCATTGCTCGACCTTACCTTGCCCCGTGGCGGTTCTAAAGGGGCTTCTGAGCCATATACTATGCAAGTAGGGGAATTTTAGGTCAGTAGGTATTAATGACAAAGCATTTAAGTTAAGATTTTGAAGAGGCTCGGAAAAAATACGTTCGGTAGAGTACTCCTTGGTAAAATTATAATTTTGCTGTTACAGAGTATTTGGAGACCTATACTCAACCACAATAGAAGTAACGCCATACAAAGCAGCAGTCCTCCAAAGTATGATCAACCGCAATTCTCTCGTGGTCGCCACTCCGCTCCCCGTCTTGGACGAGACCATTGACGACCCAGACCCCGTCGTTAAGGATAATGACGTCACCCTTACCGCTAGTTATTCCATTTTCTATAAAGATCGCAATAATGAGACTCCAGCGTCAGTCGTGGGATTCCAATTTTCGTTTTCGCACTTTAAAAATAGATTTCTGGAAATCACCCAGTCTATGGATGATAATGTAAGTTGAACAAGGGAACTACACCGACGAGCAACAATAACGGGTGTATGAAAAGGAACCTGTTATTTTTGCTCGTCAGTATAGTAGTATAACATTTGATGTTGAAAATACCTATACCTGCATTTGTTGCACCTTATGATTGCAAGTGTTTTTTTTGAGTATTTATACTCTTAGATCGTTATTGGCATGAATATATAATTATATTTTTGAACATGAAACTACTGTGAGACTCAATCATAATTACACAAACCGATAATTCACGTATAAAAGTCGAGTAATGCTCGACATGTTTCGGACTATATTATATTCATTTAGGTATTTAAAAAAAGGCAAACAAATTAATCAAGAAATTACATTATTATTTCATAATTAATTAGCAAAGTGAAAATATTTAGATTTTTAAAGTGTATATTTCAATAAAAAGACATGTCAAGATAGTTTACCTTTTTTTAAATACCTAAACGAATGGAGTATAGTTCGTCCTACTTTTGACAATAATAAAAATGACGATGGAAACGAGGGTAGTTTGTGCGCCGCTGTCAGTTGCGTCATTGCGTCAAGAAGCCGCGCGAGCAGAGCGTTGGCGCGCAGTGTACGTTTCGTTGCCGCCGGGGTAAGCGCTCCAAGAGGAAGGACTAGGTACGAACTGGTCCATAACATGTCGAGCATTACTCAACTCTTATACGTGTGTTATCCGATTGTATGTATGTATGTATGTATAACTCTTTATTGTACATAATTAATTTCACAGGTTTGTATAATTATATATATTTTTTATACGACAAGGAAGGCAAACGAGCAAGTGGGTCACCTGATGGTAAGCGAGCACCACCATCCATGGAAGCCCGCATATTGTTTTAGGAAGTGCGTCTTTCGGAAAAAAAAATATATAGGTACATGTACATATTGTACATTTACAGAACCATTAATATAACTGTATCATTTTCATTCTTACCTGTCCTATTTGGTAAACAAAATTCTAACTTCAAAACGTCTCATTTTTGTTATTTTTTAACTATTTCATCGTAAATAAAGGAACTGGAGATAAATTATCAGCAAAATTATGTACAAAATATTACCTCAGGTTTATTTGATAACATAATACACCTTATTCTTTACAAAAATTTGCATATTGAGGTTAGAATTTTATTTACCAAATAGGACAGGTAAGCATGAAAATGGTATATTAGTTACACCTTTAACACTGTGTACGGTAATGTTTACTCGGGAGTTGTATACACTAAAGAACATTAATTCTTAGAGTAATATTTACGTCAAAGACGCATACATATATTCAAATTCAGAATTTGCCACAAATTCATAAATACAAAGCGAACCATTCTGAACTTCCAGCATGCAGCAGTGGGATGTTTTGGACAACTTTATATGGTGATGGCCTTTCAGTCACGATAGCAACCTACAATTTTCATTGGAGTTTATAGTTTAATTTAATTTAATACCTATGTTTCTATGTTCTAGTCTTTGTCATGCAACAGCACCGACTACGATTGTTACGTGATAGATAGTTCTGGCTACACGGTCCTATCAATGGTAATGGACGAAGTGGGCCAATTCTTCGGCGAGATCCAGCCTCATGTTTTGCAATCCTTTATTGACAAGAAGATATTCGAATATGTGGAAGTGTTCAATTACCAGGCTTTGTGTCCAGAGTCAATTATTATTAAAAATGAAACCAACAGCTCGTGGATGTTGAATACGGTAGGCGTTGTACAAACAAGTTTGGTTTAGCTTTTTGTAGACTATAATAATATTTCATCATTTTATTTGCAGCCGTGGAGTTTAATGAAGTGGTTTCTAACTGAACTGTTATTCATTGTATTCGATGTCTACCATTGGAATACATATGCATATGCAAATACTATAGGCGAAGGTACGGTTACACATTACACGAATTAAATTAGGACTTTTTTTAGGCACTTCCGTTATCAACCTTTCCCTTTCCACAGATACAGAAGTAAAATCCGATGAACCAATAAAAAATGAATCAATAAAGGCTGCAGTAAAAGAGAAAATATTTTCATGCGATCACTCGATCAAATTGTACATATTGAACCAGACGTACTTTTTGAAGACTGTCGAAGCTTCACCAATCGTGTACGAAGAGGAATCAGGGATGTGTCATCCTCCTTACTGGGCTTCCTATGTGAAGAATACAAATTTGATGTTGGTGGTAGTGGAGAAACACGACGACTTATTTCCTGAGCCGCCTCTGTGTGAACTTCCGCCTATGACGAAGCCGAAGGCGACCACCGATTCAATTACAAGTCTAGAACCTTGCCACAAGTTGCAGTTGGGAGAGCTGCCAAGAAGACGGCTCGAAGGCTGTTTTACCTACCATGAAAACGTAAGCATTTAGATAATGGATTGATGCTTTATTGAATCTAAGTATACTTACATTCTTATTTGTACTCTTTCGTATATACTGGCAGGTACTTACAAATCGGAGAAATTTACATATAGGATCTGGTTGACCGAACTTTGCTCGGTTTTTTTTTAGTAGGTACGTTTTCTAATAATGAAACCTAACTGGATATATTTATTGCCCCCGAAACTCACTGCAAGCCAAATTTCATGAAAATCGTTGGAGCCGATTCCGAGATCCAGATTATATATCAAGAATTGCTCGTTTAAAGGTATTAGATGGATATAGGTATATTTAATGCTCAGTCTGTTCATAACGTGGCAGCTTAGTGAAATCTTAAAGAAAGAAAGATTTAAAGTTTGTTACAGGCCAGAACCGGGGTCTGCGGACCTGCCTTCATTTTTCTTTTTGTGGTATTGCAGGAGACGTATCTTCCAAGGTCGGCATGTGGGCGTGGTACCACGGCGGTGGCTGACCCCCATGCTATAGCGCTCACGACCCTGCTGGTTGCTGTGGCTACAAAATTATAACTGGACGACCGGCTCTAGAAGCTCAAACTCGCTGTTAGCCTTCTTTTAAAAAGCTCAGCACCGCGTAAGCGAGATTTGTATTTCGCTGAGTATGCTTTGTCATATCGCGCCATGCCCGCAGCGTGACAAGGCTTTTACTTTTAATGCATTCACTGTCAGTTGTGAGGGGGGGTTACCATGACGTCTTAATGCGATTCAGTTTAGGTTCGCTCGCTGTCACATCCATACTAAAATGACAGCTAAAACCTGAACTGAGTCGGAATTGAATCGCATTAAAACGCCATGGTAAGGCCCCAGAGCAGCAGGCTTATTACGTAACTCGCTCGCAATCACCATCGTGTTCATTTTGACAGTTCTTGTATGAATGTGACAGCTAGCTGATTCCGATGCCAATTGTCAGCCCATACAGAACTGTCAAAATGAAAACGATGGTGATCGCGAGCGAGTTACGTAATAAGCCTGCTGAACTGAGTCGGAATTGAATGGCATTAAGACACCATGGTAAGGCCCCAGAGCAGATATTCAGGTGGCGCAAACCCACATGTGTGTTCAAATTGACAATATTTCAATTTTTTTAGTGCTACTTTTTATTGTCTGGCTTAAAAGGACGCACAATTTAAAACACCCATATTTTTATATATTTGTGAAAATCTTGTATTTTCGTGGAAAAATCAATTTAAATCGTTGCTCGAGCAGAGAGGGCGTATGTCACAAACGTCAAAGTATTGGCGAAATGACGTCACTGTCACTGTTTTGTTTCGTACACTTAAAAAAACGTTGAAATAATTACATGCATTACATTACATTACATTAATTGACTGACAAATCCTATGCTTAAATAGTTTGACAGTGAATGCAGTCGTCTATGTCATTGTCAATGAACGTCATAACGAGCTGACAAACTTAAACAGAATACCTCACAAAAAATATTATTTAAAACGAAAACTTGCAAAAAACACATCATTATTGCCCGGCAAACAGTTATCTAGTGTTTCCGATGGCAACAAAGCCGAGTTGTGTGCGAATGAATTAACCGTCAGCTGTCGGCAGTGTTTTGTTGTGAAAGTTGTAAATGCCAAACGGAAACCCGGAAGACAAGGTTTTTTATAATGGCAGTATTGGACCGGCTATTGGACGTCATTTCCCGTTTTACATAGATATTTTGCTAATTTTTCCAAAAAATATTGTATAAAAAATCCAAAACAAAATTTTTTGTGTTCTACAAGCGCTTCTCTCGAAATGGTATTTGATTTATGGAAATTAAAATTTTTGAAATATTGTCAAGCACGACATCGGTACTTGGCAGAAGTCACGTACCTACTTAAACGCGTATAAGCGAAGCGTTCCTGACAGTGAATGCGTTAAGTAAAATATCGCTTACGCGCTGCTTTTATACGATGAATGAATTAGATGGAAGCTTTGTCGCTGTGCTCACCCTACTGTTTCAAGGGACGCAAAAAAGGCATTAAGCGACAGTCGAAAAAGTGGCAACCGTGCTGCCGCCTGAACACCAAGCGTGTGACGTCGCGTTTCGTTTTGTCGCTAAGTGAAAAATAATTTAAACGAATTGAGACCCTCCTTCTTTGGAAGTCGGTTTAAAAGGGAAGCTTTAACTCAAACCACTATGATTTGAATGACACATGGTACTTCACGACCATAAGTAAATGTTAAAAATAAATAAATATAATTTTGAAATAGGGCATATAAAACAAGATTAAGGTACTTAAAAGTCGTGAGATATTATGGCTTATTCTGATCATAATAACATAATACACTACGACGAATAGGTATACCTATCGTTAAATTTGACAAAAAGACTAAATGGTAACCGTGCTACTCGTAGTGGTCTTGGTGCATATATCAGCCCATTTGTAGAGTCGAGGGCATAAATATCGATACAGCAAAACTCGTTAAATATATATCACCGACCTTATTGTTTAAGGCATAAAGGTGTTTTGATGATTTTGACGTCTTGGTAATGTACATATATTTATGCCCTCGACTGTACCTGCCTCTGTTACTTGCGGAATAAATGTTGTTGCATTACAATTTTTCTATTTTTTCCAAACAATTCCACTCCAACAATATACCTACTATTTTACATCAATACCGATCTGTTAACATTTGGACTTCCACCATGACTAAAAGGTTTAAAAGAGACCACATTTTAGAATTCACCCTGATTACAGTTTGTCTATAAAGTCGTGTCATTAAAAAGTGGCAATACTGTAGTGTCGTCCCGTTTTCTCATACTTGTAGATTAGAAAGGGACGACACTACAGTATTGCCATTTTTTAATGACACGACCTTATAGACAAACTGTATATTTTGCAGCCACATTTCAAAAAATACCTAAATTACAACGGAGTTTGTAGTTTCTTAAATATTCGCTTTGTCCAAAATGGTTACTTACTGAAACCTCTTCATCATTTTTAAAAACCTATCTACCTTAAGTGCCTATACTGTGAAGCGCCTTGAGGAGGCACTTTTACTAGTACGGGAAGGTATAGCTCGTACGGCAGGCTTATTAAGTAACTCTCTCGCGATCGTAATAGTGTTCACTTTGACAGTTCATGTATGGGCTGACAATTGGCATCGGAATCAGCTGGCTGTCACATACAAGAACTGTCAAAATGAACACGATGGCGATTGCGAGCGAGTTACGTTATAAGCCAGCGGCACTATACATATACTTTTGTCCAATTAATTAAAATGCATTTTTGAATATAACATCGGTATTTTTAATATTCTTTTTATGTTTTGCTCTTTTCTTTTTAACTTTAACTTTAACTTTTAACTTTAACTTTACTTCTAATATTTAAATTAAGAATTCAATAAGGAGTAAAGACTTTACATCTTCTTTCCTCCACTCGGGAAAGAGAAAGATAAATGAACACCTAACTAACTTAGGAATTCACAAAATTGGGTGTCCACTGCTAGTGCTAGTGGTAATGGTAAGCTACACTTTCCGCTATGACCACTTTACAATACAATGACCACAACGACTACAATAACAAAATATTACATTAAAGTTGGTCAATCAGAAAATGGAACTTGGTTGCGCAAAACTTAAGTCATAATCACAACCTCATCTTATTTTACTATAACTACTTTCATAAACAAAACTCATTGAGCGGCTGTCTGTTATACAGTCCGTTACTAGCAAAGTGATAAAGTTATGATTATGACATAGATTATTTCTCAGCAATTAGGGTTCTATAGACTGACCGCTTATCTGTGTCCTCGCCCGCGCGGATACAGGGGCGCAGGCGCAGGGTAGGACGACAAAGGTAACCGAGAGCGGTGCGGGCGGCAGGAGCACTAGCACTACCCGCTGTGTCTAAGTACTTACTTCCCTTTCCATTTTTTTCGACATACCTACTCGTAGGCACTTTTTAGCAAGTAGTGAGTATGTATGTATAACTCTTTATTGTACATAAAACACATACCTACCATAAGTTACCATATCATTCGGTATTTTTGTTTTAAAGTGCTTTTGTATTCCAAATACTTAATTACCACAACCTTCCACACATTGTTATTGGTAAAAGAAAATGGTGTCCTTGCGGCACGGTGACCCAGTGAAATTGTAGGTAAAATCGATGCAGAGTGCAAGAGTAAACACAACTGTCCTTGCATGTGTGTGTGCTCACAGTACAGTAGATACACAAGCTAGGACAGTGTTCCCGTAGCGAGCGACGTGAACACAGCGCATGCCCGCCCGCACCGGAGCCACGCACGCGCGGTACAGCTCCGAAACGAGAACTCGACGAACAAGTGAATAAAATACCAAGAAATATAATCCAACTACAAAAATTACCATGGAAGGATATTGCTGATCGACCTATAGACCCAGGGGCCAAATTAGTTTAAGTGTTACTGATGTGCAAGCTAGTCGGGACGTTTGCGTTGCTGCTGCTCCTCTCGCTTGACTCCCGCGACTGCTCAGCGAGTGTCCAGAATGATAAGATATCTTTCAACAGGCAAGTAACTTGTAATATTAAATTAATCTCCCGAAGTTCGCACGCAGAGTGTTATAGGATGGGCAATAGCAATTGAATTAGATAAAATATTATCTAATTCAATTAAGTGAACGCCAGAATTATTATGATGGTGAAGGCGCTTGCGAAAGAACGTGGGCGGGACGGGAATACGTAACTTAAATACCTACTTAGAAAGTAATTTCCATTTGGCGACAGAAAATAATAGCACCGATGACTACTTGTTTCATAATAATTCTACATAATTATTCATAGAGAGGTGTATTAAATACAAATATTCTTCGTAAAAGATAATTAATTATAGCTTAACAAAACTTTTAAACAATTGGAGAGGCGTATTCCCAACGGTGGACAAATTACACGCTGGTGAAGAAAACGAGAGAAACAAACATTTTGTACATACCTACCTAGCTTGGTGAAAATGAAATTGAGCTGCATTCACCATAACTATGACCATGCACCAGCCAATAGTGCTGATATCGCTGTAGCTATTTTATTAATAATACCCTTGGTGTTTTTTCGTTTACTTAGTGTGCAGGGGTGGGCCGTCAAGCTTGGAACGGAACTATACCATTTCGGTGAATTTATTACTAGAAAGAAAGAGGTTCAAGACGTAAGTATTACACTAACAGACTAAATATACTGTTCACGTCTAATAATATATTATTTAAGTACTTACCACTTCAATTTTTTTATCTTTCATAGACAGATTCAATAGCAATAATGTTATATACGATCATATAAATATTTTTGACGTGTCAAGTGCAAACATATTTAATTTTATCGATGCGTCTGACCAAAACGTTTCAACTTATATATATTAATTTTTTTTAACAGTAAAAATAACCAACGTAAACAAATTTGACATGTCTTTTTTATCGAAAAACACTTTATTAAAAATCGGCAAGTAACTGGAAAATATAAAATCGTAACAAAACCAATCACAAGATTACAGTGATTTTGAATTGTAACTTGCTGGTATTTATTCTTTAAACTGTTTTTCAATAAAAAGATATGTCAAAATTGTTTACCTTTCTTCTAATGTTTGGCAGATTGAAATTTGGCAGACAATTTTCTTCATGTACGCGTACTATGAAACCAATTGAATTTTGACCCACTGTTGATAGAACGTTGTTGCAGTAAACTTCACAATTTAATATAACATCACTATGTCATTTACACATTGGTTCAGGAATAAATTTGTCCGATACCTATCTTTTTTCTGTTTGTATGCGGTGTTTATTACCATAGCATAGCATAGCAAACCTAACGCACCTTCATAAAAATTTACACGATATGCTTAGATTTTTGTCATTTTGCGTTTCAGAGCTTTAAATCAGCTCAAATTGAATCACGCGATGGCGAAAAATTAGTGCAAAGCATGGCAGACGATATTCGTGCTATGATGGAACTCAAAATCAGCGCCGTCAAGAGAATAGTTGAAGCAGCGGAAAACATGGCCTTCGACAAACAGAGCGAGCCGGTGCCCGAGGACTACCAGTTCTATAACAGCAAGGAGATGGACGAGCCTTACGATGACATTTCCGTCACCACGACAGCAGAACCGGATTTCACTCTAGAAAACTGGATCGTCCGGCCACCTACCAAAAGCGCCCATCTGCAACTCAACGCACACTTCTACAACATCCCTGTGAACACTAATTTCAGTAGTGTACATGTGCCCACGAACGTCTACGCTTGGGGTGAGCATAGCATACATTGTATAAAGTTGTGTGAAAAATATTCAGAGTAACATTTGTTTTTTGTTTTCAATCAGCGGATGAAGTGATTAAGGGGATCCATTGGTCGGAAGGTCTCGATACACACTTTATCAACAACTACCAAAGCGATCCAACATTATCGTGGCAGTACTTTGGAAGCTCTACAGGATTTATGCGACACTATCCAGGTTTTTAAAATTCTTAGAAAAATACAATAACATCAATTAAGTAATTCTAATTACAAATTGTTTATAATGGTACCTTGTTTGCAAAACCGTCTCTTATTTTAGCCATGAAATGGAGGGCTGATCCCGTTGATATTTACGATTGCCGTACAAGAGCGTGGTACATGGAAGCAGCTGCCAGTCCAAAAGATGTAGTCATATTGGTAGACCGCAGCGGGTCAATGACCGGTCAGCGAAGAGATATATCCAAACACGTAGTGACCAATATTTTGGATACTTTAGGAAATAATGACTTTGTAAATGTGATGACTTTTGCCGACACCGTGGAAGAAATTGTTCCATGTTTCGAAGACTCTTTGGTTCAGGTACATAATTACGTATAGGTACTACCACCTAAAAAACTTCTTCGAAGAAGTATGACATTGCCTGTGTCCAACATTTGATTATTAATTAACGAATGAGATAGGCATGTTAAGATGCTAAATTCATGTTCAATTTTAGGCTACCATGGGAAATTTACGAGAGCTGAAGTTAGCTTTAGATAATTTTGAAACAAAGGAGATAGCAAACTTTTCAGCAGCACTGACACGAGCTTTTGAGCTTTTGGAAATATATCGGAATAACAGTGGCGGAGCGAACTGTAATCAGGTAAATGTACAACTCAATCCTTGGCCTACCTTTTTCTATTACGTTAACGTTTGGAACATCCCGTATGTTTTGGTAAATCACGTATATTTTTACAGGCTATAATGCTGGTTACGGACGGCGTTCCATATAACTACAAAGAGTTGTTCGAAAAATACAATTGGAAATACGACACCCCTGTGAGGGTATTTACGTACCTGATAGGGCGTGAGGTAAAGGTAGTACCACTTTCAGGTATTTACTGTGTGTCGTAGTCATTGTGCGACCTGCATAATGTCTTCCCTTGTGCCAGTACAGTGTACACCTTGAATGTGGTACAAACTTTCGTTCTTCTCAACTACTTTTCATCTTCTTACCTTTGCATGTATATGTATCCTTACAAACTTCATAATCATAACGCTTTTGCTTTTAGTTTAGTGTTTAGTGGTAGATGCATTGGATTGTATTTTGTTTTTGTATTATTATGTACGTTTGTTGTTGGTATGGGTAATAACTAAATATAAGTTGTATTTTATACGTATTACCTACGTGTAAAATACAACAAAATACTTAATTAGTTCAATGGGCTGCGGTTCGCTTTTCGCGACCCATTTTGGCTAACTTTAGCATGTTATCCTTATAGCGTATTTGAAATGAAATTAATGGCTAATAATTGAAAAAATTATACATATGCATTAGATTTATCGGTGCGGTTAACGTAACCAAAAATATATGAGCACGCTTTACTACCTCAAACAATACGCTTCGATATATGTAGGTATCTGATGGGGACTGAAATAGATATATGATAGATAACTCTAATACTAGGGCAGATTGTCGCAAGGAACTACACGTTGAATTATTGACGGGGCCGAAAGCCACTGATGGCAGTTGGTAACGCGCTATTTTTCCTGATCTCCTCTGCCAAAAAAAAAAAACCGGCCAAGTGCGAGTCAGACTCGCGCACCGAGGGTTCCGTACATTATCTATAAATATCTATAAACCAGTGTAAGCAGAGCCCTGCTCCAAAGCAAAATGTACGCAGTGTGGGGTCATTTTATATTGGTCACTGATATATACAGACATATATACATATTTACGGTTTTCGCAATTATTCCTTAATCTGTGCTATAAGACCTACCTTCATACCAAATTTCAAGATTCTGCGTTCACGGGAAGTACCCTGTAGCTTTTGATTAGAAGTTAGATTTTTTCACAGCTCCAAGGGGCAGTGGACCTGAGTATTTGATATAAATTTCAGCTTGATACCTCCACGCGTTCCTGAGAAAAAGGGTCTTGACAGACAGACGGACGGACGGACGGACAACAAAGTGATCCTATAAGGGTTCCGTTTTTTCCTTTTGAGGTACGGAACCCTAAAAATAGAGACAAAACTACATTTGTCTTGAAAATGTATTATGGTTTTGTTTTAGTACGAGTTTGTAGGAAACTAACAAATTTTGATATGAACACTCATATGAGTGTAGTCGGGTGCTGTAAGTGAATATCTTACCCCCGTGAAAGTCACAGACTAAATGCAATTCGGAGATAAACTATGTATAGGTGACTCCCATCATAAGTGCTTTGTGGGACGTTTATTTCTTTTAAGCTACAACTGAATTTGATGATGATTTGGTAGCGAAAGTTGGGTATGGCAAAAGAAGCATGAAAGTAGAATAAATGCAGTAGAAATGAGAGCGTTAAGAAGTATGAAAGGTGTATCACTGACAGATAGAATAAGGAATAGTGTGATAAGGGAATGTGCTGGTGTGAAAGAAGATATAGTGACTAGGATAGAAAAAAGTATGCTTAGTTGGTTTGGTCACGTAGAGAGGATGGATGAAAGAAGATTAACTAAACAGATTTATATGGGGAGTGTGAATGGGTGCGTTGGGAAGGGAAGGCCTAGGCGGACGTTCCGTGATCAAATTGGGGACGTTTTGGAGAAAGGCCAGGTCAAGAGTACCCGAAACCGACGAGCATGTATGAAGAGATTGATGAATGTGGATGAAGCGAAAGAGGTGTGTCGGGATCGTAGCAAGTGGAACAAAGTAGTCTCTGCCTACCCCTGTGGGAAAGAGGCGTGACGATGTGTATGTGTATGTGTATGAATTTGATGATACTGTCTGTTGTATAAACCACTTTTTTCCTTTTGTTTTTGTGAGATTCACGTCCCGCAGGGACTATTATAGATATTTATTTGGTTTTGGTTGAATAAAACCCACAGAAATTAATTAATTCAGGAGTTTTATTGTAACACTAATGCGCACTAGTATAATGCTTAAGTACAAGAGAGAGAGAGAGAGGGGGAAAGGGCTGCGTTTAGTTACTACAGTTTTTACACTAGACGAGCAAAAATAACGGGTTTATATAATTTTTTTAGCGCCATAGGTCAATTAGTTAAATAATTTACGAGCCTTTTATTAAATGAACGCCTGATTATGAACACAATGCTGCAGTGGAACATTAACGTCGACTCACTAGCGACACTACACGAAGCACCACCACCGATAGTGTAGCACTTGTTTTGGCGGTGTATTGAACTGTCGAGATTGAAAATAGGTGGCAGACGTGCGGGAGGTGAAGTGGATGGCTTGTGCGAACCGAGGGTTCTACGTGCACCTGAGCACACTGGCCGAGGTGCGCGAGCGCGTGCTCGAGCACGTCAACGTCCTCGCGCGGCCGCTGGTGCTGCAGCGAGAGACGCACCCAGTCGTCTGGACCCCCGTCTATGCTAACATCACTGTAAGTACCCGGCCTCTGTCTCCCTTGACTAAGCAGTGTAATTTCGCACATAAATTCAGAGGCTGAATACACTAGGTAACCATACCTTTCTTTAATACCTTTTCTTTAATTAAACTTTCTTTAATATAATAATTAATAACTATTATAGCTCCGAACGGCGACTACAGTCAATGAGTAGGTAATATTGCGTTTGCGTCAAATCAACAGGATCCCAAAGTAGCAGATTATTTATGGGAGCAAAGGGAAAGAGCAGAACAGAAAGAACGATTTATGAGCCAAAGACGCGACAAGTCGCACTTCAACTCTGAAAAGGAACAAGAACGGAGATGGCGAATTACTCAAGTAAATTAAACTTTTTATGCCAATTACGAATACACATTGGAACATAAAATAGGTAACAGGTGTGTGAACATTTCAGATGAAACAGGGTCAGTATAGCGAACTGGGTAACTCTCAGTATCAACTGATGACTTCAGTGTCCATGCCTGTTTACGATCTTCGGCATAACGAGGTGAGTTTGTATCTGTGACGTTAATATTTCAATGTTAGATTTTTTATTACGAAAATCGGGTTTGAGTCAGTGATCAAAAATATATATAAACTAAAGTGGTTTCCACTATATTGCTAAGTGATTTTTAAAGTATTATTATTTTGGTCCTCTGGCTCAAATACCGGTGAACTGGTCCAAAAAGCTATAATGCTGTATTTTTCCGAATTTCTAAATGACCTTCATGCATGATCAGATTCAAAGTGACGTTTCAAAACTCCAGGAGATTGTTTCCAGATTGGTTACATTTCCTTCTAATTGGCCGTAAGATCTGTCTCTTTACCAAACTTTTAGCTTTACTATTTCTTCATGTACTTGATGTATTGTCATAACCTGAATACCTTTTAATAATATTCCGTTTTGTTTGATGGTTTCCCCTCAGAACATCACAGAGAATGTACTGATAAATGAAGCTTACTGGGTATCAGTTACGAAAGAGGTACTACACTTAGAAACTTTGATGATTTCATGTAAAATTTTGCAAGATACGAGAAAGTTTTTTATGATTTAGTTTTGGATTCCAGTAACGGTAAAGTCTTATTTGGCCCCGTTAGCGATGCATCTGTCCTCGATAGATGGCGCCGCGGCCGGCGGCTCGCGATCGCGACCGCGACCGCTACATGTGTTGTTCGACCCCTGGCTTACTGTAGATAGTAGTTTTCTACTAGATCGTAGGCGTAGACCACTAGGGTGTTATGATCAACTTTTCTATCAATTATTGACTTAATTATTTCTGTGCAAGAGTTATGATTATATATTACACACACTGTCTAATGAATAAACCGTATTTGTGCCTGATTTAGTGATGTCTTTGTAGAGACATTTTTAATGATTGACTTGTGCTACGAAACGTAAATGTAAATAATTTTAAATGAGTTTGATGCCGCCCGTCATATGACTCGAATGGGGCTTTTGTTACTTGAGTATCTATTCAGTTTAAAGTACTGTTTTCTTCATATTGACAAAACTTTTGAGAACTCAACATTAATTAGTGTAAATATAAGTCTTCTCGTTGATCGAGGAGACCTTTTGATTTTTAGTGCAGGTTGTTACAATGCATTTATCTATGTTATTACATTTTATTGCATTCGTACGTCCACAACCAATCGCAGTCCGTAGAGGAGAACGGCCAAAAGGAGGTAGGCCCACGCTCTCATAGCATTACTATACCAGTGCGGACGGATGAGAGGGATGCACGCGCGGCTCCTATTGGCAGAGCGCTCGGCTACGGCTCGGCCGCGGCCTGCGCGAGCGCGAGCGCGAGCCCACTGCTCACTCACTGACACTCCACCCAGAGAGATTCATCAAACCCAAATGCCAATAGGAGCCCAAAACATCATTTTATCAAAATTATTTTTTCACATTGTTAATCAATCAATTGGTACCAAATTACACTTTTCTATGAAATTTATACCTACTTGTTACACATTTCCATTTCTTATTTTTGCCGCATTAATAATTTAAATAATGTCAACAGATACTGACAAGGATTCAGTTAAAGAAACTTAAAGGTTACTTGTCTACCGGCTACAGAAACGGTAGAGGGATTCTAGTATAAAGAGTAGAATTTAAATTACTACGGCTAATTATATTTTAGTAGATTTTGCTAGAACCTGTAACGATTAACATTGTTAATTAGAGTCCTTAACTATAGTTGTTGCGTACAGATTTGCAGAAAGTGACCTAACGGGGCGTAGATGCTATAAACGGACACTTCATAACTTGCTGTTATTAAGCAAAGTTTAAATATTTTAGTAGAGTAGGTTTAACAGCTAGCAATGCTAAATATGGTCATGTAGCTAGATTAATTTTCAATTATTTACTTAATAAGTATTTGAAATACTGTTTTTATATTTTCATAGAAATTTTTGGTACTTTACTAGAACTAGCGTAAAAAATATTTTTTGATTTTCTACTGAGATGAGGTGCGAAACTTAGCGATTGTTATTTCTGCCATTATTACACTATTTAGCTTATTTCATGAAAAAAACTTAGTATGGAAGAATGCATTACTAAGCGTTGTTTTAATATTTCAGATGCGTATTGCTAGATTGTTGGGAGTGGCGGGAACTGATGTGGCTTTGTCAGAAATGCAGGCATTGATGACCCCCTATAAGGTAAGTAGTTAAGTACATGTTTATTGAACTCTCTACGAAACGAACCGGATGGTTCAATTTAATGTTATCTATCTTTATGTGACAGATAGGAGTTAACGGCTACGCGTTTATAGTTACGAACAATGGATACATCTTGATACATCCTGATCTGAGGCCAGTGGTAAGAAATATATAATGTATAAAACTTTGTATTACAAAATATCAAAAACCTCACACTCCTCATAAAAGTCGTTATCTTTTACAGTTCCAGCAAATACTTAAACCAAGTTATAACAGCGTCGATATGATCGAGGTAGAACTATTTGACGATGACAGAGGACCTCGCAACTTTAGCAAAGAATTAACTGCGGTAACTAGATATTCTATCAAAAACTATGCTAGGTACTCTTCAAAATATGAATTTGATTATAACTTTGCGTGTTTTTGCAGTTGCGACAGGAAATAATAGATCAAAAGACGGGGAATAAACTCATGAACGTCAAATACCACATGGATGACATGGTAAAGTGTCTCAATGCAATAATAAGTATTTATTCTTTTCTTTTCATCAAAATGTTTTTAATCGACAATTTGGCAACACAGAAAAGGGCATCCCGGGGCAAGAAACATTACTACTGGACGGGGATAAACGAATCGCCGTTCACGCTGGTGGTGGCCATCCCAGAAAACTACGGGCGTCACCGCATCACTCCGCCGCCTACAGACGACATCCACCGAGTGTCGCTCACAACCAAGAACATATCAGCGCAGCAGTATCTGACTGACAGATGGAGCGTACACCCCGACTGGTGAGAACTGATAGATGTAAACTAATTTAGGAAACCTGGGTCACTGGCTGAGCCTGTAACAGGACTATAGAGACCTTTATGGTTCGAGGAGACCCTAAAGATACCCTTTTGTGTGACTAGTTTGACATACAAAGAAAGATAACAGAGAAGAGAAGCTTGAAAACTTAATAGACAACTAATCCTGCTAGGTTCTACTTTATTAGCGGATTCGAAATCGAAACACTTAGCGAGCGTAAGATGTTATTTTTCCACACTTTGGCATTTCTTGCCCAAAGCAAGCATGATATTATTAATCTACGAAACTTATTTAGCTTTGATCGCTTTAGGTTATACTGCCGTCATTACGAGCGCTCGTTTTCTTCTCCCGAAGAGGAGTTATCTTACTTCTTGGAGCGCGTGGCGCGGCCAGGATGGCGCTGGCCGGCCAAGCCGCGGCCACCCGAGCACCACAAGAACAAGCCGGCGCACGAACGGCACAACGGTAATCCCGAGAAGCACACACATCCCATGATGAAATAATATTCCAAACATTAACACTAGTCAAAAACACCAAAGCGATTATCCGACAGAACTTCTATTCCTGGATATTTTTGGCCCTTTGTAAAACTAACCTAAAACTTCTGTACTACTTAAAATACTTCACAATGGACAGCTAGGCTGCTGTGGTAATGGTAACGGTCTGAATTAATCATTTGTTCATAGTGTTTTATATTTAAAGCATGTCAAGAAAGGAATGTGTTATTCCTATTGAACAGATGCATTTACTTGACAGGAACTTCAGAGGGCCGGGAACGGACAAAAGCTTCGAATAGTACGCCACGCAATGAGTATTATTGTAAGTTGTTTCAACCAAACAATGTATTTACCATACCTCTCCTCATCATTTGCTAAACTCAACCATTCTGATCAAAGAGGGAATTGGTGTCATTTCGAATATGGAATCTAAGCCTGCATCTTCAAATTTTATCTTTTTTAAGATTCAAATCATAAAAAAGGCTGAATTGGAAATATTGGAGTTTGATATTTATCAACCCAAGGCAAAATCGTTCGAAAAGCACACAAGGAGCAAAGTTGAGAAACTAGATGTCTTTCTCATCTACGGAACTGGATTATGTAGTTTTTAAAGGGAGCGGATCAGAATATATAAAGTTTAAAATGTATGGGTTAAAATGCATAATGGTTCAAAATATATAATGCCATTTTCTATGAAACTATTGGCTGGATGAACTTCTTTGATAGTGTAATCTATAGATTGGTTTAGGTTAGGTTAGGTTTAGTTTATAACAATTCTGTTAATTTGCAATTTTCTGAGAAATTCGCATTATATATTTTGAACCATTATGTATTTTAACCTATTTATACATTTTAAACTTTATGTATTTTAATACGTACCCGTTTTTTAATGTTTTTTTACAACTATATTATACTATATTTCAGGTGATCATGGTTTAATGCAAGCGCTCCTATACGATGCAAGGAACACGGCATGGTTTAACAAAAGCATTTCAGAGTCAGCGTCTGAAGAGAAAGCGTAAGTATTTTATCACAATGCTTTACTTACACAGATTAAAATAGTATAAAGAAAAATGTTAAAATCAGTATCTTACTGAACGAAAGAATTTGCACAATTCGTTGTAACCACACCTATTTAAAATATTACTTACACTGCACATCAATT
Organism: Pandemis heparana; assembly: GCA_963854515.1. Lineage (NCBI taxonomy): Eukaryota > Metazoa > Arthropoda > Insecta > Lepidoptera > Tortricidae > Pandemis > Pandemis heparana. Next base: position 13,587,328 of record OY978007.1, on the reverse strand, counting down.
TTATGTTAATTTTCGCCTGGATAGCCCATTGACAAAAGTGATTGGATTATTGCCGAGGTAAAGTACAAAAAGTAAAATAGATATATTTTTTTATAAAATTGTTTTACCTATCCTTAATAGCGTCAATAAGACCGTGAAATTCATGCAATTACCTACTACTAATAATCGCAACAATATACTTTTCCCATCGAAAACGATGTACATCTAAGTGAGGGGTTTATACTTTCTCAAGCTACTCTCCTTTTTTTAAAGACAAAATGCAAAAAAATGCAATAAAAATAACGAAACCAAAGTGTGCTTATTTTAGAAACTATAATATTAGTAAGTAAGGCAGCTTCACGAAGGATTGTAAGTATTTTTGTGACTTTTATTCTGGTTATTGCAGCTGGGAATGCGTAAGTATGAGGTTGACGTTGACTGAGAATTTTATTGCTTTGGCAATGCACAAATCGTAGACATATTAAATGAAACCAGAAGCCATTTTTTCCTGACGCACTCGGTATCATAATCGCTCTCACCGCGTCTTTCTGTAAAACGGTAAAGGATCTGAGGTAGAAAGAGATGGCGATGGTGACTGTGAATATTACTTCAGGACTTGGATGATTCTAGTATCAATGGAAACACCCAAATACTCCGAATTATTTTATTCCGTATTTACTAATTCCGATTTTTAAAACTCCGAATTTCATAATTCCTAAGAAATAAAATTACGATTACTAAAAGACACGAAATTTATTTAACCGAATTTCAAAATTCCGATTGTATATTATTCCGTTTTTTATAACTCCAAATAATGAAATGCCCGAAGTGTCATTGGCGCGAAAAACAAAATTCCGATTATCAATTTTCCGATACTTCATTACTAATTCGGAAATTTGATATTCTGGATAATGAAATTCGTGTTTGCCATGGTCGGAATTTTGATTATTTAGAATTGGATTAATTTAGGTTGAGGTGCGGCTGGGGTGGCCCTTGGGCCACCCCTTAGCCGCGAACATGTTTGTTTTAACTCCAATAATATTCGGAGTTTTGAAAATCGGTATTTTAATAATCGGAATTAGTATTTATGATATTCCGGATTATTATTCATTCGGAATTATTATTGTTCAGTGAATTAAAATTAGGAATTATGAAAATAGTGATTGTAAACGTTAGGCATTTTGAAATTTCGGATTCATGAAAATCGGAATACTTATATTCGGAGTTTTACAACCGTCGGAATTATAATAATCGGAATTATGAAATTCGTGATTCCGATAATCGGAATTTAGTTTTTCGTATTTATGTAGTGTACCAATAGGTACCTACTTTTATCATTAAGTTGATCAATTCGAGTTCAGTGAACTGTAAAACTACTTCCAATGCAAATTTGCTACAAATCCATCCAATGATTTTAAAAGCAGTGTAGATTCCAGAGACCCAAATTCCCATATACCGTCGATACCCTAATAGTAAATTGTTTGAAATTAAGAAGCTTTTTCTTCTTGTTGGACTGCAGAGCGGAGTTTATCCAGCGATTCGGATACATCGTGGCTTTCCTAGCCACGCACAGTGGGCTCACGCGGTGGCAGACTCATCCGCCCAAAGATCATGACAGCAGCAACGACAGCAAGTAAGACACTAAGACATAATGGTTTAGATACATTTGGTAGCTCGCAAATGTGTGACATAGGTACACGAGTAGTTGCATGAAAAAAACCGGCCATGTGCGAGTCGGACTCGCGCATCGAGAGTTCCGTACAAATTCGACAAGTTAATATAAAATCCAGTATATTCCGTTTTTAGTATTTGTTGTTATAGCGGCAACAGAAATACATCATCTTTTTTTTTATATGAATAGGAAGGCAAACGAGCAAGTGGGTCACCAGATGGTAAGTGATCACCACTGCCCATAGACACCCTATAGATCTATATAGATCTGTGAAAATTTCAACTGTCTAGCTATCACGGCTCACGAGATACAGCCTGGTGACAGACAGACGAAGGACAGTGGAGTCTTAGTAATAGCGTCCCGTTTTTACCCTTTGGGTACGGAAACCTAAAAAAATGAACTGACCGCGCTGACCGTAAATTAAATAGTCAGAACATAAGTAAGTAATTACTTGTTCTGCAGCGCGTCGGGGAACGCTGGGCCCACCCAGTCCCATTACCTCTTCGAATAATCCAGCCCCGTGCCTCAATGGTTGTGTTGTGTGCAGGTCAGAGTTCGGCAAGCAATGGCCGCGCGCGATTGACGAGGTGTGGTACCGGCGCGCTGTGGACCAGCACTACGTGGACCCGCTCAGTTACGTGTACAGGTAAACACACACTTCGGCATAGCCAGAGGCGTCCCTAGCTTTTGTGACGCCCGTGTGCAACCAGTACCCTGGCGCCATAACACGGGCGCAGGGTCTTTGAGAGCGCCGGCGCCGCGAGCAACGCATCTTTGGAGGTGTCGCATTAGAGGACGCTCGGCGCCCGCTTAGACCCGGCGCCCGTGTGCGCCGCACACCCTGCACCATAGGTAAAGACGCCTCTGGACATAGCGCACTCTGAGAATACATACATTCATAAATCACGTTTATCCCCTATAAGGTAGACAGAGCCTAAAGTACGTATAGGCCACGTTTAGCATTGGGCGTATAGGCGGAAAGGGGAATCAAATGTAGTGACGGGTTGCTTACCCGCATCGTCTACAGCATGATTGCTGAGATTATTTTCTTTCCTTTCTTTGCTCCCAGACCAGCAAGGGGTTTTAAGAATACACACATACAAAGATGCAAATATGTGAAAGTACGCGCGAAAACGTTTCCGAAATTCAAAAGACTAATTTCATGATGAAGGTGACACGAAAGTAATTGTGACGTATTCTTTACTTCTAATACACAAACTGCTATTGTCAAATACTAAATAACATCGCTAGATTCCAGAGCACATCGATCGCATCGATACTATATCACTGTTGTCGGTTATACGGTCTGTTTACCGTCAAACTTAATCATCATCATAAAGGCACAATCGGATTATAGAGACGCTAACGACCTCAACCAGCTCGGCAGCTTAGGTCCTTATTTTTGGTATGGGGGCCATAATACAACTCACTCCGCGCGTTAGTCAAGGGGGTCGACGGACACGGTGATCAAAATTTCCATTAACCGAAACTAGTACTGAAACCTCTTCATCATTTTTAAAAACCTATCTACCTTAAGTGCCTATACTGTGAAGCGCCTTGAGGAGGCACTTTTACTAGTACGGGAAGGTATAGCTCGTACGGCAGGCTTATTAAGTAACTCGCTCGCAATTGCCATCGTGTTCATTTTGGCATGTTCATGTATGGGCTGACAATTGGCATCGGAATCAACTAGCTGTCACATTCATACGAGAACTGTCAAAATGAACACGATGGCGATTGCGAGCGAATTAGACAATAAGCCTACTGGTTTCGAAGTGTAAAAACCGTCTAATGCCAACTGCGTTCCGTGTGTAGCGTGGAGATGAGCACGGACAAGTTCCCTCTGAACGTGAGCGCGGCGATTGTGACGGCCGCTCACGCCGTGTTCCACGGGGACGGCCACCGCAAGGCGCCCGCAGCCACCGTCGGCTTCCAGTTCCGCCACGACCGGCTCAGCGAGTGGTTCGACAACATCACATCATCCGTAAGTTTCAATGCAGTATTTCTATGTATAGCGAAGAGAAAGGAGCGGAATGATTTGAGTTAGCCGTTCGTGCTCCGGGTTTTATTTCACCACTTGTTATCCTGCTGCCAAACACCAGTGCTTGCGCTGTTGTATTCTGGCGTAGAGTGACACATGGGTATTTCGCTTTAGCTCTCTAAGTAGGCAACGCATCTGCAATTCTTTGGCGTTGCGGGTTGCGGGTGTCTATGGGTGATGGTGACTGCTTACTTTTTTGCCACCCTATTTCGAAAAAAAAACACAATCAGCTAAGCTACTTACTTACTTACTGGCTGGGCGCAGTGACCCGAATTGGATCTTGGCCTCCGACACCAGACTTCTCCATGCCTTGCGATCCTGGGCTAGCTCTCGCCAGCCATCGATCGGCCCCGAGATCCGAGAGATCCCTTTGGACCAAGTCCAAAAAAATAAAAAAGCTAAGCTAAATGAGTGCTTTATCAATAGGATACGCATAGTTAAAAACAACCTTATTTTAGCAAACGCGACCCAAATTAAATAATATTATTAAACTTGTTCCAAGATGAAGAAATTTGCCCCAACATTGCATTGCAAGTATTGCAACATACAAAATTTGACGCCTTAGCATAGTCTAACGATTTTATTCAACATTTTCAGTGTGAGCACAAAGAAGGATGTAAGACTTGCGCGTCTGAAACTTGGGACTGCTACTTGGTGGACAACAATGGATGGGTCATAGTCAGCGAAGACGATACGCAGACGGGACAGTTCTTTGGCAAGGTACGTCCAAAAATAATATTGAAACTGATTCGTTAAACGAAAGGTCATATTAACATGACTAAACGGAGCTTCAATCAATTGTTATCAGGGCACGCGGCATTGGCAAACACTAGTCCCCTTATTCATAAACGCTCTATAAGCTTCTGCTGTAACGTTCATGAATAAGGGGGTATAGGTATAAATAAGATAAGATACTGTAATATTATTGGTTTTTTTTTTAACAGATTCGGCCTGACGTTATGTCAATGCTTGTGGAAGAAGAAGTGTACAGGACTATACATATCATGGATTATCAAGCCGTCTGCTTCAGAGATAAGAAAATAACGAACCCCGCCTCTATTCTCCTTACGGTAAGAATTTCAAGTTAAATTACCATCTTTGAGGTCTTAAGTAGATCATTACGTGATTATTCCACCAGTCCACCAAGAGGCAAACTACTTCAAGCTAACAAAATAAAGAAAAGTAAAAAAACTATAAGAGTCCACATTCATATTTCACCTTCGAAAAATCTAGCGTAAAATCTCATGTTTTGCAAATTTGCCTCAGTAAGCGAGGTATCTATTTTAAAACCTAATGGGTTTATTTATTAGGCCGATCCAACTAATAGTTTTTGTCAAACAACCATCTACAGTTCTGGTTCATCAATATGTAACATATTTATTATATTTTTCCAGCCTCTAGAGAATCTGCGCCTGATCGTGGCTTGGTTCCTCGCAACGAGTGTCTGGCTTTACAACTCCATAGCAGTAGGTTTAGCGCAGGGTTCCAGTTATTCCTTCGACGACGGTAAGTTAATGACGACTTTTAAAACGGTTGCTATTAAACGGAACCCAACTAGACGTGTGTCGTTAGTCATCGCAATAGTATTGCAATATGAATGCAGTGGTATCCTGATGATAAATGACCGCGGTAATGTCATCGTCACACCTTATGAGCGACGGACGTAATGCTAAGAGCCTGTACAGACTGAGAGCGATCTGATCTTCCGAGTTTAGCAGGCTTATTACGTAACTCGCTCGCGATCACCATCGTCTTCATTTTGACAGTTCATGTATGGGCTGACAATTGGCTTCGGAATCAGCTAGCTGTCACATTCATACGAGAACTGTCAAAATGAACACAATGGCGATTGCGAGCGAGTTACGTAATAAGCTATCTGCAGTCAGACCGTGGCGGTTGCAGTGTGTTATCGTAAAGACTCTCAACCAGAACTGGGAACTTCAGACCGCGTCTCTGCCTGCGTAGGTTTTTATAGGCAAATTGGGCACGCCTTCTAGCGACACGTATGTATCGGAAAGCTGTTTTCATAGTGCTTGACACTTTAACGTCAACTCGTTCAAGACTTTGTTGCGACTGAAAACTTGAGCCAAAAGTCCTGGTTGGGCGATTAAGAAATAACCGAGTTTGTTAGCATTATGTTCTTTTTAAGCTGACGTGAGAGTTGCTTTAATTCTCACAAGCGATGTATCTGTAATTTAGTTATAATTAGCCCTCGATAGCGATACCCACATCAGTGTAATATTCTGACTCTAAATCGTCAAAAAATCATTTTTTTTTTGTACTAACAAAAGTATAATTGCTATCTGTTATTAAAATCGTATTACACTTATCCTTCTGTTGAGAATTGAGAATGACAGAAAATGCGATGTTGCTCTTCTGCGTCGTCGGCATGTTCTGTTCAATATGCATGACTACGAAGCACAATGTTACATATACCGGTCCAACGTACATATGACACTACGAAATATATCCAATCCAAAGCAACACATGTGTGTCTATATCTGTGCATGAAAAGTTTGGCTATAACCTATAATCAATATACAGATTTCAATAACAAAACACCGAAGGCCATACTGTCTAACGAACTTTGAATCAGAATCACATTTATCTTTCAACCCTTAAATACCTATTTACTGTTAAAATCACCACACCATTCATGTTCCTTCCTCGAGGTCCATTGCTTCGGTGGCGTGTGCCTTCTTCCTTGTCATGACACTGTATCTTATATATCCCCATCCTTTCAAATAGGTAATGTCTATCTGCTGGAAATTTGGTTGACAATTGAATTTTTATCTATTTTCTTTTTATAAGTCATCAAAACATTCACTATTTCTTTCTGTCGAGAGGTATAGAATGCGCGATAGATAATATGGCCTCAGGTCCCGAAATTCTCTCGCTATTCGGCAAAAATAGTTCAGACTTGTCAACATAACACGCAAACATCACTGGGAGTTTAGAACCCACATATGTAATTAGGTTTAATGCTGATGTAAGCTGGAACCTCTGACCACCATTCATAAAGTTACAAGCCCGTTATATAAAACTGTAAGTTGCAAAATACGGCAAGGGTGAAACAAGCTTAACAAGCGTGTTTCAGTCATTTACGTTTATAAATAAAGGGTTTAGTATTTCCAGAGGTCGGACCGACCACTAAACCTCGTAAAATGCAGCAGCATCTTCAGTATTTGTTAATTATTGGGGTCTCCAATTAAGCCTTAATACTCGCATGCGTGATCTAGATGACTTAATTATAATATGATAACGATGCACACTAAGGCACTATTCTGTGCTTGTTACTTCAGTGCGCTAATAAAGATCGGTCCAACGTCCCCAACCTTAGATGTGCAATTACAGAAAGAGAGGACAGCATACAGTAGTTCAGTTCCCCTTAAACCGAAGTCTGTTGCATGGGTGTTGCTCGCCAGCCAAATAAAAGCGCTCTAAAAATCTAGGAAATTCTAGACCTAACTGTTTAGTCACAAAATTTTATACATGGAGTCAACTATTGGATTTAACTTTTAGTTTACAAAAAAGTAGTAACGACTCCATCTTATTTTCAGAGTATGTAACACCCACCGGTGAGTGATAGACCGAGCACAGTAGAACGTGTCGTCCATGGAATTAGACTGCTACTACAATTTTATTATTCCCCGGAATGTGCATGAACCTCGTAGTTTATCTTCTCATTGTTTGAGAAAATCCTTCGTTGTCATTAATATCTATTCAGTCGAAGAGTTTTCAGTCATCGTTCTCATCAAGACTATTCAGAGTTCAGTAAGAGTTTGCTGATTAAAAATATTGGGATGAATCTTAAAATAGGTTTAAGTATAAACCACTGTCATGTCAACACACTCTCATAGTACATTAAATACTAATCATTCGCGACAATTAGGGACATGAAGAGCGGGACGACTAAAACATCTGCATGCTGATTAAATTTAATATTGCTTGCGAGTCAGCTTTCTGTGGTCACTAATGAAATGTAAAATACATATCCAGTAGTAGGTGCGGTAATTTGTCATGATTTGTGGGATTCAGTTAATTTAAACTGTATTTACGATGCTATATATTTAAGTTACAACTTTTTACTTGTCTGCTTCAGCCTTTTTTATTTAATCTGACTTATTTTAGTACTAAAATTTTCAATGTACCTATTTATCCTAAATTATGTTTTACCTCGTTCTATTCTAAATTTAAACGCATGTCCTTCTTGTTTCCATTTTTTTCCTATTTACATATTGATGTCTTAGGTTGCTCTATCGACTGCATGGGGATCTGGCGTGTACTAGGTATCTTCATCTAATCAAAGTTTGTTTTATACAGTGGCATATAATTACGAGAACGACGAAGAAACGGACGATCCATTCAAGTCGCAGGCACCAACGCGAATTACCGAGCGAGACTTCGAGAAGTTGGTGCTGATCAACAGGACGCGTCCGACGCCGTGCGACCGAGAAAAGTTCCTCTACCAACTGGACTATAACAACTTAGACGAGAAGCTAAACAAGCCTGCGAAGGACTGTGAAAGACCTTTCTACGCGCAGCTGGTGAACTACACGAATATGCTGTTGGTTGTGGTGGACGGAAACTGTCCGCGGGAAGACGCACCAGTACTGTCGGTGGATGCAACTGAGGTGCAGTACAACGAGACACTGCAGTGCCTGAAGCACACGCACCCGCTGTACAGGAAGCAGCCGGTGTCATGCATACGGAACCATCCAGAAGTGAGTCTTGTTTCAATTATAGAGATATCATAGAGATATTATAGGCAGTCATTATTCGCGTTCTACGACGTACGCCATAATTTTTTTAAATACGCTGTCATGACCCACCATAATAGATAAATAGAAACATAAGTTTAGCGTGACATCTTCGTCTAAATATAGTAGACCAAATAAGTGCAGAGTAGTTCCTAAATCAGAAATAGTAACAAGACTGAATGTCAACCTGACCTTGTAATGTGAAAAGTCTTTGATGGTTGTAGCCGTACCTCAGGATGGTAAACGAACTCCTTGGTTGACTATTGACTATACATAGAGATCACAAATCACAAATAAATTGTCATACCAAAGGTTAAAATCCATTGAAGCAGACGCAACGGCCAGTAATGATAATGCTGATCAAAACTTAATGATTTGTTCATTTTTCAGGAGAGTAACATTGACATGTGTGGGCGTGGCAGCATGCCAGGAAGAAGTATGTTCTGGATTCCTCTGACTATGGCGATGGTATTCAGATATTTGTAAAATGTATCTTGGGTTGGAATGTAAGTATTCTAAATAATGATGTCCAAACAAAGTTTGTATTTTGTATATTGCAAGACTTGCTTTAAAAAATAATGGGGCTTTAACAAAACAATGTAATTTCAAATTTGTTTTTACGTTTAGGTAAATCTAATTATAGAATTTGTCTATTTAATATTTTAAGTTTCATCTAATTAACACTGTTTCAACTGCCCTATATTAAAATATGAGGTGTAAACTAAAATAGCAAGAACTTCCATGTTGTGTTATAAACATAATAAATAATCACATTATTAATAAACAAAGTACTAACTATCAAACCTTTCTGAACATGATGTATAAATTACAATACACAGCATGTTCACAAATAATTACAATTATTTAAGTTTATTGAAAGGAAAATAGAACTGGTAGATTAAGAAGTAACAACAGGTACATGTCGTTTTCACATATCAGGGATGTGTTTATTCTTAGTAGGTATAACTGCTAAAAAAATTGTGTTAAATAAGTAATAGCTATCTACACTACAAGCTCCCAATGTGCCACATTTATTGTGGCTGGCGTTTACAAGTTAGCAAAGAGAATTGGAAGTTAAATACTTTTATTTTTCTTTATTTCGTGGTGTCTAAGTCTCAGCATTAGTGTTGGGTAATGGGCTTAGAGTAAATCGAGTGTAAATATAAGTTAGCTAGTTTGTCAACAAATTGGATCAACCCCTTCATGGTTGCTGTTTCAACTCAACCTACTTAAATTATTTGTGTCAATAAGAGCTTAAGTTTTGTAGTATTCAGTAAGTATTAAAGATGTATTGTATTGAGTTTAAATTATTCAATGAATGGTTGGTTGGCGTTTAATCCGTCCTGGTTATTCAGTCAAACTTTTTGACGCCCGGGGGACATTTTTGCATCTTATTAATAAAGATTTTTGTACCACTTCGTTTTAAAGAATTGCTTGGCTGGATTATAGGAAAGAATTTAGTAAATATTGCTTAGCATAACATATAAAAAATTATTACACACTTAAGAAAACTACTTTTTTAGGCATTGTTGAAATTATATGCATATCAATTACTTCCAAGGCAAAATATTGGTGTGCAATAATTATTTATATTATACTTCTTAGGTAACCGAGTAAAGAGATATTATGTTATTCAATTTATTATAGTCGTGAGTCATATTTCTATTTGTAAGAATATATTTTAGTCTTAGGTAAAATAAATATTTTGAATCTCAGTCATAAAAAATATAAATGTGATCTACTTATTTCTTTTGAAATTAATGTGATTATTCATTTGGTACAAAATAAATATTTGTTGTTTTATGTCAGAGCACTTTTATTTCATTTCTAACAATGCTATCCACTAAATAAATGAGATGAATAAATAAATGGCATCTGGTTACTCACACAGTTTTAACTTCTAACTGGTGCCAGCCTTTTCATATTTCTTAATGAAGTCTTCAATATCATCCATGACAGTTTGGTACTGGTACTCCCGGAGTAGTGCCTCCTGCAGCTGCTCCAACTGCTCGCCACCCTCCATGAAGGTCTTGAGGCTGTGCACCGTGCCCCCGCCGGGGCGGTGCTCTGTCACTCTGTCTTGAGGATAGTTATATGTTCTAATCTTCTCATTTCGATTGCTTGAACCAATCTGCAAAAAGTTCATCATGGGTTTTACACACATGACATGATCACTTTTTTATTAATAAATCCTACTAATACACATTATAAATGCGAAAGTTTGTATGGATGGATGTTACTCTTTCACACCAGAACAGCTGGACGGATTTGGATGAAATTTGGAACAGAGATAGTTTATGGTCTGGAATAACACACAGGCTACTTTTTATCCCACAAAATTGCGTAGTTCCCGCGGGATAGCGATATTTCTAGCGATAATTTTTTGCAGATGAAGTCGCGGGCAACAGCTAGTAGAGTTATATTTTATAAATAATATAAAAAAAATATATAATTACTAATAGACAACATTAACTATTACATACAATATTGAGTCTCAAAATTATTCATAAAAATATCTCCCATTAGAGGTGAAGCGAACAAAATGTGGACTGTATGATAATTATGTATGATTGTTGAGCAGGGAATCTAAATACTTATTGTAAAGCAAAACACCAACAAAAACGACTGCTCCTTTACTACTGACAAATACTAACGACATAACGTAAAAAAAAGTATATAAAAACATAAACAATATAAATTCAACAAAGAGTTCGCAACAAGAGGACTACGAGTAAGATCCCTTCTTGATTATCTACCCAACTAAATGATAGACTAAATTATTTTACCTGCAATTTCCTCTCAGCATTGAGCTTCGAAGATTGTTCTTCTATCTGTTTCTGTAGCAGGAGTGTTCTTAATTTCTGCATTGCAATCTCTTTGTTCTTGATCTGTGATCTGCCTTCTTGACAGTCAACTACTGTGCCGGTGGGCAGATGGGTGATCCGTACAGCACTATCAGTCGTGTTGACATGCTGCCCACCAGCACCACTAGCTCGTTTTGTTTCTATTGAAATGTCCCGTTCAGGAATATCTAATTCAACTTCAGTGGGCTGAGGTAGCACCGCTACAGACACTGTGCTAGTGTGTATACGGCCTCCTTTTTCAGTTGCAGGGATTCTTTGAACTCTGTGCACACCAGCCTCAACTCTCATGAGCTCTGGCACACCTACACCTGATATCAACATTGAACCTTTCCGTAACCCTCCAATGTCAGATTTTTCAATTGATGCTACATTTACATCCCAGCCCTTGTAGTTAGCATATGACTCGTATAAGTCAAAGAGTTCTCGCGCGAATAGCATCGCCTCTTGGCCGCCCGCACCGGCAGTAACTTCTAATAGAATACCACCATCTGACAAATAGGGCTGGAGTAATACAGACTGTAGGTCGCCGTCTATCTGTTTCAACCGTGAAAGATATATTTCGGCCTCCTCTTTTATCATTTTCTTGATCTCATCATCTTCTCCCTCTTTTTTGTTCATTTCTTTGAGCGATTCGATACTGTCGTACAAAGCTATCCTTTGCTCGAGCACGTTCACAATGGGTTTAATAGCTCGAAGTCGTGTCACTTCTTCGTTTGAGCGACGTGTCTTCATGAGCAGGTTCTCATGCTCAACCATCAAATGACTAAGATATTTCTGTACCGCTGGATCAGTTAACTTTACAGTATTTTCGGAAGAATAACATTGGCGGAGCAGGAGAGAATGTCGTTCGAATTTACACAACGATCGCAAAGTAGATATCTTTGAAAGTAACATATTTGTGTAGTGTTAGAATAGAAAAAAACTTAAACTTTCTTAGATAACTTTAGTTCTTACTATTTTTGCAATAATAACATTTCGATTTGAAGGTTATTTTTTTAATGATATGACATGCATGACAGCTGTCATATTTTTTTTTCTTTTCGAAATGGTTTTCATTATTCGACTTTTCCGGTTTAATATTAAATTTTTATAATCGTAATGAAAATGATTTTAGAAATGAACAAAGTTTTGTAAATAGTAGTAGTCTTAGTAGTAGTAGGTATTTTTTCTTTCTTTCTTTTAGATATAGGTATTTTTGATATGTATGAATCTTGTTTCTGTTTAATTAATAAAGATTGTGAAGTTATAAAATGAAATAATAATATAATATCTATATTAATAATTTCGTGACCGGTTACGGTAGACTCGATCGAAACGTTGCCCGAATGATAGAACGTGAAAAAATAAAAATTTCGAGTCGACAACATGTATCCGCAAAATTCGGATTGTCGAGTATTTTGTGAAATTCTAACGGTGCTGATGGACAAATCGCAGTCGCCATATTGGACACCACAGACTAGCGCGAAACTGACACCGGAGGACGACAAACGTTTCGTTTCATGCTAGCGCACATACGCCGTGCGATTTTTCTTAAACCTGAGATTGGCCAACATAACCATAGAAAAAATAGAATAATTGGGAATGGATGATTATTTTAAAAGTGCTTGGTGATTTTTCTTTTGATAGGAGTAACCATCCTCAGCTACGGAAAAAAGTTTCCGATTTTTTCCGTCGCAGTCACTCGGCGGTAGTGATGTAACGAATGTCATATTTTCGACATTCGCGAATGTAAATGCGAATGCGGATATTCAGTTTTTGTTAAAATTTGGCACCATGTGTCTATGGCTTGGTGACTTTGGTGGCAGTCCCGTACAAACGAAGTACGTTCCGTTTGTTTTTTGTTCCTAGAATAGCAGAGTTGATACGAACGCAACCAATTGAAGTGTCATTCCGCTCAGTGTTGCCAGATGGGGCTATTTAATTTAGCACCAAGCTAATCTAGAGGCTATCTACCTTACCGGGCTGCGATAATTATATAATTAAACAACTATTAGGTACCCTCAATTTATTTTTTATATTCGCATAACATTCGCAGTAATTTTGCGAATGCGAATGCGAATATGCCAGAAATATGCGAATATTCGCGAATTCGAATGCGAATATTCGTTACATGACTACTCGGCGGCCCTTATACGGCAGTTAAGCAGTACGCCAATGCATATTAAATTAAAAAAAAAACTGCTTGAATCTGTGGTTCACGATGACATTTTGTAGCTAAAAGAAGCAACGGCTAAGTGGCGCCGTCTGTAGATTGTTCGTGTTACTAAACCACTATGGTAATTTTTATTGAAATTGGCATTGTTCATTTTTTTTAAGCTGTGCTTTTAACACCTTTATTTGATAGAATGGACTTTTTTAAGAAATTAACTTGAATATTATGTTTCTACGTATCTTTGTTTATTAATAATAAATATTTTTCGCTGTTGATAATTTGTTTATTTTGGCCGGATCCCAATCGCCTTCGTACAGAAATATAAAAAAAGGTTTTGTCTATATGTCAACGTCATAGATCTGTAGATGTGTGTGAATTTAACGGCAAACTCACGTTTAATGTCAACAATGTTCGCGTGTTCGAAATTATTTTCGTTCGTTGGTGTTGTTATTGTTTTCCGTGCTGTTTTTGCTTTTTCGTTTCACCCCTGCACATCTTTCCTGACTTCTACTTACATTAAAATGGTCTTCGCAACAATGCATCGTGTAAACTTTGAAATATTCACATTAGCAAGCAAGCGTACACCATTTCTTCTGCAAACCTTCTCTGATTTTCACAATGATTTTGTTGGGGCTATAGTTCGAGTCATTGTTGCATCCCGGCAGAAAACATTTTTTTATAAATATCCATTGTTTGTTAGTTTTATACTTTGAATTTGCTTTTATTTCTAATGTTTGTAGGTTAAGTCAGAATGTAATGTTATGATGTAGATGTGACAGTGATAGCGTGACAGATACCGTAGCTAAACTTTTGTTTTCATTTTTGTGGCAAACATTTAATGGCCGATTCTTACATAAAACATAAAACCCGGTCGTTAGATCAAACAAAGGTCAAAACTTACTACGTACTTCTACAAAAATATCTGCAATCGTAAAGTATTTTTGAAATCGGACAAGATAAATCGGTTATTTGATGGTTTTCCTCCAAATGGTTTTCGAATTGGAGCATACTAAAAAAAATGAACAGTCAATTCCCCATGTATGGTAGTAACACAAACAATCTACAGGCGGCGCCACTTAGCCGTTGCGTCTTTTAGCTACAAATGTCATCGTTTCCACAGATTCAAGCAGCAATTTTTTTTTTTATTGATATGTCATTGGCGTAGTGCTTATCAGCCGTATAGAGGCCGCCGAGTGACTGAGTAAAATGTTATTATTTTTATAAAATATATGGCTCGACGGAAAAATAAATAATAATAAACAAATAAATATCATGGGACAAATTACACCATCTGACCCAGTCCCCAACTAAGCAAAGCTTTGTGCTATGGGTACCAAGCAACGGATAAACATACTTATATAATTTAGATAAATACATGCTTAAATACATACAACATCCATGACTCGGGCACAAACATTCGTATTCATCATACAAATGTCTGCCCCTACCGGGATTCGAACCCGGGACCTCTAGCTTCATAGTCAGGGTCACTAACCACTAGACTATCCGGTCGTCAAATCTGAAACTTTTTTCCGTAGCTAAGGATGGTTATTCGTATCAATAGAAAAATCACCAAACACTTAAAATAATCATGCATTCCCAATTCAAAATAAAAACGGATTTTGGAGAAAATTTCAAACTTTAAAATGGCCGCCCTGAAAAATTGCCATTTTGGACTTATCAAGTTGTTCACGCCATGCACGGATATATTCTTGCAGATAATTTAAATTATTGTGAATGCTATCACTTACCTACCTATTTTTTTATTAAAATAATAATCAGTGATTCGAAATAATGGCTACACATTCTACCTACATTTTGTACCTACAAGTGTATTATGATTCAAATTTCACCCGAGCGAAGCCGGGTTTTCATCTAGTCTATATTAATAATTTCGTGACCGGTTACGGTAGACTCGATCGAAACGTTGCCTGAATGATAGAACGTGAAAAAATAAAAATTTCGAGTCGACAACATGTATCCGCAAAATTCGGATTGTCGAGTATTTTGTAAAATTCTAACGGTGCTGATGGACAAATCGCAGTCGCCATATTGGACACCACAGACTAGCGCGAAACTGACACCGGAGGACGACAAACGTTCCGTTTCATGCTAGCGCACATACGCCGCGCGATTTTTCTTAAACCTGAGATTGGCCAACATAACCATAGAAAAAAAAGAATAATTGGGAATGGATGATTATTTTAAAAGTGCTTGGTGATTTTTCTTTTGATAGGAATAACCATCCTCAGCTACGGAAAAAAGTTTCAGATTTTTTTCCGTCGAGCCATATATTTTATAAAAATAAAAACATTTTATTCAGTCACTCGGCGGTAGTGATGTAACGAATGGCATATTTTCGACATTCGCGAATGCAAGTGCGAATGCGAATATTCAGTTTTTGTTAAAATTTGGCACCATTTGTCTATGGCTTGGTGACTTTGGTGGCAGTCCCGTTCAAACGAAGTACGTTCCGTTTGTTTTTTGTTCCTAGAATAGCCGAGTTGAGACGAATGAACGCATCTGATTGAAATGTCATTCCACTGTATGTTGCCAGATGGGCTATTTAATTTAGCGCCAAGCCAATGGGGCTATCTCCCTTACCGGGCGGCGAAAATTATATAATTAAACAACTACTAGATACCCTCAATTTTTTTTTTATATTCGCATAACATTCGCAGTAATTTTGCGAATGCGAATATGCCAGAAATACGCGAATATTCGCGAATGCGAATGCGAATGCGAATATTCGTTACATCACTACTCAGCGGCCCTTATACGGCAGTTAAGCAGTACGCCAATGCATATCAAATAAAAAAAAAACTGCTTGAATCTGTAGTACACGATGACATTTGTAGCTAAAAGAAGCAACGGCTAAGTGACGCCGTCTGTAGATTGTTCGTGTTACTAAACCACTATGGTAATTTTTATTGAAATTGGCATTGTTCATTTTTTTTAAGCTGTGCTTTTAACACCTTTATTTCATAGAATGGACTTTTTTAAGAAACTAACTTGAATATTATGCTTCTACGTATCTTTGTTTATTAATAATAAATATTTTTCGCTGTTTGATAATTTGTTAATTTTGGCAGGATCCCAATCGCCTTCGTACAGAAATATAAAAAAAGGTTTTGTCTATATGTCAACGTCATAGATCTGTAGATGTGTGTGAATTTAACGGCAAACTCACGTTTAATGTCAACAATATTCGCGTGTTCGAAATTATTTCCGTTTGTTGGCGTTGTTATTGTTTTCCGTGCTGTTTTTGCTTTTTCGTTTCACCCCTGCACATCTTTCCTGACTTCTACTTACATTAAAATGGTCTTCGCAACAATGCATCGTGTAAACTTTGAAATATTCCACATTAGCTTGCGTACACCATTTCTTCTGCAAACCTTCTCCGATTTTCACAATGATTTTGTTGGGGCTATAGTTCGAGTCATTGTTGCATCCCGGCAGAAATCATTTTTTTATAAATATCCATTGTTTGTTACAGTTTTATACTTTGAATTTGCTTTTATTTCTAATGTTTGTAGGTTAAGTCAGAATGTAATGTTATGATGTAGACGTGACAGTGATAGCGTGACAGATACCGTAGCTAAACTTTTTTTTTTAATTTTTGTGGCAAACATTTAATGGCCGATTCTTACATAAAACATAAAACCCGGTCGTTAGATCAAACAAAGGTCAAAACTTACTACGTACTTCTACAAAAATATCTGCAATCGTAAAGTATTTTTGAAATCGGACAAGATAAATCGGTTATTTGATGGTTTTCCTCCAAATGGTTTTCGAATTGGAGCATACTAAAAAAAATTAACAATGTCAATTCCCCATGTATGGTCGTAACACAAACAATCTACAGGCGGCGCCACTTAGCCGTTGCTTTTTTTAGCTACAAATGTCATCGTTTACCACAGATTCAAGCAGCAATTAAAAAAAAAATATATATGTCATTGGCGTAGTGCTTATCAGCCGTATAGAGGCCGCCGAGTGACTGAGTAAAATGTTTTTATTATTATAAAATATATGGCTCGACGGAAAAATAAATAATAATAAATAAATAAATATCATGGGACAAATTACACCAACTGACCCAGTCCCCAACTAAGCAAAGCTTTGTGCTATGGGTACCAAGCAACGGATAAGAATACTTATATAATTTAGATAAATACATGCTTAAATACATACAACATCCATGACTCGGGCACAAACATTCGTATTCATCATACAAATGTCTGCCCCTACCGGGATTCGAACCCGGGACCTCTAGCTTCATAGTCAGGGTCACTAACCACTAGACTATCCGGTCGTCAAATCTGAAACTTTTTTCCGTAGCTAAGGATGGTTATTCGTATCAATAGAAAAATCACCAAACACACTTTTAAAATAATCATGCATTCCCAATTCAAAATAAAAAAGGATTTTCAAACTTTAAAATGGCCGCCCTGTAAAATTGCCATTTTGGACTCATCAAGTTGTTCACGCCATGCACGGATATATTCTTGCAGATAATTTCAGTTATTGTGAATGCTATCACATCTACCTATTTTTGTATTAAAATAATAAACAGTGATTCGAAATAATGGCTACACATTCTACCTACATTTTGTACCTACAAGTGTATTATGATTCAAATTTCACCCGAGCGAAGCCGGGTTTTCATCTAGTAATAATAATATAAAAATGCTTAAAACAAACTGTCTGTGCCCTCTGTTAGCGAGTAGCTAAAACATTTATCTGCCTGCCATCTTTGGGCAAATAGCAAAACTGAATTGTTGCCATAAAGACTTAAGCTACTTTTTAAACAATTCAATAGATGGCACTATAATCAAGTTTTTGTATCTGCCATCTGTTGGTGAATAGAAATACTATTTTAGTTCTTATATTGCAAAACAGATGGCGCATACTTAGCCAAAAATGTTTTTACATGAAAACAAAATTAAATACTAAGAATAGAAAAGTCGGAGGAATAAGGGTGCGACCAAACCGCCGCGTATACGCAGTGACGTGTCGTATGCGTCACGTTTTCTCACGGTTTCTTCATACATTTTGTTGCGATTCCGTAACGTCACCGTTTTTTAAGCGGCGGTGTGGTCGCACCTTAAGACAGAAAATAATAATAATAATTACATACTTACTTAGTTGTATCGTTAAAAATCATAATTATCACATAGGCTATTTTTAACTGATATTTCTCACGGAATCACAATTTGCTCACGTAAAAACCTGAATTTCAACCACAATAAAAAAACGTGATACCTGGCTGGGGCCCTATTTTTTAAAACAAAATACATAGATAACTATGTGAAAATACACTCCAAAAGGTGAAAAATTGTACTGAATTTGAAATACAAGAGAGTAGAAGAAAATTATATCATCTAAGTACCTGTCATTTTATTCTAATCTACTCGTACCAAATCGTCGTATTTCAAATTCCAAAATTATTGCTTTCGAGTGGTAGGTACTTGCACATACTTATTCTTGTGTTTTAAAAAATCAGATCTAGTCCTAATACAACGTTAACAAAGTCTAATGAGAAAACCCTCATGATCCGGAAAAATCCAGTAAATGAAACCGCCAGATCTAACGGTTCATTGAAAAATAGGTACCTATCGTGAAAGAGTCACTTTTTAACCAGTCCTGGATTTACTCATTTACCGCCCCAAAGCTATTCGATTTTTGCCGCCCCACTCGTGTCCGCAGTCTTACTTTTTTTTGTGTAAGTAATTTTTTATTTGCGCCAATTTTGCCGCCCTAGGCTCAGCTTTTTTAGCCTCTATGGTAAATCCGGCCTCTATGGTAAAACAATAGATATTTTTCATTTTTGTACAAGATCCTTGTCCCCTGTGTTACATAAAAGTAGGTGTAAACTTCTTCCTAGATATCTTTATCTTCCACTATCGTCGACTTCGAATAAAATCCGTTTATCGTTATCTCCCGTGAAAAATGCAATTTTAGAACCAAAGCTAACAAAAAAGCTAACTAAAAGTTATTGCTCGGCCGATAACCTAACGCTTCAAAGTGATTAATCAAACGCCGCAGTGTAATGCTACTTGCACGAAATTAGTTGCATAATGTAAATTCGGCTTTATTTGCACGAATGAGTAACAATAACAAACATACTCTCAGACGTAGCACACTCACAAACGTCCGATTTTCTTGAATATTTTTGGTCTAGATTCTAGCTGTTGCCCGGGATTCCGCCAACAATTACTAAATAGCCAGGCTAAATAAGACTGAAAAAAAAACCTTATGTAGAGTTCTTTTTTATACTCCTCCAAATGTAAGGTCTTTTCATCCTATTTGGTAAACAAAATTCTAACCTCAAAACGTCTCATTTTTATTATTTTTTAACTATTTCATCGTAAATAAAGATACTGGAGATAAAATACCTTAAGCTTAGTAGGTATTTATGTTTCTCAAATTCATTCCCTATAACTTTAATCAACCGACTGATGTTTGAAAGCGCATTAGAAGGGTAACGGTTTTCACTCGAATAAAACGAATACGTAAATAACAACAAAAGACCGACCGTTACACCATCGACCAACAAATTCGCGCATTACGACAGCGTGCTTCATTGTCTTCGACGCCGGGCGAAAAGTGGCTGAATTCCACACATTTCCCCGCGATTACCATGCCGACCACAGCTCGCCTATTGATAGAATTATTAGGCCCGACAAAGACTGCTTCCTCTCGCAACCACAAAGTTTCGCGTTATGCGCCGGCGCGTGTATGGAGTTATTAGCGCTAATGACGACGGACAAACGGTGCGCATTGTCGCCGACAAACCGCATTGCTTCCTTTTTCTACGGAGTTTTGGTGAAAGTAATGGGACTCTAGCGATTTTAACAAGGTAATTGATAAGTAAGTAAGATTGCATTCATTGGGCGACCTTAATTCCCTTTGGGCGACCTTCAATTTATAAAGGCAGGTTGTATGTAAATGTTATTGTAGATACTTGATGTGCTCAATGTGTTCTCTATTCAGTGCTAAGAGTGTCTGAGTTAAGCTACGGACAGACAGACATACATACACATAGAGAAACTCTACGGGTACTTTTAAGAGAACCCGTTCACTTTAGTATTCTCACTTGGCGAAAAGTTCTCGTAAAGTCGGTTACTTAACCGACTCCTACGTAGGAGTTCCCTGCTCAGTAAACTTTGTTGAGTAACGCAGCTCGCACTCTTTTCGATAAGCTATAAAACATCCATAAGTCTAAAAGTGATTGTCAGTTCGTTAAGAAGTTAGTACCTAGGTACCTGTTATCCCATCCTCGTCGCCAATATTATAATTCAATAAATACACTTGATTTCGTGTTTAGTTTATTATTTATTAGCACAATGTACAGACGCCATGACAGGGCATTCACCGCGTGTGTTGCCATATACCACAGTACCTAATAAAAATAAGCTTTAATCCAGCTCCCGAAAATTATTGTGATCTCTGAACTCATGACCACCCAAAAAACGGTATATGCAATCCGAAACCAGCGTCGCTTACGATCATTCTTCAACTAAGGTTGAGGACATGGCCACAGTGCCCACAACGGTGACTCCACGCTTGCCGCTAGTGCCTTGGCACAGGGCTGCCACTTGACCGCGCCATTCCTCGTCTCTGTCAATAATTAGATACAAGTGTTCTGCCCTTTGTGCGAATGCGAGTGTTAGCCACGAAAAATACCGCTCCCGACAAAAAGATACAATGTAAGTTATTCTAACGGGTCATTATTGAAGCTAGGTGCTTATTTGTAGCTTTACAGAATACGGACGGAATGAAATGAACATTACGTACCACTCGGCACCGGAGAAAGGAAACTGAAAGCTGGCAGCTCATTATTATACCTACTAAAAAGGCCTTAAGTTTTAAGGAAAAGGGTAAGTACCTAGTAGGATTTGACACGAGTTAGTGTACATTTTTTTGTACCTACTCTGTATGATGCCGTGCCGTGCCTGGTTTTAGAATAGGATGGATCTATCTCTTCCGGTGGAACGTAAAAGGTGAGATGGCCGCAGCGCTCTCTATTGCCAACTAAAAACTCCAAATTTTAGTACTGCGGTGTACAAGGGAAGCACCACTACACTGTACTCCCAAGAACGTTGTCATGAAGGTTCAGATCACGACCACTGCAAGAGTGCAACTAATTAGAAGATAATGCTGTTTGCCTCTAAAGTGTGCTCTGTGAGCCAATCTTCGTTTGATTACTATGAATGATGATGCTCGTGATGATGACATTAAATATAGATGTGGATTTACCTGACATCGTACCTACTTACACAGTTTAAACGAATACATTTGATAACCAACCGAAGTCGTTGTTACAGCACACGTCGCCAACAGTCGATGGAATCGATACTACCATTAAATTACGCAAGCAGTAATGACACGATTCCGGAGCGTTTGCACAAACGGCATCGAATTAACTTGATAGCACCCTGTATGCGATAATGGGGAGTAATGCAGCGTAATTACAGGAGCTATGCTGCCACCGGCCGTGTATTAAATTAATGAATAAACTTGTCAGTCACAGTCGCACGCGAAGTAAGTCATCGTCAATTAAAACGTTATGTTACATCTATTATAAACGTGCAACATTATAATTTTATGAGCGTAATTATAAGGCATTTGTCTTAAAGACTTAAAGTCACTCCTTAAGGGCAGTCCTTAAAGTGGCTTTACCATCATTTGCTACAACATTTCTCAAATGCATCATTTGACAAACTTTTATTTTCTACTAAAATATTGACTTTCTAGAATACCTACTTATAAAACATACCTAAGCTAACCCAACCTAAAGTGGGCCAACCCTGAAGGTTTTCGATTCTTAAAAAGTTTACGGTTTACCAAATATTAAAGGGCTGTCAAATGAAATGTTTGTCAAACGATACATTAGTCAAATGTTTGTCGGTCAAATGATCGGATAACCCTTAAGGGGGAAATTGAAACTGAACCCTTAAAATGAGGTGATAATACTGTTTTTTCTTTGTGCTACGTTGTGATACTGGACTAAATCACTGGCACGAATCCACCTACCGCTGGGTACCAGTCACCTCTTTAGGGAGGCAGGTTTGGATACCACGAATCATCTAACACTTTTCACACCGTTTTTTTACAGTTGAAATGGCTCTATTTTTAAACACTTGATGTTAGATTACTTTGCCATTAAGAAACCATTACTGACGAATACGGACAAATTCATGTTCCGTACAGTCTGGTCAACGTCACTTATCTCGGAGCTTATGAAAAGGCACTGCAATAAAACTGTCAGTGCACAAAAGCTCATGAATTATTTGGTGAAAAGTGGCTAATTGGGTGATTTGCGGGACAAGTGCCGGGGGCTCCGCGCCATTTCCCCGCCGAGGAACATTTGGTTTGTATTGTATAGGGCTGCCAATTTCTTCACTTCCTTTGAATACCCGGATATAATCGAAAATGCACGCAACACGAGTTATAATATAAACCGACTAAGTAGCTACACATGGTATCAAAAAATTCTAACTCAAGCAAAATAATAGTTTAGGTAGGTATCTAAAGCGTCGGCGCCTACGGGCTTGTAATTAACTAATAGTAATCTAATAATAATCAGAGTTGCAATTTTTGGAAGCACATCCTTCTAAAGTGAAATACGTATAGAATACATATAAGAAAATTACAGCTCTACATAATTAAGCTTGTCAGTGTTGTCGAAAACTTAACTTTAAATAAATAAATAAAATAAAAATCATTTATTTCGGACATCAAGGTCCATATCGGGTTAGTAATATAACTTAGAGCACTATGTTAGTTAATTAAAATTAAAATGGCAATAAAAAATAAAATAAAAATATAAAAACAAATTATACAAATTTAATTTAATACTACTAGCACAAATTACATATAAAGCAACATTGGGTGAAGATCATTACTTGATTTGGCCAGTAATGATCCCCACCCAATGCTTTGTCATGGGGCAGTCCAGGCGGTCCGCAAACATGCTCAGGATGCTGTTGGAACTGGCGCGCACCCTGTTCAGCAGCGACGCAACTCTTTTCCTTCTTTTTTATTTCTTTTCCTTTTTTTTTTAGCATTAGGTACTTAGCTTTATAACAACACATAATGTATATGTGTTTATCACTTTCGAATTGAATTTTTAGATGACGTAATTTCCCAGGGGACCACAGAACACAGATTTCACAGTGGAGTAAAACAGTACATAAAAAAAAAAAAAAAAAAAATTTAAATGCGGGTGGAGTACGAAAATTTATTTTATTAGTTATATTCTCACGTCTAGTCAAAAAAATATCCGAGCGGTGATCCAGCCCTTGAACCGACGGAGTCGGACTACATACACCCAGCTCTATTGATTCTTGATTCACTATCGCGCACTCACGCCGCCATTCCATGAGTGTGTTTATAGATACTGTCGGAGATTGCCGTATTTGGCTTATTGGTAGATAATTCATAGGCGTTTCAAATAATCGTCGTAAATAAGTGAAAGGGCTTGAATATTCTAAGGCTCACAAGTCGTTAATATGAATGGACGCTACGAGTACGTGTGTTCGTTACGATTTTGTTTGTGGTGACTGCTTAGTTAACCCAATGCAAGAAACGTATTTATGTATTAAAAATAAAAACATGCGTCATAAGCATCTCCAGTGTAACTTGTATACGTCAACTGGGGTGACTTTGGTAATTTTGGGGCTACTTTGATCGTTATAAAATTACTATAAAATCGATATTATGCATATCCGGTGAATGTTTGGCATGTAGACGCAAAGGCGATCGACGAAGACATTGATTGGAAGCAGTAAACGCAAATAAAAATAATGGTTTTGTCATTAAAACTAGTTTTTAAAGTCACCCCGTAAATCAAAGTCACCCAAGTTGACTGTGCCTACATATTGGTTGTTTCTACGACGATATCAAATGAATGAAGCTAATTGAGGCCAATGGGCAAGCGATCACCTGATGGTACCTAAGTGAGCATGCGCATGAGCATGAGCATCATCACTAAAGCCCGTGGAGCTTATTTCACCGACTCTTACTCTTCACGCTGAAACATGACAGTGCAAGCACTGCTACTTTGTGGAAAGAAAGAAAGAAAAAAGTTTATTTAACACAATCACAACACAAAAAAAATAAACACATTCAAACAACAGATAAATAAATTGTCACGAAATGGTCTCAACTTCAGCATTTGCTGGACTTACAGCCAGCGCTGGTTTTCCGTTGAGACCATAAGGTGACACATACCTACATTGAATACAGTTATTTATATTACATACCTATATTACAAGTGGAACAAAGTAGTCTCTGCCTACCCCTGTGGGAAAGAGGCGTGACGATATGTATGTATGTACATATGTTACATATATTACAACAGTGGCAGGATTAGCGAGTGCGATGTTGCTAGCAATCCGGACGGACCTTGCACAGGCCCTCCCTGAGACAATAATGAAGGCACGGCAACGCAGGAGATTCTTTTAGGTTAAGTATGGAGTTAGGTATTGCTTAACGTTACTTTACTTAACAGTCTACAGTCAGTTAGTTAATGATAATAGTCGTTAGACTGAGGCGTAAACTATTGTCATTTTATGTATTACCTTTAAATTTCCTCGCTATGTTTTAAATTGGAAAAAAAGATCAATTTTTCCCGAATTGACTATTCTGACGACGAATCTGTGTCGTAATTCACAATAGTATTTGGGGCTGGTGTTGTGTAGAATTCAGCCTGCAGCATAGTGCAAAACATACATCGTTTGCTCGGGGCCGGCGGCAGATTAATGCCAGGGCGGGCGGCGGGCCCGCATTAGTTTTGGGCCATTTCCCCTCGAAGTGCTCAGTTTGCCTTGTACGCTCTCTCCCTTCACTGACACCACTTTATAACTATTCTCGCCCAAGAACTTGATGCTGTTCCTTATTCACCTATACAAATGAGAAATAGTGGGAGTGAGACAGGGTGAGGGAAAGTTGATATTTTCTTCAAGCAGCGTACTTTTGGTAGTGTAGAGGCCGCACTTAGTGGCTCTTAAATAAATATGGCACGTTTGCGCAATATCAGCGCTAACAGTACTTCACACTTCTCTTTGGCCACAAAGAAATTTATAGCGGTCATATAAAATGAAATACATGCATTGAACTTATTTATGTTCCTACTTAAGTGTTACGTTGGCTTTTATGTAGTTAACGTCTGAAAGCACTCACTTTGGCTACCAAGTATCTGATCGTCTATAAAAAGTAGCTACATACCCACCTATGTCTAGTCTCTGATCTCTGATAAGAGGCAAAAATTGGAAAATACCTACAATCAAATACAATTAAATAAAATACTTACCATCTTTTAATTGAGTTTAACTTACTGTCAAATTTAAAGTAACTTGTTCTACGTTTACATCCTGTGGCCTTAGATCGCAGTTGATTTAATAAGGTCGGTAGTCTACGCCTGTTTTCTACCCTGTGTTCGATATATTACACATACATACATACATACATATCGTCACGCCTCTTTTCCACAGGGGTAGGCAGAGACTACTTTATTCCACTTACTACGATCCTTGACATACCTCTTTCGCTTCATCCACATTCATTAATCTCTTCATACATGCTCGTTGGTTTCGGGTACTCTTGACCTGGCCTTTTTCCAAAACGTCCCCAATTTGATCACGGAACGTCCGTCTAAGCCCTAGGTTAGGGCTAGGTTGGTCTAGGTCGGTTTGGGTAGGTTCGATATATTTATCGGATTTTTTAGCAAAATAGTCTTAATACCATGTCAATTGATAGTTTCTGCGTCGTTTTTGCTCAAGCCCCATCAAACAATAATTAAACTAGGTCGAAAAACAATTGAGAACAGCTTTAGCTTTGCGTGCGGGCACTCACAATATAGGTATTAGGCGCACAACAAACTCGAGTTAGTGCGAACAAGCAAAATTGTGTCCGCCGTACGACTGTTTCACCGCGAAGGCTCTCACAGGACTGTGAATTAAAATTAGCTTCGTAACCTACTAATTAAGTTTAGTCCTATAGCTAGGCAGGCGTTTGATATGTATACTTACCTTACCTAGTTATATTGAGGAACAAGACAATGAAAATACTATCTATTACTAGCTGTTGCCAGCGACTTCGTCTGCAAAGAATTTGTTTATCGCTATCCCGCAGGAACTACGCAATTTTCCGGGATAAAAAGTAGCCTATATGCTATTCCAGACTTTTCTCTATCTATGTGCTGAATTTCATCCAGATCCGTTGGGCGTGATTGAGTAACAAACAAACATCCATCCATCCATACATCCATCCATCCATCCATACTTTCGCATGTATAATATTAGTTAGATAGTTAGATTAGATTATACTTACTAAGGGAATATTTTCAATATTATTCACACGGCTGATGATATTATACAGGTTTATATTAACCAAAAGCGTTATTTAAGAGGATATGTGACCTATCCCTACTCCTTAGTCTGTATAACAGGACACTCGTGTTCTGTTAAACAGCAGATAATCAGCTTTGTTACCTAGAATAATTCCAATATAGTGTTACTATAATTCTTTTAAGTAGAAATGTGAACTCAATTAGAACCAAAAGCTGAATAATTTGTGCCCAAATAAGAGTTATATTGGTGTTAACAGCGCTGTTAACACCATTATACAGCCTCCTTATACAGCTTTTGGTGTTGCGTTACACCAAAAGTGGACTTTTATATTGCTATCTGTGTTTGTTGGGAGGTATAGCAATCAATTTATTCACGAAACTATTAATAGTTCTACACACTGAACCAATTTCAAAAGAATGATAAGTAACGAATTTCAAAAGATTGATTCGTTCTTTAGAAGTTTAATATAAATTCAAATCAATTACTTAACTGGCAATCACGAGCAAAACACACGATTAATCAAATGTTAACTTGCTACATCCAATTAATTAATTGAGGATTAAAACGTTGACTAACGCGCGCGTTATTGTTAGACAATGGGCGCACATTCTACTTACAACAATACGTGTAACCGAATTTGTCTCCCAGCGGGACGTGATTCCATTTATTTATGGCTTACCAAAACATTTACCCTATTACTGCTGTGTTATGGCTGTATTAAAATGTAATAAAATTTATGATGCTTGCAAAAACATTCGTACGGAGCTTACAATCTTCCAGCCTGCGCGTGTGGGTCTCATTTTGTGTGCAGGATAGAGCAGGATGACAAACGCAGAGGGCCGACCCCCTCGATTACCGCGCGCGAAGCCGCCGTGACGCCGACTCAGCATATTGCGAAGCCGCGGCGGGGTTTGTGGGGTTGACATTATGCTCGCTGAAGGGGTTCCCTGAATAGCTTCGCGGCAAATTGATTGTGCCCCCGCGCCACGGAACGGAATTTAATGTATGAAAAGATTTCACAAAGCAATTTCATGTCGAGGTTAATTAGCTTTGCCTTCGTTCTGTGTAAAAGCCGTTACATTTGCCGATGAATAGACGAGTAAAAAACAATTGAGGCTTTAGAGGGGCACAATACATTTCTTTTCAAACGTTACATGTATGTTACGTGTGAAAAATGGATTTTGATAATATTTGAAACATTGTCTATGTCTGCATTCCAGACATCGCATCGCATCGCATCGCATGGTTTCCACATTATTATTTATTTTATTTTATTACACAAAGGCCTTTTTAAATCTCACTGATAGACTTTCAAATGCAACCATACGCACGTCACGGCATAGGTACTCACAAATGTGTATTGAGGGCTACTCTCCGCTAGAGGTCACTAGTTGTATCAACGAACAAATACAAATACAAATACAAATACAAATACAAATACAAATACATTTATTTCGAAATCATAGGTAGGATATACAAGATCATAGGAATTATTAGAATAGTACAGCTATGATTTGCCGTTTGGCGTTCAAAGATTTGGGAACATTAGTCACATAATAATATCATCAAAATTTAAACAGGCATCATTAAAACAAGTACATATAGTCATTAAATGGAATTTCAATTAAATTGTCATTGAAAAAAAAAATTACATTTCATCACAAATCTACGTAAATAATTAATATTTTATTATCATTATAAATTCATGTCAACATCATAAAAATAATCCTTAATATTATAATAGCATTTCTTCTGAAGAATTTTAAATAATATGCTTTTAAATCTTTTTAAGTCTAAATTCTTCAACTCCGCAGGCAGTTTATTGAATAGCTTTGGAGCCATTATTACCACGCTTTTCCGCATTAGAGCAGTGACACATATAGCAGTAGATACCGCAGGGCTTCGCGGCCTAAGGTTGACATACTGTATTGGCCGTTTCATTTTAAATAGGTCTGGATTACACTTCACAAATAAGCAGCATTCATATATGTACATACTGGGCATAGTTAACAATTTAAGCTTTTCAAAATATGGCTGACAGCTTTCAGTAGACTTAATGCCGCAGATGGCTCTAACACATCGTTTTTGGGCTTTGAAAATTGGGTCTCTGTATCTCGAATTTCCCCAAAAAATTATACCATATCTTAGGGTAGAACTGACAAAGTTGTTGATATATTAAAAAAACTTTTTGAGAGCGATAAATATTTAGTTTACTAATGTTTTACGTCATGGTGATCTTATAATATAATATTAAATTTAAGTTAGATCTATAAGGATCAATAGCAAAAAAAAGTTTTTTTATTGTATTCAAAAATATTTAATAATCTAGTCTTATCACCATCACGTATATTTTTTACCTGCACTGCATTGAAATCAAAATGTCGGGAGTTTTCCAACTTTTTTAAGTTGTTTTTCGAGAAAAGACAGTTCCATGTTCTTTTACGTAGCAGCAATACCACCTACTTATGTTACATTTTGTGTTTTATATGATTAAATAAAAACGAACATTAGGTATGCCACGTAGATAATTACTAAAGACATTGTTACAATGCGAACAAAAACGAATCCAAGAGCCACATCAAATCAAACAAAATTTCATTATCTCATCCATCATGTCAAACCCCAAGCGTTAATCTCAAGAAGCTCATTAGAGGCCGAAGGGCCAGCCAGTTAAGGGCAATCAACGGGCACCATATTAAACCACTTTTCATTAGGACCGATACGAGGCCAGTTATTAAAACAATATTCCATATTAAAGGCGGAAAAACGTAAAAGGCTGTAAAACTTCGAGTTTTGAAGCGGTAGTGTGTCCCGCTCGAGCGCAGCGCGGCGTCCCTGTCTGGCTGCGCCGGCCGGTCTGCCCGCGCGCCGCTCGCGAACAAAGCACAACTAATTATCTTCGACTTAAGGCGGGTTAGCGCGGCTCCGGCGCAAACGCCTCAATCTTGTATGCATAATATTATAATGTGGTGATCATACGCTTTATACGGTAATGCAGCCTTTGTAAATTAAACCGGGGATTCATGAAGTAAATAGAGTAGATTCTGTCCTACACGACTTGTTTGTTTCATAAATATTTAAAATAGAGAAAGATAATGTTGATTAGCCGAGTTATCCAGGTAAGTTAGCAAGTGCGCTATTGTTAACAGCGCGGGCTGCGGCCGCGGATACTCCCGCGTGGTTTACGACGCTGTTTAAGTGAAATAAATAAATCACTATCCCACTAGCGCAGGCGCAGCTCTTTGAGCGCAGCGCAGTAATTTTGAGACTTACTTTCGAACAAATTATTATTGATGTACAGCCGGCCCGGGTAGTTTCGATCGTGTAATGACTCTGCCCGCGCTTCTAACGAGACCATGTTAACTTGGCTAAAATATTGAAGAGTAAATTTCATTTATTTCTGTTTAGTCAGTAGTTACACGTCCATTGACTTGAATAGTTTTCTTAGTTCTTTCTAACAAGGCTATCCTCCGAAAATATCTCATTTTGCATACCTATTACAACTAGCTATCAAAACTACTTACCTTAAGCTTAAGCACATGGACAGGACGATTGCTCTTTCGCAGCCACTCATGCCCATTACGCCTTACATTCATCAGTTATTTAGCTTTCTACTTTAAATTTCCAATACATAAATATCGGGCATCAACTTTCGTTGCAATTTAAATCTCATTATTCATGAGTATGCGAGTCCACGTGCATATATTGATAATTTAATGCGGCGAGGTGTGATTTTTCACGTTTTCTCCCGAGACGTTAACGTGACCCGGAGCGGGCTCTATTTATGATCGGTGCACCGAAATGGCCGACAAATGGCTGCCAAATGAGAGGCTTCGTCCGCCGGCGCGGCCGCTGCTCCTTTCAACTGCCCGCTTTTGGAGCACGCAGTCGCGGTTCCCCAAGTTGCCACAGCGTACCTCGCCGCTTTTGCAACGGACACTCTCACAACCATCTATATGGAAACCAGCAATGGATGACTAACCGGTCAAAATAGTCGTGCACGTCCTCTAGTAGAAGCGGCCTGAGGCACTTTTGATTATACGTTGAGAGAGGGCTAATCGCGCTCGACGGGCGAACACCTCGAGATCAAACACGAGGCGCGCCGCCAGATATTTTTGTTTCTATTAAACAACACCCGACGTAATAATGTTTAACAATCGTGCAGCGATAATTCGAACAGAGAAATGAATGGAACCGTATTTTTCATAATTAAATTTATTTATTGATGTGAACGTAAGTACGCCTATTATTTGACGAACAAAGGGTCATGTATATACCTATCATATACCGATCAATAAAATGAAAGTGTTAGGTAGGTACAATTTGTAATAACATAGGTAGGTACCTTATTTATTTTTAAGTAAGCAAGTACCTAGGTACTGCACTAAGAAACAAGCTAGTTGTATAAATAATTATTAAAATATAAGTTTATCCAATTACAAGTGGTTATTACTGCTAAAATATCTCAGAAGAGAGTAGGTACAATGTATTACAGAGCAGTTCGTTCAAAAGTCAAAAGTCAAAAGTCAAAAGTTTATTTTGCAAATAGGCCGCCGAGGGCTCTTTTACATGTCTTTTTTTGAATCTACCAGCGCATTCGGAAAGACCATCATTGCCAAGAAGAATGCGCCGCAAGAAACTTGGCAGAAAGTCATTTTTTCAAAATAAAATAGATTTACAATAGTACTTAAATTCTACTTAACTTACCTAATACAATTAATACATTTTATAAAAGGGATGTAAAAGGTCCCTAAATTAAGTCCGTACCTTAAATTACATTGGTCTATAGTAGAGATGTATAAAGTCTCTACTGGTCAAAGCGAAACAAAATATGCGATAATGATAAGAAAGAGAAAGCAAAAGCAAAAAGTGAATAAAAATAATCTAAGTTTAGTGGAGGTGTAAAACGCCTCCACCGTCAAATAAGTTAATTGGAGATATCTCCAATGTCGATGAGAAAAAGAGCAAAAAAAAAAATATTATATATAATAAAAAATATGAAATATGCATTTCATGTCAAGTAAGTAACTGATAAGCTTTTGGATTCCGAAGGCAAGCTTACGTCTGCCGCCCCCAATGTTGGCTCACACGCGCTCATGTCATGCTCTGAAAGCAGAGCGGTACCGAGGGCATGTATCACTTCCGTCCCCACAGGCTCGCTATGGGGACGTTTTAGGAACTTCGACGCTGCTAGCCTGTAACTAGACAGTAAATGGAAAAATAAAACAACAAAAGAAAACGGAAATCCATAAGCTTAACAATATACCTACCTAATACCTAACTTAGCACACATACACATACGACATAGCAATATTTATGTCCTTGTAAATAATTAATAATAATAAAACAACATCAACACTCTTGTTCGATCATACCAAATATTTTATAGTGAACACTACTTTATTGACTCCACGGACGGCGCAGTGCCGTTGTTTAGATAAGTGGTCCGTCTCAGAGGATCTCGGATTGTTATTAAATATTTGTGTTGCGCCGCGATTAGCACAGCTCACCGGCTAATTTATCGTGCAGCCAACTGCCTTAATGTTGTTTAATAAAGCAGTACTTAAGTACGCACTCGAAAAGTAGCTAGTAGAAATTGAATGTTCCAACGCTAGCAAGTTTACCTTGGATTTAATTAGGAAGTAGGTATTATGGCCGTTAGTTTTATCATGTTGGCATGAATGGTTGTTGTGAGTTGATACACCTACTTATTACCTATCAGAATTAAATTATGTATAATGAGTTTTGTTTATAATTTCGTAACTACTTATTCTATTCCTTGAAGCAGACATTTGCAAGTAAGTAACTGTCATTGCTGTCATTTCTAACGCCAGTTTTATGTATCGCCAGAAAAAAAGTTCACTTTTATTCATTTGAAACATAAAAAACAGTTCTAGTATTGTTGCTCATAGTGACGGAATACCTAGAGCTAGCTAGTACTTTTTGCTGCACATTCTTCTTCTTGTATTTAAGAGCCAGGCTCTTGTCGGTGGAGTAGTCGCCACTCCGCTCGGTCCTCAGCCAGCCTTTTGATCTCCCGATACGACGCGACACCCACTCTCTCCTTCACCTGGTCAAAATACGTTAGTCTTGGCCTTCCTCTGCCTCGTCTCCCTTCCACTTTTCCTTCCAGCAGGTTTAGAAAGAATTCGTCGCGAATTACTGCACATTAAGTCAGTAAAAAAGACGAATTAATGTACCAATAATTCAACTCCTGAAACTAGCCATACAAGTTCACACACATGCTAACTCGTTAATCAGCTATGACTGCGAACATAACAAATATCAAAAAAATAATAAAATAAAAAATAATTTCTTAATTAATAACTTCTGAATTGTCGGTATAAAAATTGTACATTATTGTTTAAAATATATTCTAGCAAGGATCTAAAATTCAACTGTCGTGAATAGGCAAGATAATATTATTATCAATATACGGACATGGTACCTATTTAAAATTATCTCGGGAACGCTATGTCACCTTTGACAAAAGCTGAATTGAAATACAATTTTTTTTAAGGTTGACTCTGCATAAAAGGACTTCATCAAATCTAAATCCTACACTAATTTCATGCTGTACCTTTACTATAACTCGTTGGCCCAACCAGCTAACGTTATAAAACACTAATGAGGCAGAATCTCAACACTCGCCTCGCAACTCCGCCGCTAACGCATCAAAAACAAAACACGCTCAAACGATATTAAGTGGTGCGCCGTTCCATTGCGCATGATTTAGCCGCGATCCATATATCTCTCGCGAACCGTGGCATTGTGTTAAAATAAATAAAAGCGCTAAACACCAGGCTCATTGTCTATTAAGAATTACTTTTCTCGCGGCGCGCACAATGGTCGGCGGGCTCAAAGCTGTGGGAGATGCTTATCGCGCCGGGTTACATTAATACGCAACGGACACGCCCCGATCACGAAATACTAGATCCGTTTGTGTTATGATACGTTGTGTCGGTGTAAACGTTGTGCTCTTTATTTTCATGCTACGTTAATTTGTGGCTGCCCGGCGCTGCGGTGCGGCCCGCCGGCCGTGGGCTATTCAAAACGCTCCTGCATGCTGTCTTTAGATAATTGGAGAGTATACATGTTTTATAATTAAACGTGTTAAATGTAATGTGGCCTTTAGGTTTTGTTACCCTAGGGTACAAGAGAGCCTAGGCTCTGGCTACTTCTTAAGGGATAAAGAGATGATTGGTGCGTATTGTTACATTATGTTAATTTTAATTTATCTTCTTGTTTATTTTAGCGTAAAGCTAAAACTGTAATTGTAAATTAATTCCATCCTATTAACCGTACTTAATAAAAGAGTAGTTGTGTTAAACAGGACCTATAGTACTAGTGCCTCCTAGCCCGATGAAAAGTAAGAGAGAAGATGCATTTTTGCGGGTGGTAGGGCCTTGTGCAAGGTCCGTCCGGATCGCTACCACCATCTTACTCGCTAATCCTGCCGCTAAGCAGCAGTGCTTGCGCTGCTGTGTTCCGGTGTGGAGAGTAAGACAGCCGGGGAAATTACGGGCACAAGACTAAGAGGCATTTCATCTAAGTCCTCTAGGTTGGCAACGCATCTGCAATCCCTCCGGGGTTGCGTGTGTCTATGGGCAGTGGTGATCGTTTACCATCAGGTGACCCACTTGCTCGTTTGCCTTCCTATTCAAATAAAAATATATATATATTATCTTATATTTCTGTAACCTTTTTTGTTATTCGCCAAATTACCCATCACAAGTCAGCAGTAATAATCTTATAGGCACGTGCTTTTATTTTTCGACTAGGTTTTCTACCGACTAGACTGACTACAAGACCGATTATTTTTTTAATAAAAGTCAAGGATCAATCTAAATTTAAGAAAAAGGAAAAGGCTAAATATATCAAATATAGGGGTCTAGGCGCCGAATACGATTTTGTCCCATTAGGTGTCGAGACCCTTGGTCCGTGGGGTCCTAGCGCTCTGAAACTCCACAAAGAAATTTCGAAGAGGTTAGTCGACGTCACAGGGGACCGAAGAGCTGGCAGCTTCCTCGGACAAAGAATTAGCATTGCAATTCAAAGAGGGAACGCTGCTAGCATCCTCGGAACCTTGCCTAAGGGGTCTGGTTTGAATTTGTATCCTTAGTTTTCATTATTATTATTATTAAGTATTTGTATTATTAGTGGTATTTTTTTTTATATAGGTATTTTAAGTTTAGGCTAGTTTTATTTTTAAATAATTTAGATTTAGACATGTATTGCAATAAAATAATAAATAAAGTAACTATTGAATTTAAAAATATTCAACATCAGATAATGATGATAGCATATATTATGCAATACGGTACCATGGTTATGCAGATATGAAGTATGATATAAAATCGATACACTTTGCTTCTCGATCGAGTAATCGCGTGAAATTGTGCCGTCGCGACCGTCGCCCGCGCATCGCGTCAATTATTTACATTACCGCCTGAATTGGAAATCGACTGTGTAAGTTAATGCAATATTCTGGATTGACGATTATCTTACATCGAATATTGGACGGTGTTTTGAATCTGTCTCGAACAAATTACGTGGAGTAGAGCGGGGTCGGTTAAACATAACATCAACATGGAGAATACCCGTTATAAAAATTAAATTAAGTAAAATGTGTCGCTCAAAGAAGTTGCTACCTACGAGTTAGTATTGATAGGTAAAACAACATTGTAAAATTACAATCCTCTCACAAAATATATCATACAAAATTTAAATATCGTTAAGTTTTTCTCGTTTGTGATTCAATGCAATATTTTGTAACTGACTTTGCACAAAAGGGATGCTATTGTCCAAATGAAATTGAACCATTTCTGTGTTAGTTCACAAGACCGAAGATCAGCACTATAATAAAAGATTACTTTTTGTTTTGTCTTTTTTTGTTGCAATTTTTAAATAAATATTTACAATTATGTAAACTGTGTCTGATTTCCCCAACAAACTAGCATGCGCTCATAATTTTAGTTATGCAACATATAATTTCCTGGCACGACCTACGTCACTCTAAAACCAATCTAAGTAAATACAAATGAACAAAATACAAAGTACCGAGGTACTGACAGTATCTTTAGTTCGAGTCTTGATTTCAATGAATGGACATTCAATGAACAGCCAACTGGAAAATTGCAGCTGAATGAAACAAAGCAAAAAACCGTGTACACTAATAGGAAAGCCATCCAATCATGTTTTTACAGGGTTTTATTGCATAATTGACGGTATTTACAACAATCCCCGATGAGCACGACAGCCGCTTCCCAGAATTGGACGCAATAAATTTGTAAACGATACCACAAAACTTCTGTCTGAGGAAAAAATAGGACACTGATTTCTGACGATGTTCGTTTAATCCCCAGCGCTTTAAATTCCATTGCCGTATTTGATTAGGTTTCCGTGAACCGTTGCTATTATAGTGACCATTGGATATTGTGTGCTGTAGTAGAGTCGGCAGTACTGCTGTGATTGGGTCAGTGTTAATGGAAACACACCTGTGCCCGGCAGACGCTTTATGGGTTTATAGCATTACACCTCGGTTTAGGACACTGCACTGATTGCTCCATGAACGCCTCGTAAATGGAACTGTTAATAATCAATAAAAAATCGGTGATATTCATTAAAGGCAATTTGTAATAACTTTAGTTTCAGGTTTAACACTCTCATCGCTTAACTTATCTTTACTAGTTTGGAAAGCTTCAAAATATTTTTTTATCAGGTTAAATAGAAAAAAAAATGAGAACATACATTAAAAATGATCAATCATATTTATATTTAACAAATAAATCAACACTTTTCCTTTTAAAAATTAAACGGTGCCAAGCACAATTGAAAAATCCTATTATCCGCTTAAACTCAAGGCAAATAAAGGAAAGCGTTTTGTATGTGGCCGCACGATGCCCAGGACAATGGTACAAAGCCTGCGCCGGCGCTGATCTCCGCGTCATTAATAAGGGTTCTTCACACGTGGAGTGTGAACATGACAAATGCCCACAAAGCGGCCGCGCGCTGCGGGGCGTCCGCGGAGCTCCCGATTATCATTTCCACCTTGCCACACAAAGTCAAGATGAATCTTCAAAAGTCTCAAGCTATTCCATTGTAATTTAATTGGCTAGTTATTGTGTGATTTTCATTAACCTGTATTAAACACCTATTAAATGTGTATTTTGTTTAAGTTAAGTTGGAGAATTTTTTTCGTCCATCTTTTTGATTGGCAACCCTAACAGTAATCAGATACCATGTCACACTTATCTAGGTGAAACGATTCAATTGCCAACACATGTCGTGCAAATAACGAGCACCCACACATGCTCATGCAGGTCTAGTGCCCAGTGTACAAATAACTCAACAATGTCGTGTAGCCCTCGCCCGTCCCGGGGCCACTCACTGCAATTATTGTGAGTAGAAAATTAAATTAACACACACGCACGCCGTGTTACTCGGGGGAGGGTAGGGACCAAGATATCCTGAGCTCCGCGGGCCCATGGTGATACCTTCCCGAGGGCCGCTTTACCCAGCAGGAGCGAGGCGGGGAGGGTCAGCCTGTCTGGCCGAGTGGGCAGCCATTTTGCTTCGTCCACTAATTGCAGGTCCCTTCGTAGTTATTTCATCGCTCGCTACGAGGTACGTCTTTCTGTCTGTGCTCATTGCCCTGTGGTTTATACTTTTCGAATTAGCACTTCTATCGTTTCCGTTGTTTTCTGTGGCCTATTGTTATGCCTGGTTGATTATAGGTTGGGACAATTGTTGTTTGAAACGTACCGTTAACATATGCCTTCAGGTTTTACTTACTTACGACTAACAAATATCGCGAAAGCAGTTTTCAATTTAATATTTTATTACGAGTTATACCTATTCCTAGTTAACTTGCTGACATAAACATTTTCCGTTATTTAAACTTGTTTCATGTGAGCGAAACCTTAATCTTCTGTGAAAATATAGTACTTACCAATCATAATCATGTTAAGAATCCTGGATGCCCGGCCAGAAGGTTACCTAAAATTAAGCGTAGCAAAGTAATAAAAAAATTATATCGACTGAGAATCTTCGATGCGTTTTTTAATCGAGACCGTGCTTGATTGGAACCAATCAAATGATGTAATTTATTGCCTGTCTCACATGCCCGATCCTGTTGTCTGTGAGAGTGTCTCACCTTGACCTTGACCTTACGTGGGATGTGGAGGTCGATAGGATTAATCCTTCGTGACGAATCACGAGTTAGACACGGTGTATACCTACTGATTGGATACCCTATAACTGCCTAATAAAATGCGCGGCCAGCGGCGTCCGATGCCTCCACTTTAACGGGAATAAGCTCGAATTGATTTAAAACTCCACTTTTAAACGTGACCATCGTGCGGTGTACGTAAACGTTAGGATTGAAATACTTTTTACATTTAAGTAAACAGTAAACAACGGCAAGAATGTTGATTAAGCCGATAATAGGGCGCGATGGCGGGCGGCGAGATTGTTGTATAGTTAATCAGCTGTTGCGGTGTCGGAGAAGCCATAACGCGGCGGCTCGGCCGAGATGCGGCAAAATGTGATAGAATTAATTCCCAAATTGCAGGTTCGCCGCACTCCGAGCCGGGCCCGTTTTTTATTATTATTTAGCCTCGCCCGTACTCTGTTATTTGGACATAAATTTGAGGTGTATTGCACCTGCTAACCTCTTTAAATATTTATATTGTTATGAGGCTCGATGACTGTCACCGTTATTTCAAAAATTCTGACATCGTTTTCTTGTTTACGTAAAATTCCATGTATATCTGCTTAGTAAAATACCAGTAATTGGTTTATGCTTTTGTTTCCCACACGCTGGCATAGGCGAGCACTAAACATAATTTTCTCTTTTGTTTTATTGTGCCCTCACAGACTGAGAGCGTCAAATTAAATATGAATGATAGGTATTTCAAAATTATAGAGCTAATAAAATACCCACATAAGTAATATAATAACGCACGGCGAATAATTTCCTCATAATGTCATTAGTGCGCGTTATATCGACCCCGCCCATACGTTTTGTAGTATTTCGGCTCGTCCCTTGCTTCCGGTTGCGTTTTGTAGGGGAAACAGGCTCGTTTGTCGACGCGGTATTAATATAAATACACAATTTTACGTAAGTTCTTGTTTACGTCGTACCGCTTGAAGACTTGATGGGTAAATTATAGATGAATTATAATGCAGGTAGATCTAAAATTGGTTCGCTCGTGTTACGTGTAATCAAGTACCGACAAAAGGCGCGTGTCCGCTTATAAACATGAAGAGCCATGTATTTATTAATTCAATACGCATGAAGTTGAAATAACGCAGGTTGTATCAAATGGCAATAGCGGGCGATAGCGGCCGGCGCGGCACGCGACTGAATCTATAAAAATTGTTTGAAATCCGAAACTGACCGGAACAATATCGGCGCGGGCGCAGCGCGGGTAAAGCACGCGTCTCGATTACCACCAAATCGATTCGAACGGCTCATATTGAGCTGCGCAGACTGTTCCTACTATTACAATTCGGTACACTCGTGCCATGAACATTCCACTATTAAATAGAACGTTTTTGTTTAAATCCGAGACGAATCGCTAATTTGAATACTGTTGTTATTCGAGCTCATCTTATTTACCGGTTTTTATGGAGCCTTATCATGCGACGGCAGTACGGAATGTGTTTATTGATTCACGCTCCGTCTTTGAATTTTTCATTCCATTGATTTCACCCTCAATATTCAGAAATAAAATTCGTTTTGATTTCTTCTTTGATTTTTACGCTGCACGCCTGCGCTTGATGTACCGAAACATTCAAACATTCTCATAAAATAAATGTGAAAAGGTTTTCTAAGCCCCAAAGGTAGAAACAGTTCTATTGCAGTTTATCACAAGCTTAGTCAAAGGGGGTAGCTCCTGCTAATGCCGTCGATTTTGATACTACGAGACGAGTACTGTAATTTAGTCAAATTAAAATATGTTAATTTTGGCTGCTGTATTGAAGGAGCGCGGTTATTTGTAACTACAGTGACACATTCAATTTTCAATACAAAAAATATTGCGTCCTTGTTACGGTAAAATCGCATTTTTCCAACGCTAGTTTTGCTTCACGGCGCATTACAAAACCATAAAACGGAATGAAATAATGTTTGTTGTGACAGCGCTTCCCGCATGACAAAATAAGCCCATTTATTTCGGACAACAATGCAGTAAACATGGGGCTTAATGTCCGTGTCGTGAAGTTGAATTACCCTTTAATATTTTCTGAATACGTACTGCTACAGTTTTGGAGGTTTTGTAAAGGCTAAAAGTACAAAGCGCATGTCATCTCAGAGCAGCGTTTTGCGCACGGTGTCGTAACTTGCTTGTGCACGCGGCCTTACCCACGAAGAAGGAAGAAAGGTGGAAAGGAGTATCAAAATAGTAACGGGTTGCTAGCCGCATTGGTTATAACATGACTCCTAAGATTTTCGCCCATTCCCTCGCTTGGCTTACCATCTGCGCGGGAAGAGAACTGGTATAAAACATTCTATGTTCTTTCTTTACTCCCAGATCAGCATCCTTGTAGAAATTACTAAATTTTACAACAAAACACACAATACTGATATAAGTCAGTATCTTTTACTATCGGCTTGCAAAACAAAATGATTTATAACTCGAAAACTCATTGTTTCCACACGCGAGCTGCGGGAGAGAGACGTAACCCGCATCGCAGGATTTGTCAGCGTGATATACGGCATAAGAGTGGAGCGGAATTGAATTTATTTTGTCGTCCTAATAAATCGGGAGGATGCGGCCGTAAGTCAGGGTTCACCGCAGCCGTAACTCTCGCGCGCGATGTGCCGCGAAATCAATAGAGCTGACACTCGTGCCGCCGGACCGCTGCCAGGGCAC
Organism: Pandemis heparana; assembly: GCA_963854515.1. Classification (NCBI taxonomy): domain Eukaryota; kingdom Metazoa; phylum Arthropoda; class Insecta; order Lepidoptera; family Tortricidae; genus Pandemis; species Pandemis heparana. The sequence continues at coordinate 13,546,628 of OY978007.1, read as the reverse complement.
AGAGGAATCAACCGATACACCAGGAACTAATACGGAATATTTTGACGACCAGATAGCTTAGTGGTTCGAATCCAGGGGCCTTACCATGACGTCTTAATGCGATTCAGTTTAGATTCGCTGTCAGATTCATACTAAAAGTGACAGCTAAAACTTGAACTGAGTCGGAATTAGGACGTCATGGTAAGGCTCCTGGTAGGAGCAGGCATTTGTTTGATAAAATATGAATGGTTATACCCGAGTCGTGGATGTTGTGCTTATGTATTTAAGTATGAATTTATCTATTTAAGTGTTTATCCGTTAGCTAGTACCTAAATTTAGTACAAGCTTTGTTACAACTAGATCAATTGGTATAAATTGTCGTGGGATATTTATTTATTTTTGTAGTTTAAGTATATACCAACCTATTTCATTCTGATACATTTTAGGTACCTAGATACTAATTTGACACTTACTTATACCAGGGACGGTGTGAACCTGAGTAACAGAACTGTTACCGAAACAGTCGAAACTATTTCGAATGTAATTACATATATGTATACATAAGCATAGCATAAGCAGCACCAACTACTATTTTTGGTGATGCTCGCAAATATTATTCATTTGTCACGCAACAACTAAACATTTACCTAGTGCTGATACCGATCATGATATTTGCTTGTTCAACTACTTAGTGTTCTGCTTAACATTTGCTAATCAAGAGTGCAGTGATCAGCGTCTGCCGCAGTGATACAGAGAATATATTCCCACTCTATTGGTTAATTCCTTTATGTGCCAAACTTACTGCTGCGTTCGGAATTGTTCGCTTAGCACGGACGGCACGGGACGCTTTAGGAATCAAGATTTGAAAAAGTAAGAGATATTTCTTGTGGCTATTCCACATACATACTACTTATTTTCAAACGGATCGAACGTTTTTTAGAAATTGGCGTAAACGGAGTATTGGCTGAGTATGAATGTAATTTATCTAGTAATTGTACCTAATAAAATAACAATAAGTAATTGTAGGTAGCTAGAATACAAGAATTCTTTGTGAATATTTATTTGTTTGATTTTCCTGTAGAATTAATTACTATTTTTTTACAAGAGACCATATTCCTGCATTTTCTGAGTATCTAACGGCTTTTATTTTGATATAAAATCTTTGACGGAGCAGTCAAATTTATAGCTCTTACGCCATTGACACTAACTAACACCATTTAGCGGACAACATGAGTAATCGGTTTTACCCCATCAATTAAGTTTTACGTGTTAAAATGAAATACTTGCAATTAAAAGCTCGCAACTTTCTACTTACATAAATAAAGAGTATTTTGGCACCGATTCAATGTTATACATAAATCATTATCGGATTACAAGCTGTCAATACTGAGAGGCATTTCGACCGCGAATCGAATAAACTTAATGGAAACACGGCGTGTAATCAAATGGCAAGAACAAGCATTAATTTATTAAGGACGCTGAAATATCACCACATAAATCGCTATCTCGGCTGTCAGTTTATCGACAATTATTCTTAATTGGATTATGAAAGCGGTGCACGGGGTCTGTCGTGTGGCGCAAGGCATGAGCGCGAGAACACTACACTTACGTATGGATGTATGTACTTGTTAATTAAAAAAGTAAGTACTTGTAAATGCTTTATTGTGCAAAAAAACGATCGGATTTGTTTTTCATTGATTTTTAACATTTTGACATAATTTTGAACGAATGATTTGTTAAATTTTATATGTAGAAATAAACAGAGAAATAATAAAAATAAAAAGCAGTTTAGTTTCCGGTAAAAATAGATATAAATCAACAGTCATGAATTGCATCTATACAGTAAAACAAATATTTAATTTCATTGCATACCTATTCCTAAACAAATATTTTAATTTCTCCATAAACCAGTATTTTACAATCATTTTGAATACGCGACTTTAAAAGTTAAAAATCAAACGCCCTAGCTAAGCTAGGCTAGAGCTAAGCCCAAAGTCATAAACATGCAAAATAATCTAGAAACTTACATTTTTTCAACCCCCTGAATAAGGTATCACGACCCTGTGGTCGGGGCACACAATTTGAAAAACACTGATGAAAAATCTTTTTTATCAACATAATTGTTTACCTAAAAACATAGGGCGATTGTGCACTACAAGGAATTTTACTGCCCGGAGTCCGATTTTTTTACGGAATAGGTACAAACTGCCATATAAATTTTTCCTATACGTGCCGGCACGTCAGTCTCACCCACGGATACCGTATTTTATACTTCTGCGCATACAAGCTCAGATTAAACTTACGTGCCGCCACTAATACTCCCTAAAAAATCGGACAATAAATTTCCATGTAGTGCACAATCGCTCATAATGCACCCGCTGGTCGGTCGTGCCGTGTCCCGCCGCCGGTCCGGTCCGGGCGGCTGTCCCGCGGTGACACGGCGGGGCCATCTCATTGGCGCAGGAGAAAGGGGCGTCTCCCCGCGCGCCCGCCTTCATGTCATACTCTAACTTACACTAATGGCATTACCAAAACAAAGTCGCACTTTGGACTCACTAGCATAGAAACAACCTAATAAATAGACTATTGTAAAATTTATAGGAAAAAAATTAAACCAAGCCAAAATTGGCGATTACTGCACTCTGATTGGTCAACCGAAGGTCAAGCTGGTCTCAGAGTTGATCAATCAGCTATTATGATTGATATGGATGGATAATGTTTAGCCGGGTTCACTAATGTTTGACCAAAAAACTATTGACAAATGCATCATTTTACATACTTTTATTTTCTACTAAGATATTGACTTTTTGGAAAACTTATAAAACAAACCTAACCTAACCTCATGTGAGCCACGCCTAAAAGTTTTTGATTTTTAAAAAAGTTTACGGTTTAGAGTCTGGCAAACGAAAGCGTGACCTGGATTTTTTTTTAAAGTTTTAATATGGCAACATTAATACTCTGTCAAAAGCAAGTCAAAGACTTTTGTTATAGTTGTCAGTATTTTGTGAACTCAATTATTTTTCATTTATAATTGCCGTAAAACAATAAAAAGTAATGTGCGAAAGCTGCTACATACCATGATCAGTAAGTTCAAGCAAAAACAAGAGGAGAAAGAAGTTGTTTTCCAAGAGAAACAACAATGTTTACATGCGATGTCGGATTTTTTAGGTTAGTACCTTTTTTTTATGTAATCTTAATCCTTGTTGGCTGATTATTTGATATATTAACCATAATTATACCGTTGCTTATGTTTACAGATAATCTTGAAGATATTCAAGGAATCTGCGAAATGAAAAACAGTTAGTAATACCACATGTATTTTTTTTTAATTTGCCGCGTTTTCTCAGGTCACGCTTTCGTTTGCCAGACTCTAGCAGATATTAAAGGGTTGTTAAATGAAATGTTTGTAGAAACGATACATTTGTCAAATGTTTGTTGGTCAAATGATCGGATAGGTACCGTTTAGCCGTTGTGTGGCATATACCTAGTGAAGCAAGTGGGTCACCCGATAGTAAGCAATCTCCATTCACTAGGTACTGCCTTTGGAGACAGACATCCACGTTCCAAGGTAGGTACAGTCGATTAAATATTATATGGCCCATCACTTTTCATCCAACTTCCTAACAAATGAAAATGTGGTTAAACTCAAACTTTCAGGTGTCAGCCACGTCTTATCGACGTTGTAATTATAGTGTGCAAAAGATTTTCACTCTTAGGATGGCAGACCTCATTTATTTAGCTAATCGTACCTACCATCTGTATAATTTATTTAGGATTTTTTTTTATTAATAATTATGTCTTTATTGCTTAAAAGACCTAAATACCTAAAAGTAGTAGTTTCTATTAGGGTTGTAACGGAACTTTGCCTCCACTTTCGTTACTGCGGAAGTTCCGCAAGAAATCGTACCTTTGCCTCCACCTCCGCCTCCGCAAATTTTTGCGGAGGCTGAGGTGGAGGTTTATTTGTCCTAAATCTTATAATCATAGAATAATAACAACGCGCGAGCAGCGTCGCTCTACGACGTCATGACTAAGCCGTCCAACGCCCATATTTCAAACCGATTTAGTACAAAGTACCTAATTATTTATTTAGTCACACGATGAAGCCGAAAACAGGTGAGTTCAATAAACCATTTACCATTAAGTACTATTTTCCACATCCACTCTCATCTCCGCATCCGCGGAGGTGAAACTCGTCAAATCAGCATCCGCCACCGCCTTCGCTAAGATGGCCTCCGTTACAAGTGTTACAACCCTAGTTTCTATGACGTTAAACATAATAAAATATAGCTATTATGACAGTTGAGAACCGTCGGCATCGCATTGGCCCGCTAATGGGTTATGATTATGACATCCACGGCTGCATGCGACGGCATCAACTCCCGGCTTTATGCTAAACAAACTTATTAAACAAATGGACGCAAATTGGTATGTTTAAAGCAAATGGCCGCCGTGCGTTTTGTTCGCAGATGCTTAGAATGTTTTCGGTCACAAAATACGTCATAAACGCGTTAGCGTTAAAATGTCAAATTTGAAGAACACTTTATGTTTAGTGTAAGTTTCGGTCACAAAGTACGTCTCGACCGCGTTTGCGTTAAAATGTCAAATACTATGGAGAAATTTTAGTTGTCGTTTCGTTCCGCTTGTGGCGCTGTTCATTTTCCCATAGTAATTGAAACGTTAACGCGAACTTGTTCGAGAAGTTGGTCGTGCCTATAACACACACTTGAGGCTCAGTTTGTTTCCGTTTTGATCCGCTAGTGGCGCTGCCAATTTGCATAGACGAGACGTTTACGTGAACGCGGTAGAGGCGTGTTTTGTGTGAAAACTTACACTAGAACTAGAGGTTCTGTTGTGTCGCGTCGTGATTTGTTAACTACCGGCAAAATAATAATTGGAATGTATTGTATGTTCTAAGAGCTCTTTTAAAACGCGCTGCCAAAAACTTATGTTTACACATAAAGTGATAGACTGACGAACAACGGGTCTCTTGCCATACAAAGTTGTCTGAATAAATAATAAATAAAATAAAAATAATTTATTATCAGACAACAACAAGTCCATAGAATGTTAGTATCTGAAAAGAGACCCGTTATTTTTGCACCTTAGTATAATTATATCAGAAATAGCATTAAAGTAGGTATTGCTGTCTAATTCTATCTTTTTTGGAATATCAAATCAAAATAATCAAATAATTTATTAAAATAATCAATTGTACAAATAAATTATAAATGGTTAGTAAGCACTATAATTATGTCTATCTATGAATTAATAAGTACACAACAAATTTAAGAACTAAACTAATGACTCGACATAAAACAAGTGCGCCTGCGCTTACAACGAAAGTATATTATAAACTGTGCGTAGAGTAATTAAATTAAATGCCTAAACTAGGATACGAAAGTAGCCTGTATCTTAGGCAAAAGATAGGGTCTATGATAAAATATATTGATTGATACAGGATTATTATGTACTGTACAAGGTTAGAAGTCAGCATTCTTATAACATATTAAACTAAGGATTACCTAATGATAAATAGTTAATTATCTAAGTTATACAACTAACTTCAGCAGGTTTTCGGTTTGCAACTTTGCAACCACCCTGACAGAATGATTTTACAGTTGCCGTAGTTTGAGACATATAGGAAGGAGTCTGTTAATTTTATTGTAAAGGAAGGGACCCAAAAACGAGGAGAATTTGCGCCTAAAAGCATGATTGGTGCGGAGTATCTTAAATACTATGTCAGAGCGCCTTTTGCTGAGGATACTAGAGTTGTAGGGAGCCGACGTGTGCTGTTTTAGGATGATGCTCAAGATGAAAAGCTGGCGAACCGTGAGTACTCTGCAGGCAATATACTTAATTAGCGATATTTATATTGGAATTAAAATTTCCAACATTTTACTGCTGCTACTCTAACAGTTAGCCATTTAATATGGGGACAATGAACGCTCTATAAAGGCTCAGCTCTACTTGTAATCGTATTAGTATTTAACTTTTATATCAATCAGACTGATAATATGTAATAAGGGTAGGTACGACGCTTCCTGTTAAAATTAATATCTTCTTTATTTTTATTCTCCGTAGTAAGTTTATTGTAGTATAGAAATAGTAGGCATTTTATAGCGAGGCCGTACCTTATGCAAATGAGGCGGCTCGAGCAAAGCGTTGCCTAAATATTAGTTTAATATTTAGAAGATTGTATCACAGCTCGGTGGCTGGCTGGAATAGTGTTGCAGCTCGTTTATTTTACAATCAATTTTGATTTGATACAATAATGGGGCCCGATTTTTGAAAGCATATCGTTCGAAATTACCATTCGAGAGCGGAAAAAGTTATATGTGCAAAACTACAGCTCGATTTAAATTTTCGATTAGTTGACTAAACTAATTCGAGCTGTAATTATCTTCATTCAGGTATCACTTTCAAGTGATATTTTGACATAGGCTTATATATGCTTCAAAAATAGGGCCCCTGTTCTATAAACAATATAGATTTAGCCCTACGACAGTTCTGGGGCCTTACCATGACGTCCTAATTCCGACTCAGTTCAAGTTTTAGCTGTCACTTTTAGTATGAATCTGACAGCGAGCGGACCTAAACTGAAACGCATTAAGACGTCATGGTAAGGCCCCTGTTGTCATTTCTGTACAATTTGTAGCGAAAACCGCACATTTTTTCTAGGTAAGTACAACCTTGTTCTTACCACTATCTTACTCGCTGATCCTGCTACCATGCAAGCAGAGAAAAAGTAAGACAAGACAGAGGTTCTTTTTCAAGACTTTCCAGTCTGACTTCTCAGTCCAAGATATCTGAACATACAGCCTGTTATAAGACCGATTATCAGGCATAGTTTTAAATTCGCGGGAAAGATCACAGTCAAAAGTTTTCCCCAATTTCACTATTTTAGGAGATTTTTCAAAACATATTCGAATTTGAAGAGCTTTTCCCCCGTGATCCCCGCCCCTCGAACTACCACTGCCGATTACACTCAAGTAAGGGTGCGACCACACCGCCGCTTAAAAAACGGTGACATTACGGAATCGCAACAAAATGTATGAAGAAACGGTGAGAGAACGTGACGCATACGACACGTCACTGCGTTTACGCGGCGGTTTGGTCGCACCCTAAGACAAGTTACAACCGTTGGCCTGCGAGCCGAATAAATTATGTAAATAGTACGAGGCGGGGTCCCGCTTTCTTGTAAATGATTTGGCGTTTTAGGTCCGATCTAATGGTGGCCGGGCCACGCACCGAATCTACATATTAGTGCCACAAATTATTTAATTGCCCTTAACAGCGGCATGGCTGCACGCGAACCCCGCCTTAATAAACAAAAGGTTTTGTTTGTGTCAACGTGGCTTTGATTATTTTAGCTAATTGCACGAGAATTATGTACGGTTTGATGTAGCTTTAGTCGAGGTTTTATGGTGGCTTCGAACAGTTTAGCTGGATAAAATACAAGAGTTGTTAGATAAGCTTCATGGATGTATTGGTCATTTTTGTGTTTTATTAGAAGAATGTTTGATCAACGACATCTAAGATTTACCGTTCCGAGTAGGACTTAATTAATTTATTAACATATCCGTCGATTAACGTAATCACATGCTTGTAAAAAATAGATTGGATATTGAGATGACACTACACGCCATTATTGGCATAGGTTATACATACATACATAAATCACGTCCTTATCCCTTAAGGGGTAGACAGAGCCTAAGGTAACAAGACAGTTATGCTACATTTGTTGTTACTATAGGATTTTTTGCAAACAAACACCCATTTCATACACGGCTCTTCACACTTTGACGAAAACCAAGACATCTAAAAAAAATCGTTTAATTGTAAAACGAAATCAAGAACAGTGGTTAACGGCACGACTTTTTATGTCGTTAATACTTATAATGTATAATGTGAATATCTGTGCTAAGACAATTGTACTGAAACATACCTATGTCCGAAAACATAAATAACATTTATGTACCTACCTGAATAACTGCTAACCTTTTTAGCATCACCGCATTCTCTGTCTCATTTAACTCTATGTTTAAATTTAAAAATACTTACTTTTGTTTATGCGGGCTGTAGGACTTCGGGCAGGGTCCGTCCGGATAGCTTACGTCATCTTACAACAGGCATAACTATGGGCACTATAGGCGCACACATATATACAGTTTGTCTACTAAAAAGTGAAATTAAAAAGTGGCAATACTGTGTAGTGTCGTCCCTTCCTAATCTATAGGTATAAGAAAACGCGAACGATACTACAGTATTGTCACTTTTTAATTTCACGACTTTATAGACAAACGACTAGCTTCTGCCCGCGACTTCGTCCGCGTAGAATTCACAATGATTTAACATGTTTATCGTTATCTCGCGGGAACTATGCAATTTTCCGGGATAAAAAGTAGCCTGCCTATGTTTCAATCTAGGGTACCAGCTATCTTCGTTCCAAATTTTATCCAAATCCGTCCAGTCGTCTTAGCGTGAAGAAGGAACAAACATACACACTCACATCGTCACATCGTCACTCACAAACTTTCGCATTTATAATATTAGTAGGATGTATGTTCTTATTTCACAACGAAGTCGCGGGCGTAACCTAGTACGGCGTAATAGAACAGAACAGTGGCCAAATAAGTCGAATTACCACCCTCCCATCGACCGCCTTAACTCCACTTTTATCCATCGAAATACTTTTCAATTTTAATGGCGAAATGATTGGCTGCCTCAGTTAATGCCATCAAATTTACATTCCTCGAGCAAGTCCTCGCAAACCCGAGGTGCCAACTGGGCGGGCCAGCACTTTACGGCGTCACCTCGTTCTCAGATACTGACAAATGGTCCCAAAGGTGGCGGCATCTTTTATCTCCCCTCGTACGGGTATAGACGGAAAAGCTCAACGTTATGCTACCCAGTTTGAGTTGATAATACAGCAGCACAATCCAGTGATTAAAGAAATGATAATGCAATAACGAAATTTGGAAATAATCGCAAATAGCTTTTAAATGCGTGAAAGAAATTGCGAAGAATATTTTGGTTTGGACGGTGTGGACCACACCAACTCACGACTGATCGTTTTAGAAACGTTGATTGTAAATTGGATTAGTTAGGTAAAACATACACACTCACTCACATCACTCACAGTAGGATACCTATTAGGTATCCTACTATCCTACTAATATTATAAATGCGAAAGTTTGTGACGATGTGAGTGAGTGTGTATGTTTGTTCCTTCTTCACGCTAAAACGACTGGACGGATTTGGATAAAATTTGAAACAAAGATAGCTGGTACCCTAGATTAAAACATAGGCTACTTTTTATCCCGTAAAATTGCATAGTACCCGCGGGCTAGCGATACACATATCAAAGGCGTAGCTACCTAATCTAACTAATATTATAAATGCGAAAGTATGGATGGATGGATGGATGGATGTTTGTTTGTTACTCAATCACGCCAGAACGGCCCAACGGATCTGGATGAAATTCGGCACATAGATCTATAGAAAAAAGTCTGGAATAGCACATAGGCTACTTTTTATCCCGGAAAATTGCGTAGTTCCCGCGGGAACGCCTTTTATGACATGTCAGAATATAGCAAAGAAACTGTGATTTAATTTTAATCTAATTTTTATATTTTATAACATTAATTTTAATTTATAGTTGACATTTGAATAAAATAGAAAAGTCACTTGTAATAATGAATTTATATACTTAATAATTTGACATGTAAAATTTGTAATTTTATGAATAAATGAATATGAATATGAATATGATAGCAATAATCGAATTCTTTGCAGACGAAGTCACTGGCAACAGCTAGTGTAAGTCTAATTCTACACAGACGAAGTCGCGGGCAGAAGCTAGTAGGGTAGACCGGGGGCAATAGTACCACGGGTCAATAGTAACATCGTCGATATTTCTAACCCTATAACATTCTAAGCATCACTGTGTGCGTGCGTACGTGCGTTGAGTGTGTCCCGACCTGCCCACCAGTGGGCGGCGCAGTACCGTGCAGAACGAACATGATAGACAACTATTTTTGTTTTCACACAACCAAAGTAAATAATTCCGTTGATTGTTTTGCCTTATAGTTTCCCCAATATAGCTGTTAGTCTAATATTTTTACTCAATTATGATGCTACGGTTATCAATGCTTGAATCAAGTAATGGTTTGGTTATCAGGTAATAAGAACGGCTGAGATATTTGAATGTAAGTAATTTGAAATGCTTTGAGGGCAATAGTACCAGCACAGTCGGGGTCAAATGTAACGTTACATTTGACCCCGTGGTACAAATGACCCTAAATATTTTTTTTATATTATCAAATTTAACTGACGTTTTAAGGTGAATCTAATGTTTAATTAGTTACTTCCATTTTCTACATTTTTATCATATATTATGAGCCGCTTTTGAAGTTGCTATAGTATTGTGATTTTACACTGTAAAGTATTGTTAAATTCGTGGAATGGGGTTCATTGTACCAGGGGTCAATTGTAACTGTATGCAATTTTGCGATACTAGTTTTGTACTGAATTTTATTGGTTTACGTAGTTTTACAGGCCAGAAAATTATGCCTAGAAAATTTATAAGCCGTGTTATTTCATAAAAACGATTCATTTAATTGTAGAAACTGATATAACTTGAATATAAATTTCTTAGACTTGAGTAATTATATTTTTATTGAAAATGTAGATCCTCATTGCTGATACTGGTTAGTGATTACTGGATCAGACTGATTAAGTTCAAGAAATAAATATTGAAATTGTTAAGATTTTGTTATAAATGTATGTTTTATTCACTTCGGAAATTGTGGTACAAATGACCCGTAGTAGGGGTCAATAGTAGCAGTGGGAATCACTGAACAAAAACTCGATTATACGCTAAACTGCTCTAGTATAAATATGGTCTAGTAAAAAATAATACCAAAAACGTATAAACAATGAACCTGGCATGTCATACGTTGATGTAGTTTTTCTTAGAAATGTTCAGATTCTGTGCTATGCGCCGTTATTTGCAAAGTGTTACTATTGCCCCCGGTCTACCCTATTGTATATTTGCTACACACACACATCAACGTACTTAAAGAGGGTCCAACGTAACGCATTAATCTTTTAACTATATTAATTTAACATCAAAATCACCATGTAGAGCCAAACAAGTGTTTTCCGCATCCAACTCAATACCCTGATTTAAACATGACGCGATATCAATTCACCTTCAATCATCCAATGGCTCATTAAACAACTATAGCTTCACATGTGGAAGCATTTATTAATAACAGACGTCCGAGCCTTGCGTAACAACGTTATTTGCTAATTCCCATATGGAATTGCGTAAGGCCATTGTCTAAGGGCGATTAATGAAATGGCGATGCATTACATTGATAGTCGGTCGTATGAGATAATAGTCTCTAATATGATGGACGTAATTACAGACAGGGAAATTGCCTTACAGTAGCCGATGAAGATATAATAACGATTCTTGGAAGTAATGAGGGCGTGCGTGATGCGGCGCGCTGGTGGTCGAGGGGTGGCTTTGCTGTACCTACTTACGTTTACAAGTGGAGGAAGAAAATTGTACATTATGTACTCGTAACTTGCTAAGCTAAGGCCTCGACTTTAAAAGGACACTTACTTACCTGTGTGTATGTGTACCGAACGATTTGAACTTACCGAGTGAAGGTACGGTAAGCTACGACGCCGACCCCACAGACTGGACATAATATTGGTGAAATTATGAGGCGTGATGAATACAAGTTATCAATCTCAAAAAAAGTTAATTTCTAGGCATAGATATAAGTATTTATGTGCATAAAGAGTATACGATGAAATTATTGGCACATGACGATTTTTTTTCTTAAGCAGTGATGATTACTGATTACTCACCAATCGGTAACTCACTTACCCGCTTAGCTTCCATGTTTTATAAAATGTAATATAATTAATGTTATTGACAATTATTTGACCTAATGTAACGTATAATAATAATAATTATGATTAAGTAACTGCATATTGTACACTGAAACCTACCAACCACCTTAAGATATATGACTTTATGTAAATAATAATTGTAATTAATGATTGACAAATTAATTTCATGATAATACCAGGATAATTTCTATATTTTTATGATTGATAATAATCACTAAAATTGGAAATTTTATATTTTGCATGCTGACTCCAGCAGATATTGGCGCACTTTTAATATATATTATAACATCTACATTCTGTAACCCATATCTAGCAAATAAACCATTTCATTTCATTTCATTTCATTTCATTTCATTTCATTTCAAAAAAAAATATACACGGGAGCAAAAAGCTAAGAACGACCGTAGAAACTGTTACAACACAAGCAATTGATTTCGTAACAACGGATTAATCCTCGGCACTTTTACTTTCGTATTGGATTAATTAATAATTTATAGCTGTCTGGTTTCCTGTTTCATCGTCATAGACTCATAGTGAACCTACAGTAGTGAGATAAATTTAAGATGCGACTTGGTAAAGTAAAATATAATAATATCCCACAACTTTGAAAATTTTAATATAGGCATATTACTACCGAGTCAAAACATCAAATTTGTGTAGGGATAATGATTATCCCAAGGCTTTTTTTTTTTTTATGTGAATAGGAAGGCAAACGAGCAAGTGGGTCACCTGATGGTAAGCGATCACCACTGCCCATAGACACCCGCAACCCCGGAGGGATTGCAAATGCGTTACCAACCTGGAGGACTTAGATGAAATGCCTCTTGTGCCCGTAATTTCCCCGGCTGTCTTACTCTCCACACCGGAACACAGCAGTGCAAGCACTGCTGCTTAGCGGCAGGATTAGCGAGTAAGATGGTGGTAGCGATCCGGACGGACCTTGCACAAGGCCCTACCACCCGCATTTTTGATGTGTGTATTTAATTAGTTTGCTATAGATAATCTTTCGCGGTTTAATATGAACATATTAGAATTATCTAGTTCCTAGGATTAGCCCGCGACTTCGTCTGCCTTGAATTAGTATTTTACCGCTGTCTTAAATTTTTGAGACACAATAATCGTAATAAATATGGGTTTTAGTTTTAGTTACACAACACGTCACTTTAAATTGTAAAACTCATGTTTTGTTCGACTTTGGGTTGAAACTCAGAAGGCTCTATAAAAATTAATCGAAGATTAATATTCAATTTATTATATTTATACGTCAATCCAACTTGTTTATTTAGTCAATAGTGGTTCACATTGAGCAACTCGCCTGCCGACTACTGTCGAATAAATTATTTATCGACGGAATATTCAGAATTTTGTCTGAGTTTGGTGTCACTATACTTCATTTAATTTAGAATGAGAAACCTCAATAACATTATATTGCGTCTGGTCAACTATATCTTACCTAGCAAATAGTACAGTGCAATAGTTTGGCAGCCGCAAAATAATATTGTTTTAATGTCACTTTATTTGCGTGTCGTCAATTGTTACTCTACTACAAATTGTAAAGAGATTACAGTTCACGAACCGCAATATAATGTTGTTGTGGTTTCTCATCCTAAATTAAATGAAGTATAGCAACAGTCAACCCGTACGCTGCCGATGTGTTCGGGCCGGGAAAGTAAGAGAGCCGATAAATTTACTGGTAGGCATTCTATGTTAGCCCTCTGGCTGGAAACACATCTGCGATCCTTTACTCGTTTGCCACCCCACCCTACCCTATTTTATAAAAATAAATAACATCGACGACTTTATCCTCAATAAATCCATGTTTTATTTTAATTTCTCTGTAACGACAATTTTAAAATTGTTTTCACTATTATTCTGCCAGATTTATGATCAATATCCAACTCTGTTTAATCGGAGCTACCAAGGTCAGTGAAGTTACACGTATGATTAAGGTCGCGTTTACCTCACCACGCGCAATCTCGACGGGGTAATTGGCGTTGAACGGGAACTTGCATTTTAATTGCTGGCAACATTGGCAAGTAAGTGCCGTTCCGAGAGGCTGTCTCTCAAGGGCCGAGTGTGAGATTGGGTACAGTCATGTTCAAAAATATAATTTCAATTTCAACGATTTTGCAACACGTCCTCAACGCAAAGGAGCATGGCATGTGTGGGTTATTTTACACTTAATTATTTAGTCGCGTTGAATGTACTTACCTATTTATGCATATTTATTTTTACACTCTGTACTTACCAGGTACTTAAATGTCTGTTTAATGTTTTAAAATGCGGCCAGTGAATACTTTTTATATTCGTTGCAATTGAAAGAAAGTTAATTAAGTTATGTACCTGGGATAAAGGCTCGTTATTACCTCATTAATTGCAAACACTCAAATACATTTTTGAAATTAATGAAATTACTTGATTGAACTTAATATTTGTTGTATACGTATTATTATTAAACGATTTTATAAATACACTCCTTAAGATTACCTACCTATGCAATATAAAAATACCGAATAGCGCGATTTCTTTCAATAAAATGTATATTTTAAGATAGTGTGCTGAATTTCTAAATTAATCTTGTTACTAAATACGATGAAACATTAATTTACTTTGCTAATTATTAAGTAGTGGAGTAGCAAGGTAAATGTCTTTTGTTCATTGAAATTAACCTCCGCAAATTAACGCCTGATTCAATAAAGTGTTACTAAGTACTTAATATCTGTACGTGACTGTACACGAATACTGGTTAACTGCTTGTTAGTACTAATAAATGTGACTTGCAAGGTGCAGATATGGAGAACTAGGCGTGAAACCAAATGTGCAGTGCAGTCACACCCAAGGGCATGCAAAGCTGCGGCAAAACTACAACTATATCTATACTCACGATCAAATATATTGAGTCGCTTTTCATAGAACTTAGTATGAAAAGTGACCTGTTGTTTTTGCTCGTCAGTGTAGTTTAACCGTGTTACAAAAATTGCTGAAAATTACAAAGTGTCAATTTGTCAACCGACTATAAGCTATCTAAGCCATTTGGTATGATTTGAAAAAGATGAACAGCCATGAAAGAGTCGTTTGCAGTTGTAACCAGCAAATTAAAAATTGTTTTTTATAACTTGCAAGTACACTAACATGTTTAGTGAAAAATTGTATGTTGTTAGAGTATATTGATCAAACCACTAAGCTATCATTTCATTGCTTTGCTCGGCATGTATATTTGTATCGTTTGTAATCATCAAGTTAATTTAATGTAAACTATACACATAAATATCCTCGCGTATCGTACGTTCCTATAATAATTGTCTACTTAAACTCGTAAACGCACTTAGAGAAACTAAAAGCATGTTTGTGTAATGATTCGCGATTACGAACGATTGCAAATTAATCGCTACGGAACCCATCTAGGCAGCAATTTATGACCGGAGAATAAAAAGGCAGCAACCACAACGGCGAGGTCCAAAGAATATGTACTCTATGGAAGCACGCTTAAGACTTGAATTACTACTACTTTTGACTGTTGAATGGTATTTTTTGTTCCCAGTATAGAATTTATCTTCAACGATTTATGCGTGGCACTGACATTACCCATTTGTATCAAAATATTTGCATTTAATAATTGCAACTGAGAAAGTAAATGACATTATCTACTGATATTCTAGATAGATCAACATTCATATTCATAGCATCTTTGACTTACAAACACAAACACTACCTGTAAAAGTGCTTCCGTTATAGAAGTCGATCCCGAACTGACCATATAAGTATATGGCCAGCAGCATCTGAAGTATATTTAGTGACGAAGAGCTCAATCTCTAATTCTTTTAAGGAAGAATCGTAGTCACCTGAATACCAGACATTACGGATCGAATTCTATCATTGGCCCGAATTTCATATGTCATAGTCCAATGTGTGTCTTAACTCTTTTTTCTCAGAAACTGTAATTTTTAGAAGCTTTGATGTGGCCATCCTGTAGAACCCTATAGGTTAATTTATTTTAGTTTTATAACAATCCTGAACAAACAACAGTTTAAGAGTAAAAACGAGTTAATGGCAAATGATCATCATGGCGAACAATAGATTTATGGAATATGAAATTACCTATGGCAATCGATAGTGGGACCATTTTGCTTTATTATTTGTTTGAACATTACATTATATCCGATCAAAAAAACTACTTTTAAATGTATAATTACTGCAAGTGACCTACTACCTACATATACTTAATACATAATAGTCTACAACAGCAATTCGTCGCTTGTCACAAGTGTTGACTTATGCCGAGTCGATGCTTGCCGCGAGCATAGTGCATTATGCGCAGACGCAGCTTGTCAGCAATTTAAGTCAATCCGCGACGCTATTTCCCGTATAATGGTGCCATTTAGTACCGACAAGTAGCTAAATTACGGCTTGTATGTACCTATGAAGGCGAGAATGATTTTGAATTTTTAATCTAGACTTGATTTTGAATTTTTAATAAATAAATAATTAATAAAAATTAAAATCAAGCATAAACTATTAGGAAAGCAATGTCGTAATTTTTGGAGTTCTACAAGAAGCCACATATGTATTTTAGTGTTGCCCAAATTCAGTCTTGGTCTTGCAGTCTTGGTCTTGTTCTTGCGTTTTTGCAAGACCAAGACCAAGAACAAGACCGCGTATTTTTAGCAAGACCAAGACCAAGACTGACCGTGCAAGACTTGAGCAAGAACAAGACATAGCCTGCAAGACTCTTGCGTCTTGCAGCTAGGACTTAGCGCTATTTCACGGAGTAGTTAGGTGTAACAGTTCGGTGTATAGGTAGGTACGCTTAGGAATTCTATGAGACGCAAAAAACTATATCAAAGAATATGAAAAACTGGACCTATGCGCATTACGACTAATACCATAAACATAGCGAATAAAAAAATATCTATTAAAATCAAACTGAGTGCATGCATAGTTATGTTTTAACCATCGGTACTTTGATAATGCGGCATCAAAGGTTTTGTACTTACTTCTCAAAGAAATTTGCCGCTTTTCGGAAGTACATGGTTATGATACACGCGCCGGCGGCTTCTTTTGAAATCTAAAACAATCGTTGCCGCCGCGCCGAAATCATAACATTTGACACTATTCATGCAAAATAATTTCGAATTTTAAGAGTACCTACAGGTGTTCCAAAGAATAAATAAGTTTCAGAGTGCTTAGAATGAAAATGAATACATTATACTGATCACGCAAGTAGTATTATGATTAGGATAAAATGGTAAGGATAGGTAGTAGATGTCATAATAATTCATTCTAGTAAGTATATATTATAATATTGATTACTTATATGGTTTTAAACTAATTACTTAGGTACTATTATTGTACATTTAGTCATTATATTTCTTAAGTTTTTACAAGAAAAAATAGCAAAAAAGTGTTCAAATATCACCCGTTTGATAAATATTGTAGCCACTTTTAAATATACTTGAAACGTGTAAAAAAATTCTACAAAACTAATAAAATAATGAACACAAAATATTTACCTTGCTACTCCGCTACTTACGTGCAAGTTAACCAAGCCTGTGCGAAATATATACGTTTTGCATGCAAGCCCTCCCACCACTACTACCACACAAAACGCACACAAATCCCACAAACTTAATTAATCCTAACACCACACAAACACTGACGCGTGTTTCGATCCCTCTACGGGATCATTCTCAAAGTTAGAGCACAACCGATGCACATGCGAACCAACGTCGTACTAATTTGTAAAACTATAAATAAACTAAATGTACCCACATTCGTATATTACCAAACTACCCTCGTTTAGGCTTAATCATCCAGATAGATCAAATTTTGCAAAACACTTATTAGAATCAAATCAGCTGTTGATTTGTGTTGTATTTTATTTTATATTCAAATAAATGATAAATCGTAAAACTCTTTTATTAAATTTCTTATAAGTTGAGGGTTCAATCTCTTTCTAGACAGATAAGTATTGTTCTTTAAAATACAGTCAAGTTATTGTAATTAATTTGTTTTTTTACATGTTTTAGCAAATGTAAGCTTATAAATCATAAATGTTTATTAAGAAACAGTTACTTCCATGGAAAACGGCATATAGGTCAGTTGATTTTTCGAATTTCTTATAAAATCTTCAGTTATTTATTAATCTGCTTGATCTTTACTATGGCTATGTTAATTCAAGCTCACAATGTTCCAATTCTAATACGTTTTTCTAAGATTTAAAGTAAACTTTAATAAATAGTAATAGACTAATAGGTAATTGCAAGACTTGCAAGACTCTTGCTGCAAGACCAAGACCAAGACCAAGACTGGGAGCGCAAGACCAAGACCAAGACCAAGACCAGGTGTATTGGCGCAAGACCAAGACCAAGACTGGCTAAGTCTCGTCTTGTTCTTGCATTTGGGCAACACTAATGTATTTGTATACCTACTTTATTTGATATACCGCCTGTCTGAAAGCAATAAAATTATCAATATTCTTAAGCTATAAAAGTCATAGGATGCAATCACTTTAATAGACACCAATGCGTGGTTACTTGCCATAAAGACGCCTTTGTTTAAATCAGAATGTTTCAACCGCAAAATAAATTAATTAGTCTCGTCAAAACAATTGAATATCTACTCCACGAGCGCAACAAATCGTGACCGCGTGCCGTTGGAAAAACTGCTTTACAGCGCCTGCTTCGATTACACACTGAACGCTGTAATAACGAGTTAATTACGGTAGAGTTTCAATGTAGCGACTGATAGTTAGTGATATTGTCTCTGACTAATTTGCCGGTTTGCCTGTTGCTCGCTCGAGCGATGAGATGCAATTTATCTAACGGCAGCGCTACGCTTCTCTTTGCTTATTGGGGCTTCGGTCATCGTATCTCCATAGCTCAGGTGAAAAATTATTACAGTACCTCTCTTTCTTCCACGCGAATATCGGAACAGCGTAGTGTGGTGCTGTCGCAGTGGGGGCTCGCGGTGATATCGCGGTGTCACTCGCACGATTTACCAAATGTTATGGGTCGGTCGCACGAGCCCGCTGTAATTTCTCCGAGCGTAAAGAACGCTCGTTTATCGAAAACACCACGAACAAAAGCGCTTACGCCTCGTCTTAATTATTATGATTAATGACGCGAGGCCGCGGCGCTTTTTTGAACTCGCTTTACTGTTGTAATCGAGAAATAAATTAATTTTATTAGTAGTCCTTTCTAATAGAATATGAGCGTCAAGGGCTGCCGAGCCTCCCAAACGAGCTTCGTTTAGTAGTTTTTTCGGTTCGTTGCTTTTTTTACGTATTTTAAGTTTATTATATACACGTTCCTAATGCCATCAACATTTATTTAACTTTTACTTAATTTTTGAAAACAAAAACTATACCTACCTATTACCAAAATTTTTTATGTTGATCCCAAGTAGGTACTTTTCTGTAACAAACAATATTGCTAACTTTGTGATAAGTAGATAGATGTTTTAACGAAAATAATTAGATCGGCTGCAAAACAAATAGACTGCTCTTTGACTCGTTACCTTTTCAAACATTTTCTCATGTTTCTAACTCGATCCACGCTGCGTATCTAGGACGAGAGTGGCGAGATGTGGACCTTGCGCGGACGACGCAGGGTCGCGTTCGGCGCGGGCGCAGCCGCCGCGGGCACACGTCGTGGCCGAGCGAGATAATTAGAGGCCGGCTCTGTGGGAGCCATAAAAACGGCAAATTGACCGGCGGGATAACCAGAAAGGCACAATGTGTTAGATAATAATTTCCAAATTACAGGTTATGTTGGTTTGCAGCGAGTATCGACGCGCTCTTTTTTGGACCGGCTGAGGTGCTAAGGGCAGGCTAATTATTATTTGGGTATCAGAGCGAGGATTTTAGTACAGCTGCTACCTGTATAAATATTTATTATTGAAACTTCGAACGCCAATTTTGATAGAATCCAATTTGGGTTGGCTAATTAAATTGGCTATAAATATTAAAACGGGTTATCCGTCGATGATACCGGCGGCTAGCAGGCAGACGTGTAGGTGTTATGCACTTACTGAACAAGTTTTTATTTATATTTTATTACGATAATAAAGTTATGTCGCATCTTAATAGTATTTTAGGGTTCTTGTCGAAGCGTTCCTCAAATAGAAATACTCGTAATGGTGTTATTGCTACCAGCCCTGTACGTAAAGTAACTAAATAATAATTTATAGGAATAGAGGGAAGAAAATTTCATCATTTGTATTTTCTTCCAGAATCGGTTTTGTTATTTCTTAGCCATCCTGCCTGCATTTTTACGTTAAACGTACCTGCCTTTTTGAATCACTATAATCTGCAATAATCTATTTTCAAACAAGACTAGGTATGCTAGGAAACTAATTAGATGTCCTTTTAGACAAGTACTCGTACCTACTTTTGACTTTTGACGAAAATTGGATTTCTCATCTATAATACCCATTTATATTCTTTATTTATCAACATACGACGGAACCCGGTTAATATCTGACTTTCAATTGAATTATTTCTTATTAGGTCTTAATGAATACTAAAGCTATTGATATTGTAATAAGTTCATTTGAAATGTGGAAATATATTGAAGTCGGAGATTAACAGTTATCTATTTTAGCGTTTAAGGTGCTACTGTCTCAACAAATTTCAACAAAGTTAGAAGCTGGGCCGTAATAAAACTAAAAGACGTATTATTATGCTTTGACCCAAGGCCTATATTACAGTAGGTACTACTAGAGGTTACAATGCGAATCGATCAGGGTGATAAATATCAACTCCTGAACACATTAAAATCAAATCACTCAGGAGTAATCTGCCCTACACACACACCGGATGTCACTCGGCAGATTCGCTTTCCAACTCCTAGTGAAATCAGAAACACTGTATTCCCTATATTGTATTTGTTCAGCTTTCGTAGTCGCCCGTTACTCCACGCGAGGGCTACGACTGGTATTACACTGGTGTACGAAAAAAATTGAAGTTACATAGGCACTTGATTTACAGATACACTAGGTGCCAACCTACTTCTGCTTGCTTCACTACTCTGTTAAACTCCCACAACTTTTGAAAAGGGAACTTTAAAAATCATACAAAATTGTTACCATGCACAACCACTTCATGTTAAGCGAAGGAAGTGGTCCTATTTTAATTTATACCTATAAAACAGTACCGTGACTGACTGACAGACAACGCACAGCCTAAACCGCTGGTGTGCTTCGGGGCTGTTTTTAAAAATTACATATTTTATTTGTATTAGGTACGAAGTCGCGGCAAAAGCTAGTTTCTACTAAAAGAAGTCAACTTCTCCCATATTCTTTGTCCAGCAAAGTTGTAGTCAGCCAAACGACACGGTAAACACTTCCAATGTGGAACATTTTATTCAAAGCTTTGAAGTTTTCATACCATCGCTTCAAACCAACCGGATTATAAAACGTAACTACTTCAATTCTCGACATTGTTGCAGATCTGATGAGGCTCAATTTTATTCAGTATTTATGACATTGTATAAGCAAAACTCGTTTCGATAACGATACTTGTATTATTTTTGTTTGTTTTGCGAATTCTGTGTTCGGAACCACATTTTATTATACAAGATTAATTGGTGTAAATTGTTTATTTTAACTACGAATTTCATTTTTTAATATTTTCAGCATATATTAGTGTACATACGGCAAAAAAGATTTGCTGTTTCGTGTGTTTATCTATTATGCAAACCGCTGTGAAAAATATGAGGAGATTGCAAGTTATGCTGATCTCATATTGATTTGGAGATTTCGGCCCTAATTTATAAATGCTTGTTAGTTAACTTCTTTTGTTTTTCACTTAGACATTCGCTTTGTGCAGATAGAGGCAAAACATAATTTATGAATAGATTGGTTAATTTTCACCAATCTATTCTCACTAAATAAATTCTATGTCCAGATTTCATTATGAATTGATCTCATACATCAATACACAATCAATCACATACTTAAATTTCCTGTAAAATTTGTATGTACATATTATTATTTAACTAAATATTAATTAAATCCAGTTTAATGCTGTTTTGATAAACTAACAAACCCTACTTGCGTTTCCACTTAATCAAGCTGTAGTTAATTTAACACAAATAACTGATATAGTCCTCAACCCAGTTCTTCAGGGTGCAGTTTCCTTTGTCATAACGGATGTCACAACATCCCCGGGATCCCCTGTCGTTTGTAGATTTGTAAGACAATCGAGACGGCCGCGAAGCTTCACTGCCATTGGTCGGCGGGAGAGGGCGGGGCCTCGCGCACGCCTCCGCTACATCCGACTCTCCTAGATTAATGTCTCGTTAGGGACATCCAATTTTCTCTGAAGATGTCAAAACGCTGAAGTTTACTGATTAGTGTTAGTTAGTGCAGCTTACACGCTGTCGTTATCGATGGGTGTGACTGTGGTCGGTTACCAACTGAGTTATTTTAGTCGGTTAGGGAAATTGAATAATGGTAAGTGCCGTGCTAAAGTAAATCTTCAAATCTGCTGAGGATTATTTGCCAGGCAGTTCCTTTCTTTGAAGTTATTCGGCGGTATTCAATTATGTGCTCAACATATGATTATATCTTACTATCTCTATACCGAAGAGCTTCAATTCTTTTATTACTAGCTTCTGACCGCGACTTCGTCTGCGTAGAATTACCTATACATATAAACCTTAATATCCACACAATGGGGGCCACATCAAATCTCATGTTGCCTCTTATCTTAATACTAGCTGTTGCCAGCGACTTCGTCTGCAAATAATTCGTTTATCGCTATCCCGGGGGAACTACGCAATTTTCCGGGATAAAAAGTAGCCTATGTGCTATTCCAGAATTTTCTCTATCTATGTGCCGAATTTCATCCAGATCCGTTGGGCCGTTCTGGCGTGATTGAGTAACAAACAAACATCCATCCATCCATCCATACTTTCGCATTTATAATATTAGTTAGATTAGATTAGATTAGGGATCAGTGGCGTGGCGTCCATAGAACTCGATTCCCACCGGCTTGCCTATTTTAAGGCAGTTGGGCAATTTATTGTGCAGAATTAAAAGAAAAGGCTAGTTAAGTTCCCTTCGGCTTGCCTTCTGATATACTTGACGCCACGCCACTGTTAGGGATCCTTACGGATATCTTATAGTAGGTACATAAGTATAAGGTTTTTTAATGCGTCAACTTTTTACCACTATAAACAATACTTGTATGGCGCAGTGGTAGTGCCTTGAAATTTCCTGGTTAAGGGTATGTTGCCGAGAAATTTTTAATTCTTAGTAAAAAAATATTGCCCGTACATTGTCTGTTACGGCATATTAACCATATTAATCGTATACTAAGGAAACATTTTTTTAATTAAATGAACAGGTAAGTAGGTACACTAAGCATAGTATTTTAATGAACACAAAATATTTACCTTGCTACTCCGCTACTTACGTGCAAGATAACCAAGCTTATGCGAAATATATACGTTTTGCATGGAAGCCCTCCCACCACTACTACCACCCAAAACGCACACAAATCATAATTTATGAATAGATTGGTTCATTTTCACCAATCTATTCTCACTAAATAAATTCTATGTATGTAATTCTATGTTGTGGTTTTGTGTGTGTGTAATGTGTGCGTTTTGTGTGGTAGTAGTGGTGGGAGGGCTTGCATGCAAAACGTATATATTTCGCACAAGCTTGGTTATCTTGCACGTAAGTAGCGGAGTAGCAAGGTAAATATTTTGTGTTCATTGAAATGGACCTCCGCAAAGTAACGCCTGATTCAATAAAATAGTATTTTAAGTTTAAGTTTTAATTTTGTTTTTGTCTATTAGGTACTAATAAAATTTATATCACTACAGTCAGTATTTCGAAGCCAGTCTGAAGTCCAGTATGTTTGCCCACCAATTTCTCGAGCGCTGTCCCAATACAATTGTATTTGTCAATGATAAATGGTCGCGGCGCTTTTCATCTCCCGTAGTCAAAGGTGCCGACGGCTGCACCCGCTGCGTGATTCAAAACCATATGTCCTTAACTCTAGAGTCAAATGTTCCTTGCACATTTATAATTACAACACAGGACTAAATGATATGGTACTAATCAAGCCCGGGAATAAACGCGGATAATGCGGTTTAATATCGTTTGAAAGGAGCCTTTCGGCGGGTAGCCGCATTCACTCATAATGAGTTTATTCAAGGTTTTAATCGAATGAATCGTGGTAAGCAAATAGTATTTGAGGTGTGCCGAGTCGTGGAGCCGGCTTGGGCGCAGTGGGGGCTCTACTAGCGATTCGTTTTCAATTTTGTAAGCTGAATGCTTCAACAATAGCATTAGCTGTGGAAAAAACTAATATCTAATATGCGTATACGATCTCGGTTCTCAGAATCGTGATTACAATACATACCTACTTATACATACATACTTAGATATGTAAATCAGAGTTGTGACATATTTGAAATACTTGTATTTAAAATACAAATACAAAATACAAAATACGTATTTTGGATTTTGTACCTACTTAAGTACTTTTTAAAAAAAAGTATTTTGTATTTTATTTGAAATACTATTCGAGACGTATTTTGTATTTGTAAAATACAAAATACTTTTTTATTCTTAGCTTCATTTTTCTAAAGCATTCCGCGATTCAGTAAAAACAAAAAATGGCCACTAGTGGCGCAGCAGCTTTGAAAGTCTATGCGCAAAATGACAGATGAAACAAAACGCATATAAAACCTGACCAATAATATATGAGGGACCCCTCTTGACAATCCTCAAAGTCACTGTTACGTTTTGCAGTGTTGGCAGCTATTTCATTATTTATGTGTTGTTCGCTCGAAATGTCTTTAAAAAAATGCCAAAACAAATTGTATTTAAACAATATGCCGTGTAGGCAATAATACGTTATTTTAACGATTCGTATTTAAGTGATTATGAATGTATAAATGTATAAATGACAAATAAAAATACAGAAATAGAAAAATATATTTATAAAAAACCGGTAGGGGAGACCAGGGATGAAAGTAACACGGGATGAACGTAACAAATGAATTCCCGGACGAATTAGGTTGGCTACACTGATGGCTGTTATCACCAATATGCGCCATTTTGACCCCTCCCTTGCCTCAGTTGCGCTCACGGTGCTGTGCCGTTAGGTTGTGAACGTATCGAGTCGATGCCGCAAACATACCTACAAAGTAAGTTTCGATCTTTTTTTTCAAGTGTGTTTGTTTTTATTGTGATTAGTTTATGCTTGCATGTTATGTGTCAGTAAAATAGTATAACTGTACATCTTTCTATCTTGGCGTTCCAAAAGGTATCCTTCTAACGAGTTTTTTATGTTATGAGCAAGTGTTTGACAAATTCGGGAAAATTTAAAGGTAGGGATGAAAGTAACAACTTGTTACTTTCATCCCTATTATGATCGGGGTATCTTAAAGCTCATTTTACTGTATTTATTTATATTTCCAAGTACTACAGATTTATTTTCTTATTTCAGAATACCTAACATACATAAACGGACGACCAGTAGAGGCTTAGTCATTGCAGAAATGGATTTGGTTGCGGAAGAAGTACTTCTCAGAAAAGTACCATTTCGAGACGCTGCGAAATCATATCAGCTATGCTATGCCATGTTACTTTACATAGATATGTACAAAAAAAAGAAAAAAATGCTGGAAGAAGGTTAAAAAAGGAAATAAAGTACAAAATAAGAAGAATATTGCTAAAATTACCACCAATAGTGGTGATTCAGACAACGAAGATTGCTTTTGTTTAGTACCTTACCTATGTGTAGAATCTTTTTCCACTAGCAGGCCAAACGAAAAATGGATGCAATGCCTTGAGTGTTAGCAATGGGCTCATGAAGACTACTAAAAACGAATTAAATTATGTGTGCCATAATCGTTTGTCAGATTATATCTCATTTTTAAACCATGTGGATTATTTAAGTAGATAGCAATGTTTTCAAGAAATAATTAATATTTTTGATGATTGTGATATTAATTTAAGACCTAAAAGGCCGATTATAAATAAATATGTTGATTATGAAAGTATCTTCGTCTTTATTTGTAATGTTACAATCATCCCTTTGTACTGTTACAACCAACCCTAGGGGTAGGGATGGTTGTAACAGATTCCACTTTTTTTTAAATGATTTTTTTGACAAAATATCTAATAATAGTCGCATTTAATCTAGAGCTAAAATATAGTTGAAAGACCAATCTATCTGGTATATTAATTGAGATTTCAAAATTCCATAAGGTGTGCGAGATATTACGTAAAAAATGAAAATTGTTACGTTTATCCCTGGTCTCCCCTACGTAAACAGCACTACAAAAAAGATATCATTGTGGGCATTGTGGCAAGATGCTCTTTTTGAAGAGCTTGTGATTTTAAAATCTTTAATAAATAAAGAAAACCAGTAATTTTACCATAAAGTATTTTATTTCAATAAAGTTTTGAAAATCATATTTTGTATTTAGTATTTAAATACAAAAGGCAAAAGTATTTTGTATCTTGCATTTGAAATACTATATTAAAAAAGTATTTGCATTTTGTATTTAAATACTTTTCGAAAAGTATTTTGTACATCTCTGATGTAAATACTCGCAGTAGAGTTTATTTGTCGTACTTCATTTCTGTACCTAATTAAATGATGGCTAGAATATTATTACTATTATGTGGCCTTAAACGAATCGTACTTAAAACATACCTATAAAATATAACCTATAAAATATAACAGTAGGCGGTAACTGTTTGATAGCTTAATCAATTGATAAACATACCTAATTACCTACTAGGTAATACGTACAAAACCAACATTTTTATATCTTAACATTTTGAACTAAACTTGAATGCACCTAATAGTACCTTTTAGGTTTCAAAACCACGCAGAATATATCTTGTGCGATAAAATAACTAATTTAGATTTTTATTTTTACAAATATTAGCTTAGTAATTGAAATGGTAATAAATTATCATCAACACATTTCATTCGGTATAGGTATGCCTACCTAGTTATAGAGTTCTTTAAAATTACATTGAAAAACGTTACAATTGTTTAATACAAGTCACTCAATAGTAATAATTAGGTGTTATTGAATAGCATTACCTGTCTAAATGCTTGAATATTGAAGACAAGATCTTTATTACACATAAAATGCCGTTCAATGAGCATTAGCTGCCACGAGTGAGGCTAAGTCTTTGATCTCTTAATGTCTAACAGCCAAGAAACTTGTACTATTTCTAAAATAATTTCTTACCCAACTCACGACTTTGACACATGCAACAATGGTACGAAATCCGTAATCGCGCTGCAAACGACATTTGCGGTTGTTGCAACAATAAATAATTTTAAGTTGAGTTCCGCCATTTCTTTACCAACGATAGACATTAAACAGTACGAGAGTTAATGCATTTAAAATCAATGCAGGAATTGTTGTAGCACAATGGCTGGGTTAGGAGGTGTGCCGCGGGAAACGTCTTCGATTCGGCATGCTCCGCGCGTCGCCGTGACAACGCCACAAAGCGCACACGCACTGTTAGATAAAAGATTAACGACGCAGGACCACCTCGAGTGAGCGCCACTCATTTGTTTCAATAAACTTTCACCGCACGCACGCTCGGTACAACAGTTACACAAAACAATATGGCGAAACCCGAAAGCGTATTTTAATTGCAAAGATTGATTAGAAGGTGTGGAAATATTAAAGGCCTGGGCCTTGTTTTAACGAATGTTACTTACATTACGTAATATTGTTTGAACTCTATCATTTGAAAGTAGGTTAAACTTACCTTTCCGAGTTCAATTTTTTGACAAATATATAGTGCTTAACTCGACAAGATTCACCAGTTTGGAAAGTTTGGAGATTATTTCAGCACAGGTATTAAAGTTGGTTATTCATTGAACAATTTTGTTCTTTGTATAGCCATTCAGCAGTTATTCTTGCTATTAATTTGTCGTTAGTAAAGTAATTTATTGAAACAAGCTTTACATTGCAAAATTTAATTTCTTTGTACAACACAGTGCTAAATATTTAGAGAAAACAGGGGCCTTACCATGACGTCCTAATTCCGACTCAGTTCAAGTTTTAGCTGTCACTTTTAGTATGAATCTGACAGCGAGCGAACCTAAACTGAATCGCATTAAGACGTCATGGTAAGGCCCCTGTAGAGCGCTTACGCTAGCTCGCTTCAAGTGGTATGACATATCTAAGCATCAAAACAGAAACAATAACATGTTGTTCTTGATATGGAAATGTAAAGTTGGAGGTAAATTTATGGCTTGCATTAAAGTTGGAGGCACAATGGTCGGTGCGGTCGCGGGCAATGCGGGTGCGCTCCTTGCACTTTACTGCGACCAATTACTGTTTATCGCTATTTTTACAACCCCCGCTCGCGTATTTAGTAAACATTGTCTCATTTTTGTAAAGGAGAGAAACTGGTATGTGTTTTATAGGTAGTATTTTATGATGGCTTTCGAAGGAATCCGTTTTATTTCGTAATGTTTGAACGGTTTAAAAAATACTTGTATTTTGTGCATCGCTGAACTAATATTTATTGTGGTGCTTTTGAGACAGTATAAGCTTTTATGAATACTTTGTTTAACAACAGTTGTAACTTTTAATATTTATTATTATTATGAGTAATAGGTACCTAAGCAAACCGGCTAGTCTACTAAGAAAAAAAAACTACACCGCAGGGCGTTTTCTTTTTCATTTAGATCAGCGTTTCCCAACCTTTTTCAGCCATGAAGCCCTAGGAAATCAAGCATACTTTTCACGGACCCCCTTAATAAAATATACACCAAAAAAAATCGGATTAGGTATTTATTTTAGTTATTACAGATACAAAATTACGAGACTTATTAGCATTTATGTATGATCCAAAGATGACACCGCGGACCCCCATACATATACTCGCGGACCCCCAGGGGTCCACGGACCACAGGTTGGGAAACACTGATTTAGATGACCTTAAAAAGCCGCCAAGTTTTTTTACCTTATAGTTTACCTACGACTTTTTTCTAACTTAAAAAAAAAATAAACTCAAAAACCCGGTTGGTACCTGTCTATGATTAACATAGTAAGCTCTCATATGTATTATGATAAATGTTACTAAGCTACTGTCTCACGACTAGACTAAGTAATGAACATTGTCTACAATGATATTTACAATTTGGTAAAAAATAGAGTTGTTTTAATTTCCACTGCTAACTTTCTTGCATTAATGTTCAACGAAGTTCATAGATTCGCATATATTGGAATTGTAGGTATAAACATTCGTCCAGTTTTATTTCTCGCAACAGTTTGAGCATTTTATGCAATAGTTCTTACCTATATTGTATTGTCGACCTTTAATACTTTGTGTCCCCAATAAACTTGCGGTTCCTCACATTTACACGGAGAAACAATATAAACTGGCTTTATTGTCAACTATACCTACCAAGTGGTAATGTTATAAATGTTTTTAATGTTGAACGTTTTGTAGTAATCAACAGACACGCACTCTCACACGCAGTTCGTAATTAAAGCTTAATAATAAATCCAGACACAAAAACCAACATGATAAGTTTTACTTAATTGCAGCTGTCAGATGGACAGTAAAACGCCGTAAACCGTGTTCTGGATGGGAGTATGGGAGTGAGTCAGCCCTGTAATTAGGGCGCGCATCCCACCGCCGCCAAATGGTCTGCCGGCAATCAATTAAAACAATATTTGAAATAGTGCCTTTTAAAAAAATTAAAAGGAAGTGCTCGAGCTATAAACGTTTTGTGTGAATGCCGATAGGATCGGGCCCTTGTCTCACATGCGAGTAGTCCCGCGCTGCGCTGCGCCGGCGCGTCTGCGTGCGCCGCTACAAAGAGCGCGCTGCGATGAGTTATGACCGGCTGGAGTTACCGTCAAAGCCTCCTTGTTTGAGAGAGCCGAAAGTAATTAACTTCAACTTAGTTCAGATTACGACTATTAAATCTCCGCAATTGATCATTTTTGAATACTTTTAGTATTTTTGGGTCGTAGCGCGTTGTATGTACTAGAAGGGGTCTACGCCGTAGGCCGTAGCGCTGGCAGACCTGCGGTCGCCGCTCTCTAAGTTGTGATTCCATAGGTGCAAATACCTAAGTGTTATTTAAACCAGACTAAGCTGAAATTAAAATTTACTACCATCATGCTGGCCATTAATTTTTTGAGCACAAACAGGTTGGTACAAACAGATTAATTGATTTTAAACTAGCTTTATTGGACCATACATTTCAAAGTTCAAAGTTCAAATTGCTAATATTAAAAGTGTAGAGGAGCTAGATTTCTCAACACTCCAAAATTTAAATTTAAATTTAGTGATGTAAGTAAGTAAGTAAATGCCTTATTTTTTTTAATGTTTTGTTTCATCCAATCTACATACATGTATATCAAAAATCAAGTCAACCTGACCACAGCCATACAAAACAAAAAACACCACCGAACTGGCTAAATTCAAATAAAGCTGTTATTACTACGTGTGCCTACTGCAGTGCAACCTGTATAATAAACACGTAGTTTTTTCCTTTTGAGCGAGGTGTTATTTAAACAAAGTGCACAAATCTGGAGAACGATAAAAAAACATAATTTCAAAATCTATGTTCCCGCTTTCCGCTCGGCTCTTGCGCCGCGTTTAAAAGGCACCATTCAAACTGCTAATCGAGTTTGTCGGCCGATGGTATCTCTGAACGTGCGTTAATAATACTAACGCCTCTGCCTCCCCGGTCCATCACGTGTTATGATAGGTACGATATGGTATGATATGATTCATAGTAGATACTGTAGAATTCTGATGACCTCAACGAACGCACCTTACCTTAGAAAGCGTAAGTTTTATGCGCGTTTCTAATGAACTACAAAAAAAATGTAAAATAAAATGTATTTTATGTACAAAAAAGAGTTATACATACATACATACACATATTACTAACGTTTCTGCCTATCCGGTCTATCATATGGTATGAAGTATTACGATACTTATTGTCAAGGTAGATTATGATGAACTGTACAATTCTGATGACCTTCATAACAGCATCTTATCTAGATTTAGGAAGGGAGGGGTGGCAGGGTTATGTAATATGTATGATATGGCATAATAGCACTGCAATTTTATGATGACCTCCGTGAACGCTTACCTTAAGGCGTAGGTTTTATTTGTGATTCTAATGCCTCTACCTCCCCGGTCTATCACATAGGATGGTATGATAATAGCTTAGATGAGTTTGATGATGGGAGCTTAAGATGCATTGCCTAGAATTCAGAAAACTTTTACAAACGCATTTATCTTATAAGATGTATAGGACCAGACCGGTCTGTCGAGTAATGTGAAGGAGATGTTTCACTGGTCTTACTTCACCTCGTGAGCAGAATAATTAGGGTTATTATGTAAGACCCATGAATCAACTGCGGCATTAGAAATGAAAATTTTAAAATATTAATTGTTCAAAACTTTTTCCTGGAAACCTTTGCCAAATTAATACAACATAATAATACCTTAGACTATTTATTTTAGCCAGATGAGGATTATCTTTTTAAAATGGCGATCAATAATTTAAATAACCAAAAAAATTTTGGTTTTGTTTGACATTTCTGATCGGGATCCAACAAGGTTATTGTTGTTTATTGAATCCCCTTGACATAAATATAGGTACAAACAACTTTTAGTAATTAATGGCCCGGTAATTATACCAAACGAAAGATTGCCTTATCAGAAATATATCATATTGTTTAGACTCGCCAAAACAATGCTTTGGGCAGGTATAAAATACTTCTGTGCTACAAAAGAATCCATTTGCTTTGAATGTGAAATAATAGCTATTGTTCTAGGAACCCCAATAAGTAATAGCGGGAAGCTATTTGCGCTTATCGAAGGTATATCGCTGAATATCAATCATAACAATGAAGAAATATTTAACCCACAGATACAGCTGAAAGTAAAGGTCAACTGTATAGTAAAAGGTAGCTAGACTATACCCATAACTCTTAACATAGACATGACTTCAAACTTGTATAATTTAATGTGTGTATTTTTTACATACACACATACATACATATCGTCACGCCTCTTTCCCACAGGGGTAGGCAGAGACTACTTTGTTCCACTTGCTACGATCCTGACATACCTCTTCGCTATTTTTTAATTTTGAATTATAACAAGAAGTTGAAGTTACTATGTATATGTATTTCACAATCGCTTTTGTAAGGGGTAAATCATTATGAAACCACTTACAATTATTTCTGTTAGAATACCTCAAATAACTACCACCTTCACGTATTTAAATACAGTCAATAGAATACGTTTGTTATTTTTTTTACCCCTGAAAGTTTCACAATTCAATTTGAGGGATTACTTATTCTGACTGTTATAAGTGGCATTATACATACAACTGGCAACCCTCGGCGGAAAATTTGAAAGAATATTGAAATTTCAATTGTTTCCATTATTCTTTCAACTTTCCGGCTATTGTTGGGGTTGCGAAGGAAAATAATGGATAGACTGTGTTTCTGCTTATTATTCATTGTCCCGGAGGGTGCCCGAGAGCTTTCTCTGCTCCGTGATTTGGCTCATTTTTTACAGCAACAAAACAAGTAGCGCCTCTCGAAATATTGAGTTTTATGAAAGGAAAGTTATTTTTTGACACGATAATACGCAAAAGCTCTTTGGTTAAAAACATTTCCTTTCGGCTATTGGTCGTGCTTATAGTATGAACGGACTCGCTACCGCACCGTTTTCTTTCTCTTCAATAAAACTACTCGAGTGAACAGAGACCGACTACTCCTATTCAATCACATGAAAGGCTTTAATGAACCTCGCCATATTTTAAATCAAACATCCAATTCAATTCGAACCAAATCGATCTGCTACGCTCATAATCAAAACTTCGTGATGCAACAAAAAACTAATTGACAACAATCAACAACGTTGCAACAAAAAAACTATATTTTCTATCATTGTCATTAATAATGGTTAGAAAAAAGTCATTCACACCTTTGGAGCGCTAACATGACAAATGCGGCGGAGGCGGCGGCACAAAGCCGCGTGCGCGCGCGCCGCAGGGCGTCCCAGCCTAAATATTAATTATCTACAACACAACGAACACCTTTTAAAAGATTATCGCGAGTTTATGTAGCGTAATGTCCATACATCGCGATAGCGCCGCGCCAGTCGCTGGTGGTTGGCACGTCTCCTGTGTGGCGACTGGCGGTGCGCCTCGGGAAAACGTATTGTTTACTCTTACATTTTCGACATTTTCGTTCAAATTTATAACACTTAAAGCTAATAAATATCTAGTGTCAGCCCTATAATATCCCTTTTCTTGTATCTGTCTGTCGTGTAGTAGATTTAATTAGACTTTTTCGGGAATCGAAACCAACCAGACTCTATAGTGTAAAAGTAGGTATAAATATTTACATCTTTACCTGTTATTGGATTTTCTTATTCCTTATGTATTCGTAGTTTACATTGTAGCGAAATGTATGCTCTGTACTAAGTGCCATGCCAATCTAAAATACACTGATTGTCCAATCTTTCTTCAATTGACTGTCCAATTTGCTCTATTAAATAGTAGATAAAAATAGTAGAGCATAGTGGATAGATTCAAAAATAACGGGCCACTTTCCGTACGAATTTGTTTGTAGAGTGGCAACGGTTAGTGTAATTACATTTCAGTCGCACTCATTGACCCATGGCATAGGGAAATAATATGGTCTATTTTTATTTTGGTCTAATTTATGACTTACTAGCGACCCGCCCCGGCTTCGCATGGTATATTATGCATGTATTATACATATAAACCTTCCTCTTGATTCACTCTATCTATTAAAAAAAACCGCATCAAATACCGTTGCGTAGTTTTAAAGATTTAAGCATACATAGGGACATAGGGACATAGGGTCAGAGAAAACGACTTTGTTTTATACTATGTAGTGATGATGATTAATCTACTACTGCAACTCTACTACTTACTGTAACTCTACATAATAAAATGAACAGGTAACCTTCCTCATGAACGTGAAATTAATTTAATTTGCAAAATCAATCTGGCCTCAAGTCTTATTGTAATAAAAGCCTTGCATATAAATCAATTTAGCATGTAGACGACCAACTTGTTATTCTATCTACGTTACCCACAAAAACCGAGTATCAGTAGGTACACAATAGAGCGGCGTCCGTTAGTGTAATGATATTTCAGCCGCACTCATTGACCTCGTCTGGCATTACGCATCATTTGGACGTGGAATTAATTAGGTTTGCGGTATAAATCGTGCCGCGGGCGACGGCGCCATGTGCTCGCTAGGCACAAAGAATTCTGCTACGGATAATACTGCATTATTATGTATCTGTATCCGGTATGAACTTTGAAATAATAGTGCATGCGTGTAGACAGTAAGTATAAAGGTATAGTAAATAGGTATGTGTATGAAGGTATAAAGGCCTGGATATTGTTGGCTTTAGTGCAAATGATACTAAAGATTTTTCGGGCAGTTTATTTGGCAAATCTGGCCATTGTCGCTATAAAATTTGCTGCAAGGGTTTTTATAGAGTTTATTTTTTATTTTTAAGCCAAGTTATTTTTAGCAGCCCATTTTTTCTGCCCAGCATGTTCTCACAGAACGGCTCAACAGATACTTTACTAAATCTGTATAGTTTATTTTGAATATTGGATTAAAATTCTTAATATTATATTTTAATCTACTTTTAGTTTGCTACCCAGTAGCTAGCTATACGGGGCAAAATATTGATGTAAACGAAACTCATTAGACATCGCCCCAGGCAAGCCATGACAGCTTTTTTACTTGTCTAGCTAGACATTACTAAAGATAATGATGTTAGCTCTTTTGAGGAGTACAGCAACTCATATCATTTAACAAGTAAAAATGTAAATTATATTAAAAAGAAAAATACGAGGTTACAACTCAACAATTTTGGACTACAATACTTACTAAATAGATAGGTACTAGGTAGGAAAAATTCAATGTTGTTACAGTTGTAACCAAACATCTCAGTAGGTACTCAATGAAATGTGATATTTCAATTTTGTTTTTCGTTCTTGACTGTTCGCGTTACAAAAAATAAATCTCAGCGGCGGATATGCCGTATTTACATAACAACCAGTATTATAATAAAATACAAATCAAATATTATAATTCCCCATCCAGCGCTGAATGCAACCGGATCGACAACACTCGCCGCCGACCTCGTAAGCCTCGACAACTAGTCAAATAAATAACTTCCAACAACAAATAATTCTCATAACTAAACCAACGGGCACTTTCGGGACGGACCGAAACAAATCAAACATAAAATGCGACCAAGTAATAACGTATTTAGGGACTAATGTCGTGTTTCACTAAATGGCGAGCGGACCAAAGGTTCTTTAAATCCCTACGAAGCGATACACATTACCATCTGACGGCGTAAAGTCAATCCTTGCGACGCTGGATAAGAATTAGATTCGATCATCACACGGAACACGTAAAGTTTTATGAGAACATTAAAGGTGGGAAATCCGAAAGGAGTGTTAAAACGCAAGCGAGCAGATGGCGGCGGCGGCCGTTGATACAAACTCAATTATTTACACTCAATAAAAAGGACATTATACGAGCATTAGAAAATAACCTGCAGTCGGAAAGCGTTCGAGACAGGCTGGCTGTTTACGAGATAAGAAATTACCAGGAGGAATAGTTATACCAGCCGCGCCGCCCGCCTACGTTCAAACACATGGGCTTAATACGTTTTTTAACGATTTAACTTAATATTCGAGAAAATAATTCCCGCGAGTTAATTAAGCGGCATTGTAGGCGGTAGACTGTAAGTGTACTATAGCGAACCGGCGTACAGACCTATGCGCCAGCGAGCTTAACTCGCGCTAAACATGCCGCTCGTGACGGCTGCAACACACACTCTTCAACTGCCTGTAACCTACCCATATAATGCCGTGATGAACAAGCCTCTTGCCTTTCTTCGTGAACTTTCTCTCTCAATTAGGGTTTAAGTGTACTGTGTATAACTGATGAGTATTAGATACGTTTGATTAAGTATTACAACCATCATAACTTAAATACCCTCTCAGGTGGCGAGAAGTTCTCTATATTCTTTAGGTTTCAGTTTTTCTACTTCATATTTGGTTTAGTAAATGACTTTCTGCCTCATATTAAACGTTGACACCAAAAATGAATAAAACAATGCGGATTTAGGACTAATCTATTAGTGACTCACGTTTTATTACTTTAAATAATCTTATTATACCTCTACCAAAATCTACTCGAGAATGGATATTTCCTTGACTTACCGTGCTTAATCAGAAATAGCATTTATAACATCCTTGATCCCGTCATGGCAAATATAACAAATGTTGCTTGAAAAAACACAGGTAGACGCAAATATTTGTGAACAATTTGTAGAATTCACACTTAATAACGTTGATTTTTTCTAACGAATTTTTAGGAGCCGTTGGCGGCATCCTCAAAGACCCAATCATTAGGGCGATATGACTATGAGTGAGGTGCTATGATTGCTTCTCTTCTCTGGGATACCGCAACAGGTGACAGCGACCTTCACAAAAAAATGATAAGTAGGTAATCTAAAGTGGTTTTATTGTTTTTTTTTACTATAATAATATAATACTTTTATGGTATCCGAATGTTTCTATTTTTATATTAACCAGGTTATTTCATGGTAACTTGACTAAAACAAGAAATGCAAGGCCGCATCGTAAGGCAACATATTTTTGTTTTTTTTCGTATTCATAAATTTTTATTTATTTCGTCTTATTTGTAAACAAAGATGAATGTAAATCGCACACAACCATTTACTATTAGTTCGTGTTCCAACATTGATATTATAAACAATTTTTTATTTACAATTATTCAGTCAGCGTGAAGCGTATCATTTTAGTAAAAGCGCATAGACTGTGACAAACTTGTTCACAATGCACTCATTATTGTGGCACACAACATGGTAGTTGCTTGCATAGCGGGGACAAGAACATTATTCATTATGACTTACAATTCTAATGACTACTACATAAGATTTAAAGCACTTTGTTTATTTAAATATTTTTACATTTTCTCAATGTCCTGTACGTATTCTATTTTTTTTAAGTACAAAGCGACTGCTTCTATTTCGTAACCGCAACAAATTATTAATAACTCGTTTTAAAATCGTTGCAAACCAAGTTGTTTCCAAATATTTGTATAAAATACGTAATGCTTGTGTCGCGTTGACCATTATAACAATTTTCTTCGGTCTTGAAATGAAACCAATTTAAAGAAAATCTTGTTGGTGTTGCCTTCACTTGTGGAAACAATACGATTCGATTTTATGTCGAATGCCGAAGGCCTAAGAACGTTTCAGCTTATCTTTTGTTACGTGGTTTATTCCCATATGAAAATCAGTTAAAAGATGGTCTCATTGTTACTTTTTAATAAAGTTTTAATCCTACGAAAATGTTATCTTTAAGCTGGTTTGATTATTGAACGTTTGATTGGTTTGCCATCCGAATTAAAGTAACAGAAGAGCCAATTTCGAGGCCATTTACCGTACATTGATGCCCAACCACACGTCGTGAGAAGCTGCGCTTACAATGTACGTAAGGGATCAATCTAACAATAATTTCAGGTGCTTAAAAAAAAGCAATTTGATATGAAATCCCTTAAGCGCTGGTGATCGGGTCTGGTTGGGACAATGCGTATTCGGCATACGAAGCACGAGGACGCCTTCGATCCAGTGTTAACTTAATATCTCTAAATTACATAGTGGACGGATAAGAGACGCTTCTGTCTTCTTGTAGCGCGACCGATTGAATTTAATGGGCCTATTTGCGCAGACGCCGACAATTTAGCGCGACGTGGACGGCGTACTGATGGATGGAGAGATAATGCTTTAACTAGCTATTACAGTATAGGGATGGATTACCTGTGCCTAAGAGCGGCTGCGTTACCTGCGCAATAACAACTGTCTAATATAATGTTCTATCTGTTGTAGATATTGTGTATCTGTTGTTATCAATACCGGGGATTCGGGTGTTTTCTTATTTTGTAGAAAGAATTTTTACAAAATTTCATTTCACAGATTCTTTTTCAAAGAATATTCAGCTGCTATTGTACAGCTATATTCAGGTATTGTATTGTATTGTTCTATAGGGTATATAATTTGGCAATGTACACTATATTAAACAAGTTCTAAGAATACGTTTTTGTATTTTTTTTAACACAGAAGTTTTTGGACTCTAAAATTACGATGAGGCTTGAACCGTGTACTTTTTTTAAAATTATATCAGTGTAACCCAACATCGGTGATACGTTTAATATTCGTTTTATTTTTTATTTATGTAGGTAGTTCTACTTTTCCCTAGACATTTACATAATTAAAACAATATATTGAAATCCAAATAACAAACGAACAAAGAATTAAGGAATAAAATTTTACAGTATTGTAACCCCCGACCATCCCCCTACGCAAAAAGAGGGGTGTTATAAGTTTGACGTCGACATCTTTCTCTCTCACTCTCTCTCTCTCTCTCTGTGTAACATCGTTGCTCTCAAGCCAATGAACCGATTTGGATGCGGTTTTTTTTCATTTGAATGCCAGTTTCTATGTGGTAGCTTTTAGCCATGTATGGTAAAAATCTGTCCAGGAGTTTCAAGAGTATCAGCTATTTTCCAAAATGATGTAAAGCATTTTTGGAATAAAAATATATTATTATTTTTAAGTATGATTTGATTACTCGATTAATACGAGTACACGGAGGGTTTTCAAATTTTTAATTTAATGTTATTATTGACATTTAACTTAAGATTTTAATTAAAACTCTCAATATTCTCGACATTTTATCGTGTGGCGACGTAGAATTGTATTTGTTATGGATTCACATAGTTTTACGGTTGCATAAATAATTTGAAATGCGATTGTGTGACGAAATAAGGATGCGGTAAGCGCAGAGATAAGATAATGAGTAGGAATTTGTGTGTTTCAAACCCCTATTCCGGGATACTAATGTGACTCTTCTACCTTAACAAACACGCAGCGCAGTGCGACGGCCCATAAGAGGCGAACAAGTGAGGGTAGTTAGCACCCCACGCATTAGTTGCGGACGATTTACTCCCAAAGTGCTATAATCCCATACAGGAAATAATAATACATAATTTACACAAAAAAATGCCGAACTCTGCGGCGACTTTTGCACTCTGATTGGACGGCCCAATATCTAGGAGTATGCTGGAGATTATGAGTATTATTCTATATACGACGATGTTACAGGAACTCTTTGTTACTAAAAGCCTTTATGTAACACTAGCTTCTGCCCGCGACTTCGTCTGCTTAGAATTATACATTACATATAAACATTCCTCTTGAATCATTCTATTAAAAAAGCCGCATTAAAATCCGTTGCGTAATTTTAAAGATCTAAGCATACATAGGGACAGACAGACAGACAGCGGAAAGCGACTTTGTTTTATACTATCTAGAGATGACCTATTTGTTTGTTTTTAGGGTTCCTTACCCGAAGGGTAAAAAGGGGGCTCTATTACTAAAACTTCGCTGTCCGTCCATTGATGTATTTCTGTTGCCATTGTAACAACAAATACAAAAAACAGATCATTTTTATGTCTGTCTGTCTATGTTTATAACCAACATAAAATGACCTCACACTTTGCTGCTAATACTGAATTGTATAGCAATCTGCCGAATTTGTAATGAATCCTCGATGCGCGAATCCGACTCGTACTTGACCGGTTTTCACACACACATATACACATATTTACTACATATTTCCTAGTTCAGGATATTTAAGTACCTTATTTTTCCCTTTTGTTTTCTTTAGCCTGTAATTCCTAAGATTTTGCCCATTTCCTCTTTGTTTTTTGTTTGGGTCAAGTGTTAAAAGTCAAATTTGACCCACTTCTAGTTGTTAGACTGCCTTGAAATTTGGTACACCTATTACGACAATGTACAAGTATACAGTCAACAAAAAAAAATTGTTTAAAAATGGCATTTTAACAAGAACTTACAAATTTTACTTTTACTTGTATTATAAAATCACTTTAAAATCAGAATGTAGGTTCGGATTAGGATAACTTCATACACACCACCTCCCAACCCGATGATTTGTTTCACCGAAAATCTCGTGATAAATTACAAATATAATTTGGCTCAATGGTGAATTCTTAAAATTCAAATAACTTGCTCACCTTCGGTACAGTGCGTCCAGTTAAGAGGCTGACAACACCTAATTTTGTTGAAATTGATGTTATTTAAGCACTTTTTTAAGAAAAACTACACACAAAAAAAATATATTGTTAATTTTCATCATATTTCAAACACGCTAGACGGACTCGATACATAATTGAACAAAATCGGCTCGATAGAAAATAATTGCAAAGATTGGTCTTAAAATCATCATTAAACGGTTCTATGTCTTTATTTTTTCGACGTATGAGTCTGCAATTAAAAACATCAAGACAACATATTCATACCTACACGGCTAACGAGTCATATTTCACAGATAATCCATACTTTTTTTTATTTCTTCTTATTTGTGTCTTATTTGCAAGATTTTAGGCGCGCGCCAAGCTGCCGGAATAGTTTCTTCTCTTTCACTCACAGGCACGCGAACCGTATGTGTGAAGAGTGGCGCTGCTCAAGGTCACTTGCTGTTGACAGCGCCTTAAAGAAATTAATCGCGTAGGTACCACTGTGGAACTTTTCACTAAAAATGACACAATGACTTACCATACACCTGCCAAAGAAATTAACCCAAATTGCATGAGAAAAGGTTCCACAGCGAACGTGATTCAGTTTCTTCGACCGTAGGTACCTACCAGATACACCCAAACGGTGGTCCAATTGTCGACCAGCAGTCAAGTTTACTGGTCAAAGCAATACGCAAACTATCTGTTCCTACTGACATTAACTTAATAGCTTAGCTTATCTGTTTATGTAGAGGTAGTAACACGTCGTCGATCTTCAGCGGCCGCAGGCGCCTCCTTCGTCGGATATCTTCGCATTTTAGCAGGCCCGAGGCACGGACGCGCTGCCTAGCGATGTCTACGAGCCATTAGGATAGAATTATGCCCATGTTTTATTTCGCATTCAAATGTAGGTAGTATCTGGATCGCCTGTTAGAGTCATGGGTTGAACGTTGTGCGACTACAGATTTCTATCACTTTCGAGTCGTATTTTTGATGTGATTTCAAATATTGCACCAATTTCCTGATGTGGCTAGCTCTGGTTTCGTTCTTTTTCGTTCGCTTTTACTTCTTAACTTAGGTATATATTAACTAACGTATTATGTTTAAGTTGAGTCTGCTAGTCAAATTTGAAGATTCATTTCTATTAGTCAGATTAATTTGAAATTTGGTGGCAACTTCATATTACGTAGTATGGATGAAATTGCAAGTATTATTGAATAATTTGATTCCTGACCCAACGTAGAACGTTCTCACAGTCAACGAAATATGATTCTCCTTATCAATTCTATATAACGTCACTATGACATTCACAGTGACTCAGGAGTCAAATTTGTTCGATGGTCAATGCAAAATGTGATGGTCATCTGACAAAAGTACAATCGATAAAAAATAAAAAAGTTTAAAATTATCGAAGAATGATTATTATTCTCGTATGTATAGATGTTCTTTTTTTCTTTTTAATGGAAACATAATAAGAAAATATCCGTCACCGAAAAAGGCGTGGCTAAAAAATTTAAACAAATTGATTAAAACTTTTTTTTTGTGCGAACTGGTCGAAATAGAATAATGCAACATGCGGCGATATCCGATATCAAACCAAACATTACATAGAAAACTTATTACATCGAGTAATTATAAAAGTAATTATCGATATAATGACCCACACTATATCCTTCTTTATTAGGTAGGTACCTGAGAATCTTAAGATGATTGCTAAATCATATATAGTAGGTACCTATTTTAAAATGATAATCTGCATTATAAACTTAATTAAATTACCACGCGAATCGCATTGATATTATCATAAATAAATATAGTTAATATCGTAACAGAAATAAACTTACCTGTCAAATCGTGAGGAAACCTGCTTATATCTGCGAAGCAATTCATGTGTGTATGTGGAGTTCCCAATCCGCATGGGCCCGCGTGGGAACTATAGCCCAAGCCCTTTCATTCCGAGAGGAAACCTGTGCCCAGCACCGGAACGTTTATAGGCTGGATTACGTTATGTTAAGTAAATCGTTGCCTGATTTTACTGCAGCTCTGTCAGATGTTGTCAGT
This sequence comes from Pandemis heparana, assembly GCA_963854515.1. Taxonomy (NCBI): domain Eukaryota; kingdom Metazoa; phylum Arthropoda; class Insecta; order Lepidoptera; family Tortricidae; genus Pandemis; species Pandemis heparana. Next base: position 13,504,479 of record OY978007.1, on the reverse strand, counting down.
TGATATTTAAATTCAAATATTTCTGAAATGCTAAGATAATTTGAGTATAGATTTTTAAACATTTCATCATATATGTACTTCAACTTTACCTAGATTCTTAAATACCAACAATAAATTGTAATACTCAGTATTCACAATACAAAACTGTACAACGGCATGTCCGATAAAAGCTCTACGACCAAAGGTGTGTAAGTATATTAATTTGGTCACAACCTCATATCACATGAAGACAAATCGAGTACCGATGCCTGAGCGCTAGTTGCACCATCGCGAGCTCTAGTTACGACCGCAGCCCCGGCTAATAAGGATCATCTCCCATTATTTCAACTCTCTCCAACCCAGCATCGATAAGTACCCACCTACCTACTTCTTTAATCATTGCAATTTCGAAACAAGCTCAAGCGTTGTCGGTGTCGAATAAATTTTGTATAATGTAAACGTGATAACAATTTAAATTCCTGTGTAAAGGGTCTCGAGCCGACAAAAACAACAAACAAACCGAGAGGAGCCCGATTGGCCTAGCGGCGGAGGGCGGCGCCGCGGCCGCCCCGCCCGCCTCGCGCGGCAGTCTCGCTCGCTCGCCCAGTCCATAGCTTCCACTCCGCTGCGAGGGTCGTGTGGCCTGTAACTTTCCAAACTAGTTGACACAAACTATCAAACATTAACGGGAGTGTGCGAAACTATGCCGAGACCCACACGTGAGTCTTACGGAGACCAAAAACCACCGTTCTCATACATAGCTTTGACCGCGATGGCGATCTGGAGCTCGCCGGAGCGCATGCTGCCGCTGTCGGAGATCTACCGGTTCATCACGGACCGGTTCCCGTACTACCGGCGCAACACGCAGCGCTGGCAGAACTCGCTGCGGCACAACCTCTCCTTCAACGACTGCTTCGTGAAGGTGCCGCGCCGGCCGGACCGGCCCGGCAAGGGCGCCTACTGGACGCTGCACCCGCAGGCCTTCGACATGTTCGAGAACGGCTCGCTACTCAGGAGACGCAAGCGGTTCAAGCTGCATAAAGGGGAGAAAGATAGTTTGAACGCGGAGTTGCAAGCGTTGGCCAGTTTCAATAGAGCTTTTCTGGCACGTCAAGCTGGTGGTCCGCCGGCTCCGAGTATGGGGGGTGAGGGTCTGTATGGGCCGCCGGTAAGCATGTGTTCGAGGGTGAGTCCGGAGCGGCTGGAGGCGCCGGACACGGCGGCGCTGCTGCCGGCGGGGCGGCCGCGACGCGCGTTCACCATCGCGGCGCTGCTGGAGCCCGAGCCGCGGCGCTCGCCATCGCCACCGCCGACGCGGGCGCCACCGCGCTGCCCGCTGCCGCTGCCGCCGGCGCCCTACCTGCTGGCGGCGCAGCGCTACCACGCCGAGCTGCTGGCCGGCCTGCAGCAGTCCTGTCTGCCACCGTTGTGGACATGGCGGGACACCAGCCAGTTCTCACATTACACGCTTAATTCATGAATGGTGAGTGCTGATGATAATTATAACCTACCTCAGTAGGTATCTCAATAATTAACTAAATCTAATCGTAAGGTAATGAAAACCTAGTCTGCTTGGATGACTCTATCGTCAATTTAAGTCTAAAATTACGGGCCATTTTTATAAAAAAGCCCATAACTATTTCCACTTACATAGCAATTGATATTAGGTTGAAGTAGGTACACGTGTTTTTTTTGTTGAATACACCATCAGCGCTTCAGTGACGAATTAATAAAATGGTTTTCTCGAATTCTCCATAATCATTTCGTATGTGAGATTATCGGATTAAGATAACAATACGAGTTAATAATTAAACTGAAAAACAATTATTATTCAATCTATTCATACCTGTACACAATGAAAAACTATGAAGACTTACGGTTTAAAATAATAACAATAAGCCTTGTGGCCTGTCGGTGGCCATTAAACTCATTAATATAATATTGCATTGAACATAATATGTCTATTAACGACAAAATAATTATTTAAAAGCTTCTCTGAAGTGTATTTTCGTAAATAACATTGGAAATAAACTCAGCTTAAACAAAAATCTTACCACATAGAAACAATACACCGCCTTTTTGAAGTGTCCGAGTTTTGACATGAAGTTAATTTAATTCTGCAAATAAAATATTTAAATCTATATCTATATATGCTTTTCTTATCTATAGGTGTAAAAATGCAGTAGGTAGGTAGCACACATACTCAGATATGCTCTACTAACAAGTTATTACCTTATAATCTGTCATATCTAATTAAATCTATATGGAATTTCGTCAATTCCACAAACCAAAATTGATGTCGTTTGCGGTCTGACGACAGAATTAGTCGAATAGACTGAATAGTCGGAATCGGAACCTCGGGGCAGACTCAAATAGCAAGAGATGACAAGCGTACTTAATTACAAATGTTTGTAAATAAGTAATGGGTGGGTACGTAAGTACGTATTTTTGTTATGGCTTAGTTAGGTATGTAATGTACAGCATTGATAGTCTGTAAATTGTACCACTAAAGTCGCTGTCAATTGAAATTGCGAACAATGTAAATAAACCATTTAATGAAATATTCATATTCTAGCACTTGTTTATTGTTTTAATGGTTCAGGATAATGTTTTGGTAAGTATTGATTAAATAACACACGGATTTAACAGTATTTGATGAGGGAAAATGGAAATTATAGACATTTTAAATACCAGGTTTTTTTACACTGTTTGCAATTTCAATTGACTGACAGTTTACAGGTATTTATTTCATTTAAATACAAAAAACTAGATGAAGCGTTGATATTTAAACTAATCCGTTTTTTATGAACTTAAGCATCGCTGTCATACTTGGAGTTAGGAGTAATCGGACTTCCTTTGTGTAAAATATTCAAATATAAACACACAGAAAACGTCGATGTTTTCAATTTAAGCTAACCACGAAAAACAATTAATAGAAATGAAATGACATACCGGCTGCTTGCTTCCATGAGCGTTTCATCTGCCAACTTCAGCATCCGCTAAGATTATTGATTGGGTAGGTACCTACTATGATAAAGCAAGCTACAATTTATTCTTACAGTTTGTGATGCCTTAATCCTTCCTGAATATGACATTGCAGTGATGCAGGGGCAAGATTTTTGAAAGCTTTTCACTCGAAAGTACCATTCCAAAATGGTGAAAAATTGATTGAATTTAAATGTTTAGGTACAAGTACAGTAGAAGAAAATAACGGCCCTAGTTAATCTTATCAACTCATCGAAAATTTAATTTGAGCTGCAGTTTTGTAGCAATAGGTACACAAATTACACAATTGACACCTTCGAGTGCTTTCAACATATTTTTGTGATAATATAAATATTTTTTTGTATTACGTAGATTCCAAGTGATAGTGTTTTTTAATAAAGCTACATTTATGTAGTAAAAATGAGCTTAAGCTAATCACATACTACTTATGTTTCTGGGAAAAGTAATTTTCTTGCGAAACTAATTCAGAAAATATTAATAAAAAAAAGCATTAATCCGACAATAGGGAGCTTTAAGTCCGTAATTTGTGCAATTTTAATTGGTTCTCTATATTTATTTAGATAGACGGGATGTTTATGTTAGAGTTCTGGAGTTTTGGGATTGAAAAAAACCGATCTAGTTCTTTCTCTGAGAAAATACTAAATAGATGGATATTTCAATTTATCACGTATGACGCTATCTCTTGACATGAAGCTGAACTATTAATTTGGTATTGTCCATGGGTATAATAAAGCCTCGAAGTAACGCTTGATCCAACTACTTTTGAAACTGATTTTTTTCAACTGTTTTTGGCCCATTGGTAAACATGACGATATTTATAATATAGAATATTTGATTGCATCTTTCTGTTTGCGTCGTCCCCGCAGAGTACATTTGTCGTCCCTTTTGAATTAAGTACTAATTTGTATAAGACTAGCTAGGTTTTTGCAAGTCGTTATTTGTTCTGTTTACCTACATAAGACATGCTGGTTCCACTTGAAATTATTAGATTTAGGTCAAGCCAAAGCCATAGTCATTAGAATGCCTACATCAGGAAACAGGGCAACATTTTACTACGAACTTGAGATTGTTAAATAACGCCGAACTAAATTAGTACCTATCGAGGCAAAGTTTTCACCAAAATCTCTTTTCTTTGTCTGCAGGTAGAACAACGTAGAGTAAGGGAACATCTCAGAGATAGCTCTATGTAATTATAAGTGGACCTACAGTCTGTATTAAGGCGTAGGCAAATAAACTACAACTAAGGGAATATCTAAAAATGAGTGATTAAAATTTTGTTAGGCAAGAACGACGATCATCGGTTCTTTTACCTCAAATCAAAATACTTGATGTGGTGAGTATTTATTTTTTGCAAAACAAACGATTGTTCTAACATAGTCATGATCGAACTAGTACGCCGCGACTTCTTCCAGAAATAATTCGTTTCTCGCTATTTGTGGAGAACTATGCGGCTTTTCATGATAAGAAAGAAAGTGTCCTTTTGTCTTGCCAACTTTTGCATTTATATTTATATTATGTATTAGCTATATTAACCAATCTCTGTTGTAACTAAATCAACCTACTTTACTAGCCAAGCATAACGTATGAAAATGAAAGGACATACTTAATTTAGTGTCCGACGCCTGGCTAACGTGATGAGCTCTCTTAAGAGGATCTCACAATTAGGAAGTCTTAACACCATAACATAACCTTTAGGTCCATTGGAAATACAAACACATGTGAAAGCACAAAATTGGCTGGAAACCTCAGAATCTGGGAACAAAAAGCGGTTTTATGTACGAACCAGTTTTTTTTTACAGAATCAATCCAAAACCATAGAGTTATATGACACTTAAAGTACAGCCTTTTGCACGCCGTTGAGAATGAGTGCGTTGTAATTAAAAAATATTCATTGACTGACATTACCCAATTAATAAAGTTGTTAAATCTCAACACGCACTACTTATTTTGTCTGATAGCATTATTGCAATTTATTGTTTTACCTTTTTCCAGAATGCCGCGCCACATTTCAAAATTATTATCAAGAAACAAGTTTATGTGCGAAAATCCTCAGACAAAACAATTTAAATACCATAAATGTAATATAATAATGTATGTTTAATATTTATTAGTTAGTCTCGCTTAAGATATGAACGGTGTCCTGTACTAGGTAGTTAGCTAAATTGTTGTTTGAAACTGTGATATTTGTGTTAGAACTTAGTTAATATTATTATTTGTAAATAATGTACATATATTAGATTAATGTTCGTTGTAATAATTTATAATAGAAAATGTAATATCAGGCTAATCAAACGAAATATGTAATAAAGAAATATTGTGTTTACTGTTTTCAATTGTTTTTCTGGATGTAGCTTCCATACCGAGTGGTAGGTATTACATCTGAATAGTAGAGTTAGAGTCGTCTTAGTAATAATACAGTGAAAAGACTCTGAATCCATAGTGTCAATAATTTCATAGAGATTTTACTGAATCATTTCATTGAATTAAAACTTTGGCTAACTTTGAGGATGATCCCGTAGAGCGTAGAGGGATTAAAACGCGTCAGTATTTTGTACTGTGTAGGGAATAGTTAAGTTGGTGGGATTTATGTATGTTTTATGTGGCAGTAGTATGGAAGAATTGCATATAAAAACAAATACATTACGCACAGGCCTGGCTATCTTGCACGTAAGTAGCGGAGCGAAGGTAAATGTTTTCTGTTCATTAATCTCATAAAGCTAGTGAAAAAGGAGCGATCCTTATTTTTAAGAATTGATAGAGTTCTTAAACTACAAACTAATCGAGAGCACACACACTTATTATAGTTTTCGGGTAAAAAATAGGTATCGTCGCTTCGGATCCTCAGAACAAAAACTGAAACAATACAAGCTCTTAAAAGCGGTAATGATAGAAAATTAAATAAAAGTGAAACATTTCAGGTTTTTTTTTTTTTTAATATAACCAGATGAATAAAATTATGTTAAGTGTAAAGCTTGTTTTGCGTTCTAAAAGGCCTAGTATTCTCGACGCCAAAATATCTGTAAAAGATATAATTATTGTACAAAATTTCTCCGGAATGCAATTTTCTTCTTTCAACACCAATTTAAATGGAGTAATAAGGCTTTAATGCCTACCGCCGGTCAAAACTTGTTGACGAGAGTACTTAAATGTAAGACTTAAATGTGTCCAAAAATTATTAAGAAATTTGAGACAATTTTCATTGCCAAAAATGATCAGTGCTCCTTTTTAAAGTTCCGTAGCCAAAGAGTGCCAACGGAACCCTATTAATACCTAAGCCTCTGCAACCTGCCCGACTGTCACAGGGTTACATCTTTTGAAGCGGTTGACACTTGAAATTTTCACAAAGTATGTATAAATATAATGAATTACGTAGAGTTCCATGCTAGAAACGTTTTGTAGATATGTGAATCTGAGTTTATTATTAAATTAAAAAAAATTAAGGAGCTGTATTGAAAGTTGAAGTTAGGTTTAAATTATGGACAGTCAGAGTGATAGGTAAGTATTCGATTTATTTTTTATTGATTGTCATTTTTGGAGTTCTTTTTATGATCTTCAGCACTGTAAGAAAACTATGACTTAGCGAACTTATATATCACAAAAATAACTCAATGTTGGATGACAAACCGTACAACGTGTAATTAAATCAACAAGAAAATAACCGAAAATTTAACAAAACAAAATCAGTAAGTAAATAAGTTTAGATTTGAACTTTCAAGTAGGTACTTAAATTACTTAAAGTAAAAATATCATAGACTCGACTTTTAAGATCGTCACAAAGCATTCTAATAAATCAAAGATTTTACTATCCTTAATGTTATGTTTATCTATATATATAAAAGGCATAATAAACATAGAAATTAAACACAACTATATGAGTATACAATTTTACATTGTTCCGTTGATTTTATCTTGTAAACGCATAAACATTTAATTTTAGATATTTAATTTAGTTTCAGTTTACTTATTTTTTAGCCGGCGGAATGTTGCTTTCAGTCCACTCTACCTATAATTAGGTGCAATCAGGATTCAGTAATGTGATTTTAATCGCGTTAACGATTATGTGCTTTATGAAAGTAACGGGACATTACCGAATTAGTCACACCCACCCCTTCTCCATTTTTATGTGTCGTAATCCAACTTGTTCTATACATTTGCAAGACCATGTTTAATCTTAAAGCCTTTATAATGGCGTTGTAGAGTCAGTATTTAACGGTTAGGCTTTGACCAATGGCCGCACAAGATTATTTTATAGTAAAAACGATGTGTCAGTCAAATTGTAATGTCCGTACCTAATATAAAAATATAATAATATATTATTGCGTATTTTTACACGGATACGAAAAGAAGACGAAAAGTACCTTTGACACATACATACATATAGATTACAGTCACGCCTCTTTCCCTTAGCAGTAGGCAGAGACTAATTTGTTCCACTTGCTACGATTCTGACATATCTCTTTCGCTTTATCCACACCTTTCACCTTTATCAATTGTCAATTATCCAACTTCTATAACAAAATTAACAGCGCCACCAGCGGCACGTAACGGCAACCAACTGTCAATAGTATATGGCATTTGAACACGAACGCTTTCGAGACGTTTAATACGACAAAAAAAATACGCTAAGAACTCTATGTGCCGATACGAACGCGAGGCTGAAAGGTCTGCTCGACCTACGTGTAAAGTAATACGCGCCTATTCCTACACATTTGTATATTCACTATTCAGTAGTAAATGGTCAAACAATATTTCATTAAAAGAGAATTTCTTTACTGTAGTCTATAAATTAAATTACACACAATAAACAATCCACTAACGATATCTCAACGTGAAAATACTCGGTTGTACAAAACGAGAGAGGAATAAAGCAGTCCGTAAGTAAATATAAACAGTTAACATGTCAAGCCACGATCGATGCCAACCCTGTTCTGTGTGTAAAACATAATTTAATCAAGCCCCACGATGCCTAGGTCTTGCGCAACTGTAAACACGACCCTTTGCATCTGATTTAGCTGCATAATAGCTATTCAATAGCAACAAAGCTCAGTCCATAAAACATTTGGAGTCATACGTCAGCTATGTCGGCGGGCGGCCGACAAACGATATGTCACGGCACGTAGTACAATGCAAACAGTCGGCGTCTGTGTCGGTGCCTGTGATGCGTTGTGCGAGTGTCACAACAGTCGCGGCCGCGGCGCCGCGAGCGCGACGAATGCGCGACAATGCCGGACCGCCGCTGCTGCGCGATCAAAGCCACGCGGTGGCGACAAAGCCTTTGTCCACACACCGGCCATTTGCGCACCCTCGGCACTGCAGCGCACTTAGGTACGGGTACGGACCTTTGCCAATACCACTGGATCGACTTAGAATAAGTCTTTAATGCGATTGATTGTTTTCAATGCCTTCTTATAAGCTTCAACATCAATGCAACAAAATAGTTTATTCTAGGCACAGTTTCCTAATCGCGTGACAATGTCGTACTGTCTCAGGTGCATGATCAAAGCCATACGGTGCTGAAAAAGCCTTTGTCCACACACCTGCCATTTGCGCACCCTCGGCACTGCAGCGCACTTAGGTACGGGTACGGACCTTTGCCAATACCACTGGATCGACTTAGAATAAGTCTTTAATGCGATTGATTGTTTTCAATGCCTTCTTATAAGCTTCAACATCAGTGCAACAAAATAGTTTATTCTAGGCAAAGTTTCCTAATCGCGTGTCAATGTCGTACTGTCTCAGGTGCATGATCAAAGCCATACGGTGCTGAAAAAGCCTTTGTCCACACACCGGCCATTTGCGCAGCCTCGGAACTGCAGCGAGAGACTTGGTACGGCTAGATTTTCTTTGCCAATACCCCTGTATTCGCTTGGAATAAAGTCTTTAAAGAAATTAATGGGTTTCAATGCCTTTCATATGCTTCAACAACAATGCAACGAAATACTTAGTTTATTCTAGGCACAGGAAACAGAGCTTTTGTATACACACCGGTTTTTGCCAACCTTCCATGATGCAATAAACTTAAACCTAGATATTATTCTAAGCCTTATTTGCGTACAATAGGTTTTCAACTGTTTTTTGAGCATTGTTTTAATTTGGTAGTTTGTTATCAAACTTCTTTCAAACTTATTCGACGTGTATTCAAACGCAGAATGCATAATAATGTTAATCTACGGCAAAGAAGATAAAAGTTGCATGGTGACACCATGAAAGATTATACATATTGGGACGATTCGACTGACGAATTGCCACAATTTGTTGTGAATACAGGTTGAGCCACAATTCAGGGGACATCGCCACTTTGTGCAACCTTTAACTACAAAGTCTTTAAACTAAAGGCTCATCGGCTCTAACAACTCAGTCTGAGTGCCAACTCTAAGTCATTTATGATGTATGTGGGTGGAATTTGTGCGTCCATATACATAGTTTATTTTAATAGCATACCTTCCAGTAATGAGAGATAGGTTTAGAAATATTACTGCATTTAACTTCACTGTAATCTATCGTCAATGTTTTTCACATCCAGCCAACAAACTTAGGCAGACTTGCAGAGGGCCGCCGTATCATAACTTCCTGATTAAATAGACTAGAATTTTTTTAACTTTGTACTATTTTGCCTACTAATCTGTACTTAATCAAATAATTTTAATAAAAATGTGTTTCATGTAAAAAATATATCTTCTTTTGCCTCGTGCCTCGTGTCTTTTGAAATCTGCACTTTTATGATCATTGTAGGTTGATACTTTCCCGCTCCATCACGGGTCACGGCGAGGATCTCTAGGCGTGCAAGTCACGTTTGATATTGATAGGTTTTGTAACTGATAAATTTTTCACCTCCATAGATGTTATCGCCCGTAACACAAGTAGTGTAGCACTCGATGGATCCCGGCGCATTGCAAATCGAACTCAATCAGCTGTCAGTTTTATTAATCCACTCTTCATTAGACACCTACCGTCTGATCTGCCGCTTTCAATTGAAACAATATTTTAATGCTTTGCCGCCACACGAATAAAATAAAACGGTAGAACCATAAACATTCCACATTTATATTCGACCTCAGCCGTTCGGGCGGGCGCTGCGTCCCGCTCGCTCCCGTGACGCGCTCTCGTTCTCGCTGCGCCGAATCGTCTGCGGGAACCGAACTCCTCAAGCCCGTTTAAGATCCAGAGGGAGATAAAAATTGTATGGCTCATAATGTTTTAACAGTCTCATCGTTTGAGAGCATCGAGCCGAAGCCCAATTTAATTTTCCTCTTCGGGTTGGTAATAATTGAGTCGATTTGTTCTATGCGCGGGGCCGGGAACGGCGCGACTCGTAAGCGATATAATTAATTCATTCGACTTGCGCATCTGGTGCAATCACATTAAAAGCCACTGAAATTCATGTAAGTATACGATTCGGTTGTTATGTATTTCTTTGTTTAAGAGGACGTTACACGGGCTTACATTTCCTGATTTGTTTTTAAGAGTACCTAACTGCGTCGTAATTGACAAGATGGCAACCGAGTTAGAGGCAAATAATAGTCGCCATTTTACTTAAAACACGTTAAAAATAATGTAGCCCAATGCGACATTCTTACGGTAACGGTCTAATTCCTAAAAACAAAGAGCGAGTGTATACAAGTAAACATTGTAATTTAGCAACGTTATTATCTCACAAACAGGCATTGGTCACGGCCGCCGCGACAGCGACCCACCTTCGACATTCAAGGAAACATTTGTCGGCGTCACACAAAGCCTCCGCGTTTACAAATAAATAACTTGGGAACAACAAATATTTTAATAAGCACCTCTAAAGAAATTGTTGTACGCTTAGTTACATGCGAACGACACAGATAGCGTCGCGCACGCATACGCCACCTCCTTGCGCGCGTCACTGTACTTCAGTATCAAGGAAAAATGACCACACACTCAAGAAATTTAAGCCTCATCTTCGCATGCACCGACAAATTTTGAAATAATAATGCGCGCAGACAGCATGACCAATGTCAAAGTGTGGAGCCGACCGGTAAATGTGGATCTTTTTGAAAGTAAGTTTTATGGCGATACTCGAAAGAATCGACGGAAAATTGGAAAAGGTGAGCGTGAAATTCTGGCAGATGTGGGATCGCTCGTAAATCAAAGGGCCGGTGTCTGATCAAGAAAATAAATAAAACTAATGCATAGGTCGATGTACTTACTCACACCTTGACTTGGACAGCCAACTTCTACTTCCGATGTTTAATGCGCATCTCATTTTATTTGTATCAAATAGCTGTGATAGTATAGCAGAGAAACAAAAGGGTTAAAATCTTAAAATATATGTACTTGTATTCTTTTTAATACCTTTTTAATTCAGTGATATATTGTTGATTTTACGTGAAAAAATAACTGCTCTCTATACAAATACTCAACCCCGCAGACAGCCCGGCGGCCCGCCAGACTCGCGGGCACCGGTTTTATATTGTACTTACTGCAACCAGATGAAACTTGGAAGGTAAATTATTCTAATTTGAAAAACATAAGTAGTGTTTTAAATATTTGACGTCGGATCTTACCATTGTAGCACTTAATCTATAGCATTATTAACTTAGTGATATAATTTGAAAAACAAAAAAAAACTATTTTACGCTGTATTATGTGTAATGAGTGTGGATACTATTAAAAAACTAGAGTAGCTAGACTGCTACGACAGCCTACGCCGCTACGCGTCTGCTACGAACGTGCCTACGTCGTAATAAAGTGAAGCGGTGTCACCAAGCAAAGCGAATGCCGAGTAGAAGTTTAGTGCTGTAAACTCTCGAGTAAATGTTAGGTATTTTATTAATTATGGCGGTTTCAAATGACACTGGTAAAATATTCTTAGTAAATAAGTAATTACCTAGCTAAAATAATTAAAAATAATTTAGCTTTTTGTGTTCACGCTCACACTTTGTCCAGAGCGCGAACAACCTTTGTTTTTGTGTTATTTTTGAAAAAGAACATTACGTACCCAAACCGGCATCGCATAATAGCTTCGCTTACTAATACCGCTCGCAAAATGGTTCGCTTTCATCTCGCTAACTTTTTCGCGTCTTTTTGGCCCCGAATCCATCAATTCTCTTGATGGATGGACCATTGGACCGGGTTGGCAATCGAAATTCAAATTCGCTAAATCTTCCCACACGGCATCGAAAACAGGTCGGGTCGTTAACAGTGTGCGCGAGCGGCGCGGCGAGCGCTGTGTTTGTGTTTTTTTCTGTTTGCTCTGGAGATATTCGCCCGGGGCGCGGGTGGGGAGCGGACGGGGGGGGGGGATGCGTCCGCGCAGACGCCCGGGCAGCAGAGGCGTGATTACAGGGCTGTGCGCGGCTAATCACTCGCAACACGGCCGGCCGCGCGCCCAGCCTGCACAGGACGAGGAAAGTATCTGTTCCACGAGAACGCATGAAATACGACATAGTTGGAAATTAAAATTGACGAGCTGTATTTTTGATGTTTCATTGTTTTTATTTATTCTATGCCAGGTAAAATATTACTAAGGTAGCAACTTGGATATACATGCAATAGTGTTAAAGTGGTGACACTGACGCTAGGGCCAAGACTTGATGTTGGGCAAACAAAATCACTTAATTTTATGAATAACATGATAAAATGTTTTCCGTCATTTTCTACACGTGAAGTTGAAACAGCGTAACTAGTTTTATACTAAGCAACAATAAACACAATAGTCTGAATTCTGAATTAATGAAGCGTTGTAAAAAAAACGGAAATCTACATAATTAAAACTTACACGTGCCCAACAATTGAACATGACAATGAACTGACTCTCACAAAAATCCAAACATTTTTTCACACCGTACAAGCTCGTAGGTACTTTCGCCGTCCCTTCCGCTCAGAGGTCGGCTCATTGTTGTTAATAACAAACAAGGCAAAGTCCGCCGCTAACTACCCACGTTTCTCCAACGCGCGTTTTTCATCACCGACACCGCGATAACGCCGCGATATGACGCCTGTCCCCTTGAGCGTAGAGCGGCGTAAACGCTGCCCTAAACACAGAAAATTAGGTCCAATGATCGCCTTAACTCGTACGTAAGTGTAATTTATTTTCCAAACTTAGCCAGTATTATGAATGCAGAGTAAGTATTTGCTTCTTACGCATGCAGATGATTTGTTGGTTGTAAAGTATACACCGGTTGTAAAGTACGCGACAAACCTCTACGTTTACTAAAATCTGGGTAAAGTTTTGGACTTTTGAGAAAAGGTCATATTAGGAGTACCCGAAACCGACGAGCATGTATGAAGAGATTGATGAATGTGGGTGAAACGAAAGAGGTAGGTATGTCAGGATCGTAGCAAGTGGAACAAAGTAGTCTCTGCCTAAGAGGCGTAACGGTATGTATGTGTAGAGTCTTATTTCTATAAAATGAGTGAAAAGCCTGCGGTTTGTAGTTTTTTTTTTAAATAACCTGTGTCCCATTGCTGAACGAACTAAAGGTTTGTAATACTGAATATTTTCACTAAATTATACCTACTGAAATGCCTGCTAAATGCATATATGGAGGAATGGCCTGATATTGTGTCGGACCGAGAGTTGTGGAGGTCGAGAGGAGAGGCCTTTGCCCACCAGTGGGACACCGCAATAGGCTATTTAAAAAATACCTACTGAAAAATTAATCTGTGGCCGGAAATCGAACACGGTTTATCATCAATCTGCATGCTTTACCCACAGCAGGTAGGTTCCAGCCCAAAATTCTTCAATGTGACGTAACAGTTAAGTATTTCAAATTACTGAGCGCATTTAGTGCTAACCATAGCTTCACTTTTCGGATTATTCTACAAATCTACACTAGCTGCTGCCCGCGACTTCGTCCGCGCAGAGTTAAATATAGCCAATAACACTCAATAATAAAGTGGCATGTCGTTGGTAAAATATTTTTTTAAATAGGCCTACAAGATCCAGAGATTACCTTCTACAACCTCTACCATACCTACCTCTACAAATAGATCTACCTATGTATCCATTTAAATCTGTCCATCCATCACCAAAATTAGTTTTCCGTCGATTCTTTGTAGACTCAGTAATGGCATAGGATACTTACTTAATAACATAGGTTTGATTAAATACACTGAACAACCGTTTTAGGTAAAATTTATTTGCAATCATAATTAGTAGCGCACTAAAAATATGTAAAATTATAATTGTAACGATGTAACAAACATGAAAATTATTAAAAGTTATACCGACCCTTTTGTCGTAAACATACTAAGCACGTATTAGAATCGAAACATAAATATGTAACAACAAAACTACCGTCTGCTTTACGCGGCCCGTTGTCATTAACCATTCATTATCATAGCCGTAATGCCGATGTATCGCCACCATCAATTCCTATTCGAACTACTAAAATGTTTAATCAAATCTAATATTCCTTCATTACCCTCCAAATGGTAATTGAAAACATTAGTTGAATTCATTTCTCGTAATTAATTACGTTGATTGTCGTAAGACAAGACAGCACTGAGTTAATTACTTACGTCGTATATCAAAGTCTGTTTTAGTTCACAATTTAAGGCTGAAAAAAAAAACATTACTTAAATTAATTAATTATATTAATCATGGCCATATTAACCTTCTTACGCATGTAGCATAAAACCCTCTAAATTGTTGCTTAGTTTGCTGGTAAGATCATTGTCACTTTACAAAGTTCGCAACACTCTAAATAGGTGTTGGGTCAATGCCGGAGTACCTATTTATAATTAAAAGGTTTTAAATGCTTTTAACGCTAACTTTTTACAGAAATCAAAGTGAGCCCAAGGAACCAAATGTGTTACCTAAATATAAATTTCATTAAGGTTTTATTTATTGTAAAATCAGCAAACGCAGACATATTAGGAACGTGAGGCCTGCTTAAACTACGCCTCGCCTCGCTTCGTGCGCGTGTGCGTAGCTCAACTATACTTCATTTAATTTAGGATGAGAAGCCACAATAATGTTATATTGCGGCTCGTGAACTGTAATCTCTTTACGATTTGTACTACAGTAACAATTGACGCCACGCAAATAAAGTGGCAATAAAACAATTTTATTTTGCGGCTGCCAAACTATTGCACTGTACTGTTTGCTAGGTAAGAAATAGTTGACCAGCCGCAATATTGTAGTTTCTCATTCTAAATTAAATGAAGTATAGTTTCCGTTCGTACTCGTAGAACTCTGTTTACTTTATTAGTCTGAGATATTATAGCAACGGTGGGTTTACCGATTATTTTAATTTCATCATTGAACCTGGATGGCAATGGCTACTTTACCATTCTTCTGATCTATACTGTTTCTTTGTAAAATTAAATATTAGTACTTACGTTTAAAAGCTACTTTTAATAAGAAATTCAATGGCTGTAGTTTGCTAGGCCGCACCGCCGCCCCGAGGCAGTCGCGTCGCGCGTCGCGACGACAGCCTCATGTCGCGGCGACAGGCGTCAGCCACGCTTGTCAAACGTCACTCTAAAGCCACAATATTGGAGCAATTTTAATTCAATCACGTGACATTTTATTTCACAATGCAATCGCTCCTACTCATTACGACTTCATTTTGTTATAACAACAATGCGGCCGCGTTTGCATTCATCCTCCGACGTGACAGCGCCTTTGTCCGGGAATCAATCTTGCGACGGTAATGACGCGAAATCAGTTCCAGTACACAATAAAGAAGTCGTTAATGTTTATTCCTTTTCTCTTAACTGGAAATAAATAATCTTAAAACTTGAAATATTTCAATAGTTCTTAATAGTAATAGAATATTGCTGAGATTGAAAGTAACAGCCCCCACGCCGCAAGTTTATGCGGTTTTTCTTGACGCAAAGATTGCATCATTTCCGTTAAGGATTTGCGCTCATTTTAATTGACACTGCTGCCAGACGGCTTCCAACTTGAGGTAACTTTCCTGTGAACATGAACAGCAAAAACGCTAATAAGTTCAAAGTAGATTTTAATGGAAGTATTTTAACGGGCGGTGCGTCGGGTTTTTTGTCGCAACCCTTGCGTTGATCCGACACTGGGAGCTAATTCGAGCAGAGCAAACAGTCGCGGGCGCCTGTTGCTTAAGCACACAGTAGGTAATGTGTAAATAAAGACAGGGTGCGAGGTCCGACACTCGGCCATCTATTGGGTAGTTGTTTGCTATCTTTAAGGATAACCAGTCCAACCTGTTCGTCATGTGTCTATTTAAGGCACCCGTCTGACCATTATTTATGGGCATCTATCCAACTTTTTACGTCCATAATTGTAGGTTTGCTGTTTACTAATATTTTAAATTATAAAAGCATTTGCAGTTGTATTATTTCATTGTTAATTACTTACTTGTTTTAAATACTGAACACATGTCTAAACTTAAATTACTGACCAAACCAAAAAAAGAAAATGACAAAGATACAATTTACAGCGTTCTTGCTAGTTTATCATACCTACAACTAACCAAAAGAAAAATAAACTCATAAAATTATCGACAGTAAAAGAAGGCAAAAGAAAATAAATGTAAACGTACATTTTATTCTTCACTGAGGTTTAAAATAAGTTAATAATAACACAATAAGAAAAAAATCGATAAACAAAACGAGCGTTAATGATGACCGAATGAATCACTTTTTGTACGGTTAACCAAACATAAATGGGATCACTTCACAATGTAGCTTATTACATCTTCGGAATGCAACAATAACAAACAAAAATGAATTAACAATGGTTCCCTACGTGTCAAGTCCCACACACTCGGCATTACAAACATCACACAAAAAAGAGGTCGCATCCTAAACGCGGCAACAAAAAGTGGCTCATACAAAACGGTACCGGCGGCCTCTTCAAAGTGAGAACAGTCATTTTACACCATCACCCGCACCGGCCCGCCTCACCTGACCTAATGACAACTGCAATTAATATTTCACGTATATTTATGACACAAATTGGACCGTAATTTTTAGCAAAATGAGTTGTAAATTCAAAAATAATCTGCGAAAATGACATGCTCTTATGGTTGCACTTCACTCCGCCGAACACTGTCCTACCGAAACGAGAGATATTTATTGTGCACTTTATACTTTTTCATGATTATACAAAACATCCAATATCAAGAGCATGATACAAAACATCCAAGTAGTCAAATCGCAGCACTATGATAGGACGCTATGAATTTTTGCACACCGAATAGGTATGATGTTTTCGACAAGGATAAAAATCTAGCTCATAAGAAATGACGGGCAAAAATCATGTTTTTGTATTTATAGCAGCTTTGAAGGAAGGTCTTCAGAGCTCCTTGTTTATGTTCAGGTAGGATAGGGTTTTTTAATTACGCAATCAGCTCCTGCTTATGTAACCAACTTCAATCGATCGCTTACAGTCCTCGCTTACCTTTAAGAAAGTCACAAATATCTGTTTTCATCTCTCATACTCTGAAAGTAGGTCATTGATTATCTGGATATAGGGTTGAAAGTGACTCATCGCGACCCTTGGGTTGAAAGTAAATTTTTTTTCTAGCTAATCCAAATGAGGGACATAGCAATGGAAATACATATACAGCCATGTAATCTGTTTAAAATAAAAATCTATACTAACAATTCCTTTTTAATTGTAAAAGGCAAAATAATCTTAAAATAACATTCCCGCTAAATATATAAGCTTATGCAAGCGTATACAACGAGAATTAGTAGAAATTATTACGTTTGGTAATTTTTTTAGCTTGAAATATTTAAGTCTACAATTAATTGATAGCGACCTCCGTGTCTGCAAGTTTAAAATTAGCCGGCCGCCATTGGTGCGCAGAAGAAATGCGCAATGCGCGTAAATCGCGCAATAGAAAAAAGAGCGGGAAGAGAATGACAAACGTAACAAATATTAAATGCGACCATGCGACGTTAGTGAAATTTTAATTTCCTCATATTCGAAATGAAAAGTAGAGTGTTCAACTCGGATGAAATTACCCATTTCACCTTCGAACCATTGGTGCCCTCACTTCGTTCGGGCACCAGAAATATCTCAGGTGAAATGGGTATATTTCAACCCTTGTTTATCAATCTACTATTTCATCTCTCATACTCGGAAAGTGAGGCAAATCATATCTGACATACGGGAGGATAGCTATTGTTTTCTTCCCAAGGGTAGATATGAATTAAAAAGAATAAAGGCATTGGCTGTCAATGGAACACATACGCATTCAGCCAAGCATTACGGCATATCCATGTTTTTTTCTTAATTAAGTAAATAATTATAAATTTTATAACGTTATTTAGTCAAATATTATTTTTATTAATTTATTTACATTACTTTATTTTTATACATACATAGATTTAATGCTGTTTTAGAAAAAAAAAATAAGAAATAATTACGTTGTAAATGACAATGATATATAATTATGTCCACCAGACAGCCATCTTTATTCCGCTTAACTCGTGGTTCAACTGACTAAAATACCTACTTTATCTACAGTTTGTCTCTAACCATTATATAAAACATTTTAAATGTTGTTTATGGGTAAATATTGAAATATTTGACTATAACCACATTGACCTGTTTTAAAAAAAACTTGATTTGCTGCCAATGCAACTAGTTTAGAAAAAGCGAGCTCGAATTTGGCGCGAAACCATTCTTCATTTGGTAAAACTTTACATAAAAATATAAATAAAAAATGAGTAAATATTCCTGGAAAAACGTGACGTTTTCCTTTATGAACTGTACAAACGTTTGAATTAATTTTAGTTAATTTTTTATTTAATACACTTTTTCTCATATACTTACTTATGTATATTTTTTTACTTTCCTTGTAGTCGAAATGAAAAGTAGAGTGTTTAACTCGGGAAAAACACCAATATCACACTCGAAATATTGGCACCCTCGCATGCTCGGGTGCCAAGTTACCTCGTGTGATATTGGTTCTTTTCCTCCCTTGTTGAACAATCTACTATTATGTCCACACAGCCCACCAGTATTCCGCTTAAATCGCGGTTCAACTGACTAAAATACCTACTTTATCTACAGTTTTTCTCTAATCATTATATAAAACATTTTAAATGTTGTTTATGGGTAAATATTGAAATATTTGACAATAACCACATTGACCTATGTTTTAAAAAAACTTGATTTGCTGCCAATGCAACTAGTTTAGAAAAAGCGAGCTCGAATTTGGCGCGAAAGCATACTTCATTTGGTAAAACTTTACAAAAAAATATAAATAAAAAATGAGTAAATATTCCTGGAAAACGTGACTTTTTCCTTTATGAACTGCACAAATGTCTGAATTAGTTTTAGTAAATTTTTTATTCAATACATTTTTTCTCATATACTTACTTATGTATATTTTTTTTTACTTTCCTTGTAGTCGAAATGAAAAGTAGTGTTTAACTCGGGAAAAAACACCAATATCACACTCGAAATATTGGCACCCTCGCATGCTCGGGTGCCAAGTTACCTCGTGTGATATTAGTTCTTTTCCTCCCTTGTTGAACAATCTACTATTACCACTTGGTAAAAACCCTTTAATAAATATAACATAGCCGTATCTCAAATATGTATTGACAATGCATTTTTATTTTTACGATTTAATGTAGGTAGATACCAAATGTAAACTTTAAGACTAATTTGAGCAAAATTGCACTGTTGTTCGTGCAGTGAAACGCATACATTTATACTTCATTTAATTTAGAATGAGAAACCACAATAGCATTATATTGCGTCTGGTCAACTATTTCTTACCTAGCAAACAGTACAATGCAATAGTTTGGCAGCCGCAAAATAAAATTGTTTTAATGTCACTTTATTTGCGTGTCGTCAATTCTTACTCTAGTACAAATTGACAACATTTCATTTTTATAACACCTGAAAATGTATATATGGTTCGAAAGCATTTTGCCTCTTGATCACTGCAATATGTTTATATAATTTTAATATTGCTTATTATAGAAAATAAAAATTAATTAAAAACATGTCTTAATTTTACCAATTCTACCACAGGATAGGTGAAATGCCTTTGCCTTTTTCACGAGAAAAAGTAAGCGACCATAATTTTGTATTTGACAACTTCAAAGTACAAGGGGGGCAACTCTGTAATTCTATTTTTGAAGTTCGTTGCATGCCTTCTCTCTCACTCTCAAGTTGATGACTATATTAGTATGAGCGGAACAGCACGAAGCGAACATCGAAAATCGAATATCGGATAATAAGGCCTGACATTGTCAATTTGAAATTGACGTCAGTTTTTTTTCTATACAGAAAAGACAAAAGGATAAGTGTCTATTCTGTGATAGTTTCGGAGTTACGCCCTTTTAGAATAAGCAAAAATTAATAAATTAATTATAAATTAAATTCAAAACCTAGCGAAAAAATTAAACTTCCAGCATGTTCATCTTTTCAAACAAAATACAGAGAACCATTAAAACTATAGGCTCAGAAATATGAAATGTTGTCAATTGCAGTTCACGAGCCGCAATATAATGTTGTTGTGGTTTCTCATCCTAAATTAAATGAAGTATAGTAAAATTTTGTTTATAGGTACTTATTAATTACGAAAATAAAAGGACTTTGTTTATAGGTAGGTAAGTACTTACTGTAAAAGTTTGTTGACGGAAATGTTTGAGAAGGAATAACGCTTGATCAAGCATGTCAACTTTGCTCCATTGTCTTAAATGCCGCTATAATACCGGTTATTAGTTACCTGCATTGAATAATGTACTTATCAATACAATCATTTACCTTGAACAGTTATCATTGTGTTATAATTGTCAATTACTTTTTTTTATAAACTTCTGTAGCCGGTGCCTGCGACTTTGTTTGTGTGAACTTCACTTAAGTTGTTATGCTACGATTAACAATCACTGTTATTGAAAAAAAAAACATATTTTTTTTCATACAACTTTGTACGGAAAGTGTCCTATAATTTATGCTCCTCAGTGTATCTCCTAGTGTCAAAGATCGGTAATTAATTTCTGAAGAAAGCACCAATCAAATTCTATTAGCCATTCAACTCCATTATAAACATGTAAGTTAAGCGTAAAGTACCGGAGGGGGCGGTCTCTGCGACACAATCGCCGGAACCGCACCGCGGGGTGCCGAGGGGGTCGCCCATTCACCGGTCGACGGTTACGACACGGCTGACGGCACCGACACGACGCAGACACGACCTACGTGACGACATTGTCTTCAGCCATTTAAGTAGGTACCAACGGTTTTTGTTTAATCTGATGTTTCAAGAAATCACTCTTCAATTTTTACTTTCCTTTATAACGGGGTTATAACCTGAGGTATATTAGGTAATTTACTGTAGACGTAAGAACTTATGGATGTCAACAAAACGTTTTTATTTTGTTACTATCAATGAATATTATCTACACTAATATTATAAAGAGGAAATATTTTACTGTTTGTTTGAATTGAATAGACCCCGAAACTACTTAACCGATTTGAAAAATTATTTCACTATTAGAATCCTACATTATCCCTGATGAACATGCGTCGCAGCTAGCAACCCATCACTATTTTGATTCCATTTTCCATCTATACGGCCACAATTTTGCTAAACGAGGCCTATAGGTCTTTTCACCTTAGGCTCTGTCTACCCTGTAAGGGATAAAGACGTGATTTGTGTACCTATGTATGTAACAATATCCTAACTTTAAGTTGTGTTAATCTCATTAAAATTCATAATAAGAAAAATACTAGAGGTAAACATTGCATTTGTTTTTACAAGCATGTATTTTAGTCTAAGATCCGAACATAAGTCGACCTAAGTACACCGAGCTGATAATAGAATGTGAACATATTTTAAAATAAATTTAGTATATTAGAAAATATATTAAAAATGGGTTGGCTAAAAAAATCCTGGACAGACTATTCAAATAAATATATGTATATATATAATAACCACCCTTCACTACATTTACTGCAAATAAAGATTATATTATTATTAAATATTATTATTATGTAAAAAAGTCTGTCCAGGATTTTTATAGCCAACCCATTTTTAATATATTTTCTAATATACTAAATTTATTATA
Organism: Pandemis heparana; assembly: GCA_963854515.1. NCBI lineage: Eukaryota > Metazoa > Arthropoda > Insecta > Lepidoptera > Tortricidae > Pandemis > Pandemis heparana. Next base: position 13,482,504 of record OY978007.1, on the reverse strand, counting down.
AAATATTGTTTCATTCTAGTGAAGGTCGACTTAGGTTCGGATCTTCTACTATTTTACTTGCAATATATGTACTGTACGTTCTTGGTTCAAATTTTACAAGTCAAATTAAGTAGACTAGGTAACTTGAAATTGGGTATGTATATGGAAGATGGACGAAAATGCCAGTACAGCCAACAAGCTTATTTAAATGTATTTTTACAAAAATATTAAAGTACCTACAACTTACTTTCCTTTTTATACCTATCAGCAAGCCACACGGGAAGTGCAAAGGCAGTATTCATTTCTGCCTGGCACTTAGCCAGTACATTTCGACTAGTGTAATGAACTTGCCATCAAGAACTCAAGTGTAAACCACATTTAAAACGATTAATGCCTGATTGCGCCCGCGCAGTGCACACACTCAAGCTGTGGAGGTAATTGAAAAGTCACTTTACTGCCTACGTAGGTTTTCGCGAATAACAGATAAAGTGAAATGATGATGTAGTTTAAACGAATGGCTGGACAGGACAGTACATACTAAATACGTGCTATTACTACCTACTACATGTGCACGGTGATGTCTGTGTGTGTATTTGTGAGTCTGTGCGACCCACACTAACTGTTTTTGAATAAAAGGTCTTGCAACACGATTTTTACACGGATTTAATGAACTGGTTAGCTTAAAATTTGGTAATGTTTCTGATTTTAACAAAAAAAAAACATAGGTTTGTAGAACTACTCTAATTCATTGAAAGAAAGAAAGAAAACATTTATTCGTGACATTACATAGCATAAACTACAAAAAAAGAAGTAAAAACATGAGAACATACTTACATGTCACAAAATGATCCCACCTCAGCATAATGCTGGCCTTACAGCCAGCGCTAGCTTTGCGGTATTCCTTAAATTCCTCTCTCTCTGCCATACATACCACCATAAGCACAAGTCGTTATACTTTATTTTTGCTGGTATATATTATATAACTCTGAACACATTCACGCTTTGATCATACTTTTACATTAATTTATAATATTCACTCTTGAGCTATAGACCGACTGCTTAACTGAGTCCTCGCGCGCGCGGGTACTGGGGCGCGGGGTAGGATGACAAAAGGAACCGAGAGCGGTGCGGGCGGGTGGTACTAAGTTAAGTAGGTACTTATCAAGCTTTTGAAAGAGGTTATTAAATGAAGTATATGAAGAGTAAACCAACTTGGGCGACAATGAATTGGTCTTAAAATTACTCGGAATTAAAATTATCACAGAAATAAAAAGCGTTTGGTTCGATATAATTCCATAATAATAAAGCCTAAACCGAGTTAGGGACCAAGTAACCCTCCAGGGCCAAAGTAACCCAACCTTACGGCACTCAATTAAAGGAATTGGTACCTACCTAAACACCGATTAAAATCAAAATATAATAACTAATAAATCTTAATAAATATAAAATTTAAAAAATTAATTGAGGAAGGTATTTTTATCAAAGGAAAACGTCGAAGTGACACCGATGAACAGAGGAAACTCAAAGTTCGTTTCGTGCCTTTTCACTCACACGAATAGTCATTACTTTGAGAGTGAGAGGGGCGGTACGATACGAACTTCGAATTTCGGAGTAGCCCCTCAGATGTTAAGTTAACAAAAATTTAACGAGCTTTTATGAATAAAGGTTTAAGCACAAAACTCGCGAACGACTTTACCAGATCAATTTTTTTGTCTGTTATTTCTGGGCCAGATTTTTATCCAATATCATTTTGAAAAAAAAAAAAACTGGAACAGGCGCGCAGCCGCGTGCAAAACCTAGTTATACGACTGGCGTAAACTAAAAAATAAATTTGCAATATTCTGTTTAGTATTTGTATATTTTAAACAATAAAACCTGCGTAAGTACTGGCGCAAAGGCATACTATAAAATTATATGTACAGAATAACCTTAAGTATTAGGTACTTAATAGACATTAAACTCGTAGGTGCTAAAATTATAAGACTTGCATACGAATAACGAAATGGTGTGACGCGTAGTCCATAACAGTCATGTTTTTGTACCCTAATGGCAATACTTGCGCTCTAAAATCCTGTCTAAAAGCGACCTTCATAAATCTGATAACCAGATGAAAACTATTATAATATCAAAGACGTTTACTCCTTATTGAATTCTTAATTTGAATATCTAACTAATATTATAAATGCGAAAGTATGGATGGATGGATAGATGGATGGATGGATGGATGGATGATTGTTTGTTACTCAATCACGCCAGAATGGCCCAACAGATCTGGATGAAATTCGGCACATATATAGAAAAAAGTCTGGAATAGCACATAGGCTACTTTTTATCCCGGAAAATTGCGTAGTTCCCGCGGGATAGCGATAAATGAATTTTTTGCAGACGAAGTCGCTGGCAACAGCTAGTTTAAAAATAAAGTTCAAAATAATAAGCGGCTTTCAACAATTAAATTATTCTTATTCTTATTCTTAAAGAATTTTAAAATTTAAGGAGAATGAAACAGTCGGCTTAGGGCTTCCGCTGAAAGCATATGTTAAGAATAAGAATAAGAATAATTTATTTATTTGTTTGTTTGTTTTGTTTTATTTATTTGTTGTGTTGTTATTTTTTTTTGTTAATCTTTAATTTAATAAGAATATTAATATACCGAAGTTATATTCTAAAATAAAGTTTTAATTGATAGAGTAAAAATATTTTGTGCCGTATGAGCTACACCATCCCGATAAAAAGACAGTGCCTCCTCTAGGAGGCAGCTCTACAGTCGCTACCTATACATAATACGTAAATGGTCAAAATGAACGTGATAAACTCAACTCCAATAATATTTCACTCACTTTCATCCCAAAACAATTAGACTTGAATAAACATGAAACAGCTGGGTCTGTCGGGTGTGCCGGAGTCACAAGAGAGATTTAGCTAACAGGAAAATTCATATCACAAACCAGGTAATATACAGGGACGTAAACACAAGAGGGTTGGCAATATAACTGTGTCCTGTTCTATTTAATTTATACTTTCATTTGAAATCTATTTCTTTTGACAAGAAGGTCGGTGAAATATCCTACTAATATTATAAATGCGAAAGTTTGTACCTTCATCACGCTGAAACGACTGGACGGATTTGGATCAAACTGAAGATAATTGATAAGTACCCTAGATTAAATCATAGGCTACTTTTTATCCCGGAAAATTGCATAGTTCCCCCGGGATAGCGATAAACATGTCAAAGATGGTAGCTGCCTAGAGTCGCAACGTAAATAATTATTCCAGTAGGCTTATTGTCTAACTCGCTCGCAATCGTCATCCTGTTCATTTTGACAGTTCTTGTATGAATGTGACAGCTAGCTGTTTCCGATGCTAACTGTCAGCCCATACATGAACTTTCAAAATGAACACGATGGCGATTGCGAGCGAGTTAGACAATAACCCCCTTATTCATAAACGCACTATAGGCCTCTGTTAACTTAGTAATCGTTTGTCCTTATCTGTCACTTTGACATTTACCTTTCACAGATTACTTTAAGGACAAACGATTACTAAGTTAGCAGAGGCCTATAGTGCGTTTATGAATAAGGGGGTAAGCCTACAGAATATACTATCAACATCAGTTCTTAAGTCTAATTCTACGCAGACGAAATCGCGGGCAGAAGCTAGTTGGAAATAAATTTACGAACAGACCATACCTATTACTTCGGCAACTCATTTGCAATAAAAATAGAAAAAAAATCATAGAAAAAATATTTTTGATCAGAAGGTCGCTCTTCTGCCAATTTCTATTATTGGAAATGACACAACCCTGTCTTTTGGGTACGCGTTTAACATATTTGTGATATGCAGTAGGCTTTCTATTTCCAATTACTAATTGCAAGCTAATCGTGAAACTTATGAGACTTAAAACTCGTATCTATCTCTTTATTCGTTGATATTTTATTTCCTAGAACCCTATAAACGTTATCTGGACATAAATAATTAGCGGGTAGGGTGTCGGCTGAGCTACAAAAACTGAAAATCGAGGGACGAACAGATAGACACAATGTGTTAGATATTAATTTCAAAATTATAGGCTACGGCTCTTTGTGCCAAGGTGTTCGGGCAAAAACACCACCAGAAGTGCCAAGAGAGCCCAATTTGATTACACTCCGTCCGTGTAATAGCCCTCAAACAGCTGCCTCTACAAATATTTATTATGTGCTCAAGCCGATTTGTTTGAGGAATAAACTTTGTGATTGTTTGGAGCTAGCGCACAAAACACGAATGGGTATATCGTTATAAAACAACACATGACTTCTATTATTTTGTGTTTTGTTTTCGCTCACATTTCAAACATTAAAAACTTTGACTTTTTAATTTAAGTGTTAAATTTTTGAACAAATGATTGTGTGTTTTTCACTAAACATAATGTAATTTGGATATTTTAAAATTAATTCAAATGATTAAAGAAAAACAATGATACCTACTAACGTACACGTTAGTTAGAAGTAGATAGGTAGATAATGCTAATATTCTAATATGCTACTTTTCAGTTAATTTTTCGATGCATAATTTGATAGGTAATAATATTGCAATATAATAGTTAGGTACACAGGTAGACTGTAAAGTTATGACACTGAAAATTCATAACCACTGCAAACATCCAATCGTAACCATATCTATTTTTCCAATAGAATTGTAATAAATGTACTACCAGCTACACAAACGTGCATATACATAACAAATATTGTTTTTCAGAACAATGTAATATACAACAATAGATGTACAAATATTGCTTCAACGACAAGGTAAACCCCGTCACACTTGAAATAGATATTAGCGTCATGTACCTATCGACTACACAACGAAATAAAAGTCTTCAACCACAACATCTTTAATACAGTCTTAATATGAGTTGGTACTTTTATTTTTACACTAGTTTTTTTTAATAATATTTAAATTCAATAAGATGTAATAATACAGCTGTCGACTGTTGCTATTGCATACTTACATACTAATGACTGACGTAAAACTTAAATTATCACCACCTGTACAAATATCTTTACTTGTATTTGTTATTCCGTTGTCTTGTTGGAAACACCCACAGGGAGGCAAGTCAACTAAATGTCAATCAACATAATTTTCTTGTTGTAATTTATTTGAGATAGACGCAATGTCCCTAATTTGTTAACTACGTGGATTACCCGCTGCAAGTGAATTCCGCTAACTAAAGTAGGCATAGGTAAATCAATTAGCCCATTATTAAGTGACCTTTATATTCCAGAAATAGAAACGGTTTCGTTTGTTCACACAAGAAATTTAGGAATTTACTGAGGACCTTGAAACATAGTGTTTTTAATCTCGAAAAGAAGCTAGGTACAGTACCTACTTAGTATCTGGAAGCAACAAGAGAAAAATCGTGACCCTGCCAGATGAAAGATGATAATGACGAAAGAAGAAGAACGAAGAACATGATGGCAACACAAGTTCGTATGTCAAACATCAGTTACGAGAGGTGTATTCGTGTTGATTGTTGTATAAAATGTTTTGACCCTGACTTTGTTATGGTGATAAAACTCTTCTGTTAACTGTACCTACCTAATAGAAGAGTTTAATTTTTTTATCAATTATTTATTTATTATTATATTTATTTCGGACCTTTTAGCCCTTTTTAAAAAGCTTGCTGCAACTCATGCCTACCGAGCTCTTTAGGCCCCAACACTAGAGTCTGTCTAACCAAAGCTGAACCCACTAGTTATTTGATTGGCAACATTTTGTCTTTAAGTGTGTCTATCTGAGGTGTCATGTTGTATGTCAAATTGACATTTCTCTAAGAAAATTGCAGCTGTGCGAGTGATCCTGTGTTACCCGGTCATGATTTTTTGAAATTGCCGCGCTTTTGCAGGTTCAGCTTTGGTTAGACAGACTCTACTTCTATGAAGTTCGATAAAACTCTTTGAGCTGAAAATCTTGTTAAAAGACTATCTATTTAAAAGCCAAAAAGCCCTCGTGAAAATATCGAGACTTAAAAATACTTTAGCCTCTATGGCTTCCAATGAACTATAAAAAATAAAACATACTAGCAATTAGTATCGAAAACAACAGCTCTACTATTCCGATGCAGACTGTAAAAACAATACCTACATAACGTTACACAATGTAATGATGCCACTCGACCCTAACTGCGATTGCACTCCATGACATAAAGGTAAATAGTATAAAAAAGCTATAACTTTAAAAAACGCTTTAGCCCTAAAAAGCCTCAAGCCTTTTTTAAGATTTTGACGTTATTAAAATCATTAGATCTAAAAAGGATTATGGAGCTTTAAAATTTGGACTAAAAGGCTCTTTAAGAACACTATTAGTTGGTGTGATAGTTGGTAGCATTGCATCGTCTGTACCAGGATCTTATCACCAGTTAGGCCTCACCTCTGAGGGGTCAACATGCGACCAGCTCGTAAAGCAGATCTAGGTAAGTACCGGATTATCACATAGTTACGATTATTAGATAGGTACACTGCCGTTAAGATTCAGTTACGATGTAGGAATATATTTTAAGAATTAGCTCACTGAAACTGTTTATAATATGCGTTCAGACCTTTACTGCAACTAACTGGTTTCACTTAACAAATGGCACAGATAACGATTGCAAATGTCTATTAAATATGTGTATATATAATTGTATAGTATATAAACAATACCTATAAATAAATAATTGTGTTATGATTAACGAAAGTTGATCCTAAGAGTTGTAGGTATTTAAATTTTTAGATGGCTACACTAAAATCTGTTGTCTAAATCACTTATTGTTGAGTAACAAGGCTTGATCATTGTTGCAGGAATATTTTGCTCACTTAGATTTTAGAACAATTCAACAATTTTTTTTTATGTTGATTTGCAAAAGTTTTTGTTCCAGCACTTAAAAATGGAACATATAGAAGAAAATGAGAAAAAAGAGAATTATTATAAATGTGAGAAGTGAAACAAGTGATTCTGAAGAATCGTAGAAGTAGTTATAAAATTACATTCATTAATTCCATCGAGTACTTAATAGAGAAATTTAAATTTAATTTAATAAAAATATTAGTTCCTTGATTCGATCTTTGTCAATGCAGATATTTCCCTGCATGCAATACAGAAAAACCCTGTTGAAATTTCTCAAAATCTGTCCATTTTTCTTGTTAACAACATAAAGAGCATCGCTATATTCGCTATGAAATATTTCAGCCGTCTTGGCACGGAAGCTGCTGCCGGGCGTTACCGAGTCAGTCAGTCGGTTAGGACTTTTCTCCTTGTATATTATATGTATAAGACTAGCTGTAATATACAATTTTCATTTGTAGGTGATGATGATGATACATGTACACGGAAATATTAGTGAGTTCAAGTATCATAGTCGTTTTGTCTCAGTTCGGCCAGGGATGCAACACAAAGATTTTTTTGAATAAATATGCCGCTCTGTGCGATTTATAAAAACAAGGAAGAAATACATAAGTTAGTAGAGTAGTACCTATTAGATTGATAGGTCTAATATTTAAGTGTGGTTGTGAGCTATAACAATAATTAGGTATTATGATTTAAACACGTCGATCGAATGTTTGAAACTGTTATGAAGACGATTGAGTAAGGAAAAAATATGGTGGCCCCAATTACATCCCAGTAATTAATAATCACTGCTTTGACTGACTTTAGTGTTTATTTAAGTAAGATTATGAAATGGAAAAGTTAAATTATTTATTACGTATGGATGATGTGACAAAAAATATCTTAATACTGGCTGTTACCCGCGACTTCGTCAGCAAAGAATTCGTTTATCGCTATCCCGCGGGAACTACGCAATTTTCCGGGATAAAAAGTAGCAGTGGCGTAGCGTGAAATATATCAGAAGGCAAGCCGAAGGGAACTTAACTAGCCTTTTCCTCTAATTCTGCACAATAAATTGCCCAACTGCCTTAAAATAGGCAAGCCAGTGGGAATCGAGTTCTATGGACGCCACGCCACTGAAAAGTAGCCTATGTGTTATTCCAGACCATAATCTATCTTTGTTCCAAATTTCATCCAGATCCGTTAAGCCGTTCTCACAAACTTTCGCATTTTTATACTATTAGATGGCGGCCCCAAATAGGTACTTCCCAGTAATTAGTAATCATTGCATTGACTGACTTAGTATCTAGTTATCTAAGTAAGATTATGAAATGGAAAATTAAATAATTTATTACCTATGCATGAGACAAAAAATAACTTAAATTGTATTCTCTATTTTTTTTTCTAAAATTGTAATGACTTCTAACATCAAGATTCAACGACGCCCCAACTATGTGGCAGCGCTTCCTCTGTTCTTCAAAGAATTACCTGCCTATTAAGGCGTTGGTTCCAGTGACGGTACGAGGTATGTCTAAAGAGGGAGGATGACTCGGCGCAGGCGCAGCAGCGCGGGCCAATATCCAGCGTTATTAGTCTACAATCGCGCCGTCGCACCGCGTTATGCGTGAAACAGACCACCGAACTAGAACCTTTTTTACCAAAACACTTTTTATTCCTCACCAATCGCCCCCCACGACGGCTTACTAAAATCTCTCACATTCCTTATTTAAGTTAAGTACGTACTCCGAACTATATTATTGATAAAACGGTTGTTATGTTATGAAACAAATGAAACCAATTGTGTACTAATAAGATTTTTCCGTTTAATATTCCTATACATTATCTTTAACAATTTAAACAATATTTACAACGATACTATACTTATTTATCAGATTGCTAATATAAACAAGTAAACAATAAAATTATTTTTTAATTAAAATAAATAACATTTCATTTCACATTCAACATTGAGTTTTCGAATATTTAATATGACAGTCTTGTTTTAAAACGAGAATTCTACCTATTAATATTTACAGAAAACAGTTCATAATTGATAATAATAGTTCACGTTACTTTACAACTGAGAATGTGTTTCATAATAATCACCATCAATCAATATGTGCCCGCAATTCCAGAACAAGATTCACAAAGGAGAACATGAAAAAAGTATCTAAGAATAGTATAATTGTATTCGAAAACTCTACAAATCTACCTACCTAAAGATTAAATAAATAGATTTTCTCTATTACTAATGTACACATTTACTAACTATGATCCTATGTAACTATAAGTGAGATCACTGAAACATCAGAATGATATTTTTAATCGGATTATTCGTTTAGCCACGCATGCCGAGGATACTCTTCACGGTAAGCCGAGCGATTACAATCGTTTAGGCCTCACTCTGCACACCTTTTTTGTGCTGCGCGTAACTATATACCTAATTAAAACAAAACGATCCAATAAATGCACCCAAATAGCGTTTATTTGGTAGATCAGACCTAATAGTCACATGTAGGAAGATGATGCGATGCGTCATCACAAAATTACTTGCTTTAATAGTTACACGTGAAGCATATTTATTAGTTAAAACATATCTATTATTCGTTTTTATTAAAATCCTAAATAGCAGAGCACTCTTCAATCTGCCCGAATATTCGTATGAGTTCAGTACTTACAATCTAGCATTGCACGAAATGTGGCAGGTTGAGGGAGTGCAGTGGTGTCACGCGACGGACAGCGGCGGCGGCGGCAGGTAGCAGGGGCGCAGCGCGTGCGCCGCCGCCTGCAGCAGCTCGGCGTGGTAGCGCTGCGCCGCCAGGATGTACGGCGCCGGCATCGCCAGCTCCAGCCGCGGCAGCGCCATCGGCGGCGGCGCCTGCGCCGGCTCCGGCTCCAGCAGGGCGTCTATCGTGAACGCGCGCCGCGGCCTCTGTCGCGGCAGCATGGTGACCGTCGCCGCTTCTGGCAGCTCAGCAGGCTCTGGGCTTAGTTGTGGACATAAAGGAGGGGTATATAGACTGGCACTCGGCAAAGCTGGTGGTGGCGGTGGTGCGCTGGCCTGTCTCGCCAGAAAAGCACGGTTAAAACTTGCCAGAGCTGCCAGCTCTGCGTTCAGATTGTCCTTCTCTCCTTTTTGTAACTTGAACCGCTTGCGTCTCCTGAGTAGCGAGCCGTTCTCGAACATGTCGAAGGCCTGCGGGTGCAGCGTCCAGTAGGCGCCCTTGCCGGGCCGGTCCGGCCGGCGCGGCACCTTCACGAAGCAGTCGTTGAAGGAGAGGTTGTGCCGCAGCGAGTTCTGCCAGCGCTGCGTGTTGCGCCGGTAGTACGGGAACCGGTCCGTGATGAACCGGTAGATCTCCGACAGCGGCAGCATGCGCTCCGGCGAGCTCCAGATCGCCATCGCGGTCAGCGAAATGTATGAGTAGGGTGGCTTCTGATCGCCATACGATTCGCGGGAAGGTCGCGGCATGGTCACTTCCACAGATTACAGTTTGAATATGGTTTTCAAGATACAAGAATAAATAAACACAAGTGTACGGTCACGTCACTTCGGAGCGAGGTGTGTGAAGGAACTGAGGCGCGGAGAGCTCGCGGCGCGGCCCGCCTGCCGGCTGGCTGCGGCGGAGCGCCCCGGACGGCGCACCGAACCCTGGCCGTGATTGGTCGGCCCATCAACCAATCGGAAACGTCTGCTTTCAGGTATGATGTCGGCTTTCGCTCCACTAACAAGGAATTTAAATTGATATTATGTTTATATTGCCTCCAAATATCTTTTGTGATGACACCGCTTTTTATTTAGCGTATGTAAATTACGATGATACAGAAAAAGGAAATTTGAATTATACACCAATCCGACGATGAATGAGCAAATTAAAATTTTGGATATTATTATTATAACTCTGAGAAGATTAAAATACCTATGCTATGCTGCACGGAATAGAAGAGCACCAAAGATTACTAAATCTGATGCATTATAATTGTAACACTAATAACACTACACATATATATATATCTATCTTGCATACTGTAAGTAGGTATACTTGGTAATAAAAAAAGTCAGTAGGTAGGTTTCTATGTATAAAATTAAACGTAATTTGCAAAGCCTAGTTAAATGCCTTTTTATAGATTTGTTGAGATTATAGGTACGAGGTTAATTGAAAGTTTAGTAGATAGGTACTTAAGCGAAATTAACTAAAGCCGCAGTTACAAAATAATTGGAAATCCATAGTAAAACTTTTAAACTTCAAGTCTCTACTTACACCAAGATAAACCGTTCTTACTTTGCTTTTAAAAAACCATTAGAAAATGGTGTCTGTGTATTGGTAGGTACCTAATACCAATCATGGGTATAGTTCAATTTTAAGCTGCGACTAGTTGACAATAGGTACTAATTAGGTAAAGCTGTAATTTTCTACAACTTTACTCTTAAGTAACTTTAAATTCAACTCATTTTGCATCATTTTGGAAATGTATTTTTACAGATGTTATGTCGAAAATCGACTCAGTTTCTCAAAACATCAGTAGGCTAGCACAGCTACCTAGTAGGTACCAGTGGCGTGGCGTCAAGTATATCAGAAGGCAAGCCGAAGAGAATTTAACTAGCATTTTCCTCTAATTCTGCACAATAAATTGCCCGACTGCCTTAAAATAGGCAAGCCAGTGGGAATCGAGTTCTATGGAGGTCACGCCACTGGTAGGTACCTACATCGATAAAAATAACCTATACTTAGTAAAAACAACAAAGAAATTTAAGAGTAGCCTAAAATAAAGTGAATCCATAATATTTTTGTTTAAATAGGAAGGTATGTGAAAAAATTCTAACGAAATCAAAACTTATTTGCAAGACTGAACCCCAAAAACAGCTCGCTTATTTTTTTTAAACTTAAACACTAATAACGGATCAAACGAAAATGTCGGTTTTACGCACTAATAGAGCTGCGCAGGCGTTTGTCACAGTCGTTTTTGCTGCAGTTCGTTTACCCTTCCGTCATTCACGAATTCGAGAAACGGTACTCGGTAAAAAATAACGATTCGTGACCGATAGGTTTATCTACTCTTCATTTTATTTTGGCTTCATTGAGTTTTTATTATTGAGAACTTATTTTCTGAAACTGAGTCTACCATAGTTTGCACCTACAAAGATAAATATTTACAATTGGATTTATACCTAACCAAAAATAATCTCACACAGATATCTTCCTTATGCTGTGGGACCTTCTAGGAAGGTCGGCTATTATTATTTTCAATATAACAATATCAGCAATATCTTGTCATATTCAGGGATCATGAAATGCGAGCAAAATCACGCACAACATAATATCTGGGAATTGGCGTAAACAGGTAAAGTAAAGACATCTGAATAATCAATGACTTAACGAATTATTCTAGTAGCCTGCTGAAGCTTCAAGTTCAAACTCTACTACTCTAAACTGGCAACGTTGGTTGCTAAACTTGCTAAGTAGTTCAGACTTGTAAAATTAATTAGGTAACTAATAACGACTAAACGACTTGTTAATTTCCAGTATATAATGTATTGTGAAGAGTTATACAATCACACGCACATAATATATAACTATAGAATTGAAGAAATAAAATAGGACGTGATTTTATAGAGAACTTGCTGTTAATAAATTAATAAATAATAAATAAATATTAGAGAACAATTCACACAAATTGACCTAGTCCAAAAGTAAGCGCTAGTAAGGCTTGTGTTAAGGGTACTAGACAATGATATACATACTTATATAGACAGAAACATCCATAACTCAGGAACAAATATTCGTGCGCATCACACAAATATATGCCCTTATCAGGATTCAAACCCAGGACGCTTGCTTCGCAGGCAGGGTCACTACCAACTAGGCCAACCGCGTCGTTAAAACCTTGCCTGCGACTTCGTCTGCAAAGAATTCGTTTATCTCTATCCCGCGGGTACTACGCGATTATCTGGGATAAAAAGTAGTGTGTGTTATTCCAGACCATAATCTATCTTTGTGTCTAATTTCATCCAGATCCGTTAAGCCGTTCTGGCGTGAAAGAGTAACAAACATCTATCCTCACAAACTTTCGCATTTATAATATTAGTAGGATACAATGAGCTTGCGGCACAATATCAATTTATTAAAATTTAATGCCTATTGTTACAGTAGAGAAAATCGGCAATCAAAAGATATAGATACTTGCCTATTAATAAGTAAGTTAGGGTAGGTACCTAATTTATTTTTGGTTCAGTACTTACTAAGAATAGGTACCCACTAAATATGAAATTTCAAGTTAATTTTTCCTCCTACTAAAATCATAATTTTTTCCAAAGAAATACTACCTACATGAAGATAATAATATTATGATTTCTTTAAAAACCAATGCTATTTTTATTAAATTTTGAACAGAAATAGAACCCTCAGAGCAGACCGAGTCGCACTTGACTGACTTATATGACTTATTTTATTATTAAGCACTGCTTTACTAGGTACTATCGAACAAATTGTTTCCTAACCCATTGTGGAGTCTTGACGTTACATTGTAAATAATGGCAAGGAAAATCATTATGACGTTTACTGTGACAACGTTCTACGGTGGGTCAGGAATCGATTTATTGAATTCGTTCGTAAATAGTTGTGCTTGTTCATAAAGTTGGTGACAATAACAAGGCGCACCGTTCCTAGTTTGATTCGAATCGAATCCCCCTGGTTCATGAGCCATGGTAGGTGGGTATATATTTTTGATACCTCACGATATTTTTTATTTCATTCCAATAGATTCCAATTGAAACGTGTTACACAATAAATAGTTGTTACTTTAGTGATTGTCCAGTTGGTAATCGATTTAACTAACGATCTTCAACCGTGAGAAATGATTGTGAAAGGTAATTAATTTACAAATGTTGTTTGCTAATGACTTGGGTGAGCAAGTAATTCAATTGCATAATTTACCTTAACCTGGTGTAGTTAATTTCCAATTCATCAAGACACGTGTCATGGCTTGATTTGGAATGTAATTTAAGTATAGTTTAAAAAAACTAACCTAGCAAAATAATTTGTAAATGCAACAATTCATTATAGAAGAAAAGTTCATAATAAATTATGCCATATTGTCAATGTCAATGTGCCAGGTTAATTAATAGGTAAATTTTGATAGGTTACATTATATGGAACATCACAAAACTTTTTAGGAATCAAATTTTGATTTTGACGCAGAGTGAACATATTTAGTTTATAAAACATTAATAGACAAGTGTTTAGTTTATCACTTAATAAAATGACATAAATTCTCGCATTTTGGGAGGCTGTACGTTTCTCAGGTTTATTAGTCTTGACGCTCCAAGTTTATTCGATCGAACAAAAAGCCGAAATAAACTAAGACGAGCATTATAATTGGAAATAAATTTATATCGATACGAATATCTCGGTGATTTTCTTTTAAAAATGGCCGTATGACTTAAACTGTAGTGATGTTATTTTAAATTGGACGTTGTAGTTTCGTGTAAAGCTTTATTTCTCGTCGGAGATTTTCTTCGATGCGTCGTTTCGGAGTGATTCCCGGGCATGCAAGTATAGTCGGAGTGGTGCGAATTGGTCACGGATGGTTATCGGGGACGCAGCCGATAAAGGCTTGTCGATATTTTATTATTACAGGGAGGCGAGGGTAATCATAAACCGACGCTCTGCTTTCGACGAGGGCCTAAGGGACTCATTAAACGCTATATTGATCTTCAATATTAAAACTTACCGTGAATTTGATTCCTTGCGATTAGTAACGTTTCAAGTTTAGCTAGTCAATAAAACTGTTGCAGCCCTGATCTAGAGCCTTACCTTTTATTTTTTGTACTACACCGCATAGCCTTCCTGATGGTAAGCCATTCCATTACCAGCCAGGGGACTTGTATGCATGTTGCTGACCCTTTAAAGAACCTTAACAATCCTTTCTTCATAGTAATACAGAAGTGATTGCATGAAATTACTGGGTCTTTGGGAGTTGAATAGTGTAGTACATTCTACTCTCGTCTTATAAACACTTATTAAGTATCACTGAGCTATTGAGCAAAAATTTTTGACAAAAAAAAATACTTTACCAATCTTCAAATACCAATACCTGCAAATTAACCTACTGTAGGGAATCTGCTATTATTTTATTAAAAACACACGATTTTAGTAACGAGTTTTATTTAAACGGTTTAACAAATAACTCACAAACAGGGAACAAAGGCTGTAGTTCTAAACAAGTCTTCAGCACGGTGTAGAACACAATTTACTCAGACTGACGCAATAATAGAAAGAACAAGCAACACCAGGTAGCTCACAATACACGGTGACAAGGCAGATGCTTCCAGGGCGACGGTCGAGGGGCAAAGAGACCCGGCGCTGCAAGAGGCGGGTATTTAAAGACCAGTCGCGTGACGTCACTTGTTTACCACTAATAGTCTTAGTCTCTAACACTACTACATATTATAATTCTGCTTTTGCTTTAGGTGCACCTATAATAAAAATCTACTATCTGCTCTATGACAGTTGAACTACTACGGCTGTTAATTCTATTACTGACATAAATGGTTGAAAGCGTGTTGTTAAATAAAACTGTTTACAGGAGAAATAATTAACGTGAGCATTGACCTTTATTCATATTCATAACGAACATTAATTGCAGCCAGGTGTTATATGGCATGACTTAAGTACTGCGTACACCCGACGGCGGTCCTCTTGTTTATTAACCAATAATTACGATAACACTGAAACACAAACAAAGTAAAAATAAAATAAGAAAAAAAACAATCTAATGACATAATCTTTCTGCTAATGTTTTGACATTATAACGGGTTGATCATGTCTTGCTTATCTTGATTAAACAATGTGCAGCGTAACAGACCACTTAACTTCCCCGTTATGGTTTGCAGCTTACATTTCACATTCACACGTACTATAAGGACGTAAAGCTGACACACGAGCAAGACCTTGCAGAATGAACATTCTGTCGGAATAAATGAATAAGAAAACAATGACGCGATGCTTTTACCGTTTTATTCCGCGGGACAACACTTCGCTATTAACCACTTATTGGCCTCCACGAGATTATTAATTCTAACACCGTCCGAGGCGACTTAAAAAAGCTCTCAGAGTGCGTTAAGTCATTACTTGCATATTTTTTGTTGGAAGTAGATCGCATTTTTTCGCGCGCCCTCGAGCCAGAGGGTGATTTATGACAAATGTTATAAGCGGCATTTTTAATATCAACGAGCCTTTTAAAATTCGGCCCTTTGAAGATGCCGCTCTAAAGATAACCTAATTAACAAACGTTATATATCACTGGGCAGTGGGCGAGCGCAAATACGAGCTTTTATTTATTAACTGGCCACGAAGAGGTGGTTACGTATGCGAGGCCGGCTCCGACTCAGGCGCAGCCTAAGTGCTTCTTATCGGAATTCAGCCAATCGACGAGATCACAACTTTCAGTATAACAGCGGACGATACAAATCAAACCAATGGCCGGATCATTGCATTCGATGCAACATTAATGCTTTCAAAGTTACCCGTATAAATTATTGCACGCGAAAACACGTTAAGGTGTATTCAAATAGGTAACCAAGAATTCATAAATATTAACTGGAGATTAATCAACACTAAACTAATACAATTACACCTTTCTAGCATAATATTGTTCTTTTATGACCACTTTTAATAGTAGATTAAATATCACCATTTAGGTATGTGCTTCTTGTAAACTTAATCAATATTACTAAAAAACAATTTCCTACTTTCTCAAAATAAGACAATAGGAATGTATCAAAGATGAAACGACTCACGTAGACATAACGACACGATATTTGTAGGTTGGAGCCAACGATCCTATTACAACGCAAACCGCTTTTCAATCTTGCACATTCGAAACTAGCAATAACAAGTTTTATTTTAAGACCTATTAGGTTGCAATTAATATGAGGGATTAAGTTTTACTAAATATTTATTATCGCTAGTTAAAGGCCGGCGGTAAATAGAATCCGATTAATGTTATTGAATTACACATCAAGCGGTCGTGACTGGAGATCGAGTTAGGCTGAGGAATACTAAATGTTATTGCTTGGGCAATGGCATTGGCGCAAAACTGCGATAGACTTCAGACGTTCTTTTTTACTTACCTACGCGAAAACTGCACATGTTAACAAAACTTTATTTCGTGGATATATTTACGTGACGGTTCTGGCTGAAAATCAGTGCTGCAGATGTGGTACACCTCAGCGTAATGCTGAGCCAGCGACCGTTTCACTTTTGCGAAGACACACACACAATAATACATTGCTGATCTATTTTCATGTCTGTGTTTATGTTTCATTTTTGTACCATTCTGTGTAAGCTCTATTTCTGTGTCTTTCAAAAGAGAATAAATGTCTTCTTTCTTTCTATTTTCTTGCCGTATTCTTATTTCCCATCACTTAGTGACTTGTGAGTATGTTCCTAGAGGTGCAAGAAGCCCTGTTTTGAACCTACAACCGTCTGTTTGAGAGGTCATAGGTCAAACCACTAGGCGATGACGACTATACGACATAAGTAAAAGGACAATACATTTTAAATGTTGACATGATAACGTCTTATAAATCGATGAATACCGGCTGCACGCACGAAAAAGTGTCACGTTGTCGCGTTCCGCGTGACGTCAGAGCTAGCAGTTTTCATCAATGTTTCTTTATGACGTTATCACGTAAAACTGTCGTCCGTAAACCAACTACAGACACTACAGGTTTTTTCATATCAATCAAAAATCATAAAGCCATTGTGTCTATACTTACAAAGAAACAAAATTGATTCCGTGTTTCACTTTGTACAGAAGGGTAAGGTACACCAGAAATATGTATTGTGAAATGAAATACAAAGGACTTTAAAACGGCGTGGCTCACGTAAGTACTAGAAAGCAAGCAACGCGCATCGATGTTTATGTTAGTTTTCCTTCGGCAGCGACTGAGCAAACGAAGTCACGTCAAGTCGAGGCGAAATCACGATAACGCTATACTACTGGGCTCCTACTAAACGTCTCTACACAACCAATCTAATACAATGAACGTTATACACTGAAGGCATTGCACCGTAATTTGTGATTTAATTCAGAACTAAACGCGCGCTGTATTCTGAACAGTTATATTATTGTCGAAAACTGCACGTGTTTAGTACCAGTCAAGGGGCTAACGGAAACGGAAGCGCCAGGTTGTGCTGGTAATGAATTTGCGAGGGCGGGCGCCGCCCTAGGAAAATAAATTGCTTCGTAGTTTCCTTGTTTTGTTTTAAAAGCTTTAGTTTGACTTGAACAGCTTGTGGGTTACTGGGTAAAAAACGATCGGTAGTCATGATCGGCTGTTAGAACTTCCTACCGTTTCTCGCCCCGGGTAAGATATGTTTGAAATATTTAAAATAATAAACGAAGGCGAATTTACAATATAAGATTCAATGTCTTAGCATTCATACAATCGCACATTTCTAATAAAGTATGCATTAAGTGTTGCGGCGGCAGCGCTCCTAAATACAGCGAAACAAATTATATGTAAAAAAAAGCGTTCGCAACGCTCTATCATTAAAAAAAGTAAGGAGCACCTCAGGAGGTGCATAAAATCCGTCTAACTTCTAACATACCTACACAACAAACCTAAAAGCATAACAAAGAAGCAACCGTTAGCCGGCAATTGCACGAAATTCAATTTGTAGACAGCCGGCCGGCGCGTTGACCACAAAAACGCTCACCAAACACAACGCGGGAATAACAATTATTGTGTTGATTACGGCATCGTGAGTCTAATAATTCACTCTTGCTAGACCCTAAACTCTGTAATTACGTGGATGGAAACGTCGGCTCACCGTTTGAGATAAAAATCGGAGTACGGAACCCAAGGGTACTGCAGACTGGACGCGCCTGGCTGCAATTACGCTTCCTAATACAACAAAACACTCGCTTTAATAACTTCGTTGTTAAGCATACGCTACGTTTTTGGGTAGTTCTATTAACGTTTCAACCGATTGATATGTTGAAGAAATTGGCAACATTAAGCATCACATTTGCTATACTGATAACGCTAGTAGAATCACCCTTTTACCATTCATTGTAGTCATGCTTAGTTAATTAGCTGGTTACCTGCTTGTACTATTCTCAGCCATATACGGTATTCATCTTACGGTGCCATCTCCTACTGAAAGTTGGGGATCAACATTACGAGTACAATAAAATTCATGTATTATTTTGTCGACAGCTACCCTCATTGCTCATCAGCATCATGAACTGTTAAGGTTTTTCAACCACGTAGTTTTATGTCTGTGTCTGTCTAATCTTCCAGTGTCGCTAAATCATTTGTATTTGAAGTGTCTCGTGACTTATAATGTGCCCCAAATGTTTGAAATAAAGGCCATTAACTGCACAATTTAAGCCATATTATAGGTACTTAATTTTAATTATATAAATTAAATATTGTGATGAAACATTATCGTTCATTAGTCCGATACTTTAGCAAAGTAAAGTTGTTAAAGAGCTTCCGCGAAATAGTCTACGTAGTTAGTAGTGAACTAGTTTTTATGTCATAGTAATTAGGTACCTACCTAACAATATATTTAAAGGTATTTAGGTAGAGGTAACAATAGTCACCAGTAAATTTAAAAAAAATATTATGTTGACTGCTATTTTCTGGTCCACTTTATTAGTCAATCATCAATCGGCTGTCTTACTTGCCACGCTAATACAGGAGCGCTACTACTTGGCGTCAGGATTAGCGAGTAAGTAGTAACAATCTAGACCGCCCTTTTACTAGGGACTACCAAACTTAACCCTTAAAGTCAGTATAGATCCTACTACTACTTTCGATAGTACCTCATAGCCAATGACAGCTAGTTAATAATTCGTTCACTTAAGTGTAATCTTGTACTGTTAAATTAAACCGCGACCACATTTGACTGATGGATTAATTGCATGGTTCCGGAATAGCAATAGCAAGGTTTTCTCCGCTAAGTAACAACTGGTTCAATTAATTACGTCAAAATACTTTAGTTAAGTTTAGTTCTGCATACCAGTAAGCAGGTACTTAAGCATTTTATTTTAACTAAACTGAGTTGAAACTTCAACGTTCCTTCCTTCAGTCTCGTATACGAAGTCTGAGCCAACACAGAGTAAACACAAAGGGCTAGTTCATTCTGGCTTGGTTGGAGCGGCCGGCGGCGGCTAATGACAGGGCGCTATACGAACGGCGCTTGCCCTAATTTCACGCGCCCGAACTCTTGCCCAAACATTCCAATTAGAATAATAACCATATTATAGCACGCGTTTGTCTATTTGGATTTCATAATGCTACGAACGATATTCTTGCAGCGCGCCAGCGGTTAGATTCGAGGAGATCGGGTAATCTGATTAGAAATAAGCTCGTAAGGTTAACTCGCAAGAGTTGAGGTTGTACGTATAATGTGTGTTGTCTAAATTTTTTAAGTGTGTGCTTATAAAGTAACGTCAATAGGTCAAGAAAAAGTCAAAATACATCCCTGACAATTATAGGTGTCCTTCAAAAATTTTACTTTAGTTGCATTTAGTATAAAATATAGTAAGTATTTAGTACCGCATAGTGTAGTCAAACTGGTAGATCTATTTCTATCAAAAAATGTCGATAATCCTGCCACCAAGCAGCAGTGGTATACATATCGCGTTGCTAACTTACCTATTTGCATATTTACCACCCCATTTTATAAAAGAAAACGGTCTTCTGGCAGAAATAGATGTTCGGTGCGGCATCTCGTATATAGCGATTAATAATGACAAAACATTTTATTGAAGTGATTTATTCATATCAAACGATTGCCTTCCCTTTGTGAGTCGACAATGGTTGTTGTTGGGCCGATTCCATTCGCGGCGCTCGCTGCATTGTGCACGCTAGCATTTGTTTCGAGCATCTTCACCAAAACGCTGGTGTTGCCATAAGGAAAAGATGCGTTAAATACCTACTACAAACATGTTAGCACATTCTTGATTGTGATTATTCTTTTAACGAAAAAGAGGACAGGGAAATTGCAACTCGAGGAAGACTTAAGCGAGAAGTGAAACCTACAATTATTTTATAAATATCTTAAAGATTATTTTAGAAGCAGCCTCTCTCTATTTTTATGACATTTGCTTTAATTTTAAAGATTAAAAGAGTCAGTAGTATGGCAACACTGCCTGTAACTACAGCCAGCGGGCCGTCGCTCGCGCCGCTCCTCCATTCTATTCCCAATGAAATGGAGCCAAGATTGATGAGCTTAGACGCGACCTGTGACACGCACTACCGAATAGATACCAGCCACGTTACCGAAGCCGTTTGTTTGGAATGCGTTTTATTTCACCCTTTATAATGTACGGTAATTACTCGCTGGTAGCGAACGTGAGCGGTATTTATGTAGAATATCGGTTCGTTTTTGTTTAATGTTTGGGCGCGTTCGTCCGACTAATAGGATTTTTTGTGAATCCAGTTTGTTATGCCGTTGCTGGCATTGCCAGATCGTATTAATATGACGTTAATTTATCTTTAGCTCCCAACCGCCTTTTGATAGTTGTTATGAACATCACTTTGCCAGATCGTATCGATAGATTAGATGCAGTTAAATACTTTCATCCATAAATATAAATTCAACTATTTCGTTTCTATATAAATTGTACCAATCTTTATGGAAACGATGACGCCTACACGATTTAAACACTAATCGAATTTAACATGACACGTACCGGTCAATTTAACACGTTTTTAAAACTTGTTCATTTGTTGCTTACTATATGGACTACTGAGCTTTTGTTCAGTGATTACAAAATCGAAAAAACTCGTTTTCTCACAGATGAATCCCAACCAGATCGAATTTTGCTCCCTTAAAACTTCTAGGGCGTTTTCAAAAAAACTTGTACTCTTTTTCAAGTCTTTTTCCCATAAAATTACCTTAATTTCCAATACAACATTTTCGTGTCAGTTTTGTGACGACCCATACAAATCGTATAGTGTCACAAAACTGTCAAAACACCGAAGGATTCTGATTCAGAAAAACCCAAAATGAAAAAAAAAGTATACCTTTTTTTTAATACGTTAGATAACGTAGCGAATTTCAGCGAAATTGTTGGAATTCTTTTAAAGACCTCTAAACACATAATAAATACACATAATAATAAATATATATATGTACCTACACATTCACATTATTTTACAAATATTGCTCGTTTATTAATGGTTATAAAATGAGGAAAACGCATATAATCATAATTTAAGAACTGTCTCGTTTGAAAAAATCCATAAATAGGCTAGCATTAGTTTTACACTTAGGATGTTATCAAAATATTAATATGCATGAGGTTCTGGAAATAGCTACGTTTTTATAATTAAATTAATACCTACCGCGTTCATTATATACCGGAATAATCCTTCGAAGTACTCCATAGGGATTATTTTTCAACACTAAAGTCGAGTTGTTAAGTTGCGTGTTGCTTCTAAGCACATACAAAGTCTTCTAAGCACATACACACATAAGTTGGTCAACAAACCGTACCGAAATTATTATCCAGAACGGCCTATGTCTTTACATAATTGGAGGCAGTTTTATCAGCGACATCAGAGTTTTAATTACATTGTTTGTATAAATTAATTAAAATAATTCACTATAGTCTCACGCGGGCTGCAGCGCTGTTCGTAGCTAGATTATAAATGAAATACTTTCTCACAGAATTTAGGCTCTACAAAAAACAATAGACCAAAGTACTCACATTCATTTTGTTTAGTTAAACTTCAGCATTCTAATTTAAGTAGCTTAAATTAATATTTTTTTAATGGTTTCCACCAAAGCAAGAGCCTAATGAATGTTTTGGGGCAGAACCGTAATTCTGGTGCGCTTTTTTTATTTTTTATTGTTCTACTCCAATTATTCAACTTATGGAAAATAACTTTCTAGGATCAGATTAGTTACTGCCCACAACATTTATTACTTGGCAGGGGACCAAATAATAAACAAAAAATCTTATGTAATCTGAAAACAATTAAATAACTACTGTGCAGTACCTACCTAAACCTTACTCGTATATAGACTAACACTCCATTTCTGACTCTTTTGCTCGTTTGCCTTCCTTGTTGCATAAAAAAAGAAATCTTCAGAACCTACTTAATGATTTTATAATGAAATACGCTAAATCTTGTCTAAGCAACAACTTAAAGGTCCATTCACTTAGTGAGAAACATTCTCCATCGACACAAAAACGGCGTTCATTGACAAGAACACTCGTAGGTCATTTTTCCGGTAAGATCCCGGATCTAATAGCATTAATTACAGTGTCACGGCGGAGGCTCGGGCCGGGAGGACCCGGGGGACGCACGCTCCTCTTCCAATAAATCAATTTAATCTAATTTAATTTAAGCCGAGCTTCCTCCAGACGTTTTCGTCGAGTCACGCGATGTTATTTACAGCAATTAGGCTGGTATCGACTAATTTTTCAGAGAGTGCGTCGAGGCTATTTCTGTCCGCGTTTGGTTTGGACAGGAAGGCGTCTGTGGGAAAGCGTATGAACTGACTGCAAACCTTTACTGGTTGAAGGGGCACTGTAAGATGATAATGAAGAAATTTGACTTGGACACAAACTAAAAATCTACTCGAACCTACACTCGTAACGGTGGCGTTTCGACTCGGTATGGCTAGTAAGGTTCCAAATAAAAGCCTAAAGCTTTGTTATTGAAGTTTTTTAAAGTATTAGTATGTATGTATGTAAACTCTTTATTGTGCAAAATAAACAAGACAAATACAATTAGTATGCTTAGTCTTTGGTCAGAAAATACGTCTCGAACGCGTTTGCGTTAAACTGACAAATATGTGAACTGTTTGTTGCCGTTTGGATCCGCTAGTGGCGCTGCCAATTTTTATACATAGTAATCGAGACGTTTACACACTAGAGGCTCTGCTGATATTTGAAAATGAGTGAACCAGGTGAAAATCAGTAAACAATGTACCTAATAACCTTTGAAAGTAGTATTTTGATTTCGCAGAACATGAAAATACTTACCGAATAATTGGGCTTTTTTAATATGTCTTAGCAAAACAATGACAAGATAAACGTAAAGCAAAATTAAAATTCGTAGTTTGAAATAGTTGGCAGTCATTGCAGCCGTCGATAGTCATGACAAAGAAATAACAGACTGACGACAAGACGCTAATACCAATGAACACGCACTTCTCCATAATTATTAACTTCGACACAACCATTTTCCTCTATCAACCACCGCGTCCAGTGGATTAAACCACACCTGTACAATCGTAAGTTAATATTTAATTCAATTTATTCCCATCAAATTGAATTTGATCTACTTGTCTGTACAATAGATTACTTTATGTTAACAATAAAGCCGATAGCCGTCGCCGGATGAGGCTGGGAGTGACCACACAGATCGTGAGCAGTCACGTCTCCAATGAGATCGGTGCCGCGATGACACCCTTGAAATGTTTTTAATGGCGTGATTTATAGAGCAAATTAAACATTTGACTTGGCGTGAATGCGACGCTGAGCGGATCCGACACGCACGGACGCTGTGGCTGGAGTACAGCTGAGCGCAACTCCTCGATGCTTCGGACGTATCGTGTTTTAATTGTACTATGAGTAAGGGGCAGCCGCACAGAAGAGACATTGGCGCGTCGCAGAAGTGGCGCTCGCGACGCGTCTTCGCCCCGTCTCTTTTGTCTGTTGCGTTGCGACGCTTCTGTATATTTTGTATAAAAATTCGTAACCTAACATTTGTGAACAATATTTTGTTTCTAATATCCGTTTTGTAATCTATCCGTATAATGTGTTATTTATTACAAAAGTAATTTATTTCGTAGTGGTATTTTCTTTCGAATAGATCATAAACAAATTTAGTGACAACATCTCTGAGTCTCTGACTCTATTTTAAGGTGCGGTCAGCCTAGGTCAGGTATTTTGAAAGGTATTACTTATCTTCAGTTGTCATTTTATTCATAGAAATTGCTGTTTTTTTTTCTCTATTCTCATAAAGCACCAAGACTTACTTGTGTAGTTATGCAGGTAACGTACGTTCCTGGTTTATGCGTCAATAAAATTAAATAATCTTTTTTTAAATAAATATATATATGTTTATTGTTATAGGTGTTAAGTAACCTACCTAAGCAGAAGAGGTATGATAATCTGCGATGTATTTAATTTTAAAATCAACCGTAATTTATCCCATTACTATTATTACATGCAAAAGTTTGAATAGATTGATGTTTGTTCTAGTTCTCTCGAAATCTAGGTAGTTTTAATCATTTCATATTTTTTAGTAATAGTACAAACCTACAGCGTTTTATATCTAATCATAAGCATGCATAAATGTTGGAAATAGGCGCAGTCCGCGAACCTACCAAATCCGTTTAGCAGATTGAGCGATGCCGCTGTGTCTGACTGTACTCCCGGTCCACCATCGCACTGGCAACGGTCGCAGCTGATTAATGCGCCGCTACTGTATTCATCCGGAGGTTTTTTTATCGACGACACCGCGCGTGTCCGTGAGAACCAATTTCCTCCGCAGTCTGAGTCTAGAAAGTATTTTAACTTTAAAGAACCTAAATTTTACTTTTTACCCTACCATTTTATAACATACACTAGGCAGCTGAGATTTCGGGGTATAAACCCTTACTACTATAGAAGTTCAAGTCTCATAACAAAATTAACAAGCAGTTATTGCGATGTGGGGAAAGGCCACGGTAGAGAAGCTTTTGCGTTATTCCAAAATTTCAGCTATCAGACATACCAAATTTCATTCAAATCTCTCTAGCTGTTTTAGTGGGAAATAAAACCTATACCTTCCTATTATAACGTACACGCATACACACACTTATGTATGATTATAGTGATAACACAATTTAAAAACGTTTAAATACGTAGACATTTTCCCCCTTATTAATAAACGCTCCATAAGCTTCTGCTAACTTAAAAACAATCGTTTGTCCTTATCTGTCACATTGACATTTACCTTTCACAGATAAGGACAAACGATTACTAAGTTAGCAGAAGCCTATAGACTATAGAGCGTTTATGAATAAGGGGGTTTATCACCATTTTATTAGATTCACTTGGCTCGTATTCCTATGATCCGCTTACTGACTTGTTTTATAGATATGTGTATGTATGTAAAATTGAGAACCCAACAATTAGTTTAAATCAAGGGTCATCAACATGAATTGCCCAAAATCGAATATTTTCACCTCTTATTGTTTTCAAAAACCTGTGGTTGTCTGCCATGGACGCACGTTATAGGTACTCCTACCGCTGAGCTTTGCCGCATAATATTCACAACTAGTAAGTCAAGAAGTGATGGCTGAAAGAATTGTAGAATATGTATTATAAATTATCGTTGGTGCTGGCTGGTTAAATCGCCAGTCAATCAAACCATCCAAACCGATTATTAATGTGAACCGCTAGAACTGGTTAACCAGGCGTCAGCATTTAATTGCTTCCTCAGACAGCCACTTATTCGCAGCCATATTGATTGAATTATTACTTCAAATAAAATAAAAATTCTATTCGAAATCAAATTAACTGGGTGCAACTATTTGTATGAATAATTAAATCGAAAATAGACGCCTAAAACTATTTGCCGAGATAAAATTTTATTGCAACAACTTAATTGATTTGCTGAGCTTTCCGTTTTATGTCGTTTCACTGTCGAATGAGTTTAGGAAGCTTGTCGGTTAACGTAACAGCCTCATAATAAAAATCCTATTCGTTTTATGATGTTCATTTTTAAGACTTGTTTGAGATCTCTTTTCTTCTAGTGAATAGGCAAGTTGGGTATTATTTTGTCATGTGAGGTACTACTCTATTGAGGCTCATCTCATTACGGCTGGACATTCAATATTTGTTATAGGGCTCCGAGCGCCGCAAGCACCTATTGTGTGGAGTCACCTTTGCGATGCTCCGGTGGCGACACAGTGCTCTGTGCTGTGCGCCGTCTGGTGTTATTACGAGAACGAAAACTTTTTTATTGAGCCCCCTGTAACCATCCAGACATGCACATAAGTATTTTTTGCTCTCCAAGGCTTGGTTTTCTTAATCTCGTCTAATTTGACGCTTCAAATGAAGACTATTTTGTACAAAAACATAACAAACATTTTCGTTTCCAATCAAAATGTTTTGAACATCAAGTAAGTAATAGTACTTTCATTCTTTAACTGATTTTGAGTGTATTGTATGGTTTAATTAAACCAACCAAATTTGTGTATGTAACTAGGTACCTATTGTTTTCTTTGTGTTAGCTTTCAATGTGTGATCGTATAATTCTATGCTATTAACATTAACTTAACTTTTATTCTTGCATCGTTACTTAGTATACAAAACAAATCCAATCCCGTAAGTACTTAATACCTATAGTTGGCACAGCCGGGTAGGTTGCCTCGCTGACAATGAGCAATTTAACGCGAGTCGTCCGTCACTGCGAGCCGACTCGTGTGATGGCTAACTGCAACCGATACCTCTACAGTACCTTTCTACAGAGCTTTTCTGTGTCACTGTCATTACTCCAGCACAGTAACAAGATATACCTACTCATATTGTATTTCTCAATCTAAAGTGCATTTAAGGCTCCTTACAAGCTCAAAGAGCGAATTTAGCTAAATTCTTAATTTTTCTTCAAAGACTATGGCGTATGTGTTCATAATGTCAGTAATATTATTAATGTACAAGATAGTTCACTTCTTAAACTACGATACTGCTGTAATCGGCGCTGAATGAGGGTGCGGCGTCAGTCCGCCGTGATATATAGGTGATATTTAAAAATTTATACTGAATTTAATTCAAGACCGATACTAATGTTTTTTTTTTCTGAGTCAAAATAGAGTTGAGCATTGCTAAATAATTATTTTTAGAGCAGAATATCAACACTGTTTTCGAGAATCAAACAAAATGTAACCCTCTTTTTCATCAAAAAACTAGCTAACATTGAGTAGCTATTCTATCTATTAATTAAGATGAATCTTCAAGTTTTTCACGATGACTTTTTAGTTCAATATATACTGAATTGAATTGAGTTCACTTTAGGCGAGAATGAGATTCCGTTTCACTTCGAAATTGAGAATGAAACTTCACCTTTTAGAGCAAAATTTTAAAAGCCCTCCCAAGGAAACACCTTTTTTTAGATTTCACGCCAAAAAATCAATAATTTAGCACAGCAGTATCTTAGTTTAAGAAGTGAACTATCTTGTACATTAATAATATTACTGAAATTATGAACACATACGCCATAGTCTTTGAAGAAAAATTAAGAATTTAGCGAAATACGCGCGTTGAGCTTGTAAGGACCCTTAAGAGTACTTAAGAGTGCCGTACGTAGAAAAAGCCGTGTTAGCCTAGTGGTTTGACCTGTGGCATCTCAAGCAGAGCGTCGTGGGTTCAAATCCCGGGCTCGCACCTCTGAGTTTTTCGGAATCTATGTGCGAAAATTACATTTGTAATTTGCCATGAGCTTTTCGGTGAAGGAAAACATCGTGAGGAAACCTGCACACATCTGCGAAGATATTCAATGGTGTGTGTTAAGTTCCCAATCCGCACTGGGCGCGCGTGGGAACTATAGCCCAAACCCTCCAATACACGGAGGAGGCCTATGCCATGAGGCACGCCGAATTTCACGACAATTTAATAAATAAAAAATAAATAAACGACAATAACAACAACATGTAGGTACTTACTGAAATTGTAGCGAATTCGGAATAAAAAGGCTTATAAATAAATAAATAAATAAATAAAGAGTGCTCAGCCTTTTTAAAGACGATGTTAACGATGGAGGGAAAAGTGGAAGGGAAACGAGGCAGAGGAAGGCCAAGATTAACGTATTTTGACCAGGTGAAGGAGAGAGTGGGTGTCGCGTCGTATCAGGAGGTCAAGAGGCTGGCTGAGGACCGAGCGGAGTGGCGATTACTCCACCGACAAGAGCCTGGCTCTTAAATGCAAGAAGAAGTTAACATTAATCCTGGAAAATTTTGCCAGTAAATGGGTTAAATTCGATAAAGCCCTTATGTAAAAGTTATACAGCATTTTTGCTAAGACGTGAAGTGACGTCATCATGAATGAATGATTCCGATGAAATATCTTCATATAGGTGTTTATTCTGACTTGCTCAATGACTTTGTAAAATGATTAGATTAGATTAGATTAGATTCATTTATTTCGATTTGTAAATTACATTATATTTTTATGTCAAAACATAAGAAAGTCACAAAAAGATCGTCAATTGTAAATAAAATAAAAACAATAAAATAAAAAATAAAAAAATAGAAATCAGAAATCCAATAATAATTACAATCAAAAAATAAATGTCAAATTCAATGTCAGTGATTACAAAATAAAAAATAAAATAAAACAGTATATAATAAAATTATGCAATAAAATGCGATAAAATGTCACACATTAAAAATAAATAAAAATGAAAAACAATATGGTACAAAGTACAAATGAACATTGAATGTCAGGAAAAATTCATTTCACTGTACTCTTTTACAGAGTACAATGATTTTTCCAAAAGAAGTATTTTTAATCGGCGGCCAAATGTCTCGTCCGAACATTCATTTTTTATGTCAGTGGGTAGTCGCTCATACAATCTAGGGCCGATGACGCGCGGGTTCTTGTCAAGCAGCGCCAACCGCCGTGGCACCGCTTGCAATCGCCCGGTCTGCCGCGTTATCCTGCCCGGAATATTAACTCTTTTAAAGGAATCAATATTACGGCGAGTCCACAATAAAATATCGTAAACATATTGGGAATAGTGCGTCATTATACCAAATTTTTTAAACAAACCCCTACACGAATCTCGTGGTTTGACACCTGCCAACGTGCGCAGAGCTCGCTTTTGTATTCTGAATACTTTGTCAGAATTCGTTGAGTTTCCCCACAAAATAACGCCGTACGAGATGAGGGAATGGAAATGAGCATGGTAGATTTGGACTAGAGCTTTCACAGAAATGAGTGGCTTGAGCTTTCGCAGTGCAAAGACGGCACTACATAGTCTCTCGCAAAGCCTTTCCACATGCTGTTTCCAGGTTAACCCAGCATCCATCACAAAACCCAAGAATTTACTCGTTTTGCATAACGGCAATGGAGTCTGTACTTGTGGGTTATCAGAGTGGTTCCTGGCTGAATTAGACATGGGGCCTTACCATGACGTCCTAATTCCGACTCAGTTCAAGTTTTAGCAATCACTTTTAGTAGAATCTGACAGCGAGCGAACCTAAACTGAGTCGCATTAAGACGTCATGGTAAGGCCCCTGGACATAGGTACAGCTTCACCACGATAGAATTTCCTAATACCTACCGGATGAAGAATTATTTAAAAATCTCATTAAATTAATCAGTTCCCTGACCACCTACCTACTAATTATTTGTTAAGAGATTATTAGATTTCGTTATAATTTTTCTTACATTTAGGTAGACTAACTACTTAACCTTGTACCTATAAATAGTAAAATTTATTTTTACTATTGTGCTAGTTAAGTTAAACTTAAACTTTAGGTTCATTCATTAGGTAGGTACATTACCTACCATAAGCAACATAATTATGGACTTGTTCTGAAATAAATTAATTTTATTTCATTGTTTTTTAATTTAATATTTTTGTTATGGGTGTTCACAATAAATATTTTAATTAAATAAAGCCGTAAAAATAGTAACCGAATTATTCAATAACGCAATAATAATCGTAAAACACCGATTGTCACCAACCTACTTGCTTAGGTGACGATCTTATGTAGGTAGGTATACTTAGCCAATTATCAATTTGTAATTAGCACTTTGTAATTCAGCGTTTGCCAGACACTGTCAAAATTTGCATTTTTCTAAATAGTAACTGATTTGTAACTTACTAAGAAGAAATAGAGTTTACAGCGTTTAAACCTCAAATTCTAATGCAGAAGACAGTCATAAAATGGGCGTAATTGGTAGGTACATAATAGTTGAAGATGTAATTTTCGGTGAAATTATTAGCTAGATGAACTATTTGATCGCCTAACCTGCCAGATTGGTTTAGGCTTAGGTTGTGAAAATAGCATTATGCATTTCAAGCTTTAGTACCAAATGTTATACATATTATTTACCTTCCCGTCATAATAAATTGTCTTTGCATAGGTATTGACTTAATACAACTATTGAACATTACGGCTCCTAATCATTTCTCAAAACCTATTAAAATAATTGCTGTTACATCAGTCGCCTTCTCGGCCCCATCCACCCTTAAACTAGTGTGTACCTAATTGGTGACATCAGAGTTAATAAACGATAGCGACCCGAAAGGTGTTCGCCGCGGCCCGCCCGGGGGTAAACGGCACTCAATTTAACCATTTCTCTATATTAATTACCAAAACAGCCCCTAACCAAGCCGTTGCACATAAATAACAAAAA
This sequence comes from Pandemis heparana, assembly GCA_963854515.1. Taxonomy (NCBI): domain Eukaryota; kingdom Metazoa; phylum Arthropoda; class Insecta; order Lepidoptera; family Tortricidae; genus Pandemis; species Pandemis heparana. The sequence goes on along the minus strand of OY978007.1, from coordinate 13,451,301 downwards.
ATGACAAGTACCCAACACCCGCTCGTCACGCCGCCTGATTCGACCGATTACATTCATACCCCTCCTTTCTTTAAGCTTAAACGAACTAAAGCAAGGCAATTTATCACGTTTTAACAGTTTAAAATCATGTATACGCCATGCAAAACCCATAAAAACGTAATATTTTATAGTGCGTTGATATATATCACCTGCCGACGCGCGTGTGAACCGCGTTTCGTTAGTTGAGGAAAAGAGAATAGTTTTTATGCAAATTACCGAAAGAGAAATTGCTCCTAGTTATATATCATACAATAAAAATAAATGGCATTTATTGTGGACCTAGTTGCATCCGTAGTAGGTATAATTGGTTGTTGCTCGACGCTTGGTTGTTTCTAGTTCGGTTGAAACTATTGCTTCTAGTTCTGTAGGTATTTAGGAAGTCGTTGGGAGGTAAGTTAAGCAATCAGTGGTCATAATCATACGAGGTCAGAGAAAAAGGACTGGATTTTCCTGTTTAGTATTGCTTCCATACCTAGGTACCAGAGATAAAATAGGAGGGAAGATAGTAGGCTAAAAAATATTTAGCTAGGTAGATCTATGTCATTAATAACGTTTATTTAACACAATAATATGTAGTTTATATCAACAACTTTCAACATAGCCTGTATAAAATCCACTTGCGTAACATAAACAATGTCATTAAAAGTATATTTTTAAGTTAAAACATGTGAAAAAAAGATTGGTAGATATTGTGCACACTAATTGGAAAGGGCAACGCGAGATGTACAGGGGGATACAAGATGTGGTACAGCAGTCCAGGAGACCAGAGCGACAGAGCCTCCGGCCGGCATTCTAGCGGAGACTCTGTATCCTCGATACTGTCCTCTGCCGACTTTTCCACTTTTATTTCACTTTTTAACAAATTATCCATCATGAAAGAAGTATTCGACCTCATTTTCGGGATTGATTCAGTGAGTTCATAGACAGTCCGTGATTTCAGCGAGGGAAGCGGCAGAATCCTGCCACCGGACTGGTCAAAAATATTTAAATTACTTAGTGTCACTATCTCTGCCGCTATGTTATCCTGCTCTCCCCGATTTAGTTTAAACCGCTTGCGTCTCCTCAGCAGCGAGCCGTTCTCGAACATGTCGAAGGCCTGCGGGTGCAGCGTCCAGTAGGCGCCCTTGCCGGGCCGGTCCGGCCGGCGCGGCACCTTCACGAAGCAGTCGTTGAAGGAGAGGTTGTGCCGCAGCGAGTTCTGCCAGCGCTGCGTGTTGCGCCGGTAGTACGGGAACCGGTCCGTGATGAACCGGTAGATCTCCGACAGCGGCAGCATGCGCTCCGGCGAGCTCCAGATCGCCATCGCGGTCAATGAAATGTACGAGTAGGGTGGTTTGTGTTTGCCGTAGGATTCGCGCGGCGGCGGCGGCATGGTCGCGCGGTGTGAGCGCGAGGCGTGTCTACGGGCGGGGCCCGCGCGCCGCCCCAGCGCCCCACGCGGCCCGCGCTCCGTCGCCGCCAGATATGATAACGAGGATGCCACTCGTCGAACAAACCGCATCTACCTCTTATGTACTATCATTACCGGAGTGATTGACTGCGCAACGTACCTTCTGTTAAGTACCTATCTAACAAGCACAGATAAATAGCATTACGAGAACTTGTGTTGGTGTAAGTACGTACTAATTGGTAGGTTACGTGATTTTATTTCCGTTCCCAGCTCTATATAGAGAAACTTGTAAGTATCTAAAATGAAACAGACTTATTCTAAAAAAGGAGATAACTGTTTACTAACTGAGGTGATTTTTCTGAAAGCGATGTTATTTTCGTTAGTTTATTTTGCAAATACATTTAGAATGGTAACTTGCGTCATCTAGCGTCGAGTAGCGGTACTTGAGATTTGTTACTAAGTTACTCATGCTAAATATCATGCATGTTAAATAGCAGGTATCTCATACTAAGTAATGTTGAACGGAGCACGGTATCAGCTCGAGACTTTAGTGGGATTCAGTCAGTTTTGAAGGATCGCAGCCTTTTTACCTAAACGGCCTCTCAATCCGGAATTAGTGTAATAGGATTTAAGGTATATGATCTAGATTAACGTTGTATTTATTTCAGTTTCATTAAATAAGCCGATGCTGCACAAAAACTGTTCAAAAAACTATTTTTACTGTTGTCAGCGTTGTCAGGCATCTGATAATAGCATTTGGCAAATAAGACTAACAATAATGAAAATAGTCAGGCTTAATATTTTGGAAGTAATTTATGAAATAGAGATGACTAGGTAATAGGAAATATGCATTAAAAAAAATATCACAATTACTTTATAAAATACGAAAATATCGTAAAAAGATGTCAAAAATTGTGAAATTAAAAGTAATATCGGTCAAAAAATACGAAAAATATAAGCGTTTTAAACTACTAACTAGTCAGCGATTAGATCCGATACATGTGACGTCATTTGTCACAACGCCCATATATACTCCATAATTAAAATTCCGTTTTTGTAGAAAGAGATAGAGACAAATCTTTGATAGCATTATCTCGGTACTTTTATAGTTCATCATCAACATCTCATCTTCAGCCTATACATATACGTCCCACTGCTGGGCACAGGCCTCCTCTCAGAATGAGAGTGCTTGGGCTATAGTTCCCACGCGGGCCCAGTGCGGATTGGGAACTTCACACACACCATTGAATTGCTTCGCAGTTGTGTGCAGGTTTCCTCACGATGTTTTCCTTCACTGAAAAGCTCATTGTAAATTTCAAATGAGATATCGCACATAAATTCCGAAAAACTCAGAGGTGCGAGCCCGGGATTCGAACCCACAACCCTCTGCTTAAGAGGCCACAGGTCAAACCACTAGGCTACCACGGTTCCCTATTTTTATAGTTATTTGAAAAATATTTGTTTTATGTTGTTTATTACATAAATGAGCTTCTAATGAAAGCCATGAAATAAATCATAAATATTCCCTATTTTTAATTGAAGGCATGTTTATGACAATTGTTAGAGTAGTTAAAAAGTTTTCCTTTCGTATTATCCAATCCATAATAATAAAAAAAATAGGCGCTGAAATTTTCGTAAATAAAACAACAGATATTATGTAACAATTTTATTTTTTTAAATATTTTTCACATGATGTATACACACGACCAACAATTGTACATTTTTATAAATCTCATAGTGCGCGAATTACAGAGGTACTAAAGAATTAAACATAGGTAGATGTACCAAAACCTATTTGTTCCCCATTTTTACTATTGATTTACAGCTTCCCAGTGAGCTCGGGAACTGCCTTGAACAAATCCGCCACCAGCCCATAGTCAGATACCTAGAAAAAAACATTGTGCATTGATAAAACAGATGACAGTGAGCTTAGCATAGATTTAATGTGATTATAATACCCTCAGTGAACCACTTAACATATCTCTCACTGACTTATATTTTAAACCAATTCCATGGCCGAAAAAAATCGTCTTTTGTTTTATGAAATGTTTGAGTAAATTTTATTGGTAGGTATGCAGTACAATAATTAAGAAATAATACCTGGAAAATAGGTGCTTCCGGGTCCTTGTTGATGGCGACGATGGTCTTGGAATCCTTCATGCCAGCGAGATGCTGGATTGCCCCACTGATGCCCACAGCGATGTATAGATCCTATACAAAAATACATTAAACATATTGCAGTATCTATAATCAGAATTATGTTTATGCAGAATTATGTTCAGTCTGTCAAAAATGCTGGTCAGGAAAGCATGTGTTATTGTTTGATTTATATTAACCATTGTACAATTCATAGTATTCATATACCTTATGCCTATAAAATAATACCAATAATGGCAATGACTGATCAGACGGAGGATATTATTAAGCGTAACATGCACCACATATAAAATAAACTTGAACTTTCACACAACTTACTCGTAGCGTGTATTAGTCTCACCTACTTCCGAAAATTCAGAATGTAATCTAATAATTAAGAACCTATCTATATTATAAAAAATTAAGTTATATAAAAAGAAAAAGAAAGAAAAGAAAGAAAGAAAAAGTTTATTTATGACAATCACAAAAGTAGTTGAAAACAAAAACATCTAAAATTACATATAGTTTAATAAATTGCCACAAAATGCTCCCATCTCAGCATTCGCTGGTCTTCCAGCCAACGCTGGTCTTCCGTTGGGGCCATATAAATATCAATATTAGTCTTAAGAGGGTGCATCCGTGCTGAGCTCGCAACGTCGCATTTTTGATGATTTTTTGCAATTATTTCTCAGAAATTGAATGAAAGTTTCAAATATTCGTCTGTAGTGCACTTCGTTTTTAGTATATTAATGTATCCAATGCAATGATTAATGGTGATAAACTTTTATTTTCGTATTAAAGGGATAAAATACTATATCTCGTTTAATAAGAAAATAAAAGTCCATCACGATGAATTATTGCATTAGACACATTAATACACTAAAAACGAAGTGCACTACAGACGGATATTTGATACTTTCATTCAATTTCTGTGAAATAATTGCAAAAAATCACCAAAAATGCGACGTTGCGAGCTCAGCACGGATGCACCCTCTTAATTAACTTACAGGCGCGACGATCTTGCCGGTCTGCCCGATCTGCAGGTCGTTGGGTACGAAGCCGGCGTCCACAGCGGCGCGCGACGCTCCCACGGCCGCGTTCAGCTTGTCCGCTAGGTCGTACAACAGCTTGAAGTTGTCGCCCGACTTCAGACCCCGACCTGAAACGATGGGGTAGAATGTTGAAAGGTGTTAAGGTGTTGTGAATGTTGAAGAATGGAAATACAGTAATGATTTTTTATATTAAAGCTAAGAAAGAGTCATTATTCTCTAGAATAATTACAGTAAAAATTGAAAAATTGAGAATTGAATAGTGCTAGTGCAATACTAGTGCATTTTTAGCGAGTGCTCCCCGATTTTGGTTTTTACTTTTTATCTCAGATTTAGCAAGAAATGTGAATGAGTGATACCTTAAAAGAAAGAGCAATAAACAGGCATGTTTTTAAAAATGTTTGAACATTTCCAGGATTTTTTTTTTTTTTTATGGCACAGAAAAAAGACTGTTCCAAAATAAGACATTTTTAGTAATTTCAAATGCCTCCATTTTGTTTATGTGGCAAGACAGACACTTAAAAATTATTTCATTTGGTCCAATACACATTAAACTATCCGAAATAAAAGATTTTGTTTACAAATTAACGCCCATTGGTGCAATATTGACACGTTTCTATCAAATTCTGGGTATTTTTATAAATTTAAAAAATTTTCAATTTAAAAAAAAAAATATCAAATTTCGGCCAAGACATGTATGGCTTAAAATGGTCAAAAATACTTCGGCTATCACCCCCTTAAGGCTTTGCACCTGGCTACCAAACACCCTGTATTTTGCATTCTTCTTGATTCACTCTATCTATTAAAAAAAAACCGCATATCAAAATCCGTGGCATAGGTTTAAAGATTTAAGCATACATAGGGACATAGGGACATAAGGACAGAGAAAGCGACTTTGTTTTATACTATGTAGTGATTGTGTAAAGTTATAAAAACTGATGAGGTAATAAAATGAAAATAGAGATAGAGTTAACAGTGGGATAAAGTTAGAAAAACAAATGGTTTACCTCCAGAGACAATATTCTTGGCGCTGGTTAGTTCTGGCCTGTCAGACTTGGAGAGCTCCTGTGAGACCCACTCCACCAGCTCAGACTTGTAGTTCCCTTCGGGAGCCTTTTCTACAGCAGCAGAACCACCCTCTAGCGGTTCTGGAGCGAAGGCGGTGCCTCGCACAGTGATCACCTTGACAGCATCTTTGGCCTCCAATGTCAGGACAGCATTACCTATAAGCAAAAGTATTTAAGAAAATGGTGTAATGTCAAAACACCCATTAGAAAGTGGCTTGAAGGTAATGTCACATTTCTTTACTATGCATAAAAACATGATGTTAGCAAATAAAATGGCTAATAAATTTAGGAATTAGCTGTTTATTTAAAAAGTTTACTCTAAACATCTTTGAATTCAGAAACAAAAATATGTAAGTACAGTACTTAACCGAAAGAATGTACCTGCATAGATGGTTCTCACAAATGTGTTAGCATCCTTAACACCAACAATGTCAGTGATAGGTGACACATCGAGCTTGGCCGCAACCCGTGGAAGGACTGCCTTGCCAATAGCCGTAGCCGGAGCCAGGATATGGGTAAAGTTGAACTGCTTCTGAGTGGCTAGGATCAAAGGTGTCAGAGACTCAGCTGTGAAGCCTTTGAATGCATCACTTTCCGCTACAAGGACCTTGGAAACGCCACCAGCCTTGGCAATGTTTTCTGCTGCCTGTATGCAGAAAAAGGAAATGATTATTTACATTTTATGGTAGACATGGAATTGTTAACAGTAAAGTAGAGTAGAGAAGATGCCATATGGAAGTAATAAGTTAAGTGTTTTCAAGTGATTTGTTACAACTAAATTGTCCCAATAGCTTTGTCCATGTTCTACTGACTATACAAATTTTTGAAACTCAATTTTTAGCATGCTTTTACAATGCAAAAGGAATATTCCTTCCGAATTTCTACTTTCTAGACTTATTAATTTATGCCTGCGATGAATCAGTCTAGACAATCGTGAAAAAAGATAGTAGAAAAAAAAGCTACTTTCAACCACATCTAAAAAAAATACTTACGGGACCGCATTTAGTGCCTGCTACTAGAACTGATATTTCGCCACCAATTTTCTTCGCTGCACTTAAAGCATTTAGGGTGACTGCTGACAAAGCTTCATTGTTGTGCTCGGCAATAACTAAAGTACTTTGCAATCGCCTCAACTGAAAAAGTTAAGCAATAATTAAGGACCCCTACTATCAAATTAATCTTTGAACTCTTATCAACATAGGTACAGTAAAGTACGTAACTAAACTTATGATACAAACTTGTTGCTAACATACCTGTGTCGAATAAAACAAATGCCTGGCGGAAGGCGAAAACATTTTGCCAGCCAGTAAATGTACAAAAATAAAAAACAAAAGTTCAACTATTGATGAAAATTTACTTCTAAAAAGGTTACAATTACAAAGTCCACTTCGGTGCCAGCCAGCCCTTTTGGTTGGTATGACATTGACAGAAAAAATAATATATATTGCCAATGCCAAGCTAATAAAAAAATGCGCAGCCGTCATTCCATGAGCTTAAACGGTGTAGTGGTTATATTTTTCATAATGTTGCCTGGAGAAATATTTTTAACAGATTCTTTTCACTTCTAGCAATAACATAACTATAGCAAGATAACTTTTTTTTTCATGTCTGTTGTTTGTGCTTCGTAGACGTTGGATTGGTTTCTTATTGTCTTGATGTCTTCTTGTTCTTCGTTGGAGTGAGAGAAAAACTGTACCAGTACCACCTCACCTACCTACACCGACACCGACAGCTGATAAATTGCAATTAATTTGTTTCATGTAAAAGTTGTCTAAGTTAGTTAGTCTTTTGTTGAACTTTAGATATCGCACACGTTATCTGAGCAAGTAAAAACTATCGCGAGTGTACTTTAAAGTTTTAACTTAACTTTTACTAAAAAATGTCGTCTTTGCCGATTGTATCAATAACAAGAAGAGAGACATTTAGCTCCTGCCATCGTTTACACAGGTAATATTTTAAGGATTATAAATCACTTTATTTAAACTTTCTAACTTAAAATAAATACTTTTTATCCCATTTTGTATTTTATTAAGCCGAAATACGGTCCAATTCTGTTTAAAAAATTTCGCCCATGTTAACTTCACTCAAATTTGAAATTTGATAACTAGGCTAGGGAATGTTATTGTAAGCAATCGTTTAATTTAACTAAGTATCAAAATTCACACACACACACACACACACACACACATACACACACACATTCACACACACACACACACACATTGCACATTTCATAGTATCAGTTGTACCCTATGGCATGTTATATTCAAGTGTGACCTCCCTTATCAAATTGAATTGCTAAAATGTACCTATCATTTTATTTACTTACCCTTTATCTCACAGACTGCTGAGGTGAAAAGGTCATGATTAGATATTATGTATTTTTACAGCCCATTTCTAAGCGACGAAGAAAATGCGAAATTATATGGAAAATGCAACAATCCCAATGGCCATGGACATAACTATGTTGGTAGGTTCATTCACATGCTATTTCTAACATTTTTTTCTTTGATAGGAAACTTAAGTTAAGAATCCACTCTGCATAAAATCAAATTTGTTAAGTTAACAAGTATACTTAAAAGTTGAGTTTGTTAAATATTGGTCAATTTCTAATCCACTCATTAATTGATCCTGGAAATTTGTAACACCCAGCAACTAACGATTCAAACCACCAAACTGCAATATTTAACAACAGGCTACAGTTTTATTTTGCTTTCATTTTTTTATCTAAAATTTTTACGAGGCTTTAGTGCACCTGTGTGACTATGCCAGCCTCATTGGATGTCTCTTGGGTCAGATTCATCAAACACCCCCTAATTCACGCTTTCATAATTTATGTTGTATCTGCATTCCTACATTCCTTTGTATTTTGCATGTTACAGTTCTTGTGACGGTGAAGGGTCCCGTTGATGCCCACACCGGCATGGTAATGAACATCCATGATCTGAAGCAGTATATGAAGGAGGCCATCATGGACCCTCTGGACCATAAGAACTTGGATCAAGACGTGCCATACTTCAAGACTGTGGTAAGCAAATTCCTCTCTCTGCTGAACCTTTTGTGAGCAATGATATTAGAAACCCTCTCGAGCGCTCGAGGGCTCAAAACTCGTCCCAAGCAGAGAGTGCTTAGAATCTGTCATTAAGCACTCTCTGGCCCTATGGAGCTGTCAATATGATTTACGACATCCTGTCAGTTTAAATTTTAATAATGTTGCATATTCCGGACACTGCATTTGAAATAAAACTGTAATGTTTGTGTTATACAGTTGTATTTCGAATACTTATTTTAAAATGTGGTGAAATATCATTTGGATTTAGCGAATGGGATATCTTTGGAATGTACTTTTAAGATAAGTTTTGGCAGTGATTTTATATGTGGTGGTGCATCTAGGGTTTATAATATCATTGTTTGTGAGTCTTTGCCTCCTCAACAATCTTCCTCTATTTTGATCTATCTTGGTCATCCTTCTCCAAGATTTTGTCTTGCCTATACTCCTTAGATCCTCTTCTAATCATTGCACCACTTCATGAGTACTTAGAGATATTAATAGTTCAAAATCAGAACCTAAAAAATACATTGAAGTTTGATACCCTAGGAGCCCACCTGTACAGTTGAGGGCTTAAATATCGATACAGCCGAACACGTCAAATACATGTGTCACCAACCTCATTGTTTGTGGCATACAGTTGTATAGATGTTTTTACAGCTTGTTAAGATATATATATATATATATATATATATATATATGTATATGTATATTGCCCTTGCCTGTTCAAGCTAAATTTTTGTTCTGGATACTGAATACATTATATGTATAAGGAATTTAAAAGGAAAAACTATCACTGGTATGTAGGCCGAAATTTTATGAATTGTCATATAAGAGTATGTGATGAACCCTACATTACATACATACATACATATACATATCGTCACGCCTCTTTCCCACAGGGGTAGGCAGAGACTACTTTGTTCCACTTGCTACGATCCTGACATACCACTTTCGCTTCATCCACATTCATCCCTACAACCCTACATTGGGTGGTTTTAATAATAATAAATAATAATAATAATGCTTGAAAACTTAATTTATTCACTAATTGATCACCCAATTAAATTGTCATGACATAGTGATTTGATTATGATTGCAAAGTAACTACTGAATAGAACTGATTGCATTGTGATAATATTTCCTTATGTAATTTCTCTTACATTTATTTTCCAGGTTAGTACAACAGAAAACTTGGCCATATATATCTGGGATCACCTACAGAAAGTAATGGATAAGCCAATGTTACTCCACGAAGTGAAAATACTAGAAACTGAGAAGAACCATGTGGTTTACCGAGGAGGATCGACTTACAGGAAGAAATGTGAGAACTCGAGCCTGCATACAAATAAGCACTGCAATGTATCCTCTGACTCTGACTGAGCGATTACTTACGTAACAAAAGTACTCGCGTATACGTGCCGGCACGTAAGTCTAAGGATGACGAGTCACGTGGAGGGGATCTGCGCACCCACGGATACTGTATTTTATACTTATGCGCATATAAGATCATATTAGACTTACGTGCCGGCACTTATAATACTTATAATTAGTGTAAGTTTTCAGACATAAAATACGTTTCGAGCGCGTTTGGGTTAAAATGTCAAGTACCTACTATGAGAGAACTGTTTGTTGCCATTTCGTTCCGCTAGTGGTGCAGCCAATTTGCATAGTAATTGAGACGTAACCACGAACTCGTTCCAGACGTTTTCCAAGTCAATAACTTACACTAGAGTCAGTATAAAATGTTACAAGTACTGTATTCAGGTTTAGAATCATGTCTTATGAAGAAATACTTGCTGTTAATAAAATGTTTCTAAAACACTGTTTTGTTATTAATAAATTTGTGTGGAAATACTATTTATAAAAATCGAAATTATCTTGTTTAGTGCAGTTACTTCTACTTTTTTGTCGGAGTTGTGGGAAATAAAAACCATTACAAGTAAATATGATGAGTCAAGTATGCAAGTTTTAGAGAGACTAAGGCTGTATTCAACTAAAGTTTGTATTCCAGGAATAACACTTAAAATAGTGTGGCGTATTGACATCCGAGACTAAGTGTTATTCCTGGAATAAAAACTTTGGTCGAATCCAGCCTAAGGGTAAGAAAACATTTCTCATAGTTTCCGTTTTACGAAATAGATAAATATCCAGTATCTGAATCTGCAAGACTAGTTGAAAATAATAAAGCAGGTCTTCTTAAATTAAGCACTTTATTATATCAACTCTTTAACTGCCTCCACCCAGGCATCGAAGAACCCTTCACATCAAATATTGCAACAACCACCACACAAATAAAATAAATAGTACATTTCTACGAACAAAATTTATAAACCAAAAATGGTACTTATACGTAACACAACATCACAGATTGGCACTAGGTCTTTATAGACATTCGTTAAATATATTCCTAAAAAGTAACATTGTACATAACTACTGTATCAGCTGCAGACTTGCAGTAGTCAAAGTCAAATGAGGCCATTGAAGTTTGGACAACATAATGTGATCAAAGATTCGACCCGTAATTATGCCATATTTTTTTATGCGAACTGTCGTAACTAGAGCGTCCTCGACGTTATCCGAGCTTATGACCTTTGATAAGTCAACGTATCATAAATATCTAATAGTCTGAAAATTAGCTAGTGTGATGGGGCCTCTATATATTAAAACATGACTCCCTACATTTTATGTATTGGTAATGCACACGCGTGTCAAACGCTGTACGTACATACCCACTCATTTTAATGTATAATTATTTTATAATATGTTTTACATTTGTATCGTTTTAAATTACGTTCGTCTTTACTCATAGTCATTAAATATTTATAAATATTTTATAATTTAAATCTTTGTCGTAACAATCAAAACATCCAATTACTTACAAAATACCAACATACAACAATCAGGAATTCTTGGCTTACACTAGTAAATTATTACCAATCATAAATACTATTAACTTATCTTCATTACCTTGACAAAATATATAAAGCACAGACAGTACAGTTATGATTTAAAATCTAACTCACATCTTCATATCACATACAAATTACGGAATACTTGCGCATACCATTTAAAAATTGTGGGAGATCATAGATCTTATTTATATAGCTAAATCTTTGTCTTTTTTGCATGGATGCTTAATAGTTATGTAAGGGACGCCCAATTCGAAGTCGTTGCTGGGCCAATACTTGAGCAGGGGTTTCTGTTCGGGTCGCTCATCGGAGACGTTGAAGTATGCGAAGAGCACGAGCGAGGTGTAGCTGGCGATGAAACTGAGGATGTGCCAGACTCCGTGCATGTACGGGAAGTCGATGGAGAGCCAGGCGTCGCAGAATAGACGGTCGATTATCCAGCAGAACAGGGCCAAGAGCGTCACCGCCAGGCTGCGGAGCCCCAGCCTGTATACACGCGCGCATTTCACTCTGAAACAAAATAATAAGATGCACTTTAAAAAACCGACCAAGTGCGGGTCCGACCCGCACACCGAGGGTTCCGTATTACGAATTTGCCAAGTTAATATAAAATCGAGTGGTAGGTAGCAGAACTCTGCTCCTAAGCGAAATGTATGCAGTGTGAGGTCATTTTATATTGGTTACTTACATAGACAAATAGACATCAAAAAAATTCTAGGACAACTGGAAGTACCTACCCCATAGGTTTTTCGAGCTCGGCAATTTGTATGGAAACACCTTTTCTAATGACTGTATCTTTTGATTAAGTTGAATCAGAGGGTTCATTTTTTCACAGCCCTAAGGGATCGCAGACTTCAGTATATAGTATAAATTTTAATTTTATATCTCTACGCGTTTCTGAGAAAAAGGGTATTAACGGACAGACATACAGACGGACGGACAACGAAGTGATCCTATAAGGGTTCCGTTTTTTCCTTTCAAGGTACGGAAACCTAAAAATGCCTGCTCTATTGAGTAGGTATATCATCGCACAGTAATTCCATCGTTATTCCACCGAGTCATATAACACCTTATCTTAACAGAGCTGCTATGTTGAACATGTCCTCGCGGAGGCATTTACACTTAGCATGTCTTCTATTTGATATATTTAATTTCAAAAGGCCTAATTATCTTTTTACTAAGACAAACATTTCCTCCTTTCATAATAGATACGGGACCAGATCTACCCGACATTGTCTGTTGGAGTGTCATCCCCACAAAACTGTAGCATTTACCGGTAGTTTCCGTTACCTAGCGACCAGGTGCTGGAATAACATTCCCCCACCGATAAGACACCTTAGATTAATACTTTTGCAGAAGCAAGCTGGTTGCTTGGTACTCGACTTTGAGTTTGAATGTAATTTTAAAGTGTAGAGTGGGAAGTGGGGTAGTTACATGCTTTTGTTTCGAACTCAAATAGTATAGTGTTGTTGTAAGTTAGTTGCTTCGAAGTGTCACGAATCACCGTACCTATGCAATTTGCACACAACAAAATACTTAAGTTAAGTCTAATGTGTAATTTTTTGTTTTTGTTTTCTATTGTTTTTTAACTTGATTTTGTGTATTGTAGCATTCAAATAAACGATATATCTATCTATCTAATTAACAGTTTATACCCGTCCTAAATTAGTTTCAAAGCGACAATCAAACATAATTAGCGCTAATCCTAAGCAAATTACGACATTCTTAAATCAGCTTACCTTGATAGCTCTTTATACAAGAACGCACTAGCAGGCAACACAAGGCCCATCAAGGCAAAGGCGTTCGCAAAGGGATGCATAACGAGGAAGCCAGTCGAGATTACTGACAAAATGCAGGTGTAGAACGAAAGCACCTTTCTGAAAACAAACAAAATTGGCCAGTTAAATATAATGTTTTTACGGGAATCCCGTAGAGGGATCGAAATGCGCGTCAGTGTTTGAGTGGTGTAAGGGATAATTAAGTTTGTGGGATTTATGTGTTTTATTGTCACATAAAACACATAAATGCATAAGTGGAAAGGAGGGTTTGCATGCAAAATATATATATTTCGCACAAGCTTGGTTATCTTGCACGTAAGTAGCGGAGTAGCAAGGTAAACATTTTGTGTTCATTAAAATGGACCTCCGCAAAGTAATGCCTGATTCAATAAAATAATTTCATTGTTTTAGCAAATAGGTAACATATACGAACATAATTTCGATAAAACCAACTAACGGTGTAAAATGAAAATATTACTATAGACCGACCGCTTGAATGAATACTCGCCCGCGTGTTGCAGGGACGCGGGGTGGGACGACCGCGGGGGCCGGAGGTGCGGGCGGGAGGCACACTACCCGCCCGCACCTCTCGGTCCCCTTTGTCGTCCCTCCCCGCGGCCCTGCGCCGCGCGGGCGAGGACTCATTTAAGCGGTCGGGCTACAAAAGTAGGTTTCCGCCCAATCTCATGCCCCACTGCACTGATCGCGCGCGTACTGTAGGTACATTATATAGTTATAGGTATGTTTCTTCTTCGATTACTCACTCCTAAGAGATCCATATTCCATACCTACACATTTTACTATTTCCAGTACAGTTCCCTCGGGATACCGGTATGCATACATATCCACCCATCTGCCCATCTTATGCGACCTTTATGCGACTTTTCTGTTTAATACCTAAGTACACTAGTTTCCAATTCTTTGTAAAAAATTAGAAGTAATCTTGCATCTTATGAAACGGATATGGGCAGATAATAGGTACCTACCTACTTACGTCGGTACTTTTTGTCCCAAGAAAATACAATAGAAGCAATTATCTAATGATCAATAAAAGAAAATAGGTAAACCGTCGTACTTAAGTTACAACCTTTTCATATTAAATGCCGCAATGACTTCCTTGCTTGATCAATATATGTACAATGATGGCTTTCTAAGACATTTAATCTGGTTAGTATTTTGAATTCATTTTAAGTAAGTTATATTTTTAACTGGCAATAGACGTACCTATTTAATGTTTTTGTTTTGTAAAATTGTCTTTCAGCCAAGTTTCTTGCGGCGTATTCTTCTTGGCAATGGCATGTTAAAAAACCCGTCGCGGCCTACTTGCAAAATTAACTTTTGATTTTAATTTCGAAGCTTGTAAGTATCTAGGTACTTCTAGTTCCACGCGCGACAGTTTACTTATATGTATGACCTACGATGATACCAAGACCAAGACCAATCACAGCCACACAGGGGCGTAGCTACCGCCGTATCTGCCGTATCAATTATACGGGGCCCCGGGGCCACGGGGGCCCCCGATGTGCGTAAGCAAAAATAAATGTGAGAAATCTTTACCCTTCATAAGGGCCCCCAAATATTTTTTTATACGGGGCCCCACCAAGGCACGCTACGCCCCTGCAGCCACACCAAGCAAAGACCGGACCTGTGACGGTGGCTGAAAATATGTGATTACGATCAAGACCCTATTCTCAAAGGTGTTGGACAGTTAGCATGCTGAGGGGTCCTAATTCCGACTCAATTCAAGTTTTAGCTGTCTCTTTTTTTAGTATGAATCTGACAGCGAGCAAACCTAAACTGAATCACGCTAAGACGTCATGGTCCCCAGCTCACCCCAATGAAATAAACTTATCATATCGCGACCATACCTAAGCAATAATTTACGAAAATTTTGCGTCTCGTTATGAGCCTCGGCTATCAAAAGTAAAGCTAATACAGTTATCGCATTTATAACTGTGTTAATGCAATCCAAGGACTGCAAACATCAATCATTCCATTGTAAAATTATCGCCATTCGTAATCAGCTATGAGGTTATAGTACCTAAGTACATAGGAAATATAGGGCCTGCTATTATGTTCTTTATGGTAAGTCCAAAGATTCCATTTAAAAGTGAGAGAATAGACACGTAAAAATACAAAATACATAGCGAATGAAAGATTAATTATTATGCCACAATTAGCCTACAGGTGGCGGCACGTAAGTAAAACGTGGAGGGGAGATGCGCAGTATGAAAAACAACATCATTTTCATACTGCGCATATTCCCTCCACGTTTTACTTACGTGCCGCCACCTTTACCCTTATGTCTGGCTGCTCAGGGCCTGGACCCAATCGGCCTTAAAGCCCTGAAGGCTAATCTGCACTGCAGTTACCATGTCTCTATGTAAGTAAGCATGTTGTTGCAATGGTTACTTGGCTTAGATTATGTTGCAACAGTTAAAACATTTAATGACAATGCCGTGACAGTGCCGTGGTAAACATGTCGTGCTCAGATCATAGAAATGTCGTGCCACAAATATAAAGTGAGTGATACCACACGGCGGCCACGACGTACAAAATCCGCGTTCTGGAATGAACACAGGCACGACGTCGTCTGTAGGGGAGAGTGGGTAGGATTCGTACACCGGGAGCATTCGTGCAGTGGTGATATCCGCTATTGAATACAGTGGCGTGTTCACGTTTGAGTGGTTAACTCCCACTCATGCGCATACGCTACCCGCGGGGCGGCGCAACAGTGCGGCCGCCGGCTTCGACACGACAAGTTCATTCATGTTTTCGCTCCAGGAAACCTGATTTTGTATTCACCTTGAAACACGTTTAAATCTTATAAGTTTTGCTCGAATTAGATAAACTGATCAATATAGTTTATGATTTGATATCGAGGTTTTATATGTAAACAGCCATTTTGGGATATCTAGAACGGTTAATTTTATTTCAAATTTATTTGTTAATTTGTTGGGTTGGGTTACCTTCGTACAGTTGTCAGTGGGGCAGATTCGTACAGTACGAATGCTCCCCACTTTGAACTGCGTAACTAAAAAGATATTATTATTATTATTTCAGAACCATTATGCCGCGAGTAGGTATATGTATAAAAGGGACAAGATCGGTAGAGGTAAATGAAGATGCAACTCAGCGATAAAAGATATCTTCTATAGCTGACTTGCATCTTCGTTTACCTCTTATAACTAACTAACTAACTATAACTCTTATTGACCCTGCGTGTTCCGCTGAATATGGCCCTAAGCGTCGGATTTATACAGGATGTATCAGATAGTCCCTAACAATAATCAACTGGGGTATGTAACCTTAGCTATAGAAACTAAAAAAGATATAAAAAAAAATTGGAGTCAATTTTTTTTTATGTTTTCTATAGGAATGATTACAGTTAATACTACCATTCCTATAGAAAACATAAAAAAAATTACTACAATTTTTTTTTAATATTTTTTTTAGCTTCTGTAGCTATGGTTATATACCCCAGTTGATTATTGTTGGGGGGTATCTGATACACCCTGTATATAATGTCGCACTGGGCCCGCGTAGGGAACTACATAGCCCAAACCCTCCAATAAACGGAGGAGGCCTATGCCATGAGGCACGCCGAATTAAGCGATAAGTAATTTATAAAAAAAAGACTATATTGTACTGAAATTTTAGCGAATTCGAAATAAAAGGGCTATAATATTATTATTATTAATGTCGGTTGCATCTGTTATTACCTAAAACTAAGACTTGTTACTGTAACGGTACAATTTATAATGTTGATTAATTATTTATCTATTAATAAGAGAAAAATTAATCACGAGTTTTTTGTTACTACAAATAAGTAGTTATTATTAGTACTCAATTACTTAAAAAATAATAATCATTAATTGTTACCACATAATGGCTGATTTAGTGTTAAATTTGACCTCAAGAAATGACAATATTACATTGACTAAATGGTTTTTTCTTTGATTGTACGAAGGTTCCCCACTATGTACGAATGTACCCTACAGCATGTACGAAACTACCCCACGTGTGGGGCAGTTTCGTACGTTTCCCATTTTTGAGAAAAATCACCGTATCATAAACATGCTCCTTTATATCCAAAAGACACTTAATTATTATTAAAGCTAGATAAGTGAGGTATATAGCAGCATTGAATTTATTATGAAATTGTAAACAGTTATTTTTTTATGTGGCTTACAAAAAAATGTGTACGAATCCTACCCACTCTCCCCTACACGCGTCAATGTGTGCGTAAGATACACAGGGCTGTCTATCGCAAAAACCTAGTACTATAAGTACTACCAACGACATAAATATAGGTACTTTATGAAGATATGGCTTAGTTAGATGTGTGCAAATAAATGTACTTAATCGTTATCTATTTATTTAAACTTACTTAAAATGTGTCTGTCTGTGTATTTAAGCATTATTATTTTCAATTACAATAGATGTACGCCAACAAACTTAAACGAATGATTCTGTAGTTATTTCATGTATAAATCGCGATAATTTCAGAAAGCATTAATTTACTAATGTTTTATAAAATGAAGTAGGTAGGGTAGGTTTCCGAACTTAGTGCCGCGCGGCCGACATACATCGCGTTGCGCACCCTACTTGTTGCCAGCAGCTTTCCGGCAGCCTGCGCTTGAGGGGTGGGGTAACTCGAAACGGTGCGGGGCGGAGCGTGGCCATTCTGTACGTTAGTACTACATATTATTATATTCTGTGGTGATACCTACAAATGCGGACACACACACACACACACACACACACATTCACAACTCAATTCAACTCACACCTATACACGCAATATAGCATACAAGTACAACTAACTTTGTTTATTATTGTGTGTCTATAAATATTTGTTAAATAAGTGTTACAGTCATCTGAAGGCCTGAGACCTGGTGAGCTGACAAACAGGTCCTTTTGAGCACCAGTTTACGCTACAGCACATGGGTCTGACAATAATGTTGTATAGTAGGCGGCAAATAAGTAAAACGTGGAGGGGATATGCACAGTATGAAAAACAACATCATTTTCATACTGAGCATATCCCAAAAGGCGCGTTTACGCCTGCGCTACGAACATGCCAGAATTTTATTGTGAAAAAGTTGGTTACTGAAATTGTAAAAGTTTCTGTCCTCAGACTTTTTATAAGATTTTTATTGTTGTGGTTAAGTACCAAACTGCCAAAGAATATATAACGCTGCGCTGCTGGGCCTTAGCGCAATATGTATCTTAAACACTTCAAGGTAAGCTTACTTACAAAATTTTCACAAATACTTAAAATCTGAATGTACATAGTACTTACCTATTCGAGAAAACTATTTGAATGTGCCTGTTTAAGGATTAGTACATATTATTGTAAGGGTATAATAATAAAAATTTTGATATCGAGAATAGCTCTAAACTATCACAAAAAACACACGCGGACTAAGTCGCGGGCAACAGCTAGTAATGAATAAAAATGTTATAAAAACAATGGAATAATTCTTTGTTATTCTAGACACTGTTAGTCATCATTGAGAAACACAATGGAAATCACAATGAGAGCATGTTGAACAACAGTTTAATTAGTACAAACACATTTTTTGGCAACTCATGTTAAGAAATAATTATTCCAACTGTCAAGGTTAAAAATAATGCAATAGTCTGTACTTAATGTTTTATTTTATGTACATTTGCATTATGTGTAAATTGTTCACTGACCTACTATTGAAATTACCTTTAGGGCCTTCTATTACAATTTATTCATTACTTATTTAAAAAAAAATACAACAGTATTTTCTCTTCATGCTTCAATTGAACATGAACAATGTCTTGTTACTTAAAATAATTTTGAAAACTATAGGTACATCATTTATGAAATGAGCACAAATGCCACAAATACCTACTTACCTATTCCCTCCTATGAATTTGGGAAAATATCTTCTAGGCAGAAACATAGTAAAAGCAGCAACAAACACCCATAGTATTGCCACCTCATCCAACAATTGTCCTGAGATCAAAATGAATAACATTAAATTTGATCAATTTCAAGATATTGTTATGTTATGAGTCACCTCCATAACAAAGGTGCATTGAACTGTAGCCAGAAAGAAGTATTATTATTACTAACATTGAATTCACCATGAATTTATAATTAAATAAATTTATTTATAACACAACTCACCCACTAAGCTGAGAGTTGCGTGAAAATAGGCTGAACTTAATCCAACCACCATTAGCAGGATCCATAACAAATTTATAGCAGGGTTAACAAACTTTGCATATTCTTGGAACAAGTGAATTAGGACCGGCGGAAACAGGAAAAACAAGATATTGCTGACCTGTAAACAAAATAAACACGATAATAAAAAACTACGCGTCTAAAACAAAACTGATGTGTGTATAATAATTTATATACTTACTGTGTTCACGAATTCTGCTATCACAGGAGAAATAGAGTAATTAGATTCGCACCAATCTACTGGGGAACTGCCCCGCTCCAAATGGGACCACATTTTTATAGTTTAAAATCCTTTGTTTACAAACAAAGAATGACCACTACACTATAAACGGAGAGGCGATAATTTATATTATATTTCGCAGCTTAGAAATAACGTTACGTCGTAAAAGAACGTTATTAGGTACTGCGACATACAAGCGATAAACGCTGAAATCAAAATCATTTAATTCACTGCTGTGGCGGATAGAAGCTGCGCACTTTCGGTTTTCACGAAATTATTCCTCGCCTCGACTCAAGTAACCCAACCGCACAGACTGGTGACCATAGAGTACATTATACATACTGAGAATAGAGTTGTCACTCCTCTTGAATGGTCAGCGCCATCTATGTCAAAGTGCTCGAACTATTAACCTCTAATACATATGGATAGGTATAGCTAGCTATGCGATCCTACGATAGTGCCCTATCCAGATCACTTTTTTGATATTACACCCCCTTGCAAAAAAAACGGGCATCCATGGTTTTTGTATTTATTTTGCATAAAAGCTTACTTAAAAAGCCTAAAGCTTTAATGCCTAAAAATCTGAAAAACCATAGGTGCCCGATTTTTTTGCAATGGAGTATATATTATTATTTTTTGATTATGTCATTAGATGTATCAAAACAAGCAGAAAAAAATGCTTGCTCGAATCCCAAAATACATAATGACATAATTAATAAGGATGTACTTAACATAACAATCATGCGTTCCTAGACTCAGAGGCGTCTCTCTAGCACATGTAGCGCCCGTGTGCAAACATTTACCTAGCGCCCCGTAGTAAGACGTGGTAAGACCCTGGGGCCGCTGCACCCGTGTGCAATGCACACCCTGCACCATAGGTAAAGACGCCTCTGTCTGGGATAATAAAACCAAAATATACTTTCTTTTTCTTTTATTGTTATACTTAAATGCTAATACCTGCATTACATCATCTCGATCGTAGTTTTGTGAAGTGCCGCGTAATATTTTATTTATATCGCGGCACCAATTGCACAAGAAAAAGTTACAAATTATATTATACATTTCACTCACGATTTGTTCCTTGTGGGTGCCGCATTTAATAAATTTGACATCTATTCTCGCATACAGAATAGTTTTTAAATAATTTTTAACGTTGTTCATGGAGGCTTGTCCTTTTATTATATAGTGAATGACATCTTGTATGTATGAAAAGCATGAAATTAGCTCATCGCTCGGGTAAGTCAAATAAGATTTATTCTTACCGTATTCCCTGAATTTTATGAATGAATCAGCCTGACAATCACGCGGCCTATTTAAATTTTTTCTGCAACATTTACAAGATTTGAACACCTTTTTGGATAATCGCCGTAATATATATCCGGTAACGTATTCTAACGCAGCAAATATACGCGGGTCACCTCTTTTGGCATCGATAGGCACAATTATCTCATCATTAATTAAATGATCAAAATCCACTTCAGCCGATTCGTTTTCGTTTGTTTTTTTTGTTGTAAAAAACAGTTTTTTTAGTGACTTGAATACGAAACATGTATCCTTTTCACAATTAGAGCCCACAGAATAGCTACTGCTTAAATTATTTACTAATAATGAAGCAAACGCTGCTTCGAAGCCAGCACATGTTGGATTATTGTTTCGGTACCCATGGCTACGTATGCTCCCAAAAAAATTTTCTAAAGGGTCCTGGTTGAAATGCCTTAACCATATTGATTTTATTGAAAGTTCATTAAATAGTTTGTTCCTGATATATTCCATATTTTCAACAGTACGTAACCAGTTTCGTATAGATGGCACTACACAATATTTGCCTTCTTTTGTCACAAATTTCATACTTTTTAATACTGTCTTACACTGTATCCAATGATCATTGTGTGCTGAACGTGGTGTCAGTGCTAGTAACAAAGCTTTACCACTTCTGTTCGATGAGTTCACGTAGCTGCCGTTTAAAGAGTCGAATAAGTTATCCATAAACAGGATAAAGTCTGCTGTGTCTTGGCATTCTTGCGGTAGCACTCCTTGGACTGAAAATAAGACAAATGAGTGGTACCTATAGTTAGCTGTCGGAATCGGAACCAGAGTAGAAGTGAATCACACGAATCTCACAACTAAGTCCAGGGGAACGATTTTTGAAAGCACATGTGTGAAAATACCACTCGAAAGTGGTGAAAATTTGTGCTGAATTTGAAATACGAGTAGCTTAGAAGATACTTACGGCCCTCATTAATCATGTGGACTAGTCAAAAATTTGATTAGAGCCGTAGTTTTGAAGATATAAACAGATTTATACCACTTTCGAGTGATGTGCTTTCAAAAATCGGTCACTAGTGGTATTGACTTGGTATCTAGTATAAGTAGCATGGCTCCTATACTTCATTTAATTTAGGATGAGAAACCACAAAAACATTATATTGCGGCTCGTGAACTGTAATCTCTTTACGATTTGTACTAGAGTAACAATTGACGCCACGCAAATAAAGTGGCATTAAAACAATTTTATTTTGCGGCTGCCAAACTATTGAACTGTACTGTTTGCTAGGTAAGAAATAGTTGACCAGCCGCAATATAATGTTATTGTGGTTTCTCATTCTAAAATAAATGAAGTATAAGTATGTCCTACTTACATTGAATGACAATAACGCAAAAAAATAAAGCTGAAGTAAATCGCCAAAAAAGGATTAATAAATGTAAGAAAAAACTCAGAAATCAGATTTCTCTTGGTAACAAATATATATGTGTAACAACTATCTATTCATCATAAAGTTACAAAGGTAGAACAAACTGCTAAAAACTTACCAGTTAAGGCTCCCATATTTACACCAACTGTGTAGCTAAAAACTTGCGATGCATATTTAACCTTCATTTTAGGAATTTTTTCAGGGATGCAGTGGCTCTCGGTTAATTTTTTTATTGTTCGGAGTCCTTTGTAAACAATATTATTTCGAAACATCTGGACAATATGGTCCCACTTTGCTGTACGCTCAGTGCCATCCATGGTATATTTTAAATTTTTAGTCAAAAGATTGTTTCTCATACATTTCAGCAAATGTGGCACATCAAACAGAGGCACAATTTCGTCCCCGTCTACCTCAAAGACGTCATGCCGCATCTCTTCATTATTTCTTAAATGTTTCTTCCTTCTTTCTTCAACTAAATAATTTATGGCACTAACATTAGAAGAACCTTGATCGCAAACAGTTGCAATGACTGTAAAGCCAATATTTTTTAATTTCGATACATGGTTTTTTATAAGTAATACCAGTTCGGCTGTTTTGGTACTTCCAGAGCAAAACGTATAGCTAATTGGCTGTTTATAATTTTTCATTACTCCTCTTATCATAAAGACCAAAACGTGATCTGCAATTAGGTTCTTTACTTGGGTCCCATTGTCCACAAAACCTACAATTCTGTCACTTCTTTTGTTATAATCAAAATGTGGTGAAATGGCCATCTCGTCAAAAATGAGTGTGCAGAGTTTGTCATTAGGTTGCATTTTGCTCACACGTTTCTTTAATTGCCGAAATATATTTTCATTAAGGCCTGGTTTTAAAGCTGCTCTGGAGACCATCCTGCTGAGTGTTACTGGTGATGGCAACACAAAGATTTTACTTAGCAATCTGTATGCTCTGGGACCGCGTTTGTACAATGTCAATCCCATTATTTTTTCTTCATCTGTGAACCTTCTGCCCATTTTATCTTTTTTATATTCACGGAACTGCAGCAAAATAAAAAGTGCTGCTAAAGATGTGAACTTTTTTAAATTTTTTTGAAATGTTGTATTTTTAGCCAAATTTAACGCGTTTCTAAGGCGTTTCGCATATTTATCTTTAGTAATATTCAGTTTATTTATTACTTTTTGCAGATGCTTCACATTGTTAGGCAAAGCCTTCGTTTTTCTTGAAGCCAAAGTAAAATCTGAAATCAAGTAAAATGTTGTTAACAAATTGATTTCTATACTTGCAAGGTTTTTATTATGTTTCTTTACCAATACTAGCATACACAACACAAGAGACAATTTAAACACAAGAGCATAACTTAAATGCATACCTGTTGGAGATTTATTATCGGCAACATTTTCAGTATTACATTGTTTGGTAATGTCCCTTGAGAGTCCTGAGCCATTATTCCTTTCAGTCAAACCTGTAATAATAATGTTTTCGTTGCCAGTTCACTACAACCAAATATCATAATACCATGTTCCTAGTATGTCCCAATCTCAAAACAGATTAGTTTCAAAATTTCTAAAACTTGAAATGACTGCCTTCTTCGCAGTAGGCTGCTAGCTGGCCAGAGGCCTCATATAAGTTTGAGTGATGTATATAATACATTATATGGAGTCCCATTAACACTTGGACAACTTTTTTTTACTTGAGAACAATTAACAACATAATTTATTACAAATATTTTTAATTCTGACCCATAATTAATATAATTCAAGGACATATAGCCTTTTTTAGGTCAGACTAATAGACAAACCTCATGGGTATGGCAATAAAATGTTACTTCAGTTATGGATGCCCAAAAATTAAATGACAATCATGTTTTACTTAATAATTTAACTAAGCAAGATGTTCACTAAAAAATGCATACCTGATGTTGAAGCATCATTATTAGCAACATCATGATGTTGATTGGTAATGTCTCTTAAGATGTTCGTCTGTTCATCTGGACCTGTAATAATATAAAATAAAAATTTAATTTGTTGTAAAAGTAAAGTCAGTAATTTCCATTTCATGATAAATGTAACCAATAAACAATAACAGTTTTTTTAATTATTATTTTAAACTATTTTCTGCTCGCAACTCCATCTGCACAGAATTCTTTTATCCTTGTCACCTTTAAGCGATATCACTTTTTCGTTATATTTTATTATTAAATATAAGTATAAGTGCCGGCGCGTAAGTCTAATCTGACCTTGTATGCGCAGAAGTATAAAATACGGTATCAGTGGGTGCGCAGATCCCCTCCACGTGACTCGTCATCGTTAGACTTACGTGCCAGCATGTATATACATTGGAATATCTCACCTTTCAAACGAAGGGTAGGTATCGCAATATTACTCAGCATTTTGTTTCCGAGCCAATATTGATTCTCAAAATGTAATCGGCAAACCCGGCGGTACTTGTAAATAAATGTGTCATCAGTTACAAGTATGTTTCCTCCAATGGCAAAGGTCCATGAGCGGAATCGAGTTAGTTCCTTCTCAGGGTTGGGAAACTTGTGCAGAGTTATGCCTTCTCCACCTAGAAAGTACAATAATCAGGATATAAGCAGCTGTTTTATTGGTATAACATTACTGGTATGACATGATATATTCGGAATATGCTCACTAAAGAAGTAAATGGAGTTATGGTATACATATTAGACAACTCAAAAACGGACGGAAACAAATTATCACATCATACTGTTAGTTGACGTGAGTAATAAACAACTAATAACACTTAGTAGTTTTCTGAATAAAGGTACTCACGTTGGGTGTTACAGTGTCGAACGCAACATTTCTTCTCTGAGGCCATTGTCAGTCCTAAACAATGCCGTTTAAAGAAGATAAGGAGTCCAATATACACAGCCAAGGTTTCGTGTTTTGCGCAGATAATCGGTGTCCAAGATCAAAGCCGGGTTAGTGTTCGAAGAAGGTGATCGGTCCAATGTTCAAAGCCTAGAATCGTCTTTTTCGCAGGTAATCGGTGTCCAAGATAAAGCCAATGGTCAAAATTACTTTAAAAATCCACACAAACTTGAAAAAATCCGAAAGCAACCGACGAAGAAAACAATCAGAAAGAATACTGTCAAAAGCAGTGATGCCATATCAAAGAGAACAATAATCACTACTATTCCGGTCCAAGTCGATAGGGAATATATCATCAGAAAAAATATATTTTCATATCTTGTAACGCGCAATTAATAAAATTTAATAAATCTACTTCACTTGATTGCTGTGTGACACAATAATTGAACAAGACAATATTTGTTGTGTTATTTTAAGTATCCAAATCAACTAAAAGCGCTCAATTTGGCAACACTGAACACAAAATATTTCGTTTAGAAACACACAGATTATGGAGTTTTTGCTCAAAGCTTTCAATTTCTGAACGTAATCTTACTTCGAGGCTGCCATCTGCCTAGAAAGGATGGAACTAAATTCCATTCCCTCTTTTGTATGAAGAGTAAAAATGTTCTAAGTGCAATGGCCCTGCTGGTGACTGACTGAAAAGTGACACTGACACTGACAACTGTGACAAGTGAAGTGAAGTGAAGTGAGCTGAGTGAGTGAGTGACAACCAACAGACCAACACAACACTGACTGTGACTGTCATTGTTAAACGTCAAACGCTAGCCAGTGTGGCCCATTCACCGAAACATAAAGTTGCAAAAAAAACGACGGCACTCCGGGAGTGCTGGCAGCAGTAGAAACTACACACACACACACTCGCGCAAAAAGAAAAAAAAGAAAAAGACAAGTATCAAAACACCCTAAGAGAATTTATACTTAAAATTTAGATTTAGATTAAGTCCTTATTTATCTCAGAAAACAGCAGCCTCAATAACACGAAAACTTAGAAAGCCGGATTTTGGATTATGTTTTTTTTTTTATTTGTTTTTTATTTTTTATTTTTGTTATACATAGTATAAGTTATAGTGCAATAGTTTTGGTATAGAATAGTAGGAGATAAAACTAGTTTTTTTTATTTTTATATAACAGTACGTAGGTAATTTAGATTAACAGAGGTAAACTAAACTTTCATTAAAATAGCAAAAACAAAGGACGATAAGGGAATTAAAACAACATATAATATATTGTCTTATCATCATATAAAAATGCAACAAAATTTAGATAATTGCAGTTACATGGCAATATTACTTTAATGACAACATGACACAAGTATGACACTGATGAGGTTTTTTTTTTCAGTACAAGCTAAAAGAATTTACATCCACCGAGTGTTGCGGGCTGAAAACTGAAAAACGCTTGCTTGACTAATTCCAATTTTTATATTATGAAATTATTATAAAAATATTGTAAACTGTATCTTACTTACAATTATAAATGCGAAAATTTGGTTGGCTGGATGCTTGTTATCACACGGGCATAACATAATCACAACAAAAAATACTAGGTGATTAAGAGGGTGCATTTCTAAAGCTGGCAACGTCGCATTTTTGGTGATTTTTACGATTATTTCACAGAAATTGAATGAGTTTGAGTTTCAAATGTGCGTCTGTAGTGCACTTCATTTTTAGTGTATTAATTATTAATGTGTCCAATACAATAAACGCTCTTAAGTCCCAATGCTATATTATGAGTGAAAATCGCGGAAGTTTAAAACATTACTAACAGATCTGGATATCACGGATAGATTTTTTCCATGACTTTAAATTTTAACGTACATTCTGATTGAAATCAATATTTACTTACCTACCTATTAAGCAAAAAGTTTTTGTTATCAAAAGCATTGACCGTTGAAATCACGTTGAAATCAAAAATTGACCAGTTGGTACCTAGCAATTTAAGTTGGTAGACTGATTAATGTCGGCGGCAAGTTCGTTTTAATTTCCTACCAAGTTATTAGTGTTATTAACACTTACTATTGAAAAGTAATGCCATCGGTACGGCAAACGATTTTATTTGCATCAGCGAATTCCCCTATCGAATTGTTTTTATAAGTTACTATTAGTTACACTACTACTGTTAAGTTCGGAAGGTTCATAGATTGACCCGGTTTGAAAATGTTTTTTGTCAGTGTCAGTTGGGACTTTCGTAAGTTTATTATGTCGTAAATTTTCAGTTTATATTCAAAATTAAATAGTGTGTTAGTTACGTCGATGTTTTAAAATGAAACAAGTCTATAGAAGTGCTGCTTCCATGGCTGAAACATCGTATCCCAGTTCCGGTAATAAAGGAGAGTATTTAAAAAATGATCCTAGTCTGGATCAGAGGCGTTTCAAAGGTTTCCCAAGGGAATTGAATATTGTCTCGTGACATAGCAATTCCATTGTCTAATCTAGTGTGTATGTGTACAATGAGAAGTCTACCTAGTATATTGTTTCATATCTGCTACATCTATTTTAGAATACCCAACTCTTCCTGGATCCTATTTTATCGAGTGGAGTTTTAATATTTTGTAGGTACTTGCCTATTTAACAGGTTATTTTCTTGCGGTTATAACTTTTCTGTATTGTAGATATAGAGTCCGGAGGAGAGTTTGACCTTGCTAATGTTTGGTTGAAAGAAGCCATTTATAAAGAAGTTTCCCGCGGCAAAAAGCTACGAGAGCGGAAGGCCAGATCGCCGTTCGACACAACTTCTAAATTCTCTCAACCACCCACTCCTGCCAGGAGTATTAGTAAAGACAGAAGGTAGGTACATCATTCGCTACGTGACCAAAATCAGCAACTAGGATGTGGTAGATATAGCTGAGAAAACTTTCTTCAGCATCGGTTACATTTGCTGATCCGGAAGAAATAAAACGCTTTCTTATCCTTGCACCAAGGAACATTAAATTCTTTGCTAATAGTGTATAACTTTAGTCAAGATGAGGAAATGTTCCATCGCTGCTCGACGTGAGCGAAATTCCGTCCCATTCTCACGCTCAGAGACCGCCGGCGACGCCTATATTGCGATTGATGATTCAATTTCAATTGTCGGTAGTAAATCCTCGCGATCGCCAAAAAGGAGCAATGGACTGGAACAGTTGCGCGGGCGTGCACGTTCCAACTCCCCATTTCTGGCGAGTCGCCCGAGCCCCACGTTGTCGCGGATGGACAGTAGCTCGACCAGCGCCCGCCGCGGCCGCCCAGTGTGCTCCATGAGGATCAGCGAACTGGCTGTCCCCACCAAACGACAGTGCATCGACACGTGGAGAAACAAATCTCGTGTACTGCCTGGCCAAATGGTAATCACGCGTTTGAAAGACCTCTCTGTTTGAGAGCTTTGAAATTCGGTCTGGGAGTAAATAAAAAACATAAAATGTACGCAGTTGCTTCTCTTCCCGCACAAATGGTAAAAGCCCAACGAGGGAATGGGCGAAAACCGTAGTAATCATGTTATAGGCGATGCGGCTAGCAACCCATCACTATTTTGATTCCCCTTTCCACCTATACGCCCACAATCATGCTAAACGTGGCCTTTACAACTTGTTATCCGCTCTGTATACTCCGTTAGAGGATAAAGACGTGATTTATGTATGAATATTTATGTATATACGATGCGACTTAATCTCCTACCTTCAGTCAAATAATTCCCCAGACGATTCAATAAATTCCTAAGACGAGCCAATAAATTCTTACTGACTGACTGAACTGATATCGTCTCGTTATTAGTATCTCGTGAACAGCCTTTTCAAGATCAAGCTTCAGCTAATCAATTATCATAAAACAATCTAAAGTTGCTTTCTAGGTCAATCGACTGAAGCAGCAAGTTATGGATCAAACTCCCATAGTTAAGGTTTCCGACGCGATAAACTGTTTCAGCCAATCCTCCAGTGTTTCGTCAAAGAAAAGGTTACTACATAGTTTAAAGATTATTTTCCTTTTTTTGACTGTCTAAAATGCTTTACCTTTAATTTTATTAACTGGACTTGGATTTTTAAGGCCACCAAGGAAAATAAACAAAGAGGCAATGATAAGCAGAGACAAAGAGGAAACCCAATATATCAGTACGGTTTTCGGACACAAAATAGCACAAAAATTAATACGGCCTGTGAACATAAACCTGAATTCTCAGTAAGAGATGCATTTAATCCTGTAGATACATAATAGAATACGATCAATATTTCAATTACTTAATAATTTAAGTTAGGTACTTACATATTTTATTTACAGGTTGCAAAACGTATCGTCGATCATAAGTGGTGAAATATGTAACATCTTGCGAGACAAAACAAAGTTAAAGACTGACGTTGCAATCCATGAGCGGATGGTGCGAGAGACAGCCGATAAGGTAAATAAAAAAAAGTCAGCTAAATGTAGGTAGTACATACCCTAAATAGGTATATGTACCTCTATATATGGATGTTAACAGGAAAATGTTATGGTACTGAATTCAGTTTAGATTAGACTGCATTTTTTATAGTACTAACTAGGTACCTAATGTATATTTTGTGTTCTGGGTTTCTGATTCTGACCTTTTGTGCCATCCCTGCCTGTGATGCGCGTAGTATGGTCTTTCTATCCCTTTTGTAGGCATCTAAAGGTGTCCTGGGGGGCTACTCCGAAATTCTATTTTCGAAGTTCGTATCACACCGTCCCTCTCAATCTCAAGTTAATAACTATTAGTGAGAGCGGAACGGCACGAAACGAACTTCGAAAATCGAATTTCGGAGTATAAGGCCTGGGGGGCTACTCCGAAATTCGATTTTCGAAGTTCGTGACATGCCGTCCCTCTCGCTCTAAAATGAATGACTATTAGTGTGAGCGGAACGGCACGAAACGAACTTCGAAAATCGAATTTCGGAGTACAAGACCTGCAGGCTTATTGTCTAACTCGCTCGCAATCGCCATCGTGTTCATTTTGACAGTTCATGTATGGGCTGACAGCCTGACAGTTGGCATCGGAATCAGATAGCTGTCACATTCATACAAGAACTGTCAAAATGAACACGATGGCGATAGCGAGCGAGTTAGACAATAAGCCTACTGGTCCCATACTCCGAAATTCGATTTTCGAAGTTCGTTTCGTGCCGTTCCGCTCACACTAATAATCATTCATTTTAGAGTGAGAGGGATGGTATGACACGAACTTCGAAAATCGAATTTCGGGTCGTTCGGTTCGGCCTGTTTCGCAATATTATAAGTACATACTTGATTTGATTTTAAATTTGAGTATAAATTAAGACATTTTCAGGTGACGGTTTGGATTGCTAACATCTTAGAAGAAACTTCTGAGAAACTATTGGAAGAAGATCTGAAAGGTTAATATTCAGTAGTGCATATCTAATAAGTAGGTACCTACCTATTAATTTAGTCGGAAATACAAAAAAGCTCTCTACTGCTATGAATGATGAAACTTCAGCTGGCGGCAAAGCAATTTTTATTTTAATTTATTTATTTTTATTTTAGTTAAAAAGTTTCACGAAAGAGCCTCTTTCGTAACAGATGGAGATTTGATAACGGTTATCGGAACGATAATGTGGCAAGAAGCAGCAGGTTGATAAATATTTTTTTATTCATTTTACAACAATCATTCGGGGCAATCCCATCTGTGGGTCTTTTGACTGATCTCAAGATCGAAAAATTCAAGATCTCGAGATAATTCATAAGAAAAACATCCTAATCCTAATTAATATTAAAAATTCGAAAGTGACTTCGTTTGTTTCTTTGTTTGTTACGCTTTCACTAATCATGATAACATTTGGTATCGAGATAGTTCGAAACTCTGAGGAAGGACATAGGATAGTTTTCATCCCCGAACTTGTACAGTATTTTAATTTATTATTATATATGTATTTAGTCTTTAAAAAGTCTACTCTGACTGTCAAATATTCGTAATATCGTGTACTTTTGTTGAAAATTAATTTATGATTTTTTTAAGTTTTATTTAGTTTAACTGTGCAATTTAAGAAAATACATATTTATATAGGTACCTACTAGCTTCTGCCCGCGATTTCGTTAATTATACATATAAACCTTCCTTTTGAATCATTAACTATTAAAAAAACCGCATCAAAATCCGTTGCGTAGTTTTAAAGAGCTAAGCCATACATAGGGACAGCCAGCGGAAAGCGACTTTGTTTTATACTATGTAGTGATGTAAATTCTTCCTCACAAAATATTTATGAACAATTGTATTACAAATAAATAACAATTTACAGAGCTCGATGAACAAGAAGGACCAGCTCTTGATATACTTGACGATTTAGTGGATAACGTAGTGGTAATTTTATAATTATTATTGATTGGACTGTGGATATCGTTTATTTTATATTTAATCTTGAATTAAAATGCTTTGTTATTTCATTTTAGACCGAATGTGGAGGAGCGGAGTCTGATTTGGAAGACAAATTTGATGTTACTACTAGTATTCATAAAAGCGCTGATGATGTATCGACAACGGATTACATAAGCGTTTCATCAGGAAATAATGATGAGACCGACAATAAAACGCCCTCGCCTGTGCAAGAGGCTTTAAAAGAAATTTTAGACGAATCGGATAAAAAACTGATGGACGATGAAGAATCCTTAAAGGACCATTTGATGAGGCAATTAAATGAAATTATCGATAGCAACGTAATCGACACACTTAAAAATCATGATATTCTAGAAAAATTGAGCAAAGAATTTGACAAACAAACAGAAGAAATTAGTCCAGAGCTGGTTTTACCCTCTTTACCTGATAAGGGCGGCCAGATGGATATAAAATTATTGATAGATAAGGAAGAATATGATCGTGAAGACGATGCATTAAACCAACTAGACAAGGCAGACAGTGAGTCTGAAAAAGAAGCAAAGTTTGATGAAACATTAAATAATGAAAATCCTAATGACACAGAAGAAACCAAAGCAAATTTGGATAAAATTGACGAAGACAAATTAGAGGATATTCCTTTTTCACTAGCTAATGACCAAATGGCAAATATTATCGACGAACAAAAATTAAACATAGATGCAGAGCCAAAATCTAATATACATGAAGAACAAAAATCAAATATCAGTGCAGAAATGTCCGAAGACAGGGATAAAAAAGTACAATTTTCATATGATAACTTTGGTAATATAATTTTATGTATTTTTTTTAATTTGTCGAGTATATTTAGACTAGCTGCCTTTTTTGTATGACGTACTTTGTTCGTTGGTTATCGTAAATCATCGAAAATTTGCATTTATTTTATTTTCAGGACCATTGACAGAAATGAAGCCATCACATAGGTACTTGCTTTAAAAATATTGTGTTCCTTAGCTGAATAGAAAATAATTGAAATAATTTGTTTAAATTTTGTTACAGCAATGAAAAAGTATCAGGAAAAGCCAACTTGAATGCGAAGCATGGCATACATATAGGTCAATCTAATGATAACATATTTAGTAAGTGCAATTAATCCTCAATACATATATTAAGAGGTAGGGATTACTTCATAATTTAAATACTTTTAATGTTTTATGTTCTAAAGGAGAAGTTAATGAGCCATGGCCAGAGGACTTATCGTTTGAAAATTTAACTAAACCCGGTGAGAGCGTAAGCAAGTCAGTAACTTCGCTAGGAAAAATACTTGAATCTGATGAAGGTAACTTGCTTTCACCGGATGAAGAAAAATTGCCAGTAAAAGAGCAAAATTTCCACCCACATCCCGAAAGCATCGAACAATTTAATAACTTTGGGGTTAATTACGAAGAATTTCTCAGGGATGATGATGAAAACAATCAAAATGAGAAACAAAGTACCGCATTAGTAGAAGAATTAAAAGAACTTAATCGTAACGATTTGAACTATGTTGCCAAGCCAAACCATGATTTGGAAGCTGGAATTAAAATAGCATCAGGAGAAACTGATAGACCTTACGACCCTAAAGAGGTAATAACAACTATAAATCAAGAACAAAACATCAGTCAAACAACAGATGGCACAGGCGTATCAAAATCAAAACCTCATATCAAAGAAAGCGTTGACCAACAAGAACTAACTGCCCAAATAAAAGGCAATGAATTGGAAACCTCATTGAATCAGTTAAAACAAGAAATAAGAAGAATGAACATTCAAAATGATTCGTCAGAACCAAGTCTGGTTTCGGTGATGATATCGAAATTGCAAAAACATGACGATAAATTGCAAGACAAAACCTTTGATCGAGAGCAAACGTGTTCTGATATATCAAAAACGCACACTGGTGAATGTGAACGCTCAAAATGCGCTCCGTATCCGCAAAAGAGAAAATTAAACGGTAAAACATATCAAAGACCTTTGAACCCCGAATCAATGGATGTAAAAAAGTTTGACTACAGTAAGTAAATTATTACACAAAGTAAGTAGGCACCTACTCGCTAAGCCGGCAATGCGTTTGCAACACCGTACGGTGGTGCTCACTTAGTATTATGTCCACCACGTGCATCACTATTATACCACCCTATTTTATTAAAAAAAAAATTCGTTGTTTCTTTAACTTAGGTACTCAGAGTATGTACCTTACACACATGTAGGTACATGTAGTAACGTTTAACAAAAACCAACCTGTTTGATATATTTCTGAGTTTAGTTTTCATAAAATGTTTGTATCAGGTCTACCTTACCTACTTCGAATTGGCACCCCCGACGAGAGCAATAATTAATCTCAATTCT
Source organism: Pandemis heparana (assembly GCA_963854515.1). NCBI lineage: Eukaryota > Metazoa > Arthropoda > Insecta > Lepidoptera > Tortricidae > Pandemis > Pandemis heparana. The sequence continues at coordinate 13,417,154 of OY978007.1, read as the reverse complement.
TCTTTCATTCTTCTCAATCTTCTTGAAGATCTCAAGCAATTTGCTTACATTGGTATTTGTACTATGTATTTTTTTTATTTCAATTAAATTATTTTTAGGGGTTCATGCAAGTACAGCTCCTGGGTGGATAAGACGAGGCAGAGGACAAGGCGACCTCGGAACTTGCCCCAGGCCACAGGGTTATTCAGGTACTTAATTAAACAGCAGATTTCCCAATATTGTATAGTCGAGCTCGAGTACAAAGATGTACATGTATATTACATTTTTGCACATTATTACTGTGCACAAAAAAAAAGCTGTGGTAGCCTAGTGGTTGGACCTGTGGCCTCTCAAGCAGAGGGTCGCGGGTTCGAATCCTGGGCTCGCACCTCTGAGTTTTTTGGAATTTATGTGCGATATTACATTTGAAATTTACCATGAGCTTTTCAAAGGTGAAGGAAAACATCGTGAGGAAACCGGACCAATCACAATAAGGCTTAGTTACCTTTCTGGGTTGGCTTCTGTAAAACTAGTGCCTACGCCAAATCTTGGGATTACCTAGGTTGTCAAAGCTGACCCCAGGCTCACTGAGCCGTGGCAAATGTCGGGAAAAACGCTAGGAAGATTATTATTACTGTAAACTGTAACGGAAAGTCGCCTAGAAAGGTTTAGTGAAAACATTTCCCTTAAAATCCCCTTGTTTCCTGTAGAGGAAAACGATCCGAACATATTGTATGAGGATTTATCTAATGTTATAAATAATGAGTTCAGAAATGTTTTTAAATTAAAGACTATTAAGAAAGACTCAAGCAAAACAATGTTTAGCGATTGGGCTACGGTCGGTATACATAGAAGCAGGACCAAGCTTTATGAATTGTATGCGATGAAAAGTAACAGCAACGATGCTAGATTCATAGAGTATGTCAAGAAGTATTCAAAGTTATTTAAAAGGGTTTGCGCTTTTGCAAAAGCAGACTACTTTAGCAATAAAGTTAAATCTGCAGATAACAAAGTGAAAGCAGTTTGGAATGTAATTAATTCAGAGACAGGCAAAAGCAAGCCCCGTAATTGTCATTTCAAACTGAAAGTAGATGATAAAATACTGACCTCAGATAAGGAAATAGCGGACACCTTTGAGAACTTCTTTGCAAACATAGCTGCAAATACTACCCGTAACCTGAAGGCATCTGCTGAAGAGTCAAGCTCATATTTGCCTATGAATGTAAAAGCGTGCAATTATAAATTTGATTTTAAATATATAGACTCGCACGATATTGTTGCAACTTTTAAATCCCTAAGGCTAAAAAATACGGAAGACCTTTGGGGAACCTCGGTTAGAGTCATGAAATCTGTTATTCACGTGGTGGCGCCATATTTAGCTATAATTTTTAATAAGTGCGTGGATGAGTGCGTGTTTCCGGACTTAATGAAATTTAGCAAAGTGATTCCTTTATTCAAGTGTGGTGACAAATGTGATCCATCAAATTTCCGTCCAATTTCTGTTCTTCCAGTGCTCAGTAAAGTGTTTGAGAGGATAATGTTAAATCAGATGTTGCATCATTTCAATGTAAATGAATTACTTCACAGCCAGCAATTTGGTTTCACTAAAGGCCGATCCACCACAGATGCGGCGGCTGCACTCATTAAGTATATTTATGATGCATGGGAACATTCGCAAGATGCAATAGGGATATTCTGCGATCTCTCCAAAGCATTTGATTGCGTGGAGCATGAAACGCTTATCCGCAAACTTGAGCACTATGGGCTTTCTGAGAACTCACTAAAGCTTGTCATGTCCTATCTCAGTCAGAGAATCCAGAAAGTGGACATAAATAGAGTGCAGTCATGTGGTGCGCCAGTGAAGCTTGGAGTACCACAGGGTTCAATATTGGGACCTTTTCTCTTTCTGGTATATATCAATGACCTGCCCCGACTGCTGGAAAACAAATGTGACATAGTTTTGTTTGCTGATGACACCTCTCTGATTT